>CM026431.1:1372463-1972463 GCA_014871385.1 Ceratodon purpureus
ATGGGACGTCCGGTCGTGACTGTACACCGTCGTGACGTCCCGACATTGTGACGCGAGAGGGGCACGTCGCGACGGAATAGAAAACCCTGATGTCGACAATAGATCTGGGAGCACCTGTGCACGGGTTCTCAAACTCAGAGAGTGATGACTGCGAGGACACTACATACAGCTCACCTGATGGAGGTCAGTGTGAACGTGAAGTTGATTTATCTAGTAGCGACGATGAAGACGGCCATCGCCGCCCCTCTCAGACTGTCGACTATAGTGAATTGGAGCTCGCACAGCAACATCGACGTCGAGACCAGGTTACTGGGAGAGGCTCTGGTGTAGGCACAGCAGCTGTCTCTGGGAGTTCTGAAGGCATTCGTGGCGCCGTGGGCACGCAAGGGCAGCGTTACGCTCAAGGAGGTGGCTTTGACGTACAAGATATCAGACATCATTCTGTTCGCAACCGGTGAGTTCAAGCAAGGGAGCGCGGTCAGGCACCTTGGAGGGGCAGTGGGAGACTGGCTACCGTTGATGGCATTAACTTTTTCACGAACCGAGCCCCCGGAGGTGCTCGACTGCGACCAATTCACGAAGCACCTGCAGCAGCACCCCTTAGCCCAGCCAGTCCACCTACACACGAGCCACGACCACGCAGACAGAGGATAAGAAAAAACGGCAACTAGTCCGATGATCAGCTTTGTAAGGCATTGGCGGAGGTAGACAGTGGAGTAAATATGAAGAGAGCAGCGATGAATCATGGCATACCTTATACGAGTTTCCGAGACTGGTGTTACGGCAAGACCTGTTCTCGGAAGCGCGGCGTCAAGGCGGTGCTGACTCCCGAGGAGGAGGCCCAGATAGTTCAATTCCTGATTACAATGTGCGACAGAGGATATGGCTTGTCACCTAGCGCATTAAAAATGAAAGTGTACGAGATAACTAAGAGCAGGTGGACACCATCCAAAGACGGCATTCCGGGTGGTGGTTGGATGCGATGGTTTAAGATCTGCCACCCAGAGCTAACTATTCGAGCTGCGCAGGGACTTGAGAGCGCACGCGCGAAGGCCCTATGCCCTGAGAACGTGCAGTCACTATACAAAAACTTGGAGCGTCTCTATGGAGAGCACAATTACCCGCCCGAGCGCATCTGGAACTACGACGAGTCCGGCGCCCAGGCAGGTAATAAGCTCTATCCATCTCATGCAATACATTTCGGTATAGTACGTTGCAGCATAACGAGCCCAGCCAATGCTGCACAGCATGTCTAACCTTAGCGAACTCATTGTCTTAAGTCTCAATCATTAGGAGAAAAATGAGCTCAAAATAAGGCCGTGTAAGCCTGCCCTTTCTAGGTGAACTCCCTACTTTGGGCACCTCTGCCGCTGGCAGCGGATGCCAGAGTTGCTGCCCGCACAGAACTGCGTGGCGCACTCACAACAAAGGTCCTCGGAATATTAGGTGAGACATGAATGCCTCAGCTCGGGCTTTGGTCCCAAGTGGGCAGGTTGTGTCAGCCCGACACTGTAGATGTGCCCTCCACACGCCTCCCTCGGAGGTCATTGGTTCGAGCCCCCGTGGCGGTTGCTGGCAGCAAGGTGGCACCTCACATGCCATGTCAAAAAGTACGCGGGCAGCGCCCGTTTTTTTCTCTCACGTGCCGCTTACACGGCCTTTTTGTGACCTGATTTTTCTCCTAATGTAAGGTTGGCACTGGAAGTTGAAAAGCAAGGAGCAGTGTGATCAGAACTACACAGTCGGCAGTTCAGTGGGAGAAAACTTACGGTGATATGGGGTGGCAGGGAAGAGCGGGGGTGGGATGGTGATTGCAAGGACTGGAGCAAAACGTGTGCAGTCAATTGTTCCGAATCAGCGCGAATGGTTGTCGGTCCTAGTCTGCTTGAATGTTGCAAGCACAGCAATTCCGTCATTCTATATTTTCAGAGGAAAGAGATTTAGACAGAACTATATCAAACACTATGAAACGGGCGCAACAATGGCAATGCAACCACGGGCATGGATGACGTCGTACCTTTTCTCTGCGTGGATATTTCATTTTGTTGCTTCTATCCAGCGCTCGATTAGAATTTCACCAACACAACGTCACCTTTTTGTGCTTGACGGACACAACAGCCATGTCACATTAGAAGTTGCAAGGGCAGCCAAAAACTTGGGACTAGACCTCATTAGCCTACCTTCGCATACATGGCACGCATTACAGCCGCTTGACATGGCGGTATTCAAATCCTTTAAACAATTTTTCCTAGAATATCGGGACTTCTGGATGTCCCGAAACATCAATCAGCCAGCCAACAAAGAGACCTTGGCATAGTGGGTGTCACTCTCTCTCCGAAAAGCTCTCACAGAGTCTAACATTCAAGGTGGATTTCGTGGCGCTGGGATCTACCCGCCCAACTGTCATGCCGTACACAGTTATCTAGTGTCCTCAATAACCTATGCTCCTAAAGGAGAAGGGGGCAACACCTCAGCAAATGTTGCAGGAGAGGGATGCCTGCCCCATGTGGGGCTTGCCGAGGGACCATCCAGTAATGTTGGAGGTAGCGAGGGCGGGGGCATGGAGCCCGTGGATGGGGCTGCGCAAGATAATTCAGATAATGAAGGCTACGAGGGAGAGGGCCGAAGTGGATTACCTGAGCATGGGGAACTCCGTGACCTCGCAGGTGATTTTGATCGACTGCCAGATGAGCAAACGGAGCACTTCTTCGTGCATGTCGATCCGTCGGAGGAAGCTGCAGTGGCGGAAGAGGTGGCCGGACTCGACCCGGACGTGTCGCAGCGGGACTCTATAACGCAATTCCTTCAGCTCCCCACTTTTGCTCCGAGAGCCAACTCCAGGCACCGTGATCCCATCGTCGACTTTGCTAAATCAATAATTCTGACAAGCCATGCATATGAGGAAGCGGCAGTGGGCGTCATAACCGCCAGAGAGGCTGCGGTTCAACAAAAAGAACAACAAAAGCAGGAGAGGGAGGAAGAGAAGAAACGAAAAGCTCAAGAGAGGGAAGAATCGGACACAAGGAAGGCTGCTGAAAAAGAAGCAAGCCTCCATTTGAAGCAGCAGCGTGCACAAGAGAAGGCGATCGCGATAGCGCAGAAGGCAGCGGAAAAAGAAGCAGCCGCAGCGGCGAAAGCTGCACGCACTTACGAAGTTGCCATGGCAAGGGCAGAAAAGGCTGCCGAGAGGGGGCCTCGCAGAGCTCCTCGTTGCGGAGCAGGGGCCACGGAGAGCGTGGAGGGATATCGACCAGGCCACGGGGTTGGGGGCAGCAGTGCAGCTCCAACATCAACGGAGCAGGGCGGCATTGGACTCCATCGTTACCACCCTGGGATGGCACAATTCGGGGCCTATATGCACAGTCTTCATGGCGCATCCTTCTCCCAAGCAGACAACCTTCACGGCACATCGTTCTCACAAGCAGACAACCTTCACAGCACAACGTTCTCTCAAGTAGGCACGCAGCAGCTCCCTCCTCACTTCTTCTTCCCATCTTCTTCGTCCCTCCCTCCTCAACCTCATTTCGATAACCATCCACAATCTACGCGGCCCCTCTCACAATTCTTTGTACCGTTCCAAGTATCTCAAATCCCAGCGCAACCATTAGGGGAAAAATGGGGTCTCCAACGGGCCTTGTAAGACAGCCCGAAGGTAGGTGAACTGCTGCCCCCTGACACCTCTCTGCAAAATCTCATTGGTGGATATCATGCCCGCTGACAACCAAATTCGCCCCGCTGACAACAGAATCCGCTAGTGTCCAATGGGGTGACAGCAATGGGCACACGCTCGTTGATAGTGTCATTAATGCTCGTATTGTCCAATGGGGTGACAACAGTGGACAACGCCTTCGCTGCAAGCGATTGGCTGGACCCCCCAAACGCCAATTTGGCGACCTGCTGGCACCATTGGTGCCAGCAGGTAAAGTGCACGGGCATGGCCAAATTTTGAGGCACGGATTTCGACCAAAGGCCCGTTGGAGACCCCATTTTTCCCCTAATGCTTGGTGCGTTGTAGGAGCTCTAGCAACAGAGCGGAGGGGGTCGAAGGAGTGCCGTCGAGGGCACTAGAGAGTCATTGCTCCGTCCAGACTCGGGGACACAGGTCAGTGACAGTCAGGGCTTTCTATCCCGTCTGGTCGTGACTATCCCGTCGCGACGTCGGAATGGGTCGCGACGAGGGTCCTCCGACGTCATAATAGGTTTTGTAATGTAAAAATGAAAAAGTATAAATGAAAAGGTTGCATTTTGGAGTTGGGCCGTCACAATAAAGACCAAATGGGACGTCCGATCGTGACTCTAAACCGTCGTGACGTCCCGACATTATGACGCAAGAGGGCCAAGTCACGACCGAATAGAAAACCCTGGTGACAGTACCTTGTAGCACATCCAAGAGGCTTTGCAGAGTCGACATGATCAAGAGGATCTTAATGCACAAGACGAAGAACATGATGATTCAGACTCCGGGAGCTCTTCCAACGAATCTGACAATGAAGGAGAGTTAGGTGTCTAAAGATTGAGATTCCGACTTCTTCTTAGATCAGTGCGATCAGATTCAGCTCATCTTGGTAGTTTTGTTCTTGGTAGAAGGTGGTGGAAGATAGAGGTTTGCTTAGACTGATTGCTTAGACAATCCGTAAGCTCGTCCGTATATAATGAAGGTCAATGTCATCTTCCTCCTTCAATAGATTATCAGATGCAATAAATATTTACACTTCGATTGTGTCATTGTTGTTCACAAGGCCACTCAAAGGGAACGAGGAGAGGAGGGTAAAATGACTGCTTCTTTTTTTCTGGTTGAAAGTTTAAGTGCATGCTTAACCCTTTAGTGCCCAGGGAACCATAATGTGGTTGCGAAACTCAGTTGGAGATGAATATCTTGAAATCCGAAATGAAGTTGCTCTCGATTATACCTGTTCAGATTTACGTTCTTCTGAGGGGCTCACAATGCAACAATCAGATCTCAATTTGAAGTAGTGTAGAGGGTCCAAATCGATAAGAATATATCACTGTAGCAATATACGGCAACAAAAAAAAAGGCGGACTTGAAGAAAATACGGAGATGAGAGTACAAAAGATAAAGGTCTTGGTGGGATGAACTTTGCTCATGAAGAAAGTTTTAGTCCATGAGTGGTTGTTTCCGTTGACATTGTAATTGTAGATGGATGATTCTCTAGAAAAAGAAGTGATGTGTCATTGGAGTAAGGCTAAAGATGATTGCCATAACGATACACATCCTTGTCGATACGGTATTACAGTAATATTGTACATGTAGTGTATTTAGAGGAAAATACAGTAGATTTGAGGTTTTTTATTTACTTTTTTTTTTTTATGCCTACATTCTAATTCTTCAACCGTTGTGGATTGCATTACATTTGAGTCATGTCAATGAGGCCTAGTGTACAAAAAACATGCTAAACTGTATTCTATTCTCATGCCTAAACCTTAAAAATCCTCTAAATCTTTTACTAATTTAGCACATATATATTTTTTATTTATCCTAAAGATGTTAAGATGGGACATAGCTGAACCGCTCTTTTACTAAATTTAGAAATTTATTCTGGGATTTATGGGGTTCCAAACTTACACCCCCTGAAAAATTACACAAAAGTGCAATCTAATTGTCCTCCATATACGGATTATATACTTCAAGTTCCCACGGTTGGATTAGGTCTATGTTTTGCCCATAGTATTCTACTTACCTTAGCTACAATACTATACGGTTAGATACAGAGTAGTATAAACCTATTTTCTTTTATTCCAATAATAGCGCAGAAAACGAGAAAAAACAGAGTTGCTGGAAAAAAACCCTGGGCACTAAAGGGTTAACCTTCTGCAATGTAAGTTAGTGGTAGCTGAAGACCGACGGTCCAAATGGTCACTCCTGCAATTTCCTATGGATGCAGGTAGCATGTCCTCCTTTTCAGACTTCAGCCAATCACTCTTATCAATCGGCACTGCTTAACCCCTAAAGGTCCAAGAAACCCAATTTGGGTTTTGCTATTTCGGGCAGACTAGTTGAAGAGGTTAAAAGCAATATTTTTGCCTAATATTTTTATTGGATGCTCCCTTTACCGCAAGGTGTACGTGGTTAAAATTTTCAAAGTCAAATTCCAATTTTAGAACCTTCATTTAGAAATTTTAGGTTTCAAGTCCAAAATGGGTAGCTTAAAATTAGGTTTTTTTTCAAATTTTTTTTTAAAGTATGTTCATAACCAAATCATTACTCAAAATCCAAAATGATCCAAGCCAAAAAAATTACCAATTTTACAAGGGCAGCCTCCAAAAATTACATGAACAAGCTTCAAATTTTTCTATAATTTTACAATTTTTCCTTTCAAAAATTGTCAAAACTTGAGATTTAGGAATTTTTCAATTTTTTTTCTTTCAAAATTTACAAACTTGTAGATGTAACTTTTCACCATTCACTTTTTTTCCAAACCAAAAACATTTAATGTTATTAAAGTTTTACCATATTAACGATTTTGTATCTGCTTTTGGAAAATAATTTGCATGAAGGCCAAAAAATCAAAATAAGTCCTCAAAATTTTGCATGGAGGTGCCCAACCTAGTTACCTACATGGAAAAAAATATGAGCAAAATGTTTGGGGTAACAATCATCAAGTCTCCCTTAGCACCATTTGGACTATGCCTTTCGAGGAAAGCCCAAAAAAAAAATAGTAAACTTTGAACGTTATAATCTTACAAATGGTAAAGATCCAACAGTTTAAATTTGATATGGTATTAGTGCAAGTAGTTAGGTTGATGATCTTACGGTTGGAAATACCAGAAAAGGAAGTGTTGTTGGAAACATACATCAATTTCCATACAATGGTCAAAATTTGCAGTTTTCAGTTTTGGAAGTGCCAAAACACCTTGGACCTTTAGGAGTTAAAACAACAAAGGTTATTAAATACTCAATGCGCTGATTGTATACTTGTCCAAGGAATAACGACTGAAGGACACAAAAAAATCAAAGTAATGAGTGATAATTAAGGGGCAAGTAGTCTTGGTGACAAAGAGAAATGAGAGTATTCACAATTGAAATCTGCAGCTATCACAGCAACCAAACAGAGAAAAAGCAAATTGACTATCTGATGTGGACAGAAATCAAGCAACCGATTGTTTTCAAGCTACTATGCTCATGCATTCTGATTGTGAAGGATTCGAAAGAGTCTGGGTGGAATGTCATCACTGACATGGACCAGCCACTTCCAGGAGATTGCACAGATGCCAAAGTAGTGATAATAGTGAGGTTAGAGACATAATATTTTTTCTTAAAGAGGTACATGAAGTGTATGAAGTGTATTAGGGGTGCCCAAGTATCCCAAGTAATTACTAGGGGTGCCCAAGTATCCCAAGCTTTTACTTATAATGAACATTAGGTTTTTAATTTCTAAATATAAATATTATGTTTTACTTTCAAATTAAAGATAAAATGAAATAAATTTTAATATATGACAACATAATCATTTTTACATTTTTTTATGAATATAATTACAAGAAAATATTTACAATTTTAGTACAAACGGTTATTTTAAACATGATTTTGTAGAAGTTCTAAATATAAAAGAGTAGATTTTACTTTTGAAATGAAAATAAAAATAATAATGAACAAATAACTTTTACTTTATGACTTTTACTTTAATGTTTAGTTGTATATAATAGTTGATGAGTTATATTTTTTTGTATATTGTTTTTGAAAATCATTGATATAGAGCCTTTATAGCTTTTTGGATTATATATTATATATTTATTTTTATTGTAAAAATGGAGTCACATTCAACCAAAATATGTAAATATCATGAAGTAGTGAATATAAACTTTCTTGATCAGTACAATGTTTTAGAATTATCATACAATTTCTCTGTCAAAGGTTGCAAAAGTAGTGATCATATTCAGAAAAAAAATTGATAGATTGTATGTAGTACCTTGTAGGAAAACCTTAGAGCATTCCTACTTTCAAAATATCTTTATCGACCTAACCCAAAGACTAGAACTTAGCATTTCCGATAAACAACAAGTGTATATCAATTTATGTCATAGAGTATGTAAAGTGTGTTTGGATAAATTGGCATTACAAAATCCAAACCGCATATGTTGTCCAATATGCACAATAAAAACAGATGTTAATTTTATTAACCATATCAAATATGTATTTAATATGTCGATATCACAAGGTTTCGAGATAGATTCCCTTATAGAATTTCATGACCTTTATGAACATTTTATAAACTTTTTGAAGCAAAACAGTAAATCCAAAAAGCAAAATTTGAAGAATATTTATGTTATTTTCCAATGTACCTTTGCTACACAAGGATTTTCTGAACGTTTACTGTTACAAAAGTTTAGTATTGAAGTGAATATGCGGGTTGTAATAGGATATTCAAATGTATCAAATATATGTGGTAAAACAAATGATCAAAGACCTTTCTGGCAGAACAATAACTACAAGGGGACTTGGGCAGATATTTATGACAACGACATTATATTTCCTAGAACAACATCACCTATGTTGTTAGTAGATGGTAATTATATCTTGAAACACAAGATAGACAACTTAAATGATATATCTTTTGAAAATATTTTATTGATTTACATACCAAATATCTGTAAATCTTCTTTGATTTACTCAATAATCGTATCAACAGTGAATATGTACTACGAAAGCTCTCCTTTCGAAGCAAAAATAAATCAAAAAGATCCCCAAAGGGTATTTTATAAATCTGTAAGTCATGGTTTCACAGTACACGGAGGAAAGAATTCTCTTGAAAACATGGTAAGATATGATCACGAAGGTTTATCTGAGGATTTAAAAGAGGCTCTTAGAAGCCAAGGAGACACCATTGCGTATGCAATTTGGGAGCAATTCAATATGTTTGGCGATTTTATTAAATCATTTTTCCAAGAACAAATTAAATCGATGGCTCCCTTAGCCATTGGCTTAGAAGGATTCGAGATACCGGTACATCAATTACATGCATCCAAAAATTATTATATTAAGCCTCATATTGACAAGTTTGATTTTGAGGCGTGTTTAATTGCATGGTTTATGAAGGGGAACCCAAAAGGAGGATATTTTGGAATTTTTCAACATGGTTTGAAATTTGACAACAATAATGGTGCTGGCATATTTGTGCGAAACAAGTACCTTAGCCATGGCACGCTCAAGTTTGATATGAATTCATTATCAGCAAAAGATTTCAAGCTAGGGGTTGCTTTGGTGAATAAAAGTTGGGCTCATACTCGATATAGAAATCAACTGTTCGAAGCAACACCCATAACTTGGGAAAATAGGCGTAGCACTTGAAATTGTAAAATAGTAATATGTAATTATTGATTTATAAACTCATTTTTATTAATATATAATTTTTATTTTCTGGTTTTATCCTATGAAAATCTAAGAAACTCAAAATGATACTCGTTGTCTTTATTTTTATTGCAGTCCTATGCTGTAAACCCTGTCATAACCTCAGTACCTCTCATTCGAAATGATGTTCATTAAATTTAGTCTAGTGTTTTTGGACATGGCGATATTTGTAAAATACAGTTCATCTTCCACTTTTTCTTCATATGGTGTCTTTGGGTATATAATTTCTTGAAGAAAAATTAGCGTAGTTGTTGCAGAGTATTATTATCAATATTATTAACTGTAATCAACCTCTCAAATACAATGTATATCTAGGCTTCAGGTTCTTTAAGACGTTGCACGATTGACATTGAAATCAACCAAAGAAATGTGCACTTTTTCTGCCAACACTAAACCTTCAACTGCACTCCTATAACACCTATACTTATTTTTATTAAAAGTTTAATTCCTCCTTCAATTACTCTGAACGCAACGTCATGAAAATCCCTGTCAGAAACATCAAACTTGAATCGCAAAAAGTTACCCACTGTACAAACTAACTACCAAAAACTTCAACATGGGAGGCCTAGAGAGGTTGAATGTCAGGTTGCATCAAGATGTCGGCCGAGAGACCAAGGCAGTTGTGCTTCTGTAGCACGCATAAGGTGAAGGCTTCCAATTTGGGGCTTTCATATGAGACTATGCACTGATAGCTGCACACTTGATCCGTTGAACGAGTTTCCCGTGTCGGGCATTCGAAGAGCAGGTGCATGCTTCATTGGATGCGCTGGCTAGCACATGGGTTCCACTCACTTCGGTTTTAGGTAGGGCCAGTGCGGTTTTGGAACTTGATCAAGCCCACATCTACATTTTCTTTCACACATATTATCGGGGCATAGTAGTGTTGCTTTTGGTACATTCCAGGTTCTGTTTTTTTTGGCGCAGTTGACGGTTTTGAGTTAGTTCATGAGCGGATCCTAGGACAAACAGAGTGTGCACTTAGGAAATTGGTATGTGATGTATGGGTCAGAGGTTACCTTCCACTTTGGAATTTTTTACAAAATTGACAAATGTGAATGAAATGTTGCAAATTTTTCCAATCGTCATGAATTCCTATTTCGAAAGTGGTCGTATTTTTTTCCCGAATTTAGCACTGCCACAAATAGGCCAGATTGCTTAAGTATACGGTTTTAGGGCAATCAACCTTACACCACTCCCAACGGCCACAAACTTGCCTGAGCTGCCCTGAATTGAATTTTGATCTTTAAACACCAATTATTTCTTAACTACGGGCCCGATGGAAGTAAAATTTGGTCTTGATAGAAAGATATGACAATTTCCCATGCTGTGCCAAAGTTACAGTCACATCCGATATAATTTGACTCATAGGGAGCCTGACCGGATCCTAAATCATATAACCAAAACTGTTGAGTTGATGCTTTAAGGGTTAAATAAAACAAAATGAATACCTAAAGGTTATCTTCAATTTAAAAAAATCTAAGTGAATATTTTTTGACTAATATTTTTAGTATCATTATGATTGTTTTACTGCAAGCATTGATCTTCTTATCTGAATTTGTACCAAATCGTTGGACCACAACTTTGAGAGAGAAACTTTCGTCTCTGAAGAAGACCAACGTGAATTAAATATTTGTTCAATCTACCCCCGATCCAATGCCCACAAGACAAAGGTATGGAACTATTCAATTTTGAGAGTAGACACTTCAGTCAAAAAGTATCTAGTAACAAGAAACCATAATAGTTTAGCGTTCAATCCCTAAAGCATCAATTCAACAAAAATGGTATGATTTAAGGTCCGGTCAAGCTCCTTATAAGTCAAATTTTATAGGACAAAGCTGTGATTTTGGCACAATATAGACAATTATCATATCTTTCTAACAAGACCATCCATGCTTCAAAATTCTTCATACTTTAGGAGATATCCGCATTCAAACTTTGAAAACACTATTAGGGCATATTGAATTTTGCCCAAAACTCCACTATATGCTCAAAATCTGCCCAAAATTAATTAGATTACAAAACATAAAAAATTCATCAAAAATTGAGATCTTACTTTTTTTCAAGTTTTGTTTTTTGTACATGAATTAAGCGTATGTTTGTTCCACTCACAACCTAAGTGCACTGGACAAAGAAATAAATCTAAAAAATTACTTTCTCCTTTTGAGAATAGAAACTATAGTCACTGGCAAATAATCTATAGCCCAAATGAAAAATCAATTCAATTAGGACTAAATGGTATAAGACTATTTTACCTTGGATGTTTGATTCCAAAGACATGAATTAATTGTTGGTTGAAGAAAGCGTTTATCTCATATAACTAGTCTAGGTTTGAACCGTGATGGACTCATTTGAGCAAATGTGGGGTATATAGTGGCTTGGCATTGCTAAGTGAGCAATAGCAAAGAAGAAATGAGTGTTGCCAACCATCAACTCATCACGTGTGTAATTTAAATTTGCTAACATTTAATGAAGTTGGTTTAGGTATTTTAATTTTTTCTTCATGTAATTTCATTAATAGAATGTGTGCAGTGGCTTTAGCATTTGCTGTAATGACAAAAAGGGGGTCTATTTTCTAAGTTTTAGAGATAATATTTTCTATTAGTGGTTTATATTTGTAGATTTCAGCTTCAAATGTTCTTGTGAGAATTATTGTTACAATATGTGAACTCAATGAATTGTATGGTAGGATTTTGATCAATATTAGTTGGTGGTGTACTTGATAAGGTAGTCCTTTAACATAGAGAATATATGGTCTGAATTGAGAGTCAGAGTGGCATCTTTGAGTTCTACATGTACAAAGATACCCTATATAAACCAAGTATGAGTAAATTCAATATAAAGGCTTTCTTTAGATAATCATATATTGGGAAAGGTTTCAAGTGTTTCTAAACTTCAAAAAAAATTAGATTTGAATATTTATTAACTTGACTGACAAATTTTTATTTTTTTTAAGCCCAAAAGAATACTATAACTCTTGTTAAATGTATACATATTCATGAATATAAAACCTGATACAATTGTATAGATTATTGAGAAAGTAGGTCAGTCAATTTTAATTATTGAAGAACTTTGTAGAGCAAATTTATACAACAAAAAGGTTAAGTAAGGAAGGAATCCGCCATAATTAAAAACATTTGATAAGATGTATTTATAGCAAAGGAAGGAAAGAAGTACAAGAGTCAAGAAGGCCAAGATTCTTCACGATTGTGCATATCAAAACATAAAACAATTATGATGATAATAACTTCCAAAAGATTTAATTTAGATTGTCCAAACTTCACAACAATTTCATTTATGTATAGTGTCATTGCAAAAGTTTCCGTAGTAGTCAAGTTTTGGTGGCAAAGTTAAAGAAATAAAGAGTGAAACAAAAATCCAATTTTTCACAATTGATGTTCTCATAGACAAATGAATGTAAAGATAGGTTTGTCAACATCTCTTCTTCTTATCAAACTCTCAACAACTGAGCTCAAGTAAGAAATCTTAATATAAAACTCAAAAAATTACCAAGGTGTGTAGTCACCCCTTGCTTCTCTCTTGCATGGATGCCACTAAATATTCAAGCCGGTTTTGTGGATAGCCGTCCACACTCCTTCCACAGGGGGGAAGCACAATAAAGTGGACCACCAAGTGCAATATGTGATCACTAGGAAGTGAATATGAAGTGTGCTGTTTTTTATAGCTCAAAGCTGATTTTGAGCATTTTGGTGTAGTTTTTGAGCATTTTAGTCACTTTCTAAGGTGTCATAAGGTATCTTACACACATCTTAATGAAAAAAACATCTTCAATTGAAACTTTATTTGACCCCTAGTTCTAAATCATGAAAATGAACTTTTCCAAAGTCTTGATTTCTTCATTTGGGGTCCTCTATTGTCTTTAGAGGATATTTTTTCCACTTTAAAAAACAATTTTTGGTGAAGAAAACCTCACAAAAAGTTTCACCGAAAACAGTGTTTTAAAAACGTCCCGGGGATACTTTTCGCCAATCTAGGATTGCAAACACGGCCACCCGGATCATTTCTACAAGCATAATGTACAAACGAAGGGCCCCTCAAAGTCAAAAGTGATTTTTGTCAAAACTACAATGTAATACGGTCACTTTTCCAAATGACTGCATTCACTTTGTTCAACTTTGTCGTGTTCATAGAGGTGTCTCAACTCAACAACTACGAACGCTAATTTCAGAAGTTGTAGTTCATCAAGTCTACTTTCCGTATCCTAAACTTAATTTCCCATCAAGAAGTTTTAGATGCCACTTTCTAGCGTGTTTACACAACAGGCTGAAATTGGCAATGAGCTAAGCACTTTTGTGGTCCACTTTATTGTGCTTCCCCCCCACACTCATTCACATTTCATTTTGATTCTTGAGCCTACATTTCTTTTGCATACAATCTTTGAACACTTTCCAAGCAATTTCAATGGAGTTGAAGTTGGGCAAATTTTGAGGCCATACAAGTTTCTCAATAATGTGATTCTCTCTCCAAGTTGCTTGAGCCTCAGTCCTGTAAATGGGAGTACCATCTTCTATGAGCACCAACCTACAAGCATTCTCTTGTTCATCTAAAAACTATAAATGCTCCTCAAAATCATCAGAGAAGTACACTCCGACTTGAAAGTTAGTATTAAATAATCAGGTTTGTATAGTTCATCGTTTTTTTTTGTCAAACTCTAATTTGTCGTGAAGTCTCCTCCACTTCAAATATTGATCATCTATCCAAATCAATCTCCTCCACTTTTCACTAGTCTATTTTTGATGCTATTATGCAAACTCAAGCCTCTTAGGTTTGTAAGTCTCACTCAAGAAAATATGAAGTTGCTATACTATTGTGAAAACCAACCTTAACAAAGCCTTTCTAATAGTCAAATGACTCACATCAATGCAAAATTGATTTGTAATTTCTACAAGGGTTTGCCTTTGATCTGCTACAAGATTACACGTTACAACTCTAAAGTTATGCTCAAACAACTTTTTTAGACTGCAAGTCAACTTTTAACCTTCCTCTATTCCATGACTTTCAAACCTCTTAATAATAATATAGACGATTCTTTTAGGATGATCTAACTTGGCTACAATTTTTTCCCCTTTCACACGAGTTTTGTGCATTTCAACAATCTTTGGTTGTTCTTCAATACTCAAACAACTAGTCTTTATTTTCAGCCCTAACCATAGCCAACAAAACCGAGAGAATCTTGAGCAAAGAGAAAAGGGGAGCAATGCATAAGAGTGGCGCCAAGAGAGAAAGTTTGTATACTTTCTAGAGGGTATTGTACAGCCAGGTACACTTCATTTACGAATTCTAGTCGCAGCCACAGCCATAGTGGAAAAAACTAGAAAACTTTGGAATGCAAGAAATTGCTCAAAAATTGATGGATTTTGAAATTTCAAATTGCATTGGAATGCTAGTGATGTGTATTTCAATATTACAAAAAGATAAAAATATATACATATGAATCTGAAAAATAAATAAGCATTTGTGTTTTCCTTATACACTATTTACCACTTGGTATTTCCAACCCCTAGTTGAAATCACTGCTTTAATAGAATTGGGCATAGTTGAAATGAAGCGTTTTAATTTCTCCAAGGGGACTTCATCTCATACTTTATGAATGCTTTCTATCAATTCTTGCTTGTTTATTGGCATTTTTGTGAGAACAAAGCAACCAGAAGAAACAAAATCTACACATTTTGTAGAAAATGTATGTAAATGCAATTTGAGGGAGTTTTATTTTATGTATGATAATCCTCATCAGCTTACACTTATTGGAGATTGAGCTTTTGTTCATCGGAGTAAGTTGTCAAAAAATTAAAGACTCGTTCATGGCATGAAGAAGTTGAATTGGCATCCAAATTCACCTTATTTAAATCCCATTGAAAACATGTGGACGACACTTTTAAAGATTTGCTTTGTTCTCACAAAATGCCAATAAACAAGCAAGAATTGATAGAAAGCATTCATAAATTATGAGATGAAGTCCCCTTGGAGCAATTAAAACGCTTCATTTCAACTATGCCCAATTCTATTAAAGCAGTGATTTCAACTAGGGGTTGGAAATACCAAGTGGTAAATAGTGTATAAGGAAAACACAAATGCTTATTTATTTTTTAGATTCATATGTATATATTTTTATCTTTTTGTAATATTGAAATACACATCACTAGCATTCCAATGCAATTTGAAATTTCAAAATCCATCAATTTTTGAGCAATTTCTTGCATTCCAAAGTTTTCCAGTTTTTTCCACTATGACTGTGGCTGCGACAAGAATTCGTAAATGAAGTGTACCTGACTGTACAATAGACTACTAAAATGACAACTCAATATCATTATCATCTAAGGAATTTTCATCCTTTCATTGTATTCATCTTTAAACACCATTGTTAGAGGCTAGGACTTAGAAATGATTGCATAGTCTCTACCACTAACAAGAAAGAACCAATAAGTCCTTTTAGACAAAATAAACCAAACTTTGAAATATGGATTTCATGTACAATTGTAGATGAAATATTAATTTGTGCCTTTCATGGACAAAAGATTCAATACATATTATTTATATATATAGAAAGTATATAGACTTTCAATATGTACTTTCTAGAGGGTATATATGTATATATATATATATATATATATATATATATATATATATATATATATATATATATATATATATATATTTGGAAGATCCAATATGTGTATTCTAGTTAACAGGCTAAAGGACGAAGCACCACTTTTGGATTACGCCAGAAATAGAAAACTCAGTAAAATGTTCTAAAATGGTCGGATTTGAGTGTTTTTTGTTCCCAACCTCTTTAGAATTAAGTTGGCAAGAAGGATACACTGCAATTTTAGTGAAAAAAGTAAAACCTTGATTTTAGAAAAAAGAAACAACATGGTTTGGTGAAGTGTTTCTACAGTGACAGTGTTTCAACTGTACTTTGAGCACTGAAATGAAGATATCTGCTGGTGGATTTTTTTTTTTGCATTTTTTTTTTGGAAATGCTTGTATGACCATTACTCTATGGCTTCACTGTATTGGATTTATCATAAACCCTTTTGAATTTGCCAAAAGTGTCATGTTGAAAAAAATAAAATTCAGAGTGACACTTATGTCAAACCCTAATGATAACTCGGAAAAATCTTTAAAAAATCTTTAGTATGTTTCTAACATACTAAAGAAGAGAATCAGCTTTGTTTGCCAAGTTTTTATAAATTTCTAAAGTAGCAATACTTAGTCAAACTCGGAAACCCATTGTTAGTATTTCAAAAATTCACTAATCTTCCAAACTTCACATGTTATTATCTACCAATCCATTGCTTCTTGAAACCCAAAATCTAGTACAGATTTTGGTAGCCCACTTACTTTCAAAGATCTTACAGTTAAATTGCCTATGGTGATTCTCAAATTTGTCTCAAATTTGTCTCACTTTGGAAAATGCAAGAATGACATTGTAGGTACTGAAAAACTGTGGAAATACTCCTCGGTCCTCTAGGGTTAATTTACATATATATCCAAATGCATTGAATATACATCACATCCAAAATGCTATCCAATTGTTATTGAGGTAATGCCATGACCAATTACATTAATGCATGTGAATAGCATAGAAGACTAATACAGTAAGAAATAACTGAATTCTCCATCAAATTCTGCTCAATATTGTCATAGTTTAACCCCTAAAATTCTACGCGACCAGAACTTGGTTGATGCGGTATTTGGGCAGCTGATTTCGAAATGAAAATTGGTCATTTTGAGCTGTAATTTTTTTTGTACATTCCTCACAGTAAACGGATTGTGTATTGCAATTTTTGTCCCATTCCAACATGTACATCAGGAGTTATGGCAATTGTTTTGCTGGATTATTGCTGGTGGGCAGATTTCAATTAATTACAGCCAATAATTAGAAAATTACAGGGCAGAGCAAAACATTTCTGGAAGCACGCATTTTCTTTCCATGGGGTAGTTTTCTTTAGAGGGTCTACCAGTAGACAATATCGGGCCTAAGATTGCAATAAACTGTGATTGGCACTTAAAGCAGTTGGGATTTACTGTTCACTATCACACGCAGCAGGAAGAGGATGTTGCAAGAGGGATTTTGGCTGGGACCGGGGATTTGGAGATGAAGAAGGAAGTGCCAAGTGCAAAAGAAGAGGATTTTGTTCAAAACACTCGTAAAGTGCCCAAACAATTTCCAAAAAATGTGAAACTTTTTTCCTCTTCTCGTAGTATGGTAGAAATAACATCTACCGTTGGGATGTAAAAAAAGCGTTCCAGAAAAATTGCAGTAAAAATTACAGAATTGTAATGCAATATGTTCATGTTTTGACCTCAATGAGGTTTTTAATTTTTTATAAGATGTCTATGTAGAATATGGAAGTGAATTTTGGAAGAAGGATACTCAACACAGTTGTCCAAGACAAACAGGTAATGGATCAATTTCCGTAGCTTTTTTGCAAAGAGGACAAAATTTCAAAGTGTGAAAACATATTGGGGCAGGGGCAAAAAAAAACAATATTTCTTGCTTCAATCCTTATAAAATAACAATCCAACGGTCGAATGTGCCCAAAGAAATTTGTGCTAACAATTACTAATGTTGCTGTGCAGATCTAACGGTACTTTATCAAACATATGATAGGAAATTGGATTCTCATTGAATGTCCAGAAACGAGTGTTTTCAGGCCAAAATACACCAAAAATGAGTAAGGAATTTTAGGGGTTAATGTGTTGAAATCATCTTTTAGTCCTGGAGATTATATTAAAGCATTAAAGAAAAAAGTGAACCTGGGAGCCCTCTGTATTTAAGCAAATAGGGAAAGCAGTTAATTTCACTGGCAATCCATTTAATGTTTTTCATATAAAGAAAACTGGCGAATAGGATGGTACTTCTGCTACCTTGAGAATGTTTACAAATCTGCTTTTCACCAATGACTCTTGGCATGATGGCCCTCTGTTTAACAGGACTACATGTTTAATGTGGTGAGCGCATTAAGAATTCAAAGACATTGATCTATCATAATTTGATTTTATACATGAAAACAAAATGGACGAGATTGTGCAGTGAACTCCAAACCTTGATGATTGCATTGATCTGGCTAATGACTACAGGTAGAGACAAGCTGTTGAAGTCTTGCTCAAATAGCTAGATCCAACTTGTGCAAGATTCAGTGTACAAGCCCGTGTTGAGCCACAGCATCCAGTAACGAACTCCTCACGTCTTCAGCTTCCCCACTGTTCAAGTTTTTCATCTGCAAGAACCAAGTACCCCACATTCATTTGGCTAAGAAACTAAGCGACTTGAACAAACGTACCCAACAAGCAAGATTAAACATAAGGCTTTGCAGAAAAGTCACATACAATATGATTCGACAAAGATCTGGGAGATATGTAAGTCTGATGTGGAGTACCTCAACAATGAATGTGTTTAGTATGCTTTCTTGAAAAGATGTGTGGTACGCATTCAAGACGTCCAGGTCTAAGGATTCTAAGGCTTGTGTTAGCTGCACAAGAACCCCTGGTGCTCTTTGGCAGGAGATTTGAAGTTGGTATGTTTGATCTTCCAGTTTGGCTACATCCATCTGCAAGACTCCAGATATTTATTCATTACGTCAAGGATCATGTGCTTTGGAAAACGAACATCTAACAAGACCAGATGTACCATTCATGGTCCTGGAATCATTTTGTCGCAAGCCCTCAATGTGTAGGCCTGGTGTACATTGACACTAAAAGAAATGTAGAAAAGACATCTCCTAGAAACTACAGCATAATACTCATCATCATTTTCAACATGGTATAGGTAGATATTCGGGCAATCATGTAATCAAGATAACTATGATACAGAGGATACACCTTTCTTTCCCCATTTGTATCACATTTCCTATTCAGTTCAAGATACTTCATGACCAGACATGACTAGAGTAATTTGTGCACCAGACAACTTTCACAATCTGTTTTAACCTTGTACACAAACAGATATAATTGGGCAGAATTATATTGATTAGCTGGCCGCGAAAGGATGACTCTTGAGCTGGGATAAGTAGGATGGGTAGACTCACCTTGAGAATCGTTTTCTGATCCGCAACTGGAGGCTGGCCTTGCGAATCCGCCGACGTCACATCAGCCGTAGAAGCAACCGTGACGGAGTTATCATTGGCGGCCACTTCACCCATCGGCTTGGCGGCTGCCTCCACAACTTCACAGATGCCACTCACTGACACAGCAATGGCTGCATGTTTCCCAGATTCAGATAACATCGACCCGCCAGAGTCTTCGTCCACAATATTAGCGCAACGTTTACTCTCCATCTCAGCAATCTCCGACTCAATAGTCTCGATTTGCTGCTGCAGCTCTTTCACATGTTCAATCGCATCACCCACGATAGACGCTTTGTCCATCTGCAAAGATACAGTTCATAGTATGTTACTACACATTTAGCAATACATTCATCAACCACTTCTAACACATTCATGTTATTAATGTGCAATATATAGGTTTCAAACAGTACAAAGAAAAAAACTACTGAACCTAATAGCGGGCCTAAGATTTGTGCTTTCCTTTTTCACTTCTTTGGTGCTACTTTTTTCTTCGTCCCTTCGAACAAGAATGGATCGAGGGCTAAAATATTAATAGAAGGAAATATGCCAACCCATTTGTGTCCATTCTAATCCAGTCTAGAGGTTTAGAAGCTCTTTTATCATTGTACTTTATCATCAGACTGCGCCTTCCTAAAACCCTTGCGTCCCATCGTCCAAAGAGGTCATTCTTGGGTTTAGACTTCTCTTGTGTCACGTAAAACTTGCCTTCAAACAATCAAGTAGCACAGAGAAATCGTTTAAGCATATTCATACCTTACTAATTTTTGGAACCAATGCTCGAAGAGAGTAGAGTCCATCGTTCAGCTTCTTCCTCCGCTTCCGCTCCGACACAAGATTTTTCGACACTGTATTGATATCGCTGTTACGTGGGAGCGACCTCCCTCGACCACCCCGAACAGTCGAGTCCAGATCCACAAAATCCTCGCTGGATATCGACCCCGTGCGCTTGAGCTCCACATCAGGAGACCCTGCCTGTCTGAACTCCACCGACGAGGTATGATCTTCCGACATGGCATGCTCCGACGGCGACGCCGAGGCGTTCCGATCATGCATGAAAGCGGTCGTTTCGCAAGGACTAGCCACTGCTACATTATGCCGGTCGGTCAAGTCTGAACGAGCCTGATTCAGAAATTTTTCAACGTTCTCATTTTCTCAGAATCAATCAGCTGCAACTCCTGCGTTTGATAGCTAAATGAGCATAAATCTATTGATTATCTAGAATCTGGCTGGAAGAAAAAGGCTGACCTGATTAATGACGTTGCTCCACTGTTTGCCAGGTATTTCAGCTTGGGAAATCTCCTGAAACAACCTTGACATGCTGTATTGTTTACTCTGCGCGCTCATAGAATTGGGATTAATCTTGGCTGAAACCACGGGAAGAGCTGGTGACAGCTTCGGCACCATTTGAGGGTCCTGCTCTCGTCTCAGCCAGAGCGGCGAGTGATCCAGCCCCTCAGAGCCTGCAGGTGGCCATTTCCGCTTCATATCCTCCTGCATTCCCAGTTCTTTGATTCTTGACATGACACTAGGACTGGTATTTGAGTTGAAATAAGTTGACGATGGTTGACACAGAATTGCCGCGTCTTGCAGCTTAACGGAAGGACTAGCTCGGGTGCCGTGTGATTGGGGATGGGGCTGGAGCAGCTGCTGAGTAGATGGCGGTGACTCTGTAGTGCTGACTGGCATGTGTCCAGCACGATACATGTCAATGTTTGTCGCCAGAAGAGGACGAATACCCCTCCTCTCTACCCATGTGTCCAAGTTTTCTGACGTCAAATGCTTGATGTATGACTTCCCAGCCCCCTGTGTGATCTGCGTACACAAATGATGCAATGTATATATATACATTTGAGTCAATAATAGTGTAACGTCGCTGATCCAGAATACAGATAGGTGATGTGAGGGGGTGGTGTTATAATCTTCAATACATGGTTTATTTACACAGGTGTGACCAGCTCGGCATTGATTTCTGACAGAGGGGAGCCAAGACAGTACATGAAATAAAATCAGTTTTTGGCACACAAATATCTCATGAACCCCGACAGCAGAACGCCGACTAAAATACTTCAGGCACAAATGAAGTTGTCATAATATTACCCAAAATTCCATAATAAGATCATTACCTCAGACCACAAGTACACGAAACTCCTCATAAAAACTACTTGACATTAAGTGCAATGTAATCAGTACAAGGAATAGTTCTATCACTGCGCCAACGACAGCTCATTCTCTGAGTTTCACTTCGCAAGAAACAAAGAATCGTGATTATCATCTCTTTTAACATGCGCGCATAGCCTACAGGCCAGAATTTTTTCGATAAAAATGGCAAAGGAAACGTAACAGGAGCAACAGTTTATTCTAACGCCGTCAACTTTGACATCCTCTCAGGCCATTTCTCGCTACCTAGCAATCGTTACAAGAATGCTAGAAACTGGTATCACATCCAGCACCTGCAAGACAGACGGAATCCGAGTCCCTCAGGGGGACTGATTAGTTGTCACGGGAAATTGAGGTACACCCAAAAAGATACAAACGAATGCACTGAATTTAACTCCAGATTACCCGAGCAAAACAAACTAAGAATTGTCATGATAGTACCGGCCTATTGCAAATTAGGAATCTGAAAAATGTTTTCATATTGACAGCTTGTAATCGAAGAGGTTCCCAGTCTGCTTCTCCTTGAACGATGATCGTGCCCGTATAATGTTCACAGCAGGATCAACGAACCAAGCAATGAGCCAATGACTTCTACAAAAGAGTTTTCCTCCGATTCATTAGAACCTCAATATTTCAAACCCACAGGTAGCCATTTCCGGACAGTTTCTTTGAATGATTCAAACCTGATAAACAGCTTGGCTTACAGCATAGGTCACAGCTTGGATAAAAAAAATGATCCATACCGATCCAAATTTTCAAAGTCTTAAATATATCCAGCCTCTCAATTTCACTTCACTCGACAAATTGGACTGTTCTCTGAATCTGTACATTATATGATCCATAGTTATAGAAGTCTGTAAAAACCCAGTTTGAGCGGTCTGCTCTACACTCCTACCTTTCAATACCTCAAACATCAACACGTACTATGCATGCTCTCCTGCGCGCCCAGGGTGTATCTTTGGAAGACCACTTCCTGGAGTACTTTCAGCCTCTAAGATCCAAATCATAAAAGATTAGATTCAATTCTTAACCTATAATGAAAACAGTGGCGCTTCCGGTGAACAAATCATGGAGCAAGGCAGACTTATAATATATCCAGATCTCTATTGATTCCTTTTCGATAAGCAACTGATAGTTCCTATGAACGTCCTAAGTAGCTCAATAAAGTTCTGATTAGACAGTACGAGTGCAATCCCCGGAAATATGCGACGTAGCAAGCGCTTAGAGAGTAGCTTCCGAATTTCTAATCTTATATCAGGGGCAGATTACCTCTCTCAACGCGAGAATCGATCTATGAAGCTCAGTAGAATAGTTTGCTGAATAAACGGGCAAGTTTTCTAGATGGATACTCATGAGAAATTCTGAAATTTATTCTAGGAAGAACCAGATTTGACAACGCACTCTCACTGAGCGATTTCACTCACTTGACTGTGCTTCGATTGAATGACAATGTTGCTGCGGCTTGGAAGTTCAAAAGGCTACTGGTCTTTGGCAATTAAGTGACCGAAACTATATGAAATCATAATTAAGAAGTTGAAGAGATGCCAACAGTAGGACAAACCTATGTTGACAGACTTCTTGCAAGAAGTAATAGCACAAACCTATCAAAACGTTTCCAATACTGTGCACTGAAGAGGCTTACGCATCTATTTACTCAGCACAAAAGATTCAGATCGACGACCACTCTGATTGAAATGCAAGAATCACACAATCCAGACATCTGCAAGCAGTTGAGCGAAAAAATAAAAAGCTCCTAACTTCGACAGCAGTACGTAAGGCCATCAATTTGTAGTTTGGTGCTTGCAAGCTCTAAAACCCTAAAGTCTACTACTCCTCCAGCTCGAATAGCGAGGATGCTTGTCATTTGCACCGAGGTCATTCGCACCAGTTACCTGTTAGCCCAAAAGCTGTAGTCTAAATACCAAGGTTTCTTTTTGTCTCACATTGGCACCTGGTGAGCATCACCTGATCAAGAAGACTAGAACATTTGGAAGATTCTTGCACCCTAGCTATTCTTGAAAAGCCAATTAAAAAAACGGAACAATGTCTTGTCTTCGAGGCAACCTGTGAGGACCTGGACAAAGACAACTCCTAGGGTTGATAGAGGAAGGCGTAGCCTCTTAAAGTATGTATAATGCCTCAAATATTGACCAGACACCAGCCTGGAAAAAATGTGAGGAGCCTAAAGAGCTCAAAATATAGACCAGCATTCATATCCGAAGCGAAAGTTCTAGAAGCAGAAAAAGATATACACCGGTAGCCGCCCTCCAACTTTGAAACAAACAGATTGCAATTCAAGCAGAAGAAGGTGATGAAGGGCTCGTCTAGCTAAGACATACATACTGCAAAGCCGGGTTGAAAAGAAGAAAAGGGTTGCAAGAGACGATGCAGTTGACAGAGTTTTCGGGAACGAATCACCAGATCCCGAAACGTTCCTCTTCGGACAGGATATTTATTGTTAAATGCAGCAAAATGCACGTAAATTGCAGACCCACCTGAAACATGGGTAGCGCTACGAATAACCTGAAAACCACCATATACGACGACTCGAAACTCAAACCACCTAGAGTGAGGAGGAGAAGAGATGCCAGCAAGATGGGTCACATACCTCCATATTCCTGACCACCACTGACTCGTCGCTCCGTCGCCTGGCAGCCACTTTGTCCTAGCCTGCAAGTCGGTACTATTGATATATTCCCTGTGCACCTCAGTGCTGCACGGCATGAATTCTGGGCACTCTCGGAAGTCACCGTCTGTTAGGTTCAAAGTGGCACTCGGAATCACAGAGTTCCAGTATCAGCCATATTATTTACCCTTTTCCACCTGTGTAAGCCCTAGATTCGGCCCCTTTAGGGGCCCCTTTGCACAGCCCTTCGCTCAGAACCAATTCCGGCCAGCTGCTTCACGATGACTACTCTACCCCAGCCTCCTCGTCACCTGAGTTAGGCCATTGCACATGAGACGCTTGGCAACACCGAACCCTGCAGCCCTGGCCCTCAAGTGTCGGTCGATCGACGACTCCAGTGCCCTATGTAGTATGTACTCGTCCAGAGATCTAGGCTAAAATACACCAGTGTGATTGTTCATCAAAACCTGAGCATTGACACAAAAAGAAAGCTGCCAAGGCCTGCGATCACATTCAGGTACCACCTCTAACTAGACCACCATGTAATATCTGGACGTAACTTAATTAGTGGCACCCCTGGCACCCCGCAGTGCAGCATCCTCCACTAGTCGCTCCCGCTCACGACAAGCTCAGGATCCAGTTCCCTCCGGCGCTGGAGGCAATTGAGACCTGCATTCCCTCTGGAATCCGCCTCCTACTTCCTGCAGTCTACGGCGCTGTTGTTCCGTATACGTACTGGCCTTGTTCCTACGCTACGGTATTGCACAAGTTCGTGAAAAGAAAGGAACTCGACGAACCCTGGGGCCTGGTCCACTGCAAGCTCCCCCTCTCCCGTCCCGATCTGCACGCCCGGAGTCCGGACTCCGGACCCAAATTGATGCTTTCTTTCCGACCTGTATCGGGCTAGTGGCCATCTTTCACCTCCTTGATCTCTCACTCAGCGAGCCTGATCTTCACCAAGGTACAAAATACTTTTTGAAAACAGTTCATCAAGGTATTATTCAATCCAATCGTTGGATTCAGTAGTATTAAGGTCCACATGTTGAAGCATGTGAAGATCTGACCACGCAAGTTTTACATTGAGTTTGGTTCAAATGTTATCTTTTCAAATGTTGTAGATTTAAGGAACAACAAAGTCTCTAGAAATTACTACGTCGAGAATATCTCATTTGAAAACCATCTCAAAAACAAAATAAAATTCATTAATTAAATTTGTAAAAAATGTAGAAGAATTTTTAAACTTTCTGTTTTAGAATTCATTAGTGATTGTATTGATGAATCCAACCGCATAGAAACTTAGATTTAGAATTAAAAGTCTGCAACCTTCACTGTTACACCAACTCCAAAATATTTTTTCAAGTAGTACATTATAATGTATTTTCTTGAAGTCATCCATTTCTTAGACATATTGGTATTATTAGTGATTAAAAGTAGGCATAACTCAAGTATTTGTTTCTCAAATATAAATTAGCCTAGAAATAATTGTCACCTCCAATTTTACATAGTGGGATCTCCTTAGTGGAAGAACCACACATGATCCTTCAACTATAGCACTGCAAATGAATTTAACCATTACCAAATATAACTATTGTAAATGTATGTATTAAAAAAAAAATACATCATTTTTAACCATTAATTTTTTAATTGTATTTTAAAATATAAAGAAATATACATAAACCAGTAGCAACACTAAGTTCCATCCAACATTCAACATTTATCATCACTTTGATACAATGATCAATGTTTAATTTTAAAATAAATCATTGCTCATATAATTTTGAAGATTGGAAGTGGAAGATAGCATCATTAGATTCATCTATGTATATTCAAATTCACATGTAAGACTCAGGGTTGCATATTACTGTAGCCTCCCCATGATAATAAAAAATAACAATAACTAATAAATGAAGAATTTTTTTCAAGAACTTTAATACACATTCCACTCAGTCACTCAGTGGTGTTTAGGGAAAAATTTGGACTCATTAGAAATGATCTTAAATTTTAGTACAAAATACAATAGTCAAACCCTTCATATAAAATGAAAATATAAAAGATATTGAGAGTTGAAATGTGAATTTTATATACTTAATGTTGTCTACATGCAGAATTTATAATTAGTTTTAAAATAAAACTTGGAAGTTCCTCAATAGATGTTTTCAATAATGCAATCTTACCATGGTATCTTCTTTTATTATTTACTTACAAATTTTAATTTGCAAAAATTAAATGAAAATATAGGAAATTGATGCTATATAGTAGCATATAAAATTTTAAATTTTAAAATGATTAGAATTTGTAAAATTAATACTCCCTGCGTCTCACTAAAAGAGCATGGTTTGCTAATAATAGCAGATTTAAGGACATTTCTAATTTTAGAAACAAATTGGCCAATTTTAGAAACAAGTTTCCAAATTTAGAAATGATTTGGCCAAATTTAGAAACCACTTTCTTTTTTTGAGACAGATTATTTTACCTAACCCCATGCTCTTTTAGTGAGACGGAGGGAGTAGCAATATAGGATTTAAATTTTTTTGATATGAATTAAAATTTATAATCTTCAATCCTCATTTTAGCAACATCTTATGATTTTTCCTTCCATTCATACACTATAACTAATCTCTGCAAATATGTAAATTTTCGAGAGAACTGATATTCTTTAGTGATTAACCCTCAAATGCCTGAACCTATGACCACGGAAATAGACTTTGACTTTGGATGTTCTATTTTTCCACTATAAATAATGTAAAATATGAATGTTTATTTTTTCTTAGATAGATAAACATGTAATCTACAAGCAATAATTTTTTCAAAATTAATGGTTTCATAATGTAATTATTATAAATTTTCAAATAAAAAAAAACAAAGAAAATTCATATCAAATATGGATTATATCAAAAAATTACGAAACATTTACCATAGATGTATATGACAACCAAAAACCTTATACTGGTTACTGTGCTCAAAATTTATGTTTTAATCCATGGAAAAACCTAAAACCGTGGAAAATCAAGAAATAGCCACGGTTATACCCCTTCATCTTATACCAGCTATAAATCACTCAATTTTAGGTATTTTTCAAATTTTCAAATTGGACTAAAAATTAGATTTGTAAAGCTACATTTCATTAGTTTGACTCAAATGCAAAAAAGATCATCCCGATAGCCGAAATTGCGTTTTGGCTGTCTGTTTTAAGGAATTTTTGAATACACACACGGTATTGATGTTTTGGACTTTAGGGAGGCACCAAAATTCATGAAATCATCATTTTTGAGGATTCATTGATGAGGTTAGATAGATCTCCACAACTTTTCAACATGAAAAAAAAATGGATGAAAACCCCTAAACACCTAAACGACCTAAACAACCAAAAACTCATCCATCTCATTTTTTTCAAGTTCCATAATTGTCATCCAAATGACATTTTTTCATCCATTTTTTTTTCATGTTGTAAAGTTGTGAGAAATCTATCTAATATCATTAATGAATTCTCAAAATAATAATTTCATAAATTTTGGTGCTTTCTTAAAGTCAAAAAGATCAACACCGTGTGTATTCAAAAATTCCTTAATACAGACTGCGGAAACGCAATTTTGACTATTGGGATGATCTTTTTTCCAATTGAGGTAAACTAATGAAATGTCGTTTGACAAATCTATTTTCCAGTCCAATTAATTTTTTTGAAAAATACCTAAAATTGAGTGATTTATAGCTGGTATAAGACAAAGGGATATAACCGTGGCTACTACTTGATTTTCCACGGTTTTAGGGTTTTCCATAATATTTTTGGATTAAAACATAATTTTTGAGTACGGTAAGTAGTATAAGGTTCATGGTTGTCATATACATCTATGGTAAATATTTCGTAATTTTTTAGTATAAATTATATTTGATATGATTTTCTTTGTTTGATTCTATTAGAAAATTTATATTAATTACATATTGAAACTATTAATTTTGATAAAATAATTGCTTGTAGATAACATATGCACATAATTAAGAAAAAATAAAAATTCATATTTTACATTATTCATAGTAGCAAAATAGAGCATCTAAAGTCAAAGTCTATTTCCGTGGTCATAAGCTTAGGCATTTGGATGGTAAATGGCAAATCAAGATAATAGAATTATCTCTAGAAGTGTCTACTCTCGAAAAGGGGGAGTAGATCTTTACTTCCATACCTTTGTCATGTTAGCATTGGATTGGGGGTGGATCAAACAGACACATAATTCACGTCGGTCTCCTCCAAAAACCGAAGTTTCTCTCTCTCTTTATCTTTAAAGTCAAGTTGAGTTTTTGAAAAAAAATAAAAAATCCGTGATTTTTGTTTTTTTTTTTATAATTTTTTTTAAAAATAAAATAAAAATTATTCCAAGTAGGTGAGAGGCATGAAAAATTTGGTAGTCTAGTTATATTTGGTGTGTAAGAACTCAATAGTCTTTTATTGCAAGGAAATGAGGTTTGCCATCATTCCATTATTTGAAAAATAATTTTCCTTGAGTTTTGAGAACACCCAGGGGCCAGTTCTTTCATGTCCATAAAGTATTTTGAATGAGCAAATAAGATTGTGTTTACTCAAAACTCCTAATATCTAGGTCAATTACCCGATATTTTACAAATAACTCTGATGTCGAGAGTTCTCCCGCAGAGGTCGCCTTCTTTCTTCTTTCTCTCAGAATCAGATGCTCTATAGAAGCATACAGTCTTAAAGTGAGTATTTCTATAAACACACCGTATACCTCACAGTTTGGCACATCTGTGCTCCTCCCATTTACAGCCCAGAATTAGACTGACCTTGTCTAAATATGAAGTAAGAGCAATTGTCATATTGTGGCGGAACAGTATATTGACCATGATCAACTGGGTCCTTCAAACTTGTGTTCTTTGACTTTATCTCCGTGACTTAACGTAAACAATGAATCACTCCAGTAACTCGTATTATTTTGGACTTTAATCCAGCCATTCGATTCCGATGAGCCTGTGAAGTGATTCAAGTGCATCGGACTAGTCCATAATATCATATTCGTAGATACAATGAATAAGACTAAATCAACTGTTTTACGGACTGGCAAACAACCGTAACGAACTCTGATCGATGAGTCTGCTCTGGACTGCAAAGCGTCTGGACCTGGGTGCCTGGGCCCTGGAGGCTGGAAGGTGGCAACGGGGGCAGCGATGGTTCGTCCCGACTCCGGCCTCCATGGTTTGCTGCCAGTTGCCAAGTTCCGAGGAGAAACAGTGATGCGGTGTCGGGTAGTGGGTTTCTACAGTAATCATACGAGCACTGTATTCATTTTCGTTCATATGTCCCAAATTAGAAAATGTTAGAATTTCCATTCGTGAGCATGATCGAATTAATGACGTGGATAAATAAATCCAAGCGCAAATCCAGTCGGTTTCAATATCACAATGAACGGTGGGATGAGGGGGTCTATGTGTAGAGCCGGTGGGCCTACTCCACGTAGGGTAGAGGGCGTAGGCGCAGAAGGTCTGGAAGAATGTCAGAGAAAAGGCGGGACAAGGAGGAGACGACGAGTAGGACTTTAGAGGCCACTGTAGCGCCTTCGCAATTACTGTACTCTGTCACTTGGTACACACTACAGCCGTGCTATTTGCACATGCTTTCGAACTTTTTTTTTTTTTTTTTTGAAGCAAATGAACGAAATTCATTGCAAAGGAAAAAGTACAACAAGCCCTCATCGGACGAGCCAGGGACTTTCGAAACCTTTTTATGGAACCGGGAGCTTCGTAAGCCTAGCTTTGCAAGTGTCCGGAGCCTGGAGGTCCTTCGTTTCTGTTGAGGAAAAAGAAGGGTCCACAGGTGACCGGTTTCCTTGGACGCACTGTGGATGGTGATTTAATCATGACCTGGAATTCGTACGGTGGGGCCTTGGGGTCCGCCTACTCCCCGTCGTTTGCCACTTGCAGAACGCAGATCAGATGTACAGAATATGAAGCAACATAAGTTTGAAAGAAGACAAAACTTTAATTGGAAGTTATGACGTATTTGCAGAGATGGGCCGGTATTATCGTATTTCGGCTCATAGTCTCCGGAATTAGATGGTCAACCCGCCGCATATAAGCCAGATCAGCGTACAGTCACGGGGGTTATTAACGTTACTTCTGAGTTAGAGCAGTTCCTTATTCTCAATTCCCCAGAAAAGATGCCAATGGGTAGGTCTGCTGCTGAATTACCAAACCAGAAGTTGGGTTTTCATGACTTTTAATCTACGAATTTTGCAGGAGACATATCGCCAAGTAGAGTTCTCATCACTTCTACGAGCAAAAGTGTAAACCTACCCATTACAAGCTCCAAGCATAGTAACATACTCATGAGTACGACATTCTTACAGTTCTTATTGTCTTAAAGTCTTATTGTCTCTAGAAATATTGTCTCCAATTTTTTATAAGGGGATTCGTCAAAAATCTACTTTGAGGTCTTTTTCATATCGAAACTTAGGAAAACAACATTCAATCTTGGTACTCACTCTTCGTAGTCATCGTATTTTTGTATCCAGATTTTTGATGGTGAACAAACATACTTTTGAACCATGTGACTTTCACTGCAAGTTGTATGATATTGCTCGCCATTGTATGATATGTGCATTTCGGGATAGATAAATCTAATCCCAAAAGGGGTGAGTAATTTGGTATTAGTGGCCCTTTGTCTGGCACTAGTAGAAATTGAGTCCGTTGGTTAATATGATAAATGACACTGTGTCCGTTTTAAGTCCTAATGGACTATCCAAACGACAGGACGTCATTTCCAGTTCGGTCCGAATTACTAACAGTTAAGTCTGCTGCCGTGTCAGTCCTGGAGCAGTTCCTGCTTTTCTTTCGCTACTGGACCACTACCGAGTTTGAATTTTCGAGAACGCTTTCTGAACATGATCTGCCTGCTCCGGACATGTGACAGAAATCTATTTCTGATTCTTCGTCTATGTTCATGATCGTAGTCGTAGATTTATTTCGATATTCATAAACTATGCAGTATGTAGTTTCAAAATGATCAAATTTGAACTGCAGTTGAGTATCTTGTAGTAGAAGATGAGTTTTCGTGAAAGCGGGTACATACTACTGTGTACGAGTTCTTCACAGAGTGAAGATGTCAAGTCTGTTTGCAAACTTCCTTCGTATATTCTCTCGGAGAAGCTATTTTGGTAGATGTTGGTTGTCCACCTCTGATTTAGACATTTCATTTTTCGACACAACATGAAAATGAGCCCGCGGATGTGGACGTTCAGTCTTATATAGTTGAAGTGTAAACATGTCTTCAACTCTCAGCATGCTGCGTATTTCTGTGTTGTGTACAGATTATGAATGAAATTAAACGAGTTCTGCAAAACTGAAATTTGCTTTCGTTTTATCAAAGTCAATTACAACCCAATTTTATGACATGTCTAGTACATTTACCGACTGTTTGCTGAATGCAATAACTTGTAATACACACGCTTCCAGTCGCTTCTATGATTTGATATTTTCATGAACAACCAAGAGATGCTATCTCTCTCACTGAAGGAAATCCTGATGGTTACGGTTATAAATAGCAGCCTTCCATATCTATGGACCGAGGCTTCTGTACTTGGAATTATCCCTCTCTCTATATTTTGAATTGCCTAGACCTGATAAGGTACATAGAATCCGTTTCTTACGCATTTCCTCACAAAAGCTGTGTGTCGGTTCTCCATGGCTTGTTTTCGGAGGTTCGCTAATGAAAACAAGTAGACAATCTGAGCCGCCCGGCACTGCATTCCATTTTATAGTTCTTTTTATTCTCCAACGAAATTCGCCGAAATGGGTACAGTTTTCGATCTACACAACGCCCCTACAAAAAAGATCCATCATCAATTCATCAGTTGATGTGAATAAAGTCTGCATGAAATGACCTGTCGTTCGACATGAGAATGTGACAAGCAAACTCGCAGTCCACTCACCTGAAAGGAATAGAATGTTTTTGTGCTTTCCCTAGTGACACTTTGCATGCAAGACTCTATGTTTCAGCCCATTATAAGACTGGGATCGCACAATGCAAAGAAGACAAAATACACTGTAGAGTTTAGGGTGTTGGGTGTTGGGCTTACGATAGAAAACTAGTGATGGACGAGCTTGTAGAGTGTGTGAGTAGGCTTGCTCATGCTGAGATGGCCACTCTGATTATGAGACTGGATCTTCAATGCTTGAGGGCAGAGATTAGGCATATAGACGTACCTTCTCTTGGAAATGCATTGACGGACGCGCAAGAAGCATACGAGAGTGAATTGGATGTTCTGGCAAACACCCTCCAACTGTTCACTCCCGCACGTTTCCGGCGTGGAATTTCGAATGTTGACCGACAAGTTGGCAGGCAGTTGCAAGAGACGATGAATGCTAAGGAGCACAAGGAAGGAGCAGCTAAACGTTGGTGGCAAGGTTCGCGAAGAGCTAAGAGTTTGCAGAATCAAATTAGGATTGCCGAAGAAGAGCTTGCTAGTCTGGAAGCTGTGGAGCAGCTCACTCGGGAGGACTGTTACTCGCCAATAGTAGACTTGGCTCGTGTTTGGACTAGTTGTAAACAGACTGGTAGGAAGCCTTAATAGATTCTCCTTCTGGATGACCTTCACAACAGTTCTAATGTGGGTTAGTTCGAGTTAAAAGAGCAAACACTTTCATTGCCATACAGAGGCCATGGCATTATTTACAATCCCATCAGTAGGTTTCTGTACTAAATATGTGGATTAGGAAGTCCTTAGAAAGATATTTCTACTATGCCCAGGTCCCAACTACACCAGGAACGATGAAATCAAGGTGTGTAGTGCTTTTGTCTACTTGGATTTCAATGTTCGTGGAATGAAAACCGTATATGTAAACAAATCACAGTGTTCTGTGTACAAGAAGACATAATCGAACACTATCTACATTTCAATTCCCACTTATTTATGTGTCCTGCAATTCAGTTTCAACTTTAAATTTTTTAAATCATAGTCCTAATGCTACAACTTTTTAGGCACAGTTCACTATATCTGAATCACTTTCGATTTTAGACGCATGTTAATCCCAGAGTAAATATTTGATGCCTCCTCTTGATACATTCATTCTACTATTGGATTTCAATTACTATATGTTTTCAAATATTGTTTCTGTATTAGTTGGAGTACATATTAATTATGTGTTGATTAATTTGATTTTTTACTGCCATGTACTGCTCAAGTACGTCTTTCAAAACAAACGTAATCACTTCTCCATTTCCAGTCCTAATAGGAACTAGATTGATGAAAACAGAGCTAAGGTTTAGGAACGCATCTGCAGATCTTCTAGTTACCGGGTAGTATCCTCCCTCCAACACCGTTATTGAAGTGCGACCTCATCCTTCGTGCACAACCCACGATGTAGATAAGTATTTTTTTACAGTTCAGTTCATCATGTAGCATTGTTGCTACAAAGAGCTTATGATTCATATAAAATGCTAATATACAGGCTGGTAAACACTTGGATCAAACATGGTATATACCAATAAGTTGGCGGCGATAAAAAGAGAAATAAAACCATAGCTCCTTCTCAAAGTTGGAAACAACTATAATATCAACAGACTCCAACTAACAATGATCCGACCTTGGGTAACTAACAAGATTGCACGTTGTGTTTCGAAATTTTATTTTGATGCATCATACCGCACATACCTCAAGAACTTCATCAATCACCTAATCAACAGAAGGAAAAATAAGTATGCTGTGTATGCTTACCACAACTTAGAGTCTTCACGAGGCCGAAAAGGTTGTAATCGAAGATGCTAGAAGTAAATGTTATTCACTTCATTCAGCAGCGACAATCGGCACCGGAATAAGAGAATGTAGAAAATATCTTTGTTTAAAAAGAGTACACTCCATATACTGAAATAGGTTTCCAAGAAACATCTGGAAAACGGTGAACTCTACCATCGGATGACTACTCCTTAGATTTACTCATTCTTTTATGTTGCAGAGTTATCATATTCTGTGATGACTCATGTGGGTTTATCATCTCATAAAACATATACTTCGATAACCAGATGCTGAGCTACACGTCCTACCCAAACGACGGTACGGTTTACATAATGGATGGTCTAAACTATTCCACTTTTACATTTATATGAAACGATGTCTACAAAAAAATTGTTGATCGGCATATACAGATTGTTCAGCAGAGAACTACCATATTGACTAGATTAGGCATGCGTCATAACCATAATCATTGAATTTCTGCTACTGTATAGAGTATCAGGTTTTCAAAGCCAATAGAGTAACGAGATATCAGCATACTGCTAGCGATCATTGTCTTTGTTTGCAATTTAAAACTATCAAATTCAAGATACGACACATACTATTGACACCATAATATCCTGAAAAAAATTCAAAATGCCATAAAGCATAATACTGCGTTGATTATGTACAGTTCGACAGTAGAGAATGAGCACAAGTATTGGTGATGCTACTGAAGGAGTATGCAGGGGCACATAGTGCTGTTCTTTGCAGATACCGACGTCTCCGCCTCTTCCATACTCGGTCCACCTGAAGATGATTATGCTTCGACAATTAGATACAATACACAGTAACAAAACAGAGCTATTGTAGCAGAAATAAATATATGCTGTATCGGTGTTATAGATAATGCAAACCAAACAGATAAAATGGGTTATTACATACTATGCACGTTCGTATGGTGTCACCCATGTGTCGGCAGCAGGAAACAGAGTTGCGCCTTCTTCGACCTCCACGCGTATGTTGAGGGGGTCCTCAAGCGCTTGACGGAGGGTGCTCAACTCTGCGCAGGTGAGAGCCCCGATAGGCGCAAGTCGAAGTCGACGAGAGAAGTGGGTTCGCCAACTTCCAAGATTTTCCAATCGACGACCAATTCACCAGGAATCGGGATTGTTCGTACTCATCGTATGGCAACCATGCTGGGGAGACCTCGTTTGCGTAGTCGAAACGAGCAAGTCTTAACGCTGCAAATTCCGGGCTGCCGTCTATTACCCCCCTCCACATTGGACTCGCCAGTCGAGCATTCTCAATGTCCTTGAATGTGCACCTTCGTCGGCGAAGGGGTGAGTCTTCCGGGAGATCCCACTCTTCCCAATTGCTCGGACTCTCGGTAAGCTGATGCAGCAGCGCCTTCAACACACCATCGCGAATAACCGTTTCCCACGACGCCATCTGCAGAGGAGGGCAACGACCGTTTAATATAAAATTACGAAGACCATGAATTCATTTAAGAGCATGAGACAATCAGAAGTGGATCACGGGATAAGGCAACTACAAAACGTATAGACACATGACGGGTTGATACTTCAGAGAATATGCACATGAAGCAATGAAGACGGTAGCAAAAAACTCACACTGTTGAGGCGCGATAGTTTACAATGCGATGGAGAAGAAATTTGCAAAGAACGTTTGCTGCGAAGCAGTGAAAACACTTGGCTTGAAGATATGAAGATGACAATGAAGAGAACACAATGAATATATATATACAGTACAGGAGTTTAGAAACGACAGGTACCTGCTCTAGATTTGACGTTGCTGATGGATTGGCGATGGTGGTGGCTGAAATCATTTCTCGAGCGTGCTGAAACAAACTTGATTAGAATTGACATTTGAAAAACCACAGCAGCACTCCATTGTGTGTATGGACATGTCCCACTTCGCCAACATCGTGTCAGATTTCTGTTACCATCTAGACAGCCATCATATGTCACAGATCATGATCAACTATACATCTCAGCCGACTGAGAAGCTATGCACGAGTCTTATCTATCTCAAGTGGAGTCGTAGAAATGATTTCCAGCTGATAATCATAATCATACAGACTACCGCTGTGAGAATCCTACAACTTCGAAAAACACCCCATGAAAATCGTGAATCCCAGATAAGATTTATATCACTTCATCCCTGTCACATGGGGCAACTTACTTCTCTGTTATGACACGCACGTCGTCATCGAGAAATCATCGAACAGAGTGATTAAATCCTTGCCTCAGTAACAATTTATGATTGAATTGACATTACCCAACAGTAAATAATATATTGCCCGTAATCTACACTCTGATACATATTGCCAACATTTCACTATACCGTATGGCATTGTTGTTATAAACCACTGTAGATTGTCATATACACAAATGATGTCCAAAAATGATTTAATAAACAAAGAGTACTCACCAGCATAAGCTCAAGACGGGAAATTGTGAAGATAAAGCATAGTTTCATGCCGAATTGTTCAATGAAGCCCATCAAATAAATCCAATTACGAATGGACCGGACATGGTATTAATCCAGATCATCCATTGTAGTTTGGTTTTTCTATTTCGAATAAACGTATTTCGATGGAAATAATTCTTCAAAGTCTTTCCAGAGGTTTATATTCCACCTAATGAACACATGGAAAAAGACAAATAGAGAAATTCTGCTACCATATCTCAGATACAGTACAAATTCCAACAGGTTGTCATGAAAGGAGTTAGTAGTACTTTTGATTCGCTTCACTCGTATTGACAATCTCCAATCAGAGTAATAGCATTTGGAAATCAGCTTTGTTGATCAAAATAAATATCACCAACATCGAACAGATGTTCAGTAATTCATCTTGTAAAAATTTAACTGTAATATAGAATGACCACTCCAGAATCGTCCCTATCCTGAAATGTGATAAAATTAAAGTTTTCTGGGATGACTCCTGTTGGGTTTCCATCCCGTAAATCACATTCTTCTACAACCAATTTTGTGCTACCCGTGTCTCCAGACCCTACACACTCACAATCTAAAGACTTAGCAAATTTATGTCGCGGTATGTGGGGACATTCTCGTCGCTTCGCCCTCACACGCGCATCTAGAGGTAAACCACGGCTAAGTGCCGGTAGCTTGCACTTACAATGGGTGAGAACAACCCACCGTAGCGCCGTACAGTGCATGCACCTGCACGTCTTGCAGAGATGACGGTGATTTCTTCCATTCCACATCATGGCCGCATCCCTTGGATATTGGAATTTGGAGGAAGCTCCCTTCACGAAACAACCATCGCCCGGCTACGCATTCCAACCACAGAAAATGTCATTAGTTACAAACATTTCGTATAGTATAAGTTGTTATCGTAATGTTCAATCAGCTGATATTGCAAGACTGAATTCTCTATGGTGTTAACTTTAAAAACATTGATTTTTACCGAAAGTATTTTCAGTGGAGTTGGAGAACTGAGAATGTAGATGACAATGAACTGAAAGGAAAATTACGGCATCTTAAAGTAAAAAAAACGAGGGGCTTACTCCACAAGCGTTGTCGGGTGCTCCTACTCAATCTCAGGATTGTAGTCTTCTGCAAGTGAAACCACGCTCTCATTCTGATCCGCAGAATGCGTTCCAGATTCCAATCTCTGACGTTCCCGTCTTTTCACCTCCAGATATCGGTTTGCTCTAAGTCTCCACTCACGCATTTGGATATTCTTGGGCCACGGCAAGTCCATTGCTTCCTCCCAAATGGAGTCCAAAGTGTCATCTGGTCCAAATTCCTCGGCTGTAATAGTGCGTTGAGATTGAAATTCGTGGTATTCAAGCTTGTAACCTTGGAATGTAGGATCCGCATCGGCTATGGCACAATAATCCTCATACTGTTTGTACAAAGGCCACCAATCTTCATCTTCCTCGCGGCGCAGCCTGTACTCCCAGTCATCCTCGTAAATTGCTCGCATGATCGCATGTTCTAATTCTGCACCTGGATTCCTGTGTCCACCTGAATTTGGCGAAGATGCGCCCGCTCCAAGCTGTCTTGATTTCCAGGTTTGTGGAGGCAGCCTCTGCGTTACTGGAGCCCACAGCGGGCCTACGGGTTGTTCCTTAGCAGGAGCATCCTGTGAATGAGGAGATTCTGCACACCCTAATGCACCGACTCCCTCACGGCATTTCTCCTCTTCCCCACGATACTTCTTCGACTGTCTTCCTTCGTCAGAATCTTGCATTTTTTTTTTCCCAGTCACCGAGGATTGCTCTCCCTGCTCTGCTGCGTTCTCCCCCTCCACATCCTTTTTCTTCGCGGTGTCGACACGTCCTTCTTCAACCTTGGTGGAAACATCTTCATTGTTAACAGCCTTTCCTGCACATGACACGACAACATCCGCATGACTGTCAGTATGTCTGTCAATATTGCGACGCAATCTTAGACATCTCTTCCCGTCTTTGACAGTATTACCTATGGAACCACTAATACCGGTTGAACAATCTCTATTCTCATTCTCCATAGTGACACACAGGCTAGACAGCAACCAGAAACTAAAATAAACTTCGGAAAATGTGACATCACTGCTAAACAAACCGTGAATTAAAATATGTTGCACACCTATGTAGTTGCAAGAACTACTTTATTGTGCATGAAGTCAGCGTCATGTTCAGTAACCACCTTACGTTCTGCCTCGGCTGCATCGCTCACTGTAGTTCTGTGCATGTATTTCAGAAGCAATACAGACATAGAAGCAGATTACTTTCCGCTAAAGTATCCTGCTTATATGAACTAGAAGAGCGAGCTGAAGTCATCTCAGAGTTAATCATGAAGAGAATTGAGAGAGGACTTACCAGACGAACGGATGAATACTTGGGAGGCCTATCCCGGTTCTTCGAATTTGCCCATACAATTCACCATGAACTCTAGAAGTTAGACGTTGTAGAGCCTTCGATAAATTCAAATTCTTATGCAACACTCTGCTCCGTTATAGCCAACTCAGAACTTAATTGAATATCACTCTCCTTACATAAGAATTGTGTCCACATGACATATTTGACACTTAGAAGATTGCAGAGTTAATTGTAGAACAATGTACTCTAGTAAACATGTCTACTTTCAAGCTAAAAAAAAACGACGTCTGCTCATTGACACTTTCATTAGTATAACAGAGTCGTCATGGTCTAAAACATCACATTCCAATCGATGTAATGAACTATTAAAAACTGTGCATACTTTCCGGATAAGTGGAGTAATTTGTGGACGACCTAGACATGGATTACAAAGGAGGAAAAACAGTGCTCGCAAGAAACACTGAACAGAACACGGCAGGTGATACATCCAGACAAGGGGAACTATATAAATCGCGTATCATTATTTAGGAAAGATAACACCAACATTCGAGTCAGTACTGTTCATTACGGAAACTGTCCTTAGAATTGAAAAGTCTTAGTCTTCAATGTCCAAAACCTGCCTTCACATGAGACAGCAAATTACAAGCCTATACCACTATAGAGTTCCAATCCGATGTATCAAAACAACATTGAAGAATGTACTGCTAATATTCAAAACAACTTTCTCCAATATATCTTCTCGCCGTCAACCTTGTAGAGAGTTCCCCCGCGTATCCGAAACTCAAGGTCAAAGGCCCTGCCACATTTACAAGTGTACATCCTAGTTACTAAATCAATATCAACAAGTTCACTTACATCTATCAACTTCTATTGTCCCACAATTCCGTGGAGTAACATCATCAATATTTCGTAATTATGTAATCGCACGAATACGGTAAAATTGCAAAGTCTTCGCTGTTGTCATACGACACCTCTCCAGGAAGCCGTGGCTGCAAAGTGTCACATTCACATCATAACCGGTTCAAATTAAAACTATGACTTATTCTAATTAAATCATAACAGAGGATAATGATTCCTTTCCGCTCAGCGTCAGGCATTCCAAAACGTGTTTATCATACAAAATGTACTCACCTGAGGGACGCAGCTACTCTTCCTTCTCTTTGCCCTTGCGCGAGATCTGGAATTTTTCTTCACCATGGTCTAGACAACGGGGAGACTGATCAGAGGCGGCTCCATCATCCTCCGGCGAACTGAATACCAGAGGCTGATTGAGAATGTACTTTCGAGGATCATATGCAGATGAGATTTTAATGCGTTTCCTCTGAACCTCAGGATCGTCACTCCCCACCTTCAGCCCCACCTGTATTGCCCAGTCACGAACATCCTCGACACCGTGGACTCGAAATCCATTTTCGTATTCCCACTTCTGAAGAGGTGTGAATGTGAGAGTTCCAGCTGGTTTAGATGTAGCAGCGACAGGATTTGGGACTCGGTTCAGTGGAGCCATAGTACTCCCTTGGCCTAGATGCACATCTTCAACTACGGGGAGAGGCATCGTATCACCAACTGTGGTTGCCATCTGCGAGAGGATTCTCTTCTTAATTGGTTTTACGTGCTCTTCCACATCGCTACGTGCAAGTACGACGTTGTCACTTGCATCCACAGTATTATTCCCTGCACTTGGCTGAAACAAATCTCCAAAAACAATGGTGTTTCCGACCTCGACATCATATCCTCCTTTCTCACTATCTGCACTGCCGTCCCGTGCTTCTGGTGAGTCAAAAACCAGCGCCAGTGTTGTGTCGTCTTCCCAACTTTCATCTTCAAAATCGAAAACTGTGTCTTCGGATACTGGGATACCGTTGTCATTGCCTTGATTAGCACCGTCTGGAAAAACAGTGTAAGCGGATGGTTCACCCACATGTTCAAGGTGTGTAACTTCCGATGTGGCATAATCTTGAGCTTCCTGCTGTTCTAATGCATCAGTGTCCACGTTCAAAGGCAGAATTCGTCGTTCTAGACGCACCGTCCACGGGTTGATGACAACTCTCTGTCGTGATGGGTCCTCTGCTGAGATGCGAAGTTGAACACCCGGGACTCGAGTAATCTCCTCAAGGCGCCTCACATCCAATATATTCTCTGTAAAAAATTTAAATGTCAATTGAGCCAATCTCTCCCAAATTTGAACTTCTCTAGAAGCACGAGCTTACGCGGTGACTCCGGAAAGTCCTAATACAACAACAAAGTGGAAATGTATATACAATTCAACAAACATTTTGTGGTCCCATCGCAGCTCTGTAGAACTGTGTATATAATAAAATACGCAAACTTCCATTTCAACAGACACGAACAATTTTTTTGCAACATAGTAAGCTGGATCACTCTGCAATTTCGTGGTGCAGCGTACCTCTCCGGGCGATTGGCTCCTCTTCCGAAGATGACGATGATAGAGAAATTTTGAATCGCACCATCTTCTTCAGCTTCAGAACTCGGTGCCACTGGCTATCAGTGGAGATTGAGATTGGAAACGAAGTCGCGCACTCGAGTAAATGCAATGGATAATGTCGAGGAAACCTGTTTCAGCACCACATTCACAGTAAGTTTATACTAAACATAATGTATGAAATAATCGCTCCGAAGTCCACATTGTTGACATAGCAAATCTTCCAATCTGCGGTTTGGGGTCGCCAATATAAATTGGGTATCAAAACCAATAAATCAAACTATGCAGGATATCTCCAACCCTATGTTACTTGTCACCTGAACATGTTGGACAATTCATCTGATGGTTTCTAATATATATATCGGTTTGAATGGACTACGTTATTCCAAGCAGAACTATACTAAGTATCCAAATTGCGTACTCGGATCCCTACAGACAAACAAAAACTCCACATGGACATGGCTGTACTGCACCTCCGCAAAAGATCCCCACAACTCTTCATGTTCCTACAGTGCCCTAAGCAACATGCATGCAGCCTGCGGAAGACATCGTGTACCTGCGCTCAAAACGACATGACGAAATGCATTTGCGCGCAGGGTCTCCCCAGTCCTCCAGAGACAGAATTAACAAACACACATATAACCTGGCAGCTCAGGCTTATACTTTAGAGGAAGAAGTCTTGTTTAGGGTTTTAATTCCGACTCCTGTTTACATGATGTGTGACATCTAAGAGCCCTCTTTAGTGGATGTAGACGACTAGGTGGATATCATTACTGATAGCGATTTCTTGAGGTCTACATTGGTAGACCACTCCACCGAATGGACACTTAAGTTAAATTTTATCTCGACTACATGTCATGTCTGCTGTGACAGAGTATGTGAAAATGATATCTTGATCCTGCTCACAATCATGAGGAATTCAGATTACTCGCCACCCTGTCAAAGTAAAGTAATATACTCATCTTTTTTAACGTTTATTATGTCTTGATTGACATTCTACAGTTCAAATTTAAACATAATTACAGGCACTTGGAGAGTGATAGAAACCTGGACAGTGGAAATCGGAGCCATAAAATACCAACATTGACGAATGATCTTCACACGTACATTGATTACTGTTACTGTTACTTAGGCTACACTGTTTCACAACGTCCAGTCCACTGCTCTTTATTTCAAACAATATGAAAAAATCTTTAATCTACCCACACTTCCGAAAAAGTCAATAACTGAATATTGTTTGTATCAATACTTATGTGACAATATTGCACATAAGTGGAACTTGAGAATATTAAGCAACAATTTTAAAGTGTGTTGTTATTTCACAAAAATTAGAGTCAGCGTTTAAGAATATAAAGTTTTAGCCCAAATAATTGTTCACTTAACGTTTGATTTCACCAATTAAGCAGTAAAGAATGTTAAGTCGGAAACAAACCTACAAGCATGGGTGTCATGAAGACGTCATTGGGAAGGGCACTTCAGTTTCGAAATCAAAAAATTGTATCACAGATCCCGTGTCCATCATTCGAAAAATTGTATCATAGATCCCGTGTCCATCATATATACAGACGACTTGTTTCCTTGTTCCTTACTCTCTATATACTTTTACAATTTCATCTATAAATACACCCTTTTATTAACACATAACAAATGATTTTGCCCGACTGTAGGCCCTTTGATGACCTTGAGTTCCCGGAACTGGGACTAAACTCTACAGAAAATTATCACCTTCGCTGTAATTGAACAGATATCCTATAGTCAGTGTGTGTAGAAATGTTTAACTTTTTCAGCATTTTCAGAGTACCACATATCATGCTGGAGTAGGATTTAGACGCTCCCCGTTTGGACCATTTTTTTTTGTAAACAGTCTACGACAACATTTAGAGCATTTACCTTGTCTTTATCTCCAGTATTCATTAGAAAGGTTCACGACAATATAACATGTTACGGGTATGGTATACTCCTATCATGAATTACAAATTATCATGCCTATCAAACTCTGCAATATGAAGAAAAAATGAGATACACATTTATGCTTAAAAGCAATTTATAGGCTCTGTAGAACTCTCTTTGTGGACTATTGTGATACTAAATTATTTTTCTAACTGAGGACAAACTGAGCGAAAAAACAGAGGTTAATTGTTACATGTTCTCTTTAATTATGCGATCGTACCAATGCTCTGGATTTCTTCAATGTCTCGGTTGCCTGGCGATCCTCCGTCGCCTTGAAGTACCAGCAACTCCTGATTCACGCAACACTCTCCTTCTTCTCTCAGGTATATCAAAACCTTGTAGTGCGATAGCATTTTCGGTTTCATTGAGAACTATCGCACCTGCAAGATCCGGTTCTTCAGGGGGGCGTCTGAAGGTACTACTTGGTACAGCACCTGCAGAGCTCACATTAGTAGTGATGAACACGTCATCATCATCTTCAACCTTTCGCCGGGATCTAGCCTCCTTACGCAATATGACCTTCCAGTCAGATCCAGGGGGACGGAGGTCATCATCAGAAAAAAATACCTGTGTACATTGACTAGGAAACACGTAGGGATCCACAGATTTTGGTGTGTTGTGCCTGAAGTTCACAACTAAGAAACCATCACTATCCCGTACGTAGGTATTATTGCCAAAATTATCTGCACGTTTTTTCCACGTGCAAGAGAATAAAATGATTGGAGTATGGATGTCACCGTAGTTTATGAGAAGAATGTCCTCGAGTATCCCAACGTAGTCTTTCCCACTACCTGCGGATTGTTTGTTTGCCTCTAAACATGCCACACCCCCATCGAATGTATCCATACTCCTACTTGTCTCGTCGTCCACCCTCCAGTGATTCCCGTAAGCTTTCATTTTCGCATATCGTTTGCACATCATAGATGGAGGATTCGACAGTAGTACTGTATCTGCATCATCGGGGTCTGACATGTTTAGCTCTTGCGAGTGTACCGTTCTCTGAATCCATGCCTCTACGGGCCCGACAGCTCCACCGCTAGATTCCCATCTAGCCTCCCATTCTCTGAAGAACAATAAGTTGTAACTGTCAGATGCGTAGCACAGCATAAAGAAACGACTATTCAAACCAAACATAACCAACATACTGACAAAGTTCAGGAGTACATGGCAGTGGAAATCTGTAGTATTGTACAATGAACATTGCTCACTGTTCCCACAAAAGATTACAACGACAATTATGAGTAATAATCAGTAATTCATGCTTCACAAACAATGGGTGTCACGATCAAAGTCATGGATTATTTACTCTGTGTTTCGAACGATGCGATTTATGATAAGTCGTTCATTTTAATATATAATTTTTGCTTAGTCACAGAAAAGTAGACAATGTGTAACGTGAGTCGGAGTTAGTATCTGGAAAACACATAACCAAAAATTTTAAAAAATTAAAATATTAAAAAAAAACTAACATCACAAATGAACATAGTATAGTCGATATCATTCAGTAAACATAAGGCAACTACTCCACAGTCAAATACGCAGGGATACAAAAAGTACTTTAACATCATACAGTGCCTCATTTAGATAAAATAGTTATCACAGTCCAACATTATAACCGAAACAAACATATACAGTAACAACCAGTATAGTGTGATGTACCTTAAAATTACTTGGGAAATAGAAATCCAGATAACAGTCCCCTAAATGTGGTTGAAAGGTACCTGTAATATGGTGCGGTAAGTGTGCTGTTCCTCAAAACAAATTTGTGTATCGCATCTCTCTGTGACCTAGTCAAAGTGATGTGGGTATGAGCTCCCTCCAAGACTTCACACTCATCGCAATCTTCTGGATCTGCGTCCCAGATACGCCGTCTGACAACATCAAACCCATACATATAAGATGTAGCAAAACCCATGGTCTCGTCCAACAGATAACCGTGTGCAATTGATGCCTCTGGACGAGCTCTGTTCCTGACATGATTTTTAAGTGTCATCATATTCCTTTCTATGGGATACATCCACCGAACTTGTGCCGGTCCTAGAATGAACAACTCCAATACAAGATGGAACGGGAGATGTGACATTATGTCAAAGAATGTTGGTGGAAATGTCATCTCCATCAGGCACATTGTAATGGCCACATCTTCTCGAAGGTTCTCTTCTTGAGAGGGATCCCATACTTTGCAACAGATTCTCCTGAAGACTCGACAAACCCTCATAATTGCCAACGTGGTATTTGGTTCCATAAGTCCCCTCAATGCCATAGGTAATAGAGTCTGCATGAGTATGTGATAGTCGTGGGATTTTAGAGCACCAAACTTCTTTTGACGGATATGTGCACCCATTTCAGAGCAATACCCGGAAGGCACTTTGAGCTTTTCTAGTCTGGTGCAGAAAATATCAAATTCCTCTGCAGTGAGGATATAGTTCGCTTTTGGTTTGAGCATCCTAGAGGGGTTTCCAGGGTCTGGTGTCATCCACAAATGTTTTCTAATTCCCTCTCGTTGCATATCCCTCCTCACTCTCACGCTGTCTTTCTCTTTCCAACCACAGATTGTCTTTAATATATTCTCGGCCAAGTTTTTTTCGCAATGCATTATGTCCAGAGTGTTCGTGATCTCCAAATGCTACACATAGATCCAACAATTCACTGAGATTTTTCATGACAATAGCATTTCAGATTTTAATTTGAAATTTCCGAACCAAAAAAAGGACAGCATATTTTCTAAGTAAGTAACAGGTCACGTTGAGGACACACCTCCCAATACGGCAGCTCATAAAATATGCTCCAGCGTTTTATCCCGTGCTTTTTAGACGGATCGGGAGTGGTTGACCTTCTCTGTCGTTGCCCACTGCCTCGTCGTTGCTGTCTGCTCCTTCCCTGCCGCGTTCCCTCAGCCTGTGCAGCTGCAACATTAGCATGCGATTGGGTTGAAGTCTGACTTGCACCTGATACACGTGAGGTTGACCGTTTTCGTTTCCGATTCGTAGCCGTTGATGAACTCGGTTGGTCTATACCCCTGGTCGAAGCCGAAGGAACGCTGCCATCGTCTGCTGCGTGAACTCCGCTGCTACGTCTCCTCGCAGTACCATGGCTTTGAGTGGCACCAACTTCGGCATTGGAACGGACCCTGTTCGCAGTGGTATCATTTTTCTTGGCTCTTTTCTTCTCCAAAAACGCCTTATACTCGTTCATTGCCGCCCGCTGGTCCGATGGTGTCTTCGTTGTTGGAGCATCTCTGGTCTCTGGCAGTCCATTGAAAAATTGATCGTACCTATCCGACCTTATAAAATGATCCCTCTTCACCCAGCGCCTGGCATCCCTGTAAACCATTTTTCTACTCTCGTACATGTAAGTTCCTTTAAGCTGGTCCCCACACGGCGGACAAGCACAATATCCTTGGTGGGAGGCACCACAAACTGTCCCATATCCAGGGAAGTCATGCATGGTGTACAATACAGCAGCCCTTAATTTAAACCGACGTTCCCCCTCAGGCTTTAATACATCATAAGCTGGAACACCCTTCCAAAGTTCGTTTAGCTCGTCAATTAGTGGTCTAATCCATACATCAAAAAATTCGAAAGGGACTTGGGCTTTACCTGGAATGAGTAAAGTCAGAATGGTAAAGAATTTTTTGGTTATCAACCAAGGGGGTAAGTTCAGAAATGTAGCTATCACAGGCCAAGCCGACCATGTCGATTTATGGAGCTTAAAAGGACATATCCCATCACATGAGATCTGAATCCGCACATCCCGTTCGTCCCTTCCAAATCCACCTGTGTCAAAAACTTGAGGATCCATGTAGTCTAGTTTTCTCCAAGCCCGAGAGTCCGCTGGATACCTAACTTTCTCGTCTCTACTCCGATTTTCTTGATGCCATCTTAGTAATTGCGACAGTACTGGAATTCTGTAAAAACGTTGCAATCTGGGAGTGATACGGAACTGTCTGAGTACCTTGACTGGTCTTGTTCGATTGAACATGTCTTTGTACCTGGCAGACTGGCATAGTGAACAACGATCCAGTTCCTTTGTTTCCTCACTGTCGAAGAGTATACATCCTTTGGGGCATCCATCAATATTCTTGAAGTCCAAGCCAAGACGTTTAGTCAATGTCTTGGCCTGATACATTGAATTAGGCAAACAATTGTCAGCTGGTAGGAGATTTTTTATAGTAGCCATCAAGTCATCAGCTGCTTTCTCTGTGATCCCGGGGTGCGTAGCCACCGAGTTCACCAACATCACGGTTGCTCCAAGTTTAGTGTTCTTTGATCCAACATAAAGCAATCCCATAGCGTCTTCTAATGCTCTAGCATCCTTCAGTCTGTCTTCTTCCATCTGCTCACTGTTTGTGTCCTCTGTCCAAGTGTTTCCTATGTCATTCTCTGTCCTCGTATGGTCAGGCACGACTTGGGCTCCATTTGCATTAGTCTGATTCGCGCCTTCACTGTTCTCTCCAGTGCTGTTAATCCCCGTTATGTTGTCCACTACTTCCATCGCAGACATTGTGATATTGTTAATTCTCTCTTCTTGTTCAGCAAACTCTTCCACCTGACGGTACATGTCTTGTACCATTCCCCTGGTCTCCAGTCCGGAGTCGCGGATTTGATCAAGGCGTATTTCCTCAGCAACTTTGGCAGAGGCATCAGCCTCCCATTCGTCGTCTGATGAATCCGGTTCATGTGGTCCTCTAGAGACACGACATTCCGGGGATCTGCCATACCGCATTAAATGCCTCTCTACTTCTTCAATCATAATCGGCATACCAACGCCTTGGTGTTGCTTACATGGACAGTGTATCCTCGTGAAGCCGTAGAGTCTTGCCCTTTCTTTGTCGCGAACCCATAGTTTGTTGTCACGTGCCCGTATTCGTCTCGAATCTGTAATTGGTAACCGAGTCGTCATTCTGTAATTACAGAGAAGGGTGTTAGTGTGTACAGATTACACACAAAACGTGGGCCACGTTGATGGAGATAGTTCCCCTGGACCATAAATACCTTTCTATCATATGATCACTACCGAGGTCATAAAAGTAAAGGGAAAAGCACTTCCAAGTGGTGAAATATTCCAGAGGTACTTATCATGTTATGATATGCTTAGGGAGAAACTAATTTGGTAGAGAATGGAGTAAACAAATTAACTAATACACATCAAAAAAATGTACATCTGAAGGTGAGGGGATACCGCCAAAACTGGATTATGAAACGAAAAAACGACTGTTGATATTCACATAAACAAAATATGACATTGTTTTAACGTATACAATCTCTTTCATCTAGAATTTAGGGTCATCACCGTAACTTATGAGTAGATGAGGTAATGGTAAATTAAGCATAAACTATGAGTTCAGACAATACTACAGGACCATATATAGTCCGAGAGCAGTTTCGGAAATTGACAGTGTAGAGGTGTAACAGAATACCTACAGGTCTTTAACTTCTGTGGCTCCTCGGAAACGCAGCAATTTTTCAATCACATTGACCATCCAGTACTCTGTGTTCCAACAAATTAATATTAGTTCAAAGTCGATAAATGGGTATTATCACAAACAAAATCCGAAAGAATACAACTCTCGCAGCAGACTCCTTGTCTGAAATCCATTTTATCTTTTAGGGCACACAACAGATTATTAACAAAATTGTGAGGTATATGAAACCAATTGAATAAGATCGTCTGTGCTTCTTGATATACCGCATATCACGATGACAATATGAACAAACGGGGCACAAACACCAGAAAGAGAACAGTAATGTTTTACAAGAGATTACCTCTCCATGAAGGAAACGGTTGCGTTGATATCCAGAGTTCACCTCCGACATCACGGCATCGTCACCCAGAAGTCATCACCACCTGATCGGGAACTGGTATCGACAGCGGCGCAGCACAGTTGCACACCAATCTCATTTCAGTGTGAGGATCGAATAAGAAGAAGTTAGCAGGACTTGACCGATTGTGAACGTCAAAAGTTCCTAATTTGAGAATCACTTAACTATCAGTTACGAAATGGCAGAATTCTAGGGATTACCTTCAGAGAATCCACAGCCTCCTACACAGAAACGGCCGTTCTAAATGGGCAAACACATCGCAGTCGTTCTTGTTATATTATGCAGGGTGATAGTCGTCGTAACCTGTTCCGTTAATGTCGAGAGTAGAGCACTTTTGTAAAGACAGTGTATTGGGTGTCTAGGCTAGTACTTTTCTATCGCGACCAATGTCTCGGAAGATGGCAGATAGAATTAGTGATGATGAGAATCTGGTGCAGGAGGGTTCCGGAGAAGAAGAAGAAGAAGAAGTGAACGAATACGAAGAGCTTCGCCGTGCTCGCATCGCGGAGAATATGGCCCGCATGGAGTCTGCAGTCGCAGCAGCACACCAGTTGTAAATATACACATTTGTCCTAAACCCTACATGGACAGTACCCGATGTGGTGATCCTATGACACGTGTTTGAATTGACGGTCAAGATCATCTGCTCTAGGGTTATTTCATCGATTCATGTGCCTTAATTTGTCGACTGTCTGTATTCATTTCCAGTTACTGCTCCTCACTGTTCTTCACAGTAGCGATTCTGCGGCTAACACTTCGTGCATGTTGTTAATTTTATGCGCAGCAATTCCGCTATAGCCCGACCGAAGAATACACCGAAATCACGGACGATTGAACGAGGGGAAACAGCGAGAAGACAAAGCGATAGAATCAAGGTCAAAAGCAAAGGGGAGAGGGTACATGCGCGCGTTTCAGAAGATGTCGATACCGGTCGAGGGGGACGAGACAGGCGGCACACCGATCCAGAAAACGACACTGACTGCGGTGAGTATTTCTCCCAGTTTAGTTATTCTTGTGCTTTACCAATAGTTTTTTCCTTTTACCACAATAGATTTTGCGTACAGTTGTGACAGTAACGGCGTATTGGTACATTCGTTAGAGCGACATCGTTTGGACAAATTGGGGGTCTGCTGAATAATGATGGAACAGTGTGTTTAGGGTTAGAATTCTTTAAGGAATGCGTTTGTGTAATCCATAAGTATGCGGAGTAAGAGTTCAACTCTTAATAAAGTTTGTCCAGCAATCTTTACTTGATATTGATAACAAACCCTAAACCTGTACATCTATGTCGTAACCGTGGTTACTAAAAAATTAGCTGAAATGGATTTGTAGGTGCTCGTGATTCTGGGTCCAAGTCCCCTACAAGATCTTGCCCCAGCTCCGACCATGATAAGATTAATCGTTTGCAATCCAAGAAATTTAAGGCTAATCCTGCAGATGGAGGACCCAGTGAACGGATACACCATAAACCCTCAAATGAGGGAAAGGTTGGTATGTCTTGTGCAGATTCAGGAAAAGAACGCTCTTCTAAACCGACTCCGGCTGTACCAAATGAGATGAATGGACCGGGACAATGGACTTGGATACCTACTCCTAGTTCTCAAACAAATGCAGGTATGTTTGTTGGTCTCAATGGCATGCCGAATGGGATGTTTCCAGTTAATTGGCAATGTGCACAACCACAATCTGTTCCAGGCTTTGTGTCCATGCAAACTGGAACATGCTACTGTGGAATTCCGAACACAGGACGAATGAATGCTGAAGGGGGCACGGAATCAGTGAACACTGAAGAGGACGTCACTAAAGTGCGAGCCTTGAGCGGTGAGCGGAGAGCGGTGAGCGGTAACTTTGCGGATATTTTGATGTATTTGGGAATTTAGAGCGATATGGTTATGGTATTTTATGGATTAACAATTTTTTGGGTTTTGAAATTTCTAAATTTAGTTCGTAATGGGACCTATTACCGTGGACAGTCTCAGCAAAATTAATACTTGGCCTGATCTATGGCCGTGGAAATTATTGTATTACGGTTTTCGGGTGCGTTAGTGGCCTCCACTCGTGGATTCCTGTTATAGAGACTGGTCAGCCGGGTCTTTTTATAAGGCCAGGCCGTGAGGTAACACTGTAGCGCTGAATTTCTCTTCAGTGTGTCGTGAGCCACGGAGGTAGGGGATGAACGTCAGCCAACAGCCACTGCCGATGATTCCAACCCAAGCAAGCGTCGAAAACTGGAGGACAATGAATTCTCACTTTGCGCACGAACAAAAAGATTAGACCATACATGTGCAACATATCATACAAAAGTATGCACGTTCTGCAAAGTACAACAGAACAAGTGGTAGTTTATCCCATTCATGGACCTATGACAAAGGCGGGTCAGTAGTACACCTCCCCTTCAGTAAGAGTTCTCTCGGTTTAGGGAGTCTGGAAAAGGATTGTTCGGGCCTAGGCACACATATGTGACTTCCTCCCAGACCCTTTTACATGGACCTCTTCAGGAACTACACAGTTCTTTAAATGACTTGCAAAATGGTTCTTAACAGCGCTTAAGAAAAATAAGGGCGTGATTCACAAGAATGGGAACAACGGTTTACAGTGCAAGTGCAAATTTGTGGTAGTGGCCCTTTTAGTCTCACTACTTCGTCATCCAGATGAATTCAGGCGATACATGTGTGAATAACGAATCAGATATCACTACTTCTCCAGGTGCTTCAAAAGGCCACTCTCTAGGACTCGCTTGACTTCGTTGAAGCTAAAACTAGCTGCATGAATGAATGTATCCGACTCCGAATCAAGACCGCAAACTACACTGAGAAGGTAGTACAAATGCTTACAATTAGCCCATTGACCCCGCTTCCCAAGTGCCGTCATTGCCATCTCCTTGAAGTTTGGGCAAGTGCAGGCAGGGTGCTGCGAAATGGTCAGGTAGTATTGTTGTACCTTTGGAGGCTTCCCAGAATCCAATGTGACAATGCATCCCAGGGCTGGGGCAGGCAGCATGCAAAGCTTGCTGACCTTCGCGTTCAACGATAAGGCAGAGGCACAATTATTGCTATGCTTGGTCGACGGGGCCTTCTTGTTCCGTCGGATGAGCTTCCCTGATCGCCGGGTAGGGAACTCATCCGGGTATGCCGGCGTAGGGTAGGCGGAGAGGTCCACTGCCGCGGCCCGGTCTTGGAAGAGTCTTCTTGGTGACATCTCCTTCAGTTGAGGGAGTCTGAAGCCGGCATTCTCTAGAGAGAGGATCTCTTTCTTCGTCAACTTCGTCCCAATCTTCACAGGCCAGACCTCAGGTACCTTTGGCACCGATAGTACCCACTTCCGCTTGCTACCCTTGACGCACCTGTCAATGTCGTCATTGCAGAAAAAGAACTGATGAGTCTCTATTCTGTCCTTCTGGTAGTTCTTCATGGGGCCTGTGTATGTCGGCGCAGCCGTGCTCTTCCCGTGCTGCACAATTCGTGCCACGCATTTCTTCTTAGTCACAGCGTGTTGGGCGAAGCAAGCCTTAGCGGACGTCTTAGGAAGTCGTGCAATGTGCCACTCGGAAGGGTTGCAGGCGGTCTCTTCAACTGAAGTGACGTGATGGTACTCGACTGGAGGTGGACAGTGCTCAGGGTGGAGGTCGGCTTCGTCCGCTTCAGTGCTTGTAGGAGAGTCTGCTATTACCACCGTCGGAGGGTAGTCGCTCTCCAGACGTGCAGCTCTAGTCTGGACACGAGGTCTTGACACGGTGATCTTGTCTGGCCTATGAGACTCTCGTTCATCTCCGAAGGCAACATCAGGTTTTCGTTTTAGTGAGACACAGACCTCCTCCCCTTCGAGATGCGGGTCCCTTGTGCACCACTCGCCCGCTCCTGGCATGTTCATAATCGCTTCATGTAGGACCTTCGGGTTCCCTGTCCTCGCTGCAGATCTCTGTGCACGTCGGAGGCTGAGCTCTTCTTTTGACGGACCTTTCCCGGGACGCTCCCCCTTCAAGAACTGGAAGTAGGCAACGCATTGCATGAACGCCCTTACAAAGTCGTCGACAGCTGCAACGTACAAGTCGCTGCCCCGATCTCCAGACTGCTGCTTCCACCTGTTGTGAATTGATTCAGCAAGATTGCACGACGGCATTTCCGCCAGCTCTTCCTCAGTGTGATTCTGCGCACATTAGGGGTTAGGTTAGGGTTTACGGTCCAATTACTGACTGCGAAGCAAAAACAGTGCCACCAGCAAGAGTCCTCGTCACCGAGGCCAATTGCCAAGCGCTGCAAGGCTGCTGCATTGGGCGCTAACTCAAGGCATGGAGCAACATGAAAGACCAGACTGAGTACCCCCAGCAAGAGTCCTCGGCACCGAGGCAAATTGCCAAGGGCTGCAAGGCTGCTGCATTGGGCGCTTAGACAAGGCATGGAGCATCATGAAAGACCAGACTCAGTACCCCCAGCAAGAGTCCTCGGCACCGAGGCAAATTGCCAAGGGCTGCAAGGCTGCTGCATTGGGCGCTTAGTCAAGGCATGGAGCATCTTGAAAGACCAGACTCAGTACCCCCAGCAAGAGTCCTCGGCACCGAGGCCAATAGCCAAGGGCTGCAAGGCTGCTGGATTCGGCGGTAGGTCATGCCTCGGAGGATCAGAAATGAGCAGATTCTGTACTCCCACCTGGAGTACTCGGCACCGAGGGCTGAAAGGGTGCTGCACTGGACGCTAGGGCATCGGAAGGAGCATCACGAGAGAGCAGATTCTTTACCTTCACCAAGTTACCTAAGATGCGATAGACACCTGAAAGGCCGAGAGATAGCTTACCAGTTCCATGAAGCCTCCCCACTGGCGATAGCGATGGTGCCAGAACGAGAGCCACGTCTCCATGTTGGAGAGCCCTTTTCCAGTTGCAGCGCCGGATGACATCCACCATGCTCGGATTGCCAAGAATTTTGTTTCAGCTTCGGCCAGTGTCGTCGCATTCTTGTACTGTTGGCAGAGTTTGATATGTTGTGCTCGGAGGTCCTGTCGAATGTTTGCGTTTGTATGTTGCTCCAAAGACTGCCTCCAATGAAATAGGCATGTCCTCTCCCTGTCAACCATCCTCTCGGAGGCGTTACCGCTCCCATAGATAATTCGAACTGCGTTCCAATTCGCTTGGGCACCGTCTGCCATGAAGCCCTTAAAGTTAACTCTCGCGACCCCGTGAGTCTCCATGATGGCATTCAAATTCTTCCACAGCACGGACTGGGCTGCCGTGTCCTCCGACTGCATGTCGCACGCAGCGATTGTCATTATCCGACAGTAAGTTGGGTCGTAGACGTGGCAGGCCATCGTTACCCAGTCCCTTACTCGCCTCACGTGGTCAAACATGATCCACGCATCCTCCAAGTCACCGCCTGTCTGCATACGCTTAACTAGATCGACCCCAGAACCCGGCCCTACCTCAGACATCTTGAAGACATACACCTTCGCCGCATCATCGCCTTGCCCCGGGAACATGTTATTCTGGATAAACTTCCAGTTGCTGAACCCCCGCAGCATCCTGATGCCATCCATAGTCCCAAAGCGCCTAACATTCTTGAACGACGTAATGCAATTTCGGATGTTTGGAGAAGAGAGGTGCTTACAGCGGTCGAATATTGGTTCGAGCTCCTCCAATTCAAGAATCTTCTGCGGTTCACCTTCCTTGGCCAGAAGTAACGGGCCCAGCAGCTCCTTCGCAGTTTCGAGGACGATTGCGGAGGGTGTGGCGGAGGGAGTGCGCTCCACCTGCTCCCTGATCAAATTCTCCGTGTGTTCGACGAAGTCACGGTTCTCGCCGGACTTCACTGGATGATTGTGAGTTCCGAAGTGAACGCACGCTCTCGTCATGTGAGGTCCTGCAGTGACATAGTAAATCTTTGCAGGACAAAGTGCAACGCAGGTAGGCGGCGTACTGCAAGATTTACAGACCACGGTGGAACTCTGCGGCGGCTTCGATCCAACTTCAAACAGTTTCTCAGATTTCCCATCCCATTCAGTCTCGTTCAGTACCGAAGTCCTATTATCACGTGTAAGATACTCACATTTGACATTGTCACAGCGCAGATGGCCAAGGCACGACGAAGAACGGAATGTCAGCTTGAGGTCGTTCTGAATATTCGAAGTCGCTGTTCGAGTCCAAGGGTGTCCGTCGTATTTCCTATCCATTCCCCGTAACTGCTTTGCGCCGGAGTGATGGCCGTGAGCACCTAGGGGTGGGAACTCAAAAATGACATCGCCATTGTACTGAGGAGGAAGGTACTCAACTTCCTGCATTCTAATTGCATCAAAATTGATGCGAGACAGAACACTCTTTGACCTTTTACGAGCGCTAAGCTTCATGAGGCACTGGACGACACTGTTTGAAGGGGAGACTGCCGGGATAGACGGAGGGGAGACTGCAGGGGTACATGGAACGGATGACTTCAGGGAGGTTACTACTATTGCAGGAATCTCATCTGCAGTTGGCAATGTCGTGTCCTTCACCTCAGGGATTACTGTCGCCTCAAGTACGTTTTCACTATCAGAATCACTCAACTCAAAGATGGTTTGAAGTCCTGGCTCGGTCTTCACTTTCCTCAACGGCGGATCAGAATTGATGCAAACTGTTGTGGACGATCGGGGGGTAAGCAATTCAGTAGAAGCACCTAAGACAGACTCCGTAATTCCGTAGACTCTGTACTTCCCTGGTTTAAGGAACCAAAACGTCCCAAACTCCTTCTGGGTAGATAACTGACCCACTGCATGCGAGAGTTCGCCACTGATGTCGTCAAATATCTCCTCCTCTACATGAAGTGATTCCTCTCTGTACTGGAAGCGAAGACTCAGAGTGGTAGAACTGATCATAGCACACCCATCTACACCCAAAGGAAACGTAATCGGAACAGAATGCGAATCTGCACGAAGGTAAGCCATACTGTGAACACGAAGAGCGAGATGTGAAAAAAGCAAACACGGCGGAGGAGATGATCACAGAATATTACGTACCCTTCTCGCTGCGACATTCTTCTAAACTCACACAAGAGTACATGAATCAGGAGACGGTTAACATTAAGACGTATAGTTAGGATAATTTCTGGAGCGAATAAACTTATATGAACTAATTAATCATGGATTAGTACAGGTCCAGAGAACATGCCCGCCCTAATATTCATTGTCATATAGGCTGGGATATTACAGGCATGAGTGGAAGATGACGGCCACTTTTAGTACTAATAGATTTTTTATTACAATGAAACGCTTTCATTACAGCAGAACCATTCCGATCACATTCAGGTACACGTACTCCAAGGTCTTTAATCCCACTACTCTGTTAAACTCGACGAATGTGTTTTCTGGATGGCTCCCTCGCATCGTAGTCTTTGATACTGTCTTCAAGAAGCCCATGAGTGCTAATTGCAGTCCAGCAGCCTCTACTTTGGAGCTTACGTCCTTTCGGACGAGGGGTGCTTCTTAAAAGACATCTGGAGTAGGTCCCCGGTTTGATGTTTCCAACTTTGGCGTACGCATGGGCTGCACTAATAACGTCGCACACAGCCCGTTCTCCTTCTACCGTGGTTGCTGTGGCCGATTGGACACAGCCCTCGGCGTCCACAATCATGACATGAATGGAAGCAACTTGGGTGGGTGGCTCCTTGGAGTCTGGCAAGCTGCAATCTGGAACTGGATCAAAGGGACCCTGAAAATCGTCTAAGGACACCTCATACTCTCCCACTACCTGTGAATCTAGAAATATACGAGAAGGGGACATGAGCGGTTCTGCCTCCATCTCCAGTGAAGCCTCTACTAAGATAATCTCAGTGTGGAAATGCGTCTGGGAATGGAGGAGCCAGTGACATTTCTTATATAGGAGTACACTGAACGCAGCCTCGGCTCATGTTAAAACACGTGTCTAGGAGGGCTATATTAATGCAAAGAATGAATCAGGGACGGCGCAGTCTTCGCATGCTTGTTTACATGCAGTTAATACGTGACAGTATGAAAGGTGAACTAACTTGTGCTGCAGAACAAATGCTACGTCCTGGTGAGTAGATATTGGAATATTATCAGGTAACTAAATTCATGTATTCCACGTACAGCCAACGGCGGCTCATTCATTAAGACAACTATTAGCGTCCAAATATCTTATGGAGGGCCCAAATGTCAGTGAGAACTATAAATCGAGGTCTAGCTCATAATGACACGCTTTAAGACATTTTAAAGAATCAACATATTATGGGGTTCATAGATCCCTCGTCAGCTATTTTTTCAAGCCATTACGTAATGCTTCGGATGGCCCATTAGAATCAGAGATGATCACACGATCTGCTTCGAAGGCGCAGGCAGAGTTATCCAGGTCTGTACAGAAACGGAGGCGTCTTCGGAGGAAGAGGAGGTTAGCGGCTCCGGAGGTCACTGAATCCCCGTACAATTTGCGTTCAGCGATGGGGAAGAAGGGAGGGAATTCTAGTCAGGCCGTCGGAGGACAAACTAGACGGCCTGGCGCTTCGATTGGACGAGACGATGTTTCACCGCGAACTCTGAACTATGTGGAAGAGGACGGAACGCCCATCCAGAATCCTCGCAGTAAGGTATGCTCCAATTCAATGGGAACCATGCATACGCTTGTCAACTTCGTTCTCTGGTAGACAATAAAAACCACTGTCCTCATGAGTATGGGTTACTTCAGAGTTGTCAAGTACATAGTCATCGAGTAGGCTGTAGTTTAGGAATTGAGGGTTTAGTGCGGGACGTTTCCTGCGGACGATAAGGCCTATTACTCATGTGATTAAAATGGTGACAGATTGAACGATGTTTGAGCCGTATGAATTCATTTTTTGCGTTCTTGTCATATTATTTACGTACTGACAAATTGCAAAGAGCGAATCCTTAATAATTGTTCGTTGGCGGTAATATCGGGGTCGGCACCGACTGAGGCAAGTTCTCGTTGCAATAGCCTAGGGGGCCGATTCAGACCGCATCATATACGAGGGACGGGTCTAGGTTAAGAGAGAGGGGGCGCATGCAGCCTCGCAACGACATCCTACGTAGTATTCTGCGTTCCTTGTGATTTTGGTGTCCCTTCTGTTCGTCTTCCATTCCCCTGCACTGCAGACCTCATTGAGCATTTAGTTATTACTACAGCTCCTGGAGCAGATCGAAGTCGAGGACGACATGGAGGAAGAATCAGTCGACCGGAGTATGCGAGCACCAGTAAAGCTGAAGCCAAGCAACCATATTCAGGTGACGACTTCATATGTTATTATGTTCTGCATTATATACGTCTTCCTTTAGCTTGTTGATGCCATCCATTTCGAGTAATTGGAGCTTCTGGTTAGTACAGCATTAGGTCTCGCGAGGATACCTAATATCCAGGGTTTTCTAAAAGAATACAAATTTCGATGTCGCAGCCTCAAACCGGTGCGGGAAGCAGTACCAGCGACAGCGGTGGTCCTTTCATCGCGACCAGAGGAGGCAACGTCATGATCGCAACACCCTCAAACAATCAGGTATGAGCTAATGCTTGGGCTCCAACTCCGATCAGGTCATGTCGTAATATCACTCCATTTCAAGCAGCGTCGTAGCCCTCGGTTTAGGGTACACCCGCTGCGGCTCCCAGTCTGGTGGTTTTTTGTTGATTTGTAAGTTGTATTGTGTTCCCTTCTCGCATCCCCGCAGCCCTCGGCATACTGCCTCGGCGCCCTGGACTTGTGCCGGAGGCTCCAAGTGTAGGCTTCTTCTGTTGATTTGTAAGTTGCATTGTGTGCTCCTTCAGCAGCCTCGCAGCCCTTGGCATCAAGCCTCGGTGCCGAGGACTTATGCTGGGGGCTCCTGCTCTGGTCTTGTTAGGTTGATTTGTAAGTTGCATTCTGTGCCCCTCTAGCAGCCTCGCAGCCCTTGGCTTCATGCCTCGGTGCCGAGGACTTATGCTGGGGGCTCCTGCTCTGGTCTTGTTATGTTGATTTGTAAGTTGCATTGTGTGCCCCTTGAGCAGCCTCGCAGCCCTTGGCATGAAGCCTCGGTGCCGAGGACTTATGCTGGGGGCTCCAATTTTGGTCTTTTTATGTTGATTTGTAAGTTGCATTGTGTGCCCCCCTAGCAGCCTCGCAGCCCTTGGCATGAAGCCTCGGTGCCGAGGACTTATGCTGGGGGCTCCAATTTTGGTCTTGTTATGTTGATTTGTAAGTTGCATTGTGTGCCCCTCTAGCAGCCTCGCAGCCCTTGGCTTCATGCCTCGGTGCCGAGGACTTATGCTGGGGGCTCCAATTTTGGTCATGTTATGTTGATTTGTAAGTTGCATTGTGTGCCCCTTCAGCAGCCTCGCAGCCCTTGGCATGAAGCCTCGGTGCCGAGGACTTATGCTGGGGGCTCCATTTTTGGTCCTTTTTTTTACATTTTAAGGTTGCATTCTGTGCCCCTCTAGCAGCCTCGCAGCCCTTGGCTTCATGCCTCGGTGCCGAGGACTTATGCTGGGGGCTCCAGCTCTGGTCTAGTTATGTTGATTTGTAAGTTGCGTTGTGTGCCCCCCTAGCAGCCTCGCAGCCCTTGGCATGAAGCCTCGGTGCCGAGGACTTATGCTGGGGGCTCCAATTTTGGTCATGTTATGTTGATTTGTAAGTTGCATTGTGTGCCCCTTGAGCAGCCTCGCAGCCCTTGGCATGAAGCCTCGGTGCCGAGGACTTACGCTGTGGGCTCCTCCTCTGGTCTTTTAGTGTTGATCAGTCCTCCTTAGGGAACTAAGACTGACCAATATATGTTGTTTCTCTTTTGGAACAGGTGCCACGAAAAGGTGGTCCAGTAACCATGAGCGGAGGAGAGGATGACGTCGACGCAACACCAAGCAACAATCAGGTACGACCATCGTCTTGTTATGGTGATTTGTAAGTTGCATTGTGTGCCCCCCTAGCAGCCTCGCAGCCCTTGGCATGAAGCCTCGGTGCCGAGGACTTATGCTGGGGGCTCCAATTTTGGTCTTGTTATGTTGATTTGTAAGTTGCATTCTGTGCCCCTCTAGCAGCCTCGCAGCCCTTGGCTTCATGCCTCGGTGCCGAGGACTTATGCTGGGGGCTCCAATTTTGGTCATGTTATGTTGATTTGTAAGTTGCATTGTGTGCCCCTTCAGCAGCCTCGCAGCCCTTGGCATGAAGCCTCGGTGCCGAGGACTTATGCTGGGGGCTCCATTTTTGGTCCTTTTTTTTACATTTTAAGGTTGCATTCTGTGCCCCTCTAGCAGCCTCGCAGCCCTTGGCTTCATGCCTCGGTGCCGAGGACTTATGCTGGGGGCTCCTGCTCTGGTCTTGTTATGTTGATTTGTAAGTTGCATTGTGTGCCCCTTGAGCAGCCTCGCAGCCCTTGGCATGAAGCCTCGGTGCCGAGGACTTATGCTGGGGGCTCCAATTTTGGTCTTTTTATGTTGATTTGTAAGTTGCATTGTGTGCCCCCCTAGCAGCCTCGCAGCCCTTGGCATGAAGCCTCGGTGCCGAGGACTTATGCTGGGGGCTCCAATTTTGGTCTTGTTATGTTGATTTGTAAGTTGCATTGTGTGCCCCTCTAGCAGCCTCGCAGCCCTTGGCTTCATGCCTCGGTGCCGAGGACTTATGCTGGGGGCTCCAATTTTGGTCTTTTTATGTTGATTTGTAAGTTGCATTGTGTGCCCCCCTAGCAGCCTCGCAGCCCTTGGCATGAAGCCTCGGTGCCGAGGACTTATGCTGGGGGCTCCAATTTTGGTCTTGTTATGTTGATTTGTAAGTTGCATTGTGTGCCCCTCTAGCAGCCTCGCAGCCCTTGGCTTCATGCCTCGGTGCCGAGGACTTATGCTGGGGGCTCCAATTTTGGTCATGTTATGTTGATTTGTAAGTTGCATTGTGTGCCCCTTCAGCAGCCTCGCAGCCCTTGGCATGAAGCCTCGGTGCCGAGGACTTATGCTGGGGGCTCCATTTTTGGTCCTTTTTTTTACATTTTAAGGTTGCATTCTGTGCCCCTCTAGCAGCCTCGCAGCCCTTGGCTTCATGCCTCGGTGCCGAGGACTTATGCTGGGGGCTCCTGCTCTGGTCTTGTTATGGTGATTTGTAAGTTGCATTGTGTGCCCCTTGAGCAGCCTCGCAGCCCTTGGCATGAAGCCTCGGTGCCGAGGACTTATGCTGGGGGCTCCAATTTTGGTCATGTTATGTTGATTTGTAAGTTGCATTGTGTGCCCCTTCAGCAGCCTCGCAGCCCTTGGCATGAAGCCTCGGTGCCGAGGACTTATGCTGGGGGCTCCATTTTTGGTCCTTTTTTTTACATTTTAAGGTTGCATTCTGTGCCCCTCTAGCAGCCTCGCAGCCCTTGGCTTCATGCCTCGGTGCCGAGGACTTATGCTGGGGGCTCCTGCTCAGGTCTTGTTATGGTGATTTGTAAGTTGCATTGTGTGCCCCTTGAGCAGCCTCCCAGCCCTTGGCATGAAGCCTCGGTGCCGAGGACTTATGCTGGGGGCTCCAATTTTGGTCTTTTTATGTTGATTTGTAAGTTGCATTGTATGCCCCCCTAGCAGCCTCGCAGCCCTTGGCATGAAGCCTCGGTGCCGAGGACTTATGCTGGGGGCTCCAATTTTGGTCTTGTTATGTTGATTTGTAAGTTGCATTGTGTGCTCCTTGAGCAGCCTCGCAGCCCTTGGCATGAAGCCTCGGTGCCGAGGACTTATGCTGGGGGCTCCAATTTTGGTCATGTTATGTTGATTTGTAAGTTGCATTGTGTGCCCCTTCAGCAGCCTCGCAGCCCTTGGCATGAAGCCTCGGTGCCGAGGACTTATGCTGGGGGCTCCATTTTTGGTCCTTTTTTTTACATTTTAAGGTTGCATTCTGTGCCCCTCTAGCAGCCTCGCAGCCCTTGGCTTCATGCCTCGGTGCCGAGGACTTATGCTGGGGGCTCCTGCTCTGGTCTTGTTATGGTGATTTGTAAGTTGCATTGTGTGCCCCTTGAGCAGCCTCGCAGCCCTTGGCATGAAGCCTCGGTGCCGAGGACTTATGCTGGGGGCTCCAATTTTGGTCATGTTATGTTGATTTGTAAGTTGCATTGTGTGCCCCTTCAGCAGCCTCGCAGCCCTTGGCATGAAGCCTCGGTGCCGAGGACTTATGCTGGGGGCTCCATTTTTGGTCCTTTTTTTTACATTTTAAGGTTGCATTCTGTGCCCCTCTAGCAGCCTCGCAGCCCTTGGCTTCATGCCTCTGTGCCGAGGACTTATGCTGGGGGCTCCAGCTCTGGTCTTGTTATGTTGATTTGTAAGTTGCGTTGTGTGCCCCCCTAGCAGCCTCGCAGCCCTTGGCATGAAGCCTCGGTGCCGAGGACTTATGCTGGGGGCTCCAATTTTGGTCATGTTATGTTGATTTGTAAGTTGCATTGTGTGCCCCTTGAGCAGCCTCGCAGCCCTTGGCATGAAGCCTCGGTGCCGAGGACTTATGCTGGGGGCTCCAATTTTGGTCATGTTATGTTGATTTGTAAGTTGCATTCTGTGCCCCTTGAGCAGCCTCGCAGCCCTTGGCATGAAGCCTCGGTGCCGAGGACTTATGCTGGGGGCTCCAATTTTGGTCTTGTTATGTTGATTTGTAAGTTGCATTCTGTGCCCCTCTAGCAGCCTCGCAGCCCTTGGCTTCATGCCTCGGTGCCGAGGACTTATGCTGGGGGCTCCAATTTTGGTCATGTTATGTTGATTTGTAAGTTGCATTGTGTGCCCCTTCAGCAGCCTCGCAGCCCTTGGCATGAAGCCTCGGTGCCGAGGACTTATGCTGGGGGCTCCATTTTTGGTCTTGTTATGTTGATTTGTAAGTTGCATTCTGTGCCCCTCTAGCAGCCTCGCAGCCCTTGGCTTCATGCCTCGGTGCCGAGGACTTATGCTGGGGGCTCCAATTTTGGTCATGTTATGTTGATTTGTAAGTTGCATTGTGTGCCCCTTCAGCAGCCTCGCAGCCCTTGGCATGAAGCCTCGGTGCCGAGGACTTATGCTGGGGGCTCCATTTTTGGTCCTTTTTTTTACATTTTAAGGTTGCATTCTGTGCCCCTCTAGCAGCCTCGCAGCCCTTGGCTTCATGCCTCGGTGCCGAGGACTTATGCTGAGGGCTCCTGCTCTGGTCTTGTTATGGTGATTTGTAAGTTGCATTGTGTGCCCCTTGAGCAGCCTCGCAGCCCTTGGCATGAAGCCTCGGTGCCGAGGACTTATGCTGGGGGCTCCAATTTTGGTCATGTTATGTTGATTTGTAAGTTGCATTGTGTGCCCCTTCAGCAGCCTCGCAGCCCTTGGCATGAAGCCTCGGTGCCGAGGACTTATGCTGGGGGCTCCATTTTTGGTCCTTTTTTTTACATTTTAAGGTTGCATTCTGTGCCCCTCTAGCAGCCTCGCAGCCCTTGGCTTCATGCCTCTGTGCCGAGGACTTATGCTGGGGGCTCCAGCTCTGGTCTTGTTATGTTGATTTGTAAGTTGCATTGTGTGCCCCCCTAGCAGCCTCGCAGCCCTTGGCTTCATGCCTCGGTGCCGAGGACTTATGCTGGGGGCTCCTGCTCTGGTCTTGTTATGTTGATTTGTAAGTTGCATTGTGTGCCCCTTGAGCAGCCTCGCAGCCCTTGGCATGAAGCCTCGGTGCCGAGGACTTATGCTGGGGGCTCCAATTTTGGTCTTTTTATGTTGATTTGTAAGTTGCATTGTGTGCCCCTTGAGCAGCCTCGCAGCCCTTGGTATGAAGCCTCGGTGCCGAGGACTTACGCTGTGGGCTCCTCCTCTGGTCTTTTAGTGTTGATCAGTCCTCCTTAGGGAACTAAGACTGACCAATATATGTTGTTTCTCTTTTGGAACAGGTGCCACGAAAAGGTGGTCCAGTAACCATGAGCGGAGGAGAGGATGACGTCGACGCAACACCAAGCAACAATCAGGTACGACCATCGTCTTGTTATGGTGATTTGTAAGTTGCATTGTGTGCCCCCCTAGCAGCCTCGCAGCCCTTGGCATGAAGCCTCGGTGCCGAGGACTTATGCTGGGGGCTCCATTTTTGGTCCTTTTTTTTACATTTTAAGGTTGCATTCTGTGCCCCTCTAGCAGCCTCGCAGCCCTTGGCTTCATGCCTCTGTGCCGAGGACTTATGCTGGGGGCTCCAGCTCTGGTCTTGTTATGTTGATTTGTAAGTTGCGTTGTGTGCCCCCCTAGCAGCCTCGCAGCCCTTGGCATGAAGCCTCGGTGCCGAGGACTTATGCTGGGGGCTCCAATTTTGGTCCTTTTTTGTTGATTTGTAAGTTGCATTGTGTGCCCCTTCAGCAGCCTCGCAGCCCTTGGCATGAAGCCTCGGTGCCGAGGACTTATGCTGGGGGCTCCAATTTTGGTCTTGTTATGTTGATTTGTAAGTTGCATTGTATGCCCCTTGAGCAGCCTCGCAGCCCTTGGCGTAATGCCTCGGTGCCGAGGACTCCGGCTGGGGCCTCCAGTTTTGGTCCTCTTATGTTCGTTTTAAAGGTGCATTGTGTCTGTGGTCTCCATCGTTTTAAAGTTTTATTGTGTACATGGTCTCCATTTTCCAGGCTGATGGCGGGATGGATGCTCCCCAGTTTGAAGAGGACACGCCAGGAAACACCGAAAAGGACGAGGACTCGGTTGATGATGACGACGCTTTCACTGGAGATCTAGACGAGATTCGATCTCGCCAGAAGCTTAACTCTGTCACTACTATTTCGAGTCTGAGAGTGAAGCCTTTTGCTTATTCACGTATAGACATTCCTCTGTGCAGAATGCAGCCAATGCCTATTGTGCGCCCGATGATGCAGTGCGACCTGTCGAAACTGGAAGAGGAGTTCTCGCACGGGTACCGGGAGGGGGCATCTGTGTTTTACGTGTCCATTACAGATGAAGGAGGTAGGACTAGGGAAGTTTCGGCTGCTGATAAGGCCAGATGGGGCCCTATCTGGAACAAGAAGAACGATCAGTTTAATGATTTCTTGCAATCGATCCCGGAGCTTGCAGGATATGCAGATCTAATGTTCTTTGTTTGTGACGGTAATCATCGTTGTCAAGCATGGTTAAACCATATTGAGCGCCTACACAAGGCCGATGAATCGTGGCATTACCTTGTGGACTCTATCCTTCTGGACACAAAGGGTAGAATCGGGTTAGTCATGCAGGTCATGCACAACATCAACAAGTAAGTTTCCTAAAGTCTTAATCGTGGTTATCTTTCCATTATTACAATTCCAGCTGTATTTCATGTCAGTACATTCAATTTGGTTCTGTTGTACCTGTGCCAGGCATACCGAGGACAGTCATGTGAAGACGAACGATGTTCACACCCTTTTCAGAGTTCAAAAGTACGGCCTCATGCCCTTCGAGCAATTTAAGGAGCTGTTGTCCCCCTCGGATGTAAAGAGATGCAGGAAAACAAAGCACGGAACGTGGTACACATTACCTGTGAATGTATTCACTAGTTTCATTTACCAGGTACACCATGAGATTCAACATCTCTAATTGATTTATAAATTTCCCTCCGTATGTGCCGACGAGCAATGCTGGGGGCTCCAACTGTGGTCACAGCATGTCGTTTTTACTCTCAGTGTTAGAGCCCTGTGAAGCAGCCTCACAGCCCTTGGCTTAACGCCTCGGTGCCGACGAGCAATGCTGGGGGCTCCAACTGTGGTCACAGCATGTCGTTTTTACTCTCACTGTTAGAGCCCTGTGAAGCAGCCTCGCAGCCCTTGGCTTATTGCCTCGGTGCCGTCAAGCAATGCTGGGGGCTCCAACTGTGCTCACAGCATATCGTGTTTACTCTCACTGTTAGAGCCCTGTGAAGCAGCCTCGCATCCCATGGCCTATTGCCTCGGTGCGGAGGACTTATGCTGGGGGTACCAACTCTGCTCAGTGCATGTCTTCTGTCTTCTCAGTACTCGAGCCCTTTGAAGCAACCTCGCAGCCCTTGGCTTAATGCCTCGGTGCCGAGGTCAAATGCTCGGGGCTCCAATGCTGGTCACTGCATGTATGTCGTTTCCTCAGTTCTAGAGCCCTTGGCTTCATGCCTGGCAGCCCTTGCCATAATGCGTTGTTGCCGAGGACTAATGCTTGGGGCACTACCTCTGATTACTGCATTCCGTTTTTTTGGTGAGTATTGTCAAATCCCCACTTCTCGCTATGATTCGTTCTATCATAATTTGACATGTTTCTCGCTTGGTGCAGCATGAGATCAGCAGAGCAGCAGACGAGGGGCTACGTGCTTACCTCGAGAATGCTGAGGGTGACGTCGCCGAGAAAGATAAAGCAGCTGCAATGAAGTTGGCGGCTGCAAAGAAGACCGAGAACTTGATAAAGAAAATGAACAAGTTAACAGCGGTCGCTAACCCGGACCTAACACCAGGTTTCTTGAAAGAGGTATTGTTTCCATTTCTCTGGACTACCATACATCATGCTCCACCGATCTATCGAATAAGAACACCACTGATTATGCCATACTGATCTTGGTTCGGGGTCTGCCAATTCAGATTGAGCGGCACTACTCGTTGAACGGCTCCACGGGCGCCGAGTTGAATCTTGAAAAGCTGCAACTGATAGCAACAGCGAAGGCTTCTTCAACCGCGAAGATCAGATGGCTCGAGTTATTCAACTCCTCTATAGCCACAAGAGAGGCCCGGTGCCTACCACCTAAACCATGCAACGAGCAGAGGCTCACCCATTGGCTGGGAAGGGCATGCTTCTGGGCAGCAGTGAGTCATATCTCTCCACTACACTGTAATGCTATGCTGTATTTCTGTTTCGATCCTATTGTTAACTTCTGCTTACTTAATTTAATTACGTATGCCTGGTCGATCTTTCAGTTGAGTGAGGAAGCATCCACTTCTCTGGACGACATTCTCCGCTCGGACCGACCTCCAATCAACATGAACGTCTCAACAGAGCCCATGGGTTTGGAGACGTACGTAGAGGATTGCAGAATGAAGCTATTTGACCATGCCTTCTTGTCGTACTTCAAAGGTACTGACGCCTTCACCAAGTCAACCGACTTCAAGGATTTCAAGGGGTCCGACTTAGTGGTTCGAAGAGTCCTTTACAGGTAATTCTCTTATCATCACTTAGTTTACTATGAGCATCCTCTTGAAGCAACCTCGCAGCCCTTGGCATAATGCCTCGGTGCCGAGGACAGTTGCTGAGGGCTCCAGCTCTGGACAGTGCATGTAGTTCTTCATGTTTATTCTAGAGCCCTGTGAAGCAACCTCGCAGCCCCTGGCATAATGCCTCGGTGCCGAGGGCTCCTGCTGAGGGCTCCAACTGTGATGAGTGCATCATGTTCTTCTTGCTGCTCTGGGGCCCACTGAAGCAACCTCGCAGCCCTTGGCATAATGCCTCGGTGCCGAGGACAGTTGCTGAGGGCTCCAGCTCTGGACAGTGCATGTAGTTCTTCATGTTTATTCTAGAGCCCTGTGAAGCAACCTCGCAGCCCCTGGCATAATGCCTCGGTGCCGAGGGCTCCTGCTGAGGGCTCCAACTGTGATGAGTGCATCATGGTCTTCTTGCTGCTCTGGGGCCCATTGAAGCAACCTCGCAGCCCTTGGCATTATGCCTCGGTGCCGAGGACAGTTGCTGAGGGCTCCAGCTCTGGTCAGTGCATGTAGTTCTTCATGTTTATTCTAGAGCCCTGTGAAGCAACCTCGCAGCCCCTGGCATAATGCCTCGGTGCCGAGGGCTCCTGCTGAGGGCTCCAACTGTGATGAGTGCATCATGTTCTTCTTGCTGCTCTGGAGCCCATTGAAGCAACCTTGCAGCCCTTGGCATAATGCCTCGGTGCCGAGGACCGTTGCTGAGGGCTCCAGCTCTGGTCAGTGCATGTAGTTCTTCATGTTTGTTCTAGAGCCCTGTGAAGCAACCATTGTTCTTCCTTGTTTTACAGACAATGAAGTTCGGGATTCTACTGGCTGTGAGGAGCTTCAAGTCCGGCGGCCGCAAATCCCGGTTCTCATTTCGCGAGGTGCCTGCACTGGAGCGCCTTGGATACGATGTTGGTCGGGATGATGTCCTGCAGAACCACGTTTCCCGTGGCACCCAGCTCATGAATGCCTCAAGGCCCTGGCGCGGCCCTCGCGAGAAGTCCGTTCCTCTTCTGCAGATGCTGATCGAGGCCACGACCGACCCTGGAAGTGTGGTTCTTGACTGCACGACCTCGACTGGTAAGCTACAGTCCTCTACGTTATACTTCTCAGTTTCCATTTTCCAGGTATCCTCAGTAACGACCTTGCTCTCCCTCTCAGGTTCCTCAATTCATGCATGCCGACATGCTGATCGGCATATTGTTGGATTGGAGGCCGACCAGGAGATCTTCGCAGCTGTATTGAAACCTCTCATTCGAACTACTGCTGCCCCGAACGTTACTACCGCGAGACTGGTCACTAGTGAGGATCCCGATGGAGAAGTCAATGTGACAAAGGTTGCAAAGAGGTCCCGGTTCACTACGTGAGTTTAGAAACTTGTTTTCTAATGTTACATACTCTTTATAATATGATTTGCTCTGGACTGGATTTATGAACATTGTGCCATTTATATTTGCAGATGCGGCATTCTGAGCACTTCAATGAATCTTCCTTTTTTTTGTCATCCACATTTTTTTCCAAGCCCCCCAAAGTCATGGCATCTTCCCAGTTACGCGAACGATGCAGCTATTCAACTAGCTCGTGGCAACCACCGTACCTTTCAGTCCAGAAACCCCCCTAGTAGGAATCTGGAATTCATCGATAGCGAAGCCCTTGAGTCGGATGGTGAGGCTGTTTCTGATGGTGGAGCTTCCTTCAGTAGTTCCTCGAGTATCACCTCCTCCTCATCCGAGCATACAGACTCGAGCGTCACTTTGTTCAGTACAGATCCTAGCGACTCCAATCATCTGATGTAGGAACCCAGTCACGTGATTAGCCTTCTGTTGAGTTAGTCTACACGGTATTTGTATTTGCTTTCCAAGTAATGAACATTCACGACTATATATTTATACAATACGGTGGCCCATAAGCAACTACGCTGCAAAGGGCCCTAGCACATGGCAAAGCAGATGATAAAATCACCACATGATAAAATTAGCACTTTCTAAAATTACTGTGATGGAGTGCTTCACGGTCGCTTCAATTCGCTCCATTACGAACGACAAACATACATCCGTTGACCAGACTGTGAGCCCCTGAAAGGAGACTTTCGCACCGAGGCATTGCCATCTGAGCCACGGTTGCTTCATTGGGCTCCAGTAACAACTGTAACAAATCATGTATTCACCAGAGTCACGGACCCAATGAAGTCTGCTCGGGGCCGAGGCATTGTGCCAGGGGCTGCGACGTTGATCCAGAGGGCCCTAGCGAAGGGATAAAAGTAAAAACAATGACCATAATGAGATGGCATAAGGGATTCTGATTTCAGTGGAGGAGATGGCATAAGGGGTTACATATGGATGTTAAGTTCAGGTTACACGATGCGAATATGACCGGTAAATTATCAACTTTTATTGACTTCCTTGGTAATACTTCAGAAACTTACAGATATCCTTCAGGAATAACATTACCCTGTTCGACTCCAAACACTGCAACCACTCAATATTCCTAGCTGAAGTGAGCCTAACTAGCCTAGATTTACGAGGGTCAACCCTGAGTATTGCGATAAAGCCCCTGTGATTGAGTTAGTGGATACCCAAGACAGACCCGCTCTGCTCCAATTCGTCACTGTTCTACTCATGTTGCTAGGTCCAATGAGGGAGTCTACGACTGAGAAAACCATAAGGTTTGCGTAGTCATCGTGGAGGTACTTTTCTTTCCAGAAATCTGCACGCAAAAATGTTGGACCATGAGGCATACTCGGCTGCGTAAATGCCAGGACAATAGTATTCTGGTCAGGGACGGTTCCTCCGCGTCCTAAACCGAGCACTTGCGCCGCTCCGGGGTCTTCTGCCTCCGGAATAAGTATTCCTCCTGTCATCGCCTCCTTGAATCCAAGCCCGTACTCCCAAACCATAAGCATCATGCATTTCATGTTCGGAGGGAGATTACTACTTTTATCACTATCTAAAGCAGAATGAACTGACGACGGGAAGATCTTCAGCAGCCATGTCTTATGATACTGGTACCACTGTTCCGGAGACTTGTATGGATAGTACCGGATGTTGGAATCCGCCCGCCTTCTACGTATAACTATATCTCCAACCTGCGGTTCAAGCATGGTCCCAAGGTTGAGCAAGAACTGTGTTCCAGAGTGGAGGCTAAACATGAGAGGAGACATAGTTAGGAGGCAGAAAATGATGATATACTATCCGCCTTAGAATGAAATGAGCATTCAGGTCTTTTGAGTCAAGCATGTTCTTCTCGCACCTGATATATAAAGCACTCTGCCGTCAACGTGACGCCTCGGCGTCGCCGGCATTTCCTTGATATTCACGTTTCTCTATCCAGGTTTCTGACTGTAATTCCTCATACATTATGATACACAGCCTCCAAGTCTAGTCTCCGGCGGGCAGATTGTGGGTGGTCCGGTGCATTATTCGATACACATGATATGGAGCCGGCGCCAGCACGGCAGATTTAAGTTTCACACGAAAATGTCAGTTCTTGATACTCCAGCACGAAACAGTACAGTTCAGATGGCCTTTGACAGGGGCAAGCCCGGAATTATCTTTGTTTTGATTTTGCCCATGTATGGTTAAGATTGTAAGCGAATAGTTAATGAAAGACGTATGAGCTCAAATAGCACAGTCTACGCTGATTCGTTAACATTAAAAAAATGGAATTCACAGAGACTTAGAAAATCATGAATACATTTGATTAACTCGATTATTATATTAAGAGTACCCTAAACCGTATTACGCATCTTCTGCTATGTTACATTTTAACTGAAGCCACATAATCATTTAATTTCTTATATTCTTTTCTTTCTTTCACGCTTATTGGTTTTCCCCTTCTTCGTAAATGTTATTAAACATATTCCATTTCTTTCTGGAATTGTTTTCTCGTCATGCTTACTTGATTTGTATTTTAATTAGCTTTCTTTTTTATTTTAAATGGTATACGACTTATTTGTTGTTTATATTTTGGGAGACGAAACCCACTAAGCCATATCCTAAGTTCGAATCACCGAATGTCCATTCTCACAGGCCTGCCCTTTAATTTAAGTTCGTTCTCTAAGATGAAGTTGGTCAATTATATCCAAGCAGTCTTGACACCGTATTACGCATCTTGTGGTATGTTACATTTTAACTGAAGTCACATAATCATTTCATTTATTACATTCTTTTCTTTCTTTCATGCTTATTCTTTTTCCCCTTCTTCGTACATGTTATTAAACTTATTCCATTTCTTTCTGAAATTGTTTTTCCCTTCATGGTCTATAACTTGATTTTTATTTTAATTCCCTTTTTTTTTTTTTTTGAATGGTATACGACTTATTTGTCGTTTTTTTTTTGGGAGACGAAACCCACTAAGCCATATCCTAAGTTCGAATCACGAAATGTCCATTTTCACAGGCCTGCCCTTTAATTCAAGTTCGTTCTCTAAGATGAAGTTGGTCAATTATATCCAAGCAGTCTTGACATCAAGTAATGTTATTTGCAAGCACAGTAATTTTTTATATTTTTAACCCATGCAGTCACACTAACTAATGCAGTCAGAGTAATTATTTATATTTTTAACCCATGCAGTCACACTATTTAATGCAATCACAGTAATTTCTGCTTCAAGAACGCAGCACTTGTCCGGCTGTCGAGACCGCAGCACTTCAAACTGTTTTGACGAAATTATTAACCACATTATTAACTCCCAAACCACATTATTAACTCGCAAGGCAAAGCACATTATCCCATAAGCATTGTAAACCCTGGATTTCACTTCGATATAACCAATGCCACGTAAAACTCAATGTAAAAGGACCAGAGTTCGAGCCCCCAGCGGGAGTCCTCGGACCGGGGCCTTATGCCAAGGGCTGCGAGGTTGCTTACAAATCAACATAAAAAGACCAGAGTTCGAGCCCCTAGTGGGAGTCCTCGGCACCGAGGCATGATGCCAAGGGCTGCGAGGCTTGCTAGAGGGGCACACAATGCAACTTACAAATCAATGCAGCGAGTATGCCTGAAAGGGCTCTGGGTTCGAATCCCATTAATTACAAAAAAATCTGCAGTTGCTTCGCAGTCTTTTTCTCTCTCTTTTCGCCTAGACCCTAGAAATGTTGTTTTACCTCCTGAATCTATGTATCCAGTGGTCCACATTACCTATTTTCTACTATGTTATGTTTTAACTCAAGTCACCTACTGATTTACTTTATTATATTAAGAATACCTTTAAGCAACCATTTTGTTGCTCAAATGGAAGATTAGAGCGAGATTGTTCATAGAGACTGTGGTTCTTATAGGAGCCCCTTTCTAGAGACTTAACACTTATCAATTCGTAAATTACAGAAGCCGCTTTGTAGAGACTTATCAGTTATCAATTCGTAAATGTAAGAAGTAACTAATTAAAATCTAAACTATTCTGTGTTCCTCTTGAACTGAGAAGAACAACGTCATGCACTGACCAGAGTTGGAGCCCCCCAGCATTGGTCCTTGGCACCGAGGCATTATTTGAAGGGCAGCGAGGTTGCTTCAAAGGGCTCTGGTTCGAATCCCACTAACAACACACACTAAGCAGTTTCATATCCCCCACCAGGGGTCCCTACCAAAAAAACCTGCAGTTGCTTCGCAGTCTTTTTCTCTCTCTTTTCGCGTAGACTCTAAGAATGTTGTTTTACTTCCTAAATCTATGTATCGACTGCAAGATATTACCTATTTTCTTCTATGTTACATTCTAACTTAAGGTACATAATCACTTCGATTATTATATTAAGAGTACCCTAAACCGTATTACGCATCTTGTGCTATGTTACATTTTAACTGAAGTCACATAATCATTTAATTTATTACATTCTTTTCTTTCTTTCATGCTTATTCTCTTTCCCCTTCTTCGTACATGTTATTAAACTTATTCCATTTCTTTCTGAAATTGTTTTTCCCTTCATGGTCTATAACTTGATTTTTATTTTAATTCCCTTTCTTTTTTTTTTGAATGGTATACGACTTATTTGTTGTTTTTTTTTTGGGAGACGAAACCCACTAAGCCATATCCTAAGTTCGAATCACAAAATGTCCATTCTCACAGGCCTGCCCTTTAATTCAAGTTCGTTCTCTAAGATGAAGTTGGTCAATTATATCCAAGCAGTCTTGACATCAAGTAATGTTATTTGCAAGCACAGTAATTTTTTATATTTTTAACCCATGCAGTCACACTAACTAATGCAGTCAGAGTAATTATTTATATTTTTAACCCATGCAGTCACACTATTTAATGCAATCACAGTAATTTCTGCTTCAAGTACGCAGCACTTGTCCGGCTGTCGAGACCGCAGCACTTCAAACTGTTTTGACGAAATTATTAACCACATTATTAACTCCCAAACCACATTATTAACTCGCAAAGCAAAGCACATTATCCCATAAGCATTGTAAACCCTGGATTTCACTTCGATATAACCGAACCTGCAACATTATAATTTCGTCACTTGGGCAGTGGCTTCGGTGTGTTATACTTCCCGAGAGAAAACAATGGACGTCGTACCTCGCAAAGGGTAATCGCCGGGGCCATTCCCAAACTGACATAAACAAATTCAAATCGGATAAAACAAAAAATCTGAAAAAAGAAAATCTGCAGTTGCTGAGCAGTCTTTTTATCTCTCTTTCCACCTAGACCTTATAATTATAATAGACTCAACGACTAAATTGAAATCCATTCTATTAATGGAGACAATTCCAAGTAGTCTAATAGTGGTCAAGAATTTATCCTTTGTCTCTCTTACATGGCTATACTTTATATTGATATTAGACTTACTTTATATTGATAATAGACTTAGATACTAAGCAAAGGATAAGACTGTATTCATAAAAAATTCCTGAATAATCTGATAGTCTTCATTACCTAAATCTGTATCCATGCATGCACGGGAATAGGCACGCACGGTGATAGGTGTTTTTAAGGTCATGCTTTTTGAAAATAAAAATAAAAATAAAACCAACATGCTGCACTTATAGAGTGTGAGAAACTTCACCAAAAACATCAAAATATCCGCAAACTTACCGCTCACCGCTCTCCGCTCACCGCTCAAGGCTCGCAGAATAGCATTTCCCACACTGAAGAGAACACGGAACCAGTGAACGCTGAAGAGAACACATCATCAAAGTCCTCCACAGTGAAAGAGGACTCTGTCAAACGGAGAATTAGAAGGGCGAGTAAAAAAGAAACGGAAGAGGAGGCTCGACGAAGAGTAGATGCGGGTAAGAAACCGTACGCAGTGCAGGTACGACCTTCCGGGATCGTCGATAGTGGATGTCAGGGTCATTTAAAATGGCAGGAATATGTCCGCGATATGACACCCCGTATGTTGGACATGGGTATTATTAAATATGAGGATCAGCAGGAGAGTTCAAGGCAGAAATTGAGAGAGAAATTTTTTACCAAGTTTGAATTCATTGACAATGAAGTCACAGATAGTTCATTCGACAGTATGATCAAAACATGGTTGCGTAGAGACCGGGAGAGAATGAGGAGAGTGCATGGTGGTAAAACTAAACCACCTGCAAAGTATCCTCCAAAAGCATGGGAATCACTGAATCGGTACTGGGATTCTCCAGCTTACAAATTGAAGTCTGAAAAAATGTGCGAAACCCGTAGTAAAGTCGCATACAATCCCCGAGTTGGCAGACATGGCTATGCAGGGAAAGAGGCTAACTTGGTAATTTCTTTGTGTACCTATGTCAGTAGCTTGCCCAATCAGTTCATGTTGATTCATGTGTAATTTAATGTACATGAAGTCTGCTATGTCCAATGCCATTGTAACAATTATCGAAATGCATTTCCTCACCACCATAAGAGATGTCTTTGCCTTTTATTCACATAATTGACTTTTGTTTTTTCACAGAAGGAGCATCGTGGGTCCTCGATGGGAGCGGCGGACGTTGTTGAGGATCTACAGACATTGCAAGAGAATCCGCCGAGCTTGGTAAGTTTCGCTAGAGTATCAAGACATATGTGAACTGTGCAGTATACAAAGAATATAAATCTGGTTACTAAAGTGCACCCATATAGCCTTCAGGTATAGTTATATGAAACCAAACGTATACTGCGAGAGAATTTGTAGTGGATTATTACATTCCATGTCGGTAGAGGTAGCTTACTTTCAAGAAGTATGTACTGTTGTTCATTGAGAGATTTGGAAGTTATATATTCGCAAGATATGCCTATATGTATTGACATGTACCGAAGAGTACACTTTTTGTTTGACTGAATGCTTTCCACAGCGTTATGCATATTCTACGTCATTAGTTGAAACACATAGTTTAATGGATCCGTGTACCGGGATTGACAGTACTTTCTTAACAGAGTATGGAGAAACAGTATGCATGGAGATTAACGGCAATGGAGAAGAACCAGGCAGAGACGAACAAGCGACTGGACAAGCGTCTGGACGATGTCATGAATAGCAATCTAACCCTGCAGAACATGATAGCCTCTGTTTTAAACAATCTATCAGGTAAGGACACAGGCAAATCTGTGCAAGCAAAAGTCGCGCCAAACCAATTGGCTGGAGGGACATCCGCCGATGGGTTTGCCGAAAACTGTAATGCAAAGTCGGCTTCCAGTGGGTCGGGAAAAAGCGAGAAGTGGTGGGACGAGAACTGTGGATCCTCTGAAGATGACAAGGGCACGAGTGAAGAACAAGGTAGAGAATCTTATATAGCTAAGAGAAGGCAGAATCAGGTAAATCTTTTTTTTATGCGCAACCGTCATCTTCACATTACGGAACTAGTATTATAAGCAGTATTCTAGGTTTATATTGCTGTAGGTGATCACAACATGAAAGTAATCTTTTTTTTTTTTTTTGTTTCTTTTCGTTTGAGAATACTCACATTATTTTTTATACCATAATATCTAATCCAGAGAATAGAAGAGACTAGGAAATCATGAGCATTTAATGGGATGAGACATGATTGACAACAGTGGAGTCGTGTTTCCTTAGTGTAAGTGTCTAGAGATTGAAAGTTGCAGCAGTTGAATGACGTAAACGTGAGAATCGGACTATGAAACGAAAGAAAGCCATTTCCAAAAACAACTGTCCACTTAATATCTGGAAATGTATTGTGCAGGCTGGAACAGCTGCGTTAGAAATTCACAGCAGTGCGGATGATGTGGAGGTACGAAGAATTACTAATACTAATGAAACCTTTACATGTGAATGTATGTTTCATGGTTGGTGTATGATGACTTAACGGGTGTTTTGAATATATGGAATGATTTTGAAGCGATCAGATTTATTCAAATATTCTGTACCTTTTAAATACGGATCGATTCATCTTCAGTGATTTGTCGTTTGAGATGGAAGGAGATATATCTAATGTGCAATGACTTGCAAAGTTCAGAGTTAGATGTAGTAGTTCTATATACAGTTTTTTGTTATAAATATTGCATAACATGGCTGATGAAGAATTTGTTCATGATCTGTTTATTACATATCTCTTCGTTTAGATTCCAGTTTGAAGTAAGTTTCCGCTGAAATTGTAATAAAGATAGTCTATATTTCAGAGATTTCTGTTTTAGTAAATACTTGAATAGACTTTCGCTTAACGTAAAGTAAAACATTGTAAGAAAGCATGTCGTGAATTCGAACATGACAAAGTTTGGACCTTGTAGATGTTAGGAATACATTTTTCACTTGGATGAAATGCTAACAAAAATCAAAACATGGGATGCAGGTAGAGGTCGATTCACGGAACCAGAGGAGGATCACAGGTGATAAGGAGAAAAAGGTATGTAATACTCTTCCATCGAGGTGAAAGAGGAGCAATTCCTAATACATGAAGAACTGAACTTGGAACTCATGTACACAATTATGAAACTGATGGTTTACCATATTGATTTGTCTTCCATGTAGCTTAAGATTGGTGATCGAGTGTGGTTGGGCGACACACTCGACCCCACTACTCGAGTCGCGGCGGGAAAAATAGCAGGACTTGGAGGAACTGGAGTATTTCACCATCGTCCAATTCCAGCGGAATATGTCCGCGTCAATCTGGAAGAGGTATTTATGAACATCCCTCTCATGGTCCCGGTCCAGGATGCGGATCAAGTAACTCTTGAGGATGCTCGTGGATCTAGTGTGTTATGGTTTAGTGGACTAACAACCGTCCAAAAGTAGTATGAGAGAAAACCATCTTGTTACCTGAGAAAAATAGCGCAATGATTTCAGGTGCTTGATGCACAAGAGTGTTAATTAGCTATTAATTTGGACGAGTTTGTTGTTGGTGGAGTATATAGACAGTAGTATTTTCAGCGTCAATGTAGAGCATGCAAGTTAGTGAACTCCTTCCCTTAGTTTGTTATTATAGTTTCAACGTACATAGAGTGAAGCCAAAACCTGTTGGCTATGCTGTTGGGGACTAATCTTGAGCCAACCGATTTCAATGTATTCTGGTGTTTTATTATATCCAAAAAATTATTATATACTGTGGCTCAACAAATCAGTTACAGTGGATACTCGCTTCAATACTAGCAACCGATGGAATTGCAACATGTGGCCGTTTTCAGGGCACACATTGGAATTTCTTTTTCTCAATTTCCTGTTTTAAAAAGCGATGGTTTTATAAATTAGAAATCGGCTCGGTACTCCAAGTGTCAACGCGCAATTGACGCACACCACCTAAGAAAGGAGGTAAACACGGACTGATATGTAGTTCGCATACGACGCGTGCAATGTCGACGTCGACAAGTGGTCGCAAACTTTGGGCTTAACTGGCAGTCCGCTGCTTCATTTTCGTAGATTGTATCTGAATTCAGTTGATATGCGACATGTTCTCAACGCGATCATCGTCATCGTGAAAGCCAATCCAGATTATGTGTGATTCACTATTCGGTCCTCTGAAGATCCCATGCTGTTCGTGACGGCCAGATTCCAGAATCAGAGACTAAGCCGGAAAAGTGTTCCGCTTCGCGGCAAAACGGGTCCTCAGCGACAGCGGGAAATTAAAGACTGGTCCTAAACTACATGAACCTCCAAAGTCGTTTCTGACCACAATCTCCCCGAAATGACTGTGAAGTCCGTCATTAATTGAGTCTTAAAATCCCGGATTTCTACTAGTGTGGTGGGCATTGGTTCATTAACCATACGAACATACACTATATTCACGTCGGCCCTTATTTGGACCAGAGTTTTTATTTATCTATCTATCTACATTAGATAATGTATGGAGAACAATTTTGGGTCTTGTGACAACTAGCTCACTTACAGTCTTATTTATAGAATTCTACTCCTCTCCCCAATTGTGGTGCATCGTCCAATATAACTTTGGCGTATACAAACACTAACATAAACTGGGAATATTAGAATCCATCTTCATGCTCATTGAAAAGTTACAGTTCCTGGTTTACTGCCGATGCGGCCACTTTGCAACTGCGGCTAAAGGCCCATTCGCACTTGGCCATAGCAAAGAGCATGCTTAAAAATTTAACAACTCCACAATTTGGGGAGCAATGCCTTCTTTTTGGAAAAGGTGTAATCAATGAGGTTCGTAAAGGCCTTATCAATAGGAAGGGGATTATGTAATGGTCCCCCAAATGGGACAATACATAAGACCACTCTTATGAGAGGAAAACTAGAGAATCTTTCCAATATTGGTGGCCCCATAAGTATTTCCTACTATCTCTCAAAGCTCTTTTGTCTTCTTAAATATTAACTAATACCCACTCTTGAAAGTGTGCCATGTGGACATTCATGTAGGATTGGTAATTACTAATGCATGTAGGTGGGAACACACATTTTTTAATGGAGATAACACCCCCTCCTAAGACCCCCTCTAAGGCCAAGTGGGAACATACCTTAAGTCATGTGGTATGTAATACTGCATAGTTGTGATGTATGCAGCAGTCGACAGGGTCGTATATACGTCGCACATAATTATTTGGTATTTGGAACATGCCATAAGGACGATGTGTTGGGTAACATGCAACTGTATTTCTGGAGGGAATGCACGTTCATAAAATTCTCATGAAAGTACCTATGGGATCGTGGGTATGGTTGTGTCTTTCAAGTCCCTGAGCATGATCGAGCTCCGGTAATTCCTACCTTTCGGGATAGCTCTATTTAGTTTTCAGATGATGATTTAGAAACTCTCTTGGAACTAGAGCTCTCGGGACGAGCTCAGATCATTGCTGCCGACAGCAGCGGGTCATATCACTGGAATGAAATTGCTCCTTTTGCTGCAAAGAATGATAACAAGGGGTCACATGCCATCAAACTTGTCTAACTGTGTAACGTACGGTATACTAGCACTATGACTCGTGTACAACCATGTGCCCGTACATTCTCATATGTCCTCGCTATGAATTACCGCTCCTTTCATAAATATGGGGCCTCGTCGCCCTCTTCGTTGCAAAAAAATATATTTAACTGTTGACTGTTGGTGAGACCTTCTATCTCCAACCACTGGGTGAATTAGGTTACTGCAGCCAATTCCCTTGAGCTACTTGTCGACGACTGGACGAGTGACAGCCTGTCTACTGCTGTGCGTGTCGTTTTTAACACACATTCTTGCAAGGGGGGCATGTCGCAGGCTGGGCCTCAATGGGCATGCCCCTTCTCACGGAAATTGCCTTATCATAGATTCCTTTAAGTTTATTGCATGGACGGGGTCTCGGAAGGCCGCGTGCCACTCTGTTAGCCAGGCTGCTCGGAATATATACACCGAGGGATGTGCACCGATGAGCTCAGTGAGGTGATAAAGTTCACGAACTTCGAAGCTAGCGTTAACGCGGGGTATGCATACTTAGCACTGTTCACTTCCTTCATACCGACCCGGGTTTGTAACAGCCTGCACGTCGGTCGTTTGATCATTAAACTAACTTGGACACCTCGCACCGTTCGCGACCAATATCGACTTTGAGCCAACTCCCTATCTTCGCAAGCAAGCAAGGATACCGATGACGGTTCGTTTGAATTAGGTATGGCCTCTGACACTTCTCCCCTTGCTCGGTTGTGAATGTGGTTTGCTCAACGGCGTGCTTAATGCCTTCCTTGCTTCAATGCTTCATCAGCTGGACATTGAGAGAAGGAGTCGTGGTAAACGCAAACTAGTCAAAGTTGCAGTAAAAATACTTGGATCGTTGTTACCTTCATTATGGGCAAAGTAGCTTGTTCCGGGCTTGAAAGCAACTTGGTTGTGACAGTGTTCACCGTTGTGTCTGCCATAACATACTCAATTTCGTGTCCGTACCACTAAGTTAGGTCTGTTTTAGAAGTCACTACCTCTGCGTAGAGAAGCGCGATAACATCTATTTTACCCTACGTACCTCGAGCTCATCACTAGAACTTATTTTGTTCATTACAGGCCAACCCTAGCTTGACTGCCCAAGGCCCCAAACATATTTGATCCTAACATATGTTATGGAAGGTACGGGAGTACTGTACAATGAGGGTGTGCTTGGGAGATTTTCGGAACCTTAACATTTTTCATAAGGTATTCAGTGTTTAGCCGAGAAGCATTATTGAATGATCGGGCACAAGTTACCAGGCTAATTAACAATATGAACACTTGTGTGTGGGTAGGGTCTAGGACGGACGCACATTCTACATGCTGCTCCTTAGAAGCTCGTAAAGACATGAATTGTTTTTTTGACTTTGTCATGTACTTCTAACTATGGGCCAGAAGTTGGATTCATTCGGAAGAAAAAACGTTCTCTTCGTTTAGGAGTACACACCTGATCATCTTCTATTCAATCGTATGGAGAACCTTGCTCAACCACATTATAGATTCGAAGGAGAAATATCGTAACTGCCCGGAGATGCTCTTTGTCCAACTTTCAGACGTTACATTCCATAGAGGGTCCAGTAACCTGCCCAGTACCGGTATTCCTGATTCATTTCTGAAACTTTGGCCTCATCTAAGGAATCCTAACTTTGGAAATTGGACAATTCTCCGTCAGATTTCTTGTGCGATATCCATCCCCAATGTGTTGCGACGAGTTTGAGTGGAGGTGCTAGTTAGAAATGGAAGTAGGCTATTCACTTAATTATCTGCTCAGCAGGGTTTAAAATTGTACTCACTGCTGCTGTAGGCCAAGTTTAGAATACTTTCTGTGCTTACCAAGGTAGCTGGTACCAGCCAATGCATTGCAGAGTCCAGACTCTCACTTGTGGTCACGTACAGGAGGCCCTTAATATGTAATTTGACCCTACTCCCTGCACTAAGATTCCGTAGCGCAAGCATAGTGGAAACCAGCGTCTTTGAAGTGTATCAGTCAGTTCACTCACTGTATGAATGTATTATATTTGCACTTTAGCCAAAAGTCCGAGTATCGCTAGACGATATTGCTGTAAGTTTGAAAGGCCTTGATCGTCTGTGCAGCTCGGACTTTAGTTTACTGGCTTCCATTTGATGTGTGCTACTCCAGGCCTTCAGATCTTCTTGTTTCTCTAGCTTCCGTTGTAAGAAGCTTAACACCTTTACACTCCATTACATCGTAGGATCATAGTCCTAGTCAGCTAGAGTTTTAACCCAAACTGTAGCTTGTGATGTGGTTGTAACGTTGGCTTGGGTATTTCAATTTGTATACTGTGCAGAACTGTTGGAAGTTCGCTGGATACGTCTGTTATAGCTACTTCGTCCTAATACCTATGAATATGGAACACATGTACCATGTATACTTCTAGAATGCTCGTTACTTGCAAGAATCATAATATTTGCTTAATTTGTATTCTGGCATGACTTTTGGCCTTCACCACAGTACTAGAGAAGTTATGGTTTCATCATAATTCATTTGTATTTGTCAGAAGTTCGTTGTTTTTGATCAGTGAAACTTTAAGTGTACAACAAATATTCTTCGTTCAACTTTATTTATCAACTCATGTTTCTTGTACAAATAAATTCGAAGCATTGTATAAGTCCAATATATCCAAATATATAATCATGTCTCCATGTATCGAAACAAATTCACCCCTCCAGTACTTTGTCTTAGGGTTTTAAAGTATTACAATTACTGATCCTGAGTCGATTTTCACATTGGTTATCTATGGTGCAAAGTTCTCACCGACTTTGACTTTCCTTGCAGAGAATAAGCACCTGAAACTGAGTTCATCGCTCACCACTTCGCAAGTTGGGCAGTGACAACAGGCTTGCGGAGCTATGTATAAGCGACCTGACAGCCTGATCATGGTATGAACTCATAAGCCCTTGAATACTGCAATAATGGTCGTTGTGCAGAGAATTGTCCCCGATAAAAGTGAGGATTTACGAGCTTTTCTAATCTGGACTGTGAGTTGCCATTCAGATTTTATGGCTTGACCAAGATGTCGACCAGAGTGACAACAGCCGGAGGATCATATCCAAGTTCTGTTATTCGTGATGACTAGAGGATCTAATCTTCATAGTAGGCGGCGAACAGCTGCAGCTGCCAAGCGTGCTGCATCGAATGATCAATGGGTCCCATCGAAGAATCATATTTTGGAGAACAAGGAATTAGGAAAAGGCTCAACTCTAGCGTGCTCATATTGCGGTCCCTGGTTCCGAACGACACTTAGATAATTTAACTTCAGAGGGTAATGTATGATTTGTAGTTGGTCCAAAAAACTGAATCGATGTGAAGTCTGCACAGCTTTGTTAGTCTGAAAACATTAAATCATGACCTTGTTGTATGTTTGCTTTTGTACTCTATTAACTTAGCAATGCAACTACAGCATGCACTTAAAAACTTTCTACTCTTTAACCATGATTTCTCGAAGATTAAGGATGGGAATTGAACTGTCTGTGCAAAACAGATGGATAAACCATTGTCCACTTTAAGGAGTTGAAGCAGCAAATTGAGGAGCTGGTTGCACAGATATGCTGCTGGAGAGTCCCAACCGTTTTATTCACCAGAGAAAGGGGAGGGATTTCATCGATCAAGGATGTCACCGAAGTCAGGTGGACAGAAACGTTCTCCTTCAGAAGTTTCACAGGAATGTTCTCACCTGCATGAAATACCAATGTTCTCGTCACTTCCGAACAGGACTTCCGAATAGGTTAGAGGATGATCAAGAATCAACGAACCCGGTAACTTCACTGACTAGTATTGTTTAATTTTATGATTATTACAAGCGATGTTGTGCGCATTGTTGCACTTCATTTGTAGGCATGAGTACTTAACGTCTCACATCTCATCCGCTAGCCTCTACTAAGTAATTCAAACACAGAATTTGTGATGATAACGTCCTTAAGATATATGAATCATACAGTTGGTACCAATAACAAGATTCTGCTTAACTTTTCTTGTGCAGATTCAGGTTGCAGAACTTATGAAGTTAGAGGACGAGATCTATAAACTAAACATTACTTGCCGACTACCCAACATTTCGCTTTTCCAAGTCCATATCAGCTATTAAAGCCGGCCATACCATGGGTATTGTTTATTCAAGCTTCATGGCAGCAACTATGTCCAGCAGGAGTAGTACAACTGCCCTCTGTATGTTCATTGTCAAGGTGCATAATGCTTCATTTCTTTTAAATATTTTCTTTCAAATAGTATGCAACGATCTATGAAGTTTACTTCTACATGAAACACATTCCTCTCTGACTAGGAATCGAGTCACATTGACCTACTATATGAAGTGGGCTCCATTACTCCTGGTTTCAGGGCATTGTAATGTCTCTAATCGTATTTGAAAGTTTTACTAACTGGTGAACAGCTGGACGGGCATGGCATTGCAAGATGTGGAATTATACCTTCTTAAGTTATTGATGAGCGACTCAGTGGATTGATGAGCGCCAGTGAACCAGTTCCAACTCGGGCAAATGAAACTAGCTCAGAGAATACAAAATCATCCTCCTCCCTTTAGGAAAATTGAGGTTTTAGAAATCATGGATGACGTTGTGTCAATCATTTCAATGTATTGGAGTATATGTTTTAGGCAGGCTGTACTGTACAATTTAAACAAACTCCTTATCTGAGCCAAATTAGTTGTGTCTGCCTTCAAAAAACGTTGCTCCATAACTCATGTCGGGTGACTTCAGAAGTTCGAGGCCAAGGTTCATGAATCATGTCGATCAAACTGTCTGCATCCTGGAAGTTTAAAGATGGACAACTTCCCTTTCCCAAAGGGGACTGGCGTAATCAAGGATGTCCTTTGTAAAGTCTAAACCTTCTATCAGTATAAACTCCTTTTAACCCCTAAAGGACAATTGTCTTGGAATGGGCTTTTTTGAAAATTTGGGCACGTTCCTAGAATTCCAATTTAATTCGTAAATCTTTGAAAAAAATAATGTAGGTTGGCATTTTGAAGAGGTTTGTGTAGATTTTTATAATTTTATATTTTTGAATATATTGAAGTCTGAAAAAAAAGTTACGGGGTTTTGAGTGTCAAAAGCTGCATTCAGCCAAACTTTGGGCAAGCTCACAGCCACTGTGAATGCAGCAAATTCTGCCCAAAACTGCCCAGGGGGAGAGCACAATAAAGTGTACCACAAAGTGCAACATGTGATCACTAGGAAGTGAATTTGAAGTGTGCTGTTTTTTATTGCTCAAAGCTGATTTTGAGCATTTTGGTGTAGTTTTTGAGCATTTTAGTCACTTTTTAAGGTGTCACAAGGTATCTTACAGGCATCTCCATAAAAAAAACATCTTCAATTGAAACTTAATTTGACCGCTAGTTCTAAATCATGAAAATGAACTTTTCCAAAGTCTTAATTTCTTCATTTGGGGCCCTCTATTGTCTTTAGAGGATGTTTTTTCCAATTTAAAAAACAATGTTCGGTGAAAAAAACCTCACAAAAAGTTTTGTCAAAAACAGCTCCCCAAAAACGTCCCAACGAAACTTTTCGGTTGTACAAACTTCCAAAGGAATTTTTTAGGCCCATTTTTGAAACCGCAATTCTCAATCGGAGGGTACAGCGTAGTCAAAAGTGATTTCTAACATTTGTGCACTCTTTTTTGTCCACTTCTTCAAATGATAGCATTCACTTTGGATCACTTGCCGTGACTCGTAAGGCTTTGTAAAAGGCACACATCGGTTCCAAAATTTTGTAGACTCAAGATGACCGAGTCTATTTTCTATACCCAAAGCCCCTTCCAACATATCATCAAATTATATGTCACTTTTCTTAGTGTTTACAACAATGGCTGAAATTGGCAATGAGCTAAGCACTTTTGTGGTACACTTTATTGTGCTTCCCCCCCCCCCAAAACTGCCCAAAATTGCCAAAATCTGCCAAAATCTGCCCAACGACAAAACTTTGAAATTCCACCAAAATTTGAGATTTTGATATTTTTCAAAAATAAAAATTTCTATGTATAGAGAAGGCAGTAGAGCATGTTCCCACTGTTCGGATTTTCAATCCAAGAATTTTTCATATGCTATTTTTATTGTCAAAAAACGGCCTTTGTTTGTGAATTTCAGCATACCCACTAGCGGAAAATGATTTTTTTGGCAACCTTCCATAATGTTTTTGAATATGATATTTTTTGGACATGTACCTAACTTGTTTTTCTACTTTGAACGTTACGGTCTTACAATTGGTGAAGAATGAGTGTGTGAGATTTGGTGGACATGTAGACATAGAAGTTAGCTACAAGATCTTACGGTTAGATGTACTAAAAAAGACTCCATGTTTGCAAAATCCACCTTGCTTTGAAGAGGGGCTGCTTTGAGGCAGTTTTGATGAAAAATACCCTTAGAACTTTAGGGGTTAATAAATATAGGATGGTAACTTCATGATTCAACTAGGACATTGTTTGCAGTCTAGTGATTTCATTCATCATAACGGAAGTTGTTTATGCAATTAAAGAAATAAAATAATAATAATTATATATCCAACAAGAGTATGTTAGATACAGATATACCATTTTACATTAAAGTCATTTTCTATAAGTATGAAGGATTATATGTATTTGATACTATGTATGTAGGTGTTCTTTGTATTTAGAGTCATGATTTTTGTATTTTGCATTGTATATATAGATAATTTTAAATTATACCTAGATGAAAGCGTATCTCTCAAAGATAAACATGGATTCCATAGCCGAAAACACTTTTACAATATTTGCATCCACCATTTTTAAAGCAAAGAGTGAAAAATTAAATCAAAATATTTCTTTGCCATTTCCAATGGTAAGACCGTGCCTATAATTACCAAAGCACCATAGCAAATTTCCCACTTACCACACAAGCATTTTTTATTTTTTTTGAAAAATAAGGGCTCCAAGCTCATTTACAAAAATTAAATAATTTTATTTTTATATATTAACCATTGGGTCATTTTTGGTGTTACAAAATTGTATAAAAAATTAACAAGACCAATTATAAGAAGATTAAATATGATGTTTTGAAAATTTAGGATTTAAAAATAAAAATAAAAACAACACGTGTGGGACCACAACGTTTGTATACAAAACTTATTCTAATCTCTATGGATCCTTGAAGTAGATGTAAAAAGAATCTAACGTATAAAGATATTTCCTTATTTTTTATCTCGTTTAGGATAAAGGAGTGGTAAAATTATAATGGATGACTTTGCATAGATGACATCATGGGCTGCAATTCTGAGTTGGATCTTTTCTTCACCTTTAGCTTTTTTCTCATGAAAACAAAAGTTAATGTCACGGGTTTTTTTTTTTTTTTTTTTTTTTTTTTTTTTTTTTTTTTTTTTTTTTAAGCGTGTAAAATTTAAACATGAAAACAAAAGTTAATGTCGGAGGCTGCGACTTTTTGTGGAGGCAGGGACATTTTATTTTTAAGATCAAGTGGAATGGGTTTGAAATATCAACACCTTGATATGATTATTTGTGAAAGAATTATGTTGTCAGGTTAATTTTATTTACAATCTTGCATTTATACAATTTGTTTGAATTTAAAATATTAATATCTATTTCACATGTAGGTTTGTCTGCTTGGGTTTACAAGAACTCAAACGTCTATGTCTGCGGTGAGTTATGGTGAAATAGTAGGATCTTATAGATAGATTGTAAGTCATTCTGGCATTCAGTCAAATGTGATGAGATTGTTGTACGATAATCCTAGCATTAGGACAAGTTTCTTTGGTTGCACATGTTGTATTTTAAGTGTTTAGTCTAGTTTGAAGGGAATTTTATTATTGTGACTTTGTTTTTAGTGACGAGTGGAGTGATTGTAGGCTTAATTTGCAGCTCAATGTAAACCTTCAAAGGAATTGCTTTTTTTTCTTCACAATTCCGTCTTAATGCCACGTTTACTTTGCGCTTGGGATTCTTGTGACGCATTTTTCTCACAATTATTTTGATGTACTTATGTGGCATCAAGATTCAACATGCCCAGTGTTGGACAGCGATGTTGTTTATATTGCTACTTTTACTTAGGATTGGTATATTCAACTTTAATTGGTAACTTTGTTATTGTTGGACGGATTGTGAGTTTTGTAACATAGATAGTTTAAATTTACTCGTAACACAATTATCTTTTGTTTTTTACTGTTGGAAAGCAAGTTTAGCAGTGTACATCCGAATCCGTCAAGAATTCAAGAATGCACATAATATCAAATAAAGAAAAGAACCAAATGAAATATGGAAATATTTCTAATTATGAGAATTATGAGGGTTCAAGGCAGGAGTGCATCCAACCAAAATCAAATAAGGGCAAAATCATGTAGCATAGTCAATTGAAGCAAAGCAATAGATTTGTGTATAAAGAATTAGAAGTGGAACATCACAGGTAGGAATTACACATCACAAGTCACAAATACAAAATCATTTACAAAATTTCTCAAAGAAGTTGTAGCGGGAATTGGTGTAGTTTCTTGCATCGATAATATAGTGTTTGATTTGTCCATTTGTTTAAGAAGAAGTTGGGCATGCTCAAAAGATAGTTCATTCTATTCTTCATCTTTTAACCCCTAAAGGACAATCTTCCACATTTGGGCTTTTTTAGAATTTGGGCATGTACCTTCAACTTCAATTTAAATTGAGATTTTTTGAAATTTTAAATGGACGTGTGTTGTTCCAAGAGCTCTGTGTGCATATTTTTATTTTTCAATTCCGACATCGGGATCAAAAGTTATGATGGTTTAAGTGTCAAACGCTGCTCGTTGGGCAGCTGCTGAAATAGTTTAAGCCAGTGTGAATGCAGCAAATTCTGCCCAAAACTGTCCAAAACTGCCCAAAACTGCCAAAATCTGCCAAAATCTGCCCAAAGACTAAACTTTGAAATTCCACCAAAAATTGAGATTTTGATATTTTCCAAAAATAAAAATTTCTGTTTATAGAAAAGGCAGTAGAGCATGTTTCATCTGTTCCGATTTTCAATTCAAGAATTTTTCATATGCTGTTTTTATTGTCAAAAAACAGCCTTTGTATGTGAATTTCAGCATACCCCTTAGCGGAAAATGATTTTTTTTGGAAACCTTCCACAAATTTTTTGAATATGATATTTTTTGGACATGTACCTAACTCACTTAGGAACAATAATAAGGAGAGATTCATTCCATATCTACTTTTAAAAATGGTTTTTTGGGCCTTCAAAACTTCGCTGTCCCCTTTTTTTGCAGGGGAAAAAAACTTGTTTTTCTACATTGAACGTTATGATCTCGCAATTGGTGAGGAATGAGTGTGTGAGATTTGGTGGACATGTAGACATAGAAGTTAGTAACAAGATCTTACGGTTAAATGTACTAAAAAAGACCCCAAGTTTGCAAAATCCACCTTGCTTTGAAGAGGGGCTGTTTTGAGGCAGTTTTGATGAAAAATACCCTCAGAACTTTGGGGGTTAAGTTGTACAACGTTTTAAATTGGTAGGCTTGGTAAGTTGATGATTCACCAGAAATTTTAGACGGGATCAAAAACAAGGTAAAACTTTACCCATTAGATTCTTTTGGCATCTATTTTAAGTATTTTGTTTCATCTTCTACGGATATGTGATTTTGGAATATTAGTATTGAAGTGTGGAGAGATCCCCCTGTTCCGAAGCCAAAAGTGCTAAGACATATAAATTTTTTATCATTTTGGAAGGCCCTAATACAATTCTCTTGTGCAAGGTTGTAAAACAGTGTGATTGAAAATACAAAATCTATTCAAAGATACGGAGAAAGTGTTCATTTAACATTTAGTCTAGTTATGCATTTGATATACCACTTGAGAAATTCAACTGGGTATATAACTAGCTAAGTTGTTTTTCATTACATAACATAACTTTCTAGTTCATAAAAATAGTGGTTCATTATGATAGTTGAAGCAAATTATTGACAAAATCTGTACGAGTAATGTAAGAATAGTTAAGGTAAATGCTTGATAAAAAATGTGGAGTACATGAATGATTTCCTTTGAAAAAGATGTAGATATTGGTCGAACTTTTGATATCAATTTAAAGGTGGGAGTTGGAGCATCTTCACAAGAATAATGTACAGGGTAATCATAAATTGTAATTCATATGATACAAAGTTCAACATAAATTTCACCTTGGGTATTATGAATTTGATAACTAGAGCTAAAAGAAGCATAAGTAGTGTATCTATAGCTCTGAGTCATCAACACAATGCTGGATTATCTATCTTCACAAACCTATGAACAAAATTGTTTAATTGCGACAAAATTGTTAAAATGTACACTACTATAAATTCACAAGTGAAAAAATCATAATGGTAAGGTATCAGAACATGCATTGACGGTGAAACCTGTATTCATATTTCAAAATTGTCCCAAAATTCCGTGACCATGGAACCCCATAATGCAAAGTCGTAAGTTCTAGGCTTAATGCACTTCTTTTTCTACTTGTATATGCTCATACTCCTACCTTGAACCCTATACTTTAGTTTCAACTTGCTCCAAGTTTTGTATTTGTAGGTGAACCTTGAGGTCCTACACGTCTTAGAATAGTTTTGCCTAAATTTACATGTTTTTTTAATGGATGGCATGCTTGATTGCATGAAAATATTAAGTCAAATTTTTTCACAAGTTTTGGGAAAAAATAATTAATCAATCATTTCCCTTAGGCAATCAACAAATCCAATAAAAATTTGCCACTTGTTTTTTTACGATGAAAAAGTGCTTAGGAGAAAATTTAACTGCATAGGAGACCGTTGGGCAACAAAAAATTACAATGTGCCCAATTTTTGTCACGACCTCTCATTATTCAACAATGCATATCTCTTACGGTATTTCTCTATTCAGTCTTAAATTTGTCTCGGGGGGGGCACTATCCATGGTGGTTATGGATCACGTGCGTTCAAGGCCCCATTGGAGGGGGGCTATGTATGTAAATTCTGGCAATATATGTAGGGCTTCATTTACCTAAATTTCTAAAGTGAAGCAATTAAAATGACCCTATCTTTCATTTTAAACAAATATGCAGTCCAAATTTCCAATTAAATCTAGGCTACATTATTTATAAACTCTTCAAACCTACAGAATTGTACAAAGTTAATTGGAGGTGAGAGATTCCATGCGTTGAATTTAGCACTACAGCCCATTGTTGAAACTGCAAGGGTGTGAATTGAAGACGATGCAAAACTCATCAGTTCAACAAACAACAAGGAAGTTGGAATTTGTAGGCTTTCGGTTCTGCTGCAAAGTCGTAAACATGCCAAAGAAGAGGAGATCAAAAAATAAAACAAGCAGGGTTCAGGTTCACAATGACAAGCGCAACAGCATACAAAGTAATTCAATGGCATTCGGCACCAGTTACAACACAACACACAAACCGAGCACCTCATGAATTACTCCGAGCTTAAGGTTCAAAACAAAGTTGGCAACTGCCAAGATGGTTCAGTAACGACAACATGTGGCGAACTTCGAAAAGCAAACCTAGCTGGATCCATGGAAAAAAAAATTGTGCTCATAAACACATCAAAAAACTACACAGAACAAATCATCTACCCATCGTGCGATCCTCCAGGCCGATCCCCCAATGCACCTGTGTCAAGAAAATCAGCATCACATGAGAAAACAGGATGGGGACAAACACATCGCGGGAGGGAATGTAAACATGCAGGAAGGGAGATGGAATCAGACCATGCGAACAATGAGACCCCAATTTGCTACTTGAGTAAGAAAGGGAGAAAACAGAGGAAGAATCATACCTTCACAGGTGCCTCATGCGTTGTGCAGGAGTCACCCACACGGTCTCCAGTAGCTCCTGCCCGTCTCCCGGGGTGACGGAGACCTCCGCCATCCACCCGCTCCTGAGGAATGTGAGGAGCTGAACCAGCTCCGTATTCGAGAGGTCCCCCAAGGGTGCTGTTTGGAGTCTCATTGCCAACGGCTTGGAGAAGCTCCATGACTTCGAGAGGATGGCGCAAGCCCTGTCAAACTCCGCCACAGGGTAAGAGCGACGTTGGCGAAGCCAATTTGAGCCGGCAGGTGCATTCCTACGAAGGGAAGGAGCAGCACGAAGAGCGGCATATTCAACTCGGGAGCGAACCGCCGCGTTCCACTCCTTGGACATGCACGCCAACTTCGGAATGAGTCCCAACAAGTCCTTCCTGTCAATGTGCAGGCGGTCGATGCAGGTCCATGGATCTGCAGGAGCACACACAAAGTCCAGGACATGCTCGATCAGAACGTGGAAGGCGACCTGATCGAAGCAGCCCTTGTGGCGCTGCGCAGACACCAAAGCCCACACAAGGTCTGACATCCTAACCGAGCGACTACAAGGAGGAAGAGCGGCTGTGTGCAAGAAGGAAGCGGAACGGAAAACTCGATACGAACACAAGAGTGAGGGTGCGTACCTTGGGCTGGGGGGAGGGGATTTGTAGGTGGGAGGTTGGGGAAGAAGATGGTGACGGGCCTGTCAGGGGAATGGAAAACTGACAGCTTGGGCAGCCTGCACAAAGGGAGATGATGGTGATTAGAGGTAAGTCGCATCAGCCGTCATTTGTAATCACTAGAAATTGTAGATTAGACTGAAAGGATTAGGGTAATCATACCTCCACCACCGTGCATGTTCATGATGATCTCGTACGCCCTTGAACACAATAAGGGATTCTCTGAGCTAATCATATGTCACTGATTTGACAGGGTGCTGTCAACATCAGCCACCGCAATCTGCAGCAGAAAAATCGAGCACCAAGAGGAGAGCGCAAAAATAGAAGGGGAGATTTACTGGAGATCAGCATGCTCATTCAGGATTAAACTGGATTATTGGACACATAGTCATTCAGGTTCTGAGCGTCACCATCATCTAGAGTATATATTTGAGTGGCAGAATTGAACGATAGAGTAACATTCGTGATTATGGAGTCAAGGTCTATCCACTTAGAATCGGTTAGATCATACCTAAATTTATGCTGTCCTGGTGCACGCGTGAAGTAGTGCAACATCACTTGAATGTTGCAAACAGGGTTCGGATTTTTACCAGCCGAGGGGTCGCGGTTTGCCAGGTCCACTGGATGCTTCAAACATCCCCATGAGGTACCGCCTAAACGCCTTCTCATCTTTTGTATCCGGCCTACCCACCAAGTACCTTCGTCTACACCCTGCAAAACAGAGGTAGCAACACCACGGTTGGAAGCTCGTGACCTGCCCCTCTTCTTTGCGGCTGCTACTGTCGACGGTCTTGATAGAGTTGAACGCTGTACAAAAAAAATCCCGACATCCGAACCAATGCCCACGAAACAAGTACTCGACGACTGAGCAGCACTAAGATAAACATCAGCATTATTAAAATACAATGAATTCTTCACACGGGTTAGGCGGTCTTTTGATAAAAAAGGGTTTCCATTCAATTGCCCAACTAGTGTAGACTTAAAAATTTTATTCCCATCAAACTGGACAAACGGCTCAACTTTTTGCCTATCCAAGGTACCGGCTACCTGGTTCTCATGTGCACTTAACATGTCTGAAATGGCATCACGAGCCTCACTCTCCAGCACATGAAGAAGCGGTGATCCATCGTCGAGGAGTTCTGGCTTACCTTGGGGGAGATCAGACTCACCAGCCTTAGCACGGGCCTGATCAGCCAGGGCGTCGGACCTCCATGTCCCCGTCCTTGCCAGAACTGGGCTAGTGCGCAGCGCCTCTGTTCGCAGAAGGTAAGAGATTGTTTAAGAAATTTAAGACTAACTAAAGATGTGCTTCGTGAACGCACACTCGGTACTGAGGTGTATTTGGAGATATGTGCAGATTACATAGACATATTCCTCTCTCCTAGGCATGACTTACGTGCCTGAGTTGTGAAGGCTGCGAAGGTCTTTTTTTTTTTCAGAATTTGGAAATTGTGGATGAAGCATGGTAATCATGCCGTAATGGGAAACACTGAACCTGTAAATGCAAACGTGAATTTCTTTAGTCAGCAATGTTTCCTGGACATACAGTTGTCATGTCATTTCATTGTTCTACTTCTATGTAAGTTTCAGAGATAATTACCCTCACCTCAGTGTTCCGTTCCATTTAACTGGTTCGGATGCTTGTGAAATTTTCTTCAGTAAAGTAGGGGGCATGGTGGGCATGGAGAGAGCATATGATTTCCATGAGCTGCTGTCCTCTGCAAACACAGTTAATCATCTGTCCCAGATAGAATATGGTGGAAATGGCATAAAGTTCGGGAGGGCGCACAATAAAATGAATAATATATGGGGTAAGCTGCATGGGTTAGATGAGGGAGAAACCGCACCTGATCTCGGAGACTATAGCGGGGTGGCAACTAACGAGGCCGTGGTAGACGCCTTGAAGGAGGGTCTGAAACTGGCACCGAGTCCTCAGGCTCCCTCGAAGAGCAAGCAGTGGTTCGAGAAACCGTGGTCTGCGGAGCTTTCAGACAAGGAGTCTTTTGCGTTTGCATCGTCAACAAAGCCAGTGCGTGGCGAGGACGGGGACATGGAGGTCTTGCGTGATCTCGGCCAGTATAACTGGAACAGGGCCCGTAATGCCAAGAGCTGCCTTGGCATCCGCATAAATCACAGCTATTGACTTAAAAATATCCGCGTGCTCTCCGGCTACATACTGGACCCCTTTCCTACACTCTCTCTGAATTGTGTCAAAACTTGGCCCTGCATAATTCAGAGCAAACAGATCACAGAGACGGCGTCCCCCATAGATGCGCATAGCTCGAGCAAAACACTTTGTATTCTGGCTATAACGATTCCCATTTCCCTGCCTATTCAGATTCGCTGCTACATCTTTCATGAAGTCCCACAGTCCAGGTTTGCCCCCAAATGCACTTGTCCTGTGGGCACAAATAATATCATTGCAGAACTTAATGACATTTCCATCAGCCGTGGCATTTTTTGCACTCTCACGCAAAGTAGGCCTCCTAACCTTTAATTGTACAATCCTCACTCTAGCATGCCAGTAATGAAGTTTCTCTAATCTGAATTTTCTATTTAAGTCTCTTGTAAATTTTGACAGTTCGTGTACAGACAAATACCCTATGCGGATTCCACCAGCAGTACTTCTGTGGCCCCTCTTGACCACTGCCTGGTCCTCTCTTCGAATCCTCATTCTGAAATCGTCAAGATGAGGAATCTGAGCACAGAGACGGCATGTCAGATTTAAGAACGGATTAAGAGTAAGAGATAAACGAGCGCATTCTCTATGCCGAAACGAGCCACTAACCTGAACGACACCATCCCCTGTATCGACAACAGCAGAAAGATGTGGCTCAGGGTACCACTGTCTACCAGAGTGAGGATCATTCAGCAAGGCAGATACCAAGTAAGAATTTCCACCGTATTCGACTGCTGGACCTCTAAACCCGTAGCACATCATACGAGCTCCCATTTTCTCACACATGCTTCGAGACATACCTTCTTGTTGACTGGATGTACCCCGCATCAACCATGTATGGAGGTCACCTTGGCTGGAGTAGCAACTCGTGGTACCCGAGGAAGTAGGTCGCCCTGGCCGCCCCGATCTTGCTGGCTGGGTGATGACCTTCTCAGCGTCTTGCACAGCCTTCTTGTGCTTTGGCGCCCCAATATGATTCAGCAAGTTCACTTCCAGGTTCATCTTCATCGGGCACAACACCATGAGATCTCGGCAGTACTGGCACTTAACCCTAAACCAGTAGCACCTAGTGTCATCAGCTTCCAGATTTCCGAGGATGGTGAAATGCTTGTGCCTAGGTGGAAGAGTCGCATTCTCAGAGTGCACAATTTCCACACCTTCAGCAATCAACTTCTTACGATCGTCTGGTGTCACAATGGTAGACCTCCCATTCTTTCCAGCACTCAGCAGATGATTGTCGAAGTCCACCCCTTTTCCCGCACAGAAATTCCGCACATGCCCTGCGCTGATTATGTGGGATCTTCGAAAGTTATTGAACAGATTGTCGATATGAGCCTTCGTGTGATCCCTGCTACCACGGCCACAGTCTTTCTTGCATTCTCCGCACCATAACTTCACCACCCCTTGTCCATTGAGGTCGAAGGTCTTCAACCACCATTCGTGGTCGGACATCGCCACCTTCTTCAACTCAGCCCGCATCTTCTTCGCTCGCTCGAGGTAGCGGTCCATCACCTCCGTGGGCAACAACAACGACTTCAGGGGAATCTCATCCACCTCGCTCCCATCTCCTGTACAGCTCACCCTCGACGAACCAGCAACCACGAGCGTGGGGTCTTCGGCTTCGAAGTAGCCATGTGCAGCAACCTCGACAGCTTCCACAACAGTATCCCCGGTAATGGTAGCGGACCCTTCTTCCAGCCTGCGATTCTTGCGACATTCGGGCTCTCCTTCTTCGACCCGAATCACGTACACCTCCACAGAAATTGTAGTGAGCCGCTCCAACTTCTTCCTCACGCGCCTGCGGACTTCAGGGTCCCAAAATTTGAATGGCCACTCAAAAATGTCATTGATCTCCAGCTTGATGCGCAGACTCTCCAAGGTCGAAGCCTCGGCAGTGTCGACTTTACCGAAATACTCGGCCTCCCCATCTTCCCCCTCCAACGTCCACACCGTGATCCTGTTCTGAGGGCTCCCGGCCATACCTCCAATCTGAAACGACGATGAACCACTGCTCCAATCAGAACCCTAACCTAGAAGCCAAACAGAAAAAAAGAATGAGCCTGCATCGTTTCTCCCTTCGCCTGATCACTGCTGCAGAATCCCCAATTTCTCTGAACCGTTTCGCTTAGTCGGAGACCCAGCAAGAACCCTAACTCGCTCAACCAACAAGATGCCTACAAATTTCCGTCACCACTGCCGCAAGCATCACGGAAACAACACCCAGCAACAACCCATTGCAAAAAACGCGCACAAAATCCCTAAACCCTAACGTGCACACACTTGGAACGAGGTCACGTACACTCTTTTCATCCCAAGAATTCATCCGAAGCCGTTTATTGCTTCACCTTGGATCCAGAAGTCCACTGCGTTGGATCCTTGCAGGCAAATCCACCCCATTACCATCTCCCATTAAGATTAAGATCCGAGTTTAATTAAAATTCTTTGGTCAAATTGCCCACAACCATACAGTCGATCATGTTAAATACTCCCTTGGTTTCCCATTTTTATTTTCAGCAATGCTATATTATATCTAAATAAAACTTAAATTTTTGGATTATTCTATACCCTTCATTCATTATACCTTTTTTTTCCTCTTCTGTAGAAGCTATTTTTTTTCTAACCCTTCATTTGATTGCACCTAAACGCTAAAGAAAATGGGAGTGCCCCCCCCCCCCCCCCCCGGGAAATTTGTTGGGCTTATTTTTTACTTACATATTTTCCTATTCAAGAATAATTAACATTCCAACATTCATACTACAAGAAATTGCATCCCAAAGTTGTTACTTCTTGTGTTGATAGCTAAATTTTACAATCTCTCACTTGATTAACATTATAATATTTGTATCCATTGGTTTGGCTTTTTTCAAATATTTCGGGTTATTGTACAATCGAGTCTACTGCAAATTCATAAGGTTCAAATTCAATAATCAAAACGCATTTGGAATATTTCATCAAGTTTTAGTGTAGGTGTCTATTTTACTTTGAAAACCAAGAGTAGTAACTTAACCTTCCACTATGCCTTGTGCACTTGATAGTGAATTTCTAGTTAGTAAAAAACTTCTAGGTTATCCTTAGAAGTTGCAATATTTAATCTTTCAAAAATTAATGCACATTTTGAATTGTGCTTTATAAAATTCATTTCTAATAAAACCATTTGACCAATGAAGTGAATGTACTATATTCAATGTAGAGGACATTTGAGAATTTAGATATGTGGCTATGATGCCAATTTTGCATTTAATTTTTTTGAAGTTTTTTCCAATGAAGATGCATCTGTCCAAGAGTTTAGTGGAAATGCAAGAAAAAGATCGTGATGTGCACTGCTAACAGAAACAACAGGGGCACAGGGGCATACATGGAGAAGCTAAATGATAAGCAGAATAAAAACAGCCCACAACAGCTATGAATCATAGAAAAGAAAAAGAACAAAATCAATTCTATTCCTAAACACCAACACCACTTTAAGGGTGAAAAGATCATAAAGCAATAACCCCCTCATGCAAAACTGAGTGTACAAAACCTCCTAAACTCATACGTCTCTATTTCACAGTCCTTATGACAAAACCATGGCCACAGAACAATGAAAACGGACATTAAATTCCCAAAGCTACAAACCACATTAGCTCCCCAAACACAGGCAAAGGTCATAAAAAGAATACTTGCAAAGGCCTGCACAGGCCTCAAACACTCAAAACAATCGGAGAAATCAGATCAAAGGCATCCATGCAAAGTCGCATTTCTACGGAAAGGCATTGAACTACCTGAAGGAGTTTCTTCATTTGTCTGCCAGAGAGTCTACGATACTACTGAACATTGTTTATGGTGACTTTCGGATCGAGAATATTATACCAATGTGAGTAATGCATTTACTTTGTAATGTGATCACTATTGCTAAATACACCTGTAAATTAGGATTTCTGAGTGCTGTGCCTTTCCAGCAGTGCTCTCTAGAGCATAGGTGTCGATGCTTGGTTCGAGTGGTTTGTTTTGTTCCAGTCCTCACTCATGGGGGCAGCTGCTTGGCGACCAGTCTTTGTGTGTACGTGTGTGTGGTGTATGTGTTGATGAGAATTTGTATTGATTAGTCTGCTCGTTGGGTTTCTGCTATGTTCACAGGCTTTCTGCATTGTCTGGATCCACATTCTCGCTGCTCAGAGAGGTGGGAGGATAAGGGACTTCTGTAGCAGCCTTGGTGTCTTCGATAGCCTCCATGAAGAACTCTGGGAAATCAAGTTGCACACGACTCCAACTTCCCAATTCTCCAAAATTAGGGTTAGAGAATAAAAGCATAATAAAAAGGGAAAAAACTTAATGTGAAAATCGTGTTCAAAAGCAACCGCGCCAGAACTGGTTCACTGTACCAAATCGTTGCCTTCGACTCTAGGGCCACAGGGATTCGGACCGTGGTCTCTCCGGGGACATCCTGGCATTCCCACCTCATGGGATCTCAGGGAGCGTCTACGTTCCCAGTGTTGGGAGCGTAGACGCTTCCTTAAGGTCCCATAAAAATCCATCATCTAGAGGTAATCAAGAAGTAGATGAAATACGGAGAAACAACATGTTAAGAATGATAAAAGTGCTACAGTATTAGCACCAATGCCAGTTGGTCTAAAAGTATTCTCAAAATAGAAAAAATTAAAAATTAAAAAATTAAAGTTTAAAATTAAAAAATCAACTTTTGTAATATTTTGTTATTTTAAAGCTCTAAAAATTTTAAAATCAAATTAAGCCGTTAATTTAGTTTTTTCCATCTGAAATAAAACTTCTACCACACATTCAGTTGCCTAAACTATCCTCATTTGTATCTCCTATCTTTCATTTGCTGCAATTTCTAATTTTTATCTATATAGAAAATTTTAGTGGTCCTAGTTGATAAAATACACCTTTAATTGCAAATATTTTGCATGTTTTGTATTAAAATCACTTGATTGGGCAATGAATAAGGCACATCAGACAATGCTTGATTTAAATTTTTGTTACTAATGAATATAATAATGGCTCTATAGTATTGGAAAAAAGAATATGGACTCTAAATATGGATATAACACAGTGGATTATAAATATAGAATCTATAAATATTTTATAAACAAAAAAAATCTATAAAAATGCAGTTACCCAGATCTTTAAGGTCATAAACATAATTTGTATTGAACATCTAATTGAGCATCACAATTCACATTCTTTGATAGTCCATACATAGAAATAAAAGTCAGGGATTTGTTTTCAGGTAAGACTCTTTTACATGTGTTGAATTATTAATTGTTTTAAAGTGGTTCTAACGAAGACTTCTTCCAATTGCAAAAAATACTCTTGAATTCCAAATAATTAAAGATAATATGCATATTATAAATATTAAAAAAATGGGTTTAAAAAAACCATTTTTAATATTATAAAATATTATTTCATAAAATGACTTTTATTTTTTAAGGATTACAACATTGAGCACCAAAAGATGCATATTTTGTTAACAAGATTTAAGTAATTTTTGAGCAAGATGTAAACAGTTTAACATCTAATTTTTTAAATCATATATATACATACATAAAGAACTCTTGGTTTTTTAATATGGCTTTAGAGTAAATAAAGGTCTTTAGGCTTTAGTTGAAGACCAAGGCTTTTCCTTTTGGCAAAATTTTGCCAGATTGTTAGAAATTTGGCCTCTTTGACTTTGTCCCTCCAAAAACTGGCAACTGCAATGAAGCCCGCAAGGGGGACACATGTCCAAAAAAAAACTCTGTTGAAGACTTAATAAGGGCCATAAGATGCATTCATCATTTAAAAGATTCTAAGATGATATGAATGGCATATAAACTTTTCAAATTCTTACCTTCAGAAGTTTATCTTTCTCGTAATTCTATTTGCATTGTAATGAAATTGAATTATTTGGATGTAATTTCACAAGTAATACAAGGTCCATACCTCACATAAATCATATATTCAAGAATTGGAGACATGATTAGTTATCATTTTCCTCTAGGATTTATTCTTTTAAAGTTTGTATTTCCGTTACTATTGGTGATAAGGTGTTTTTTCTAAGTTATCTTTTTGACAACAAAATAATATGGCCTTTAGTGATGGTTCTTAATTTGCCTTATTTGAGCACTTTATGATAATTTTAGTTTCAATAACCTCATGTAGGAGTAGATCATAGGCCACCAATCTATATGGCCATTTGGATGTAGATAAACCATGAGTACAAACAATTTACAAAGCACCAATGAGCACCATCTTATATAACCAAAAAATATTAGATGAAAAAAGTTCATCTTGAATATCAATTAAGGAAATAATTAAAAAAAATCCTTGTCATTCATTAAGCCTTTGCATCAATGAAGGTTAATCTTTAAATGCCAGATTTCACCAATCTAGTCTTCAAACATGCAAAAGTCGAATTTGATACCTTCATATGTCATTATTAGCAAATATCGTAGAACGTAACCTTTAATTAGATTGCATTTTCCTTCAAATCTTATTCTTTGTTTGGAAAAGAAATTGACATCAAAAATTAACATTAAAAATTAGAAATTATCAAAAATCAATGAACCTTTATCCATTTATAGACCTACAAATTTTTGTCCAATCCTATTATTATCATTTTAAATTGCTGAAGGTCTAAGAAACCCGATTTGGGTTTTTGCTATTTCGGGCAGCCTAGTTGAAGGGATTAAAACTAATATTTTTGGCTAAGATTTTTACTCGATGCTCCCTTTACCGCAAGGTGTACGTGGTAAAATTTCCAAAGTCAAATTCCAAGTTTAGAACCTTCATCTAGAAATTTTAGGTTTCAAGTCGAAATAGAGTACTTTAAAATTAGGTTTTTTTCAATTTTTTTTCTATAAATATGTTCACAACCAAATCATTACTCAAGATCCAAAGTGACTCAAGCCAAAATTTTACCAATTTTACAAGGGCAACCTCCAAAAATTATATGAACAAGCTTCAAAGTTTTCTGTAATTTTACAATTTTTCCTTTCAAAAATTGTCAAAATTTGAGATTTAGGAATTTTTCATAATTTTTTTTCCCCAAAATTTACAAACTCATAGATGTAACTTTTCACCGTTCATTTTTTTTCCAAACCCAAAAACTTTAATATTATGTAAGTTTTACCATATTGACGATTTTGTACGATTGTACCTGTTTTTGGAAAATAATTTGCATCAAGGCCAAAAATTCAAAATGATTCTTCAAAATTTTGCATGGAGGTGCCCAACTTAGTTACCTACATGGAAAAAAATATGAGCAAAATTTTTGGGTAACAATCATCAAGTCTCCCTTGGCACCATTTAGACTATGCCTTTCGAGGAAAGCCAAAAAAAAAATAGTAAGCTTTGAACGTTATAATCTCACAAATGGTAAAGATCCAACAGTTTAAATTTGATATGGTATTAGTGCAAGTAGTTAGGTTGATGATCTTACGGTTGGAAATACCATAAATGATATTTTTATTAGAAACATACATCAATTTTCATCTGGTGGTCAAAATCTGCAGTTTTCGGATTTGGAAGTACCAAAACACCTTGAACCTTTAGGGGTTAATCAATGTACGTTTGTTAACCCCTAAAGGCTTTTGGTGTTTTTGGAGCCATAACTGCAAAACATACCTCTACTGATAGAAACCTACTATTTTCTAAAAATAAACATGAAATTGAATATTTAACCGTAGGATCTTGTAACTAACTTATTCAAAAAGGTGTAAACCAATTTTGAAGACAATCCACCATACCGATTGCGTTATTATATCATTTGAAGTCACTGTAAAAGTTTTTTTTGATAGTGCCCAAAGAGTATACCTAAGTTTTGATGCCCAAAAACTATACTTTGCAAAATCAAATTTGATGTATGAAGGATCATCAATTCCCTTAGGTATGGAAGGTAGACTCCCTTTTGTAATGGCATATCGGAGAAGGGCCGGATGAAATGGTAGTAAAAAAGACAATGGTCTGATTCTGCGATTCTGCGAATGGCACAAGCGCTTGAATCAGCACGAGCTAAGGAATTATGTGCAGATAATGCAAAGAGTTTCTATGATAACTTAGAGGTATTGTAGAACTTGCATGCCTACCTTATAGACAATATCTAGAATTGCGTTAAACTGGGTGCACAAGCGGGAAGAAATGGAGAGGTGGTTGTTATTATAAGGAGAGGTGCACTGAATGTTCATTCCATTGTACTTGATATATGTTTTAGTTTGCATCAACGCATCTATGTCAGCCATTCTTTTGTTCTATATATTCCGTCGACAACACTTTGGACAAAACTACATTCAGGGATGCAATCTAGGACCCACTATGGCAATGCAATAGAAAGCCTAGATGACTTCATATTTATTCTGTGCATGGTATCATATTTCATCAAGATTTTTGGCAAATTGGAAGGCATCTCACTTGAGCGTAGGCACTTCCTGATATTAGACGAGCATACTAGTCATGTCACCTTTAAAGTGGTGCACAAAGCAAAGTCTACAGGGTTGGACTTTATCACTCTTCCATCATACACCTCTCATGCGTTGCAACCTCTTGATGTCATTGTATTTAAGCCATTTAAACAAAAATTAAGAGCATATCGTGACTATTGGTGTATTAAAAACTAGACTCAATCACCTCCAAAGGAAACATTGTCTCACTGGGTGTCACTTGCACTTTGCAAGGCTATGTTAAAGAAATATATCAGAAGGAAATTTAAGGCAACCGGAATTTTTCCATTGAACATGCATGGGGTACAGAGGCCCTTAGCACTAACACAAGTATTTTAAGAGCCTTTAAGCGCAGGAAGGGCAGAGCATTCATCTCAGACATGTGATGGAGAGGGGGGCGCTGCAAATGGACTTCCCCCAAAAGTTCTCAACCGCGTGAGCATGGAACGGGTGGAGCTCTTCTGGACCTCGTTGGCGAAGATGAGCATCATGAGAGTTCCGAATCAGATCATACAGGGTTTGGCCTGGCATGTGATGGTCACGAGAATTCACTTGATTGTGCAGAAATGGCCGTTGAATTTGTAGAGCAACCAGAACATAGCCGCGAGCATTACTTCGTTTACAAAGATTTGCTGGATTCCAGCTTGGCGTGTTCAATAGTAAGATTTGATAGGGACATCGAAGTAGTTGACTATATCACTAGGTTCCTGATACTATCCACAGTCTTAACACAAGTTACTCCTAGGTACCAAAGTCCATTATGTTAACATCAAACGAATACATCAATACAACAACGCAACTACAACAATTCATTACACTAGTAGCAAACGTGTCATTCCTGACTAGGCTCATCAGTCGGGGACGACACACCATACAAAATAAACTATTAACTTATTCATTATTTTACTAATTTATTTTGTCTGGTGTATTGTCCCCCACTGATGAGCCCAGTCAGGAACGACGGGTTTGCTACTAGTGTTAGGAAAAATGTGGGGTCTCCAAAAGGCCTTGTAAGACAGCCCGAGGTAGGTGATCTTGCTGCCCATGCATGCCATCTCTAAATAATCTCATTGGAGGATATCTTGCCCGCTAATAGCGTCAGAAGTTACAGTATTGACAGCGTTATTACTGTTGGCATTGTTTACTCCACTTACAGTAGTGGCACACGCCGTCGCTGGCAGCAATTGGCTAGACCCACAAAATTTACTGTTGGCAACACGTGGCTCTATTGGTGCCATGAGGATAAAGTGCACGGGTTTCACCAAAATTTTAGGCATTTAGGAAACCTAAAGGCTTTTAGAGACCTCAGATTTCCTCTAGAACGGAAAGAGGAGAAGAGGATGCGGGAGGCACGCGCTGCAAGTGCAGCAGAAGCGAGAGCATTGAGGGTCGCCGAGCGAGAAGAAGAACAAAGACCAAAAGTGCAATGTGCCGCGGAGCTCGTACATGGACAAATAGTGGAAAAGTCATAAAAGGAAGGAAGAGCTGCAGACAAATTGCATGAAGCACCGGGCCCAAAGGTGTCGGCGACAACCAAGGAGATAGAAGGGAGACAAACGCAATGGCGACAATCTGCACGAGGTAGAGGGGAGGATGACGACGAGCGCAACATTTGGGGTTCTTCTTTGACACACCTCATTTTCCACAATGGCAGAGCACCACTCTCCCTTCGCATCCTTGCGGCGTCACTTGCACCCCAGCTAGTACGCTCAACCCGGACATCGTCCTTACCAAAAACTTGTCACCTCTCTACACCTTATGTTGCCATCGTCACCACAACCAACTCTTTTGTACCATGATTCGACAGAGCATGTCATTAACAAAGCATCAATCTATGTGCTACCCATTTGACCCCAGCCATACACACCCCACGCGAAAGTCTAGCAGCTCAAAGGAAATTGAGAGCCGTTCCGAGACTCACATGTAAAAAGTTGGTGGGAACATGGGCGTCGTTGAGGGGCCTGTGGAGGATTGACCCCCACACTCGTACCCTCGCGGGATGGAGTGTGGGGCTCATCCACACAGCCCCATCCCTGGTCAGCGTAACCATGGGTATCCTCTCTATTCCCCCCCCCCCCCCGCCGTTCCCCCACTCGTGCTCCCAGCTCCCCCCGCCTTCTCGCCTTCCCGACCTCTCGACCCCCGCTGCCCCGGAGGCGACCTCCGTCGAGGCGGCTTCCCGACCTCCCGCAGGCGCTCTCCGTTGCTGCGCCCTCGCAAGCAACCCGCCTGTCGCCTCGCCACTGCAGCCTGTCGCCCTCGTCCTGCAGCAAGTCGCCTGTCAGGTATAGTCCGAGTTTTTTATTTAATTTAATTTTATGATTGCTTCATTTCTTCTCATTGCTTGCTTTGAATCCAGTTTTGGTTGCTTTTGTGCTTTCACCTTGGAATTACAAGTTCTAGTTAGATATATTTTAGGATTTTAAGTTGCATGTCTTTCATTTCATATTGAGATCTCTTTGTTATCTTTTTGTAGATTGAAATGTTACAGTAGGTTCAAGAAGAAAGAAAGGAGTTAGAATTAGTATTAGGTTTTAAGGTAAATAGAAGCCTCAAACTTGTTACAAATGATTTCTAATGTGTGTTGATGCAAGCTATTTTATACATTTGTTTTGATGTTTGATTGTGCATTGGTTTAGAATCATTCAATTCTTGTATGTATGAATTGTGTTGAAGAAGTGTGTGTCGATTGTATTTACATTTTCTAAGTTCGTATTGTTTTTGGAAAATTAGGGTTTAGTGTTTTAGCTACTTTGCTCATTGTTTGAACTTCTTGAAGTGTAACATATATGAGGTTTAGTTGAATGTTGATTGTAGGCTTCTAGTTTTGTATTACAAAGTACTAAATGTCCAATTATATGCTCATTTGTAATTACATTCAATCTTGAAGTTTATTTGTGAAATGTTTGCAATTCTTTTGGATTTAGAATTATGGAGTTTTGAGTTTAGAAGTTCTAATGTTATTTGGAACTAATTGAATTTTAATTGTGATTTTTTCTAGCCATGGTGAAGAGGAATAGGAATGGGGATGAGATACCTAAAGTGGTGGAAAACATGGATGATGCAATTGAATGAGAGCATTGGTCCAAAGGTAAAGGTAACGATGACCCTTACTTGTGCCTTGTAAGTGTGAACAATCGGAAGTGTCCATATGGACCTTTCAAACACAAGTTTGACTTCAATGAACATATGAAGAAAGCTCATAAGTTGGAGTTAGAGAAATTGAAGCCCGGGTCTAAAGAAGATGAGAATGAGAAGACTAAGAAGAAGAAGAAGAAGACTACCAAGAATCCGAATTTGAAGATCATGAGCACATCTTAGTTGAGAGAGAAGAAGGAGTTTGAGAAGAAGAAGGAGACTTGGAGCATTAGGATTCAAATCTCTTGGAAGAATTTGGAGGAGAGAGCTAGGAAAGAGCCACCTCCAGGGCAATGCCCACTCCTTCTTAGTCTCATTAAGAATAGTGGGAAGTTGGAAGAGTTTCTTGGAGTAGAGTCTTTGGGCAAAGGTAATCTAAATTTCTCCAAGATTGAGAAATTGCACAATTCGGAGGCCCTTGCAAATTTGGTGAGAACAAACCCTCAAAACATCAAGAAAATGACCAAAGCTTTTCAAGAATTTTTTTATTATTCTAAGTGGCAAAGGAATGAGAAGGAGAGGAAAAGTTTCGTGGCTTTTATTGTGAAGTGGCACCGTGCCAAGAGTATGAAGAATATGTAAGTTTAAATTTCTTCTCTTCTTCTAAGTTATGTCATTGTTTATGTTTGTGTTAAGAGTTTTACATTTTTATATACTTATGTATTATTTTAATTTTTTGTGTATAGTCTCATCACGGAGGAAGATAAGTGGATTTCAAGATATTTGTTTTTGTAGACCAAGTTTTATGAGATGGAGATTGTGTCAAGAATGGAGCGTGTGGAGGTTGCATGTGATTCCTATCGTGCAAAATATAGCCTAAGTGATGATATCTTCAATAGTGAAGAAGAGGGAAGTGGAGAAGATGAGGTTGAAGAAGATGTTTATGAAGAGATAGTTTCACAAACCGATGATGATGAAGATAAAGACAATCATGATGATGAATAAGAGCATGAAGAGGATGGTGGAGCTAATAGAGAAGGAGATGGAGAAAGAGAAAATAATGGAAGAGATGGTGGAGTTGGAGGAGATAGTGGAATTCAAGGAGAAGAAAGTGAAGTAAGAGAAGACCAAGGAAACGGAGAGGATGTTTACGATTTCTAATTACATTAGTGCTTTTGGTTTTGTAGCCTTTCTTTTTGTTTGACTTGTTTCCAACCTCATTGTGATGGTTGGAACAATATTGTGAAATATGAAGCATCCATTTTTGCACATCATTGTCTTACTTGGAATGTCAATTTTGTAGATTAGTTGAAACACCTTTCTTTCATAAATCTTTTTCATCATATTTAAGAAAGAGATTTGCAAACGGATTTGTGAGTTCATTATAGACCATCAAAATATGTGTATTTCTAAGTTCAAGGTTGCCAAGGTTTCGCACTTTAGAGATTTAACAATTTGCTTCAAAATTGATTCGTGGTGGGTATTTCCTTTGCCCCTAAGCTTTTGTGATATATCAAAGTTCTTCGAGATGGGTATTGGAGAGATTATGAGCCTTAACCCCTAAAGGTTCAAGCCGTTTTTGGGCCTCCAAAACCAGAAACTATGATTTTTAACAACCTTCTAAAAGTTGAAGTATGATTCTTAATTTTTTACCTTTTTGATACATCCAACCGTAAGATCTTAAACCTTGCTACCTGCACTAATACCATGTCAAATTTCAACGGTTGGATCTTTACCGTTTGTGAGATTATAACGTTCAAAGTTTACTGTTTTTTTTTTTTTTGGCTTTGCACAAAAGACATACTCTAAATGGTGCCAAGGGAGACTTGATTATTGTTACCTCAAACATTTTGCTCATATTTTTTTCCATGTAGGTAACTAAGTTCGGCACCTCCGTGCAAAATTTTAGAGTCTCATTACACTTTTTTGGCCTTCATGCAAATTATTTTCGAGAAGAAGGTACAAAAACCACAATATGGTAAAACTTAAATGACGTGAAATGCTTTTGTTTTTTTAAGAAAGTAAACGGTCAAAAGTTACTTCCATGAGTTTTTGAATTTTCGGAAAAAAAAATTTGAAAAATTCCTAAATCTCAAATTTTGACAAATTTTGAAAGAAAAAATTGTAAAATTATCAAAACTTGTGAAGGTTGTTTCTATGATTTTTGGAGGCTGCCCTTGTAAATTTGATAAGCTTTTTGACTTAGGCCACTTTGAATTTTGAGTAGTGAATTGGTTATGAACACATTTCCAAAAAAACAATTCTAAAAAAACCTAATTTTAAACTGCCCATTTTGGACTTGAAACTTAAAATTTCTAGATGAAGGTTCTAAAAGTGAAATTTGGCTTTGAAACTTTTACCACATACACTTTGCGGTATAAGGAGCATCCAGTAAAATTCTTACGCAAAAATATTACTTTTAACCCTTTCATCTAGGCTGCCCGAAACAGCTGAGAGCCATCTTGAATTTCCAGAACCTTTAGGGGTTAAGGCTTAAAAATCAGAGATATAATTATTGAGCCCAAAACTATTTCATAATGGGTATTACACTCAAGTCTCAAGTAATGTGATAGTTGAAATTTGCTTTGTGATGAGTATCGCACTTGGGTCATGTGATAGTTGAAAATGTTTTTGTGATGAATATTACTCTAAGCTCATGATATATTTGAAGATTCATTGAGATGGGTATTGCGAGGTCAAGCACCTTGAAGTTTAAAAACCAGAGATATAATTATTGTGCCCAAAACTATTTCGTGATGAGTATTCTCATCAAGCTCATGTATAATTTTTTTTTTTGATGAAGATGGATATTGCAAAGCTCATGTTTCCAAGCAATTACAAGACAATGATGGAACTTCTTTTTAAAATTAAAATTGCGATGGGTATGGACATGAAGTTATAATAAAAGTTTATAAATTATTGAAATTATGATTTGGATGGTTTCTTTTAAAATTTTACAAGACAGACCACTTAGACTTTTAGAATTTTATGCCATCATTAAAAAAAAAACATTTATGAATGTGCAATAGTACTTTTTTATATTAACCTATAATATTTTTTTAAATAAAACTTTTACAACCAAGATAAGTCTTCAATGAATTACTACAATGCTGTACTTTTCCTTTTCTTTTTAGTGGACATCCTTGTCATAACTATTTCTCGATAATCCTTTCTTCGAACAATTGAAGAGCCCAAACCATCATCGACTACCTCGAATACGGTTTGAGGATGCAAACTCTCTGCACCTAGTTGTGCCCGAATCCGTCTGACGCTAGTGACGACTTTTGTTATCATGGCTTGGAGGTGTTGAACCAATTCTAAACCACCTTCAAGTGCTAGTTCTCTAGACTCTTCTACAAGTTTATCAATTACTTGTAAAGATCCTTCTATAGAAGGTTGAGTTTGTCTAATACCATCAAAATCTCTAGACGTACTTGCTCCATCAAAGTCTTGTGAAGCAAAGTTGTCATGTATGTTAGTAACATCCTCAATATCCTCTTCATCTTCACCTCCTTCGATGTCTTCAAATGGGTCTATCGGAACACTATGCTCAAACATAGCCTGAAGCCCTCCACGTACCGAGCCATAATAAGTACCAAGGAACTCTATCATGTCATTCCAAGAAATATTGGTGGAAAACTTGATAATAACAAGTTGATGTTTGCACATGTTCCCACGAATGGCCCATTCACAAGAACATGAGGCATATTTGACATAAGGATCGATAATGTCATACCATTGCGCAAGGGCACTTTGAGAATGCACCTGCCAGAGTCCTTCAATTGCATAATCTCTTCAAATATGTTCGATAAGTATAGCCTTAGCCTTGGCAATTCCGTTTGCCACAATCTTTTCAATGTGCTTATTCAATACAAAGTTGTTCAGCTTCCTCCTATCGTTGTACATGTAATATGTCTTTATTGGATTAGTCAACGGCCATACTAGAGAATCCATCTTCCTCCCTCGAAGCTGGTGATTGTCAATCTTCATCCATCTCTTATGAGCAGCATGATATGACTCAATGCTAGCTTGTGTGTCTTGATTGCAGTGGGGGTTCCTTCGATGACCAATAAGATACATCTCTATAAAAAGAATACAATACAAAATGTTATTTTAGTACTAAGGTTTGTACATAAAATGATAGACTTCCATGAACAACGCTTTCACTCTATAAACCAAAAAGAATCATAAGAATTGGAAATGGAAATATCAAGTAGTTTTCAAAAATTATGGTACAAAGAGAAACTCACCTTGATGGTCATAATGAACTTCAATGTACTCTTCCATACTCTTGATATAGAAAAAGTTGAACATGTTTTTGCTCCGAACACGAGATCGCTTAAAGAAATCATCCTATGTTTGTTGGTACTCAATGGGCATGTACAAAAAAGAATGCAATTGCCGATAAACAAGCTCTCTTAAAGAACTTAGGCTGGATACTTTGGTCCAAATGTGGTTCTTCCAGTTCTTTAGAACATGGAAAGCACATAAATAAATAGGAACCTCTGATTCAGGCCAAGCCCGTTTCAAACCATTCCTCTGTTCTACAGCATCATCAACAATAAAGCACAATAGTAGAAAATCAGGTCTTGTACCTTCCAAATTCCTTGGAAAAGGTTCTAACCACATTACTAAATCTTCCTCTTATGATCGACTACTTAACACCCATGCAACGGGAATGCCATTCCTCCAGTGATCAAAGACAAGCAAAGAATAAAGAGGGTACTTGGGGACATTTGTACCGAAAGTCGCATCCATTGCAATGGCCCCATTATGTTCATATTTTAGCATCATCTCCTTTTACCAAGGAGTTTGAATTCCAAGAATGAAGGGCAAATCGGTCACATCATCATTCTCATGCAACATGAAGACATTATCAAGATGTTCCTTCATCCACATCTTCACGCTTTCAAAATCATTAGGGTGTCGGCGCCATACTCCCATCTTGAGTCTGCTCTCATAATAAGCAATGTCCCGTAGCTCCACAAAGTCATCACGGATCTCAGGACATTTCATCTTCCTCCTCTCAATCCAATTCCGTCTATGCTCCTCATAAACTTGTTTAGCAGTGAATCCTTTACTTAAACCTGTTTTGATTCATATTTTCAATTTAAGAGACATTCTTGGTTGATAAGCTGACTTTCTCCCTATAGAATCTTTGTCTTCTAATTCATGTGCAGGTGTCCCGTCTTCCCTATTGTAGTCAAACTGGTAATAAGCAACCTCAGCCACATCTGGCCTAAGCAAGAGTTGCTTGATAGAGAATCTAACTAGACATTTCCGTTTTTTGGAATGAGGATGCACAGGGTCCCCTCTAAGATCTTTAGGACCAAAAGGACACTCATAATAAACATGCTCAATGTAAGAGTCTACCTGAGGCCTTAACACATGTGTTCCCTGAATCCTCTCAGCAACGTTCCATCCCACTTCTATTCCACCTTCACATGTTTGTCCCCTTAAGAAATCTCCCACTCTGTTGAAGGGAATGTATGCGCGCATGATGGTAGTTGTGTTTCCATAGCCTTTTCGTACTCCTTGTTTCCATACAAGATCTTCAAAGGAAATTGGTCCCAAGGGAGGACTTTGAGGTACAATGGGATCTTCTTTTCGCCGAGGCATTTTGTATTCTACACATGGAAATAATACATAGCACATCAAATAATTAATATCAAAAGTATAATCAACTAAGTCTAAGTTAATAAATTATTAAACTGCAAAATGAAAAAAAATAAAATGTATGCACACAAGAACAATCATGCCTACACAAAAGGATGCACCTTCATAATTGAGCAATATCCATCATGAAGCCCAAGTAAGATTTATCACAAGAACTTGAAATTATCTTCAAAGCAAGCATATATAAACAACTCTCATAACTCTCTTCACAATACCCATCATGAAGACCTTCTGAATTATATCACGACGTAGGGAAAATACCCATCATAAATCTATTTTGTATTATATCACAACCCTCCGAACAATACCCATCATACCCAAGTTTTTTAGGAAAAAGATTTATCTCTGGTTGCCCTTTCATGGATTAATGGCACACTAGAACATTGGGGCAATACCCATCATTGCCCCAATGGAGCTATATCACAAAACTTTGAAACAATCATTAAAATAAGCACACTCGGACATCCCTCCTAAGTCCCTAGACAATACCCATCATGAACATAATTTTAAATCCATCGCCATCTTTAGGGTTTACTCATCTTAGTATTACCCATCGTAGATCAATTTTAAAACATATCACGATCTCTAGGAAATACCCATCATAGAGCAATTTTAAAATGTATCACGATCTCTAGGAAATACCCATCATAGAGATTTTGAAATGCATCTTGTTCTCTAAGAAATACCCATCATGGGCTACATATGAGATAAATCACAACCTCATGGAGGAAATACCCATCATAGAGAAACTTTAGAATACATCACAACTCTTTAAGCCATACCCATCATGATTGCATTTCTACAAAAAAATTATATCTCTGCTTTGTGTAATTACTCAAAAACACCTATAAAACTAGGAAATAAATAATTATTATATTGTTACTAAAACATGCTCTTAAAATATAAACCATACAAATGTGCATATATTTTTAATGCATGCAATTTTTTAAAAAAAACAAATAAAAGTAGTAAGTTAAAGGTTTGAAACATACCCCATTCAAAACTTCAAAGGTGCTTGACTTACAAATCTCCTTCGAAACCACAAGTGATATCCACTCCAATTTATGTGCACAAAAATGTTTAGGTCCTCTCATTTCATTGGAAGGCAATTTCAAGTTGCAATTATTCCTTTAAATGGATGTGGGTTCATAAGGATGAGTGCACAATAAGGCCAAAAAGCCCCCATTCATCCACATGTCAAGGTAACCATGGGTTCGAACTATGGGTTACCTACTTGGATCATGATGGATGGAATACCGAAGGGACCATCCACGGCATTCATCCGATAAGGTACCAGTGTGAGAGTCAATTCTCCTTGGCCTGTTGAGGGTGGGTAGGCTTAGAGATACATCAAATTAGCCGTTAGTTCCAGTTCATTGCATGTTGGTGGCACAACATGCACATTGGTAGAAACTTGTTTGTAGAATGCAATGGTGACTGAACGTGAGTGGCAACTTTTAGAACATGAGCTGTACGTTTCTAGTTTGCTATTTGTGGTCTTTTTCCAAAATTGTGGTTACAAAATTGTGATATTCAGTCTCGACAATTCTTAGTAGCATGAGAGAGAGAGAAACTTTGGTCTCCGGAGAAGACCGACGTGAATTAAGTGTCTGTTCGACCTACCCCCAATCCAAAGCCCACAGGACAAAGGTATGGAAGTAAAGATCTACTCCCCCCTTTCGAGAGTAGACACCTGAGTAGCATGATTATTAGAAACTACTCCCGTAGTGAGCGGTTATGGATCACTATGATACATTAGTTAAGGAATTCGACAAACTTTTGACTTCAAAGTTTTCTAGTTATTGCAATATGGGGAATAAAATTATCCAAAAATTTATAGTTACTGCAATTTCTTCGTATCTGCAAGGCAAAATTCTGCTTGACATTGTATTATTCCATTAAAAAGCTTATTTGATCGATTACAGGTGGCTCCACCTTATGTGCAATGAGCTCGGAATTTGACACAACCATTAACCCCTAAACGCCTAAACGACCAAAAATTGGTTGTTCTCATTTTTCCAAGTTCCATAACTATCATCCAAATGACAATTTTTCATCCATTTCTTTTTTCATGTGGTAAAGTTGAGAGAGATCTATCTAACCTCATTAATGAATTCTCAAAATAATAATTTCATGAATTTTGGTGCCTCCTTAAAGTCCAAAACATCAATACCGTGTGTGTATTAAAAAATTCCTTAAAAAAAACAGCTGAAACGCAATTTTGACTATCGGGATGATCTTTTTTGCATTTGAGGTAAACCAATGAAATGTAGCTCAACAAATCTATTTTCTAGTCCAAGTTAAAATTTTGAAAAATACCTAAAATTGAATGATTTATAGCTGGTATAAGATGAAGGGGTATAAACGTGGTTACTTCTTGATTTTCCACGGTTTAAGGTTTTTCATCATATTTTTGAATTAAAACATAATTTTTGAGCACAATAACTAATATAAGGTTATTGGTTGTCATATACATCTATGGTAAATATTTTGTAATTTTTCAGTATAACCTATATTTGATATGAATTTTCTTTGTTTGTTTTGATTTGAAAATCTATAGTAATTATATAATGAAACCATTAATTTTGATAAAATTATTGCTTGCAGATAACATGTGTATCTAACTAAGAAAAAATAAAAATTCATTTTTTACATTATTTATAGTAGCAAAATAGAGCATCTAACGTCAAAGTCTATTTCCGTGGTCATGGGCTCAGGCATTTGGGGGTTTACTCAGGTAGTACTGTCGTAGTAGGTTGGGTTCTGTATGAAACATGTTTGGGAAGTTGAAGTTATGAGAGGAGTGAGGAGGACTATTTCGCCTGTCCAGCGTGGCAGAAAGGATACCATTGAAGCTGGGCGCGTGAGCCATGTGGTTGCCAAATTGGGCAAGCGCCCATTTGGGGGACTATATTGGCTCTGACCCAATCCCCACTTTGGCAATGAAAGGATGCAGAAACCCAGGCTGATGATGATCGTTGATTCATTGATTCATTGATGATGCACTCAGTTATTCCTTCGTAAACTATGTCCATCGTGTCCACACCATAACTTATATAGAAGTTAGTACCTCACAGGAATTGGTGTGACTGGGCTTGGCAACTGCAACTTGCAAATAACTTAATAGTCTATTACTCTAGGAGTATTACCCTATTGCCATCGTATATGCCCATTGCCCACCAACACATGCTGCACCAAACCGAATGTTTCCAATCAGTGTCGCCACTTTTAGTTCTTCCTGGTGTGGGCCACATTACTTGAAGCAGTCTAACATGATTCGAAAATCCTCATTATTTGAACTACATTTAAAACCCACATTGCTTGAAAATATAAGTATCTTCATTGTTGATTTTAATAATTAAAGACTGATTCATTACATAATCCAACTCGAGTAGAAACTAAAGTATGGTTTTAAACCAAAAAAAAATTAAAAATTAAAATCCAATAACTATTTTAAGTATATTTTCCAAAATTGAATTCCCCTAGTTGCCAATTCTCCTTAGTAACCCTCGTGTAATATTATGTGATATTTGCTAAAACCTTAATGACATCACGATAAAAAATTAATAAAATTTCACAACTCACAAAAAAATCTCATCCATGACTATGATTCCTTCCAAATATACCTCTTTCATGTCTGGACAACTTCAATGAAAATTTAACCCCTACAGGCCCATGGTGTATTTGGAGCCAAAACTGCCAAAAACATATCTCTAGTGATAAAAATCCATTGATGTCTAAATTTAAACTCAATATCAAATATGTAACCGTAGGATCTTGTACCTGCCTTATTCAAAAAGGTGTACACCAATTTTGAAGACAATCCCCTGTATAGATTGCGATATTACGACGTTTGAAGTCATTGTAAAAGTTTTTTTGACATTGCCCTTTGAGTATATCTAAGTTTTGATGCCCAAAAACTATACTTTGCAAACACATTTGATATATATAGGATCATCAATTCCTTTGGGTATGGAAGTTAGGTATAAGCTCACAAAGTTTGAGCCTTATACACGCTTAGAAAGGCAAAACAAACCTTGATTTTGTGAAAGGGGGTGTGCTGAAATTGCCTTACATTCTCCAAAATTAAAACAACTTGAAAGGTAGTCTAAAAATGTCCAATTGAAAATCCGAACAATAGATATATTGAAGTCAATGAAGATAAGAATCATAAGAAATTTCAATGCAATCATAGTAGATCTCAAATTTCTAGAATTTTTGGAAGTGTAAATTGCCTTATTTCCCTTTTATTTCAAAAGGCAGTTTTGGTAAAAGGGGGTCATGTGAATGGATCCTTTGCCACGTCATAGGTATAGGATGAAAATTAGTAAGTTTGGATGAAAAATGAAAACTCGATGAAAAATTGTATATAGATGAAAATAGATATTGAATGAAAACTAAACTTTGGATGATAATTTTCATTTGGATGAAAAAATTAGCAACTTCCTTAGATAGAAATAGATAGTTCGATGAAAAAAATTCTTAGATGAAAACCATCATAAATGTGTATGGATGAAAACATATTGGGCCTACCATTTTGCAAGTGCCCCACCTTTTGAAAATTTGTCTTGTCACTTTCTACCATATTGAATGACGAACAACTTGGGCAGAAAATGGAAGATTTTGATTGGTTATTGACTGCCCAGATTTAAGGCAGATTCCTCTAAAATTCATAACTTTTACATCGTAATTCCAAATGCTTTGAACTTTGCGCCATTGGAAAGCTAATGTTCAGAGCTACACATAGTAAAAATTTCAGAAAATAATAAATTTTGAAACCTTAGAATAGCCTGCCCAAAAAGGATGCGACATGAATCGCGTCTCAAGGGCCTTTACATGTTAAGCATTTCAGCATAGTAGATCTTGGGTTATCAAGGAGTTATTTTTTGTGCGTAGGAAAATAAGGTTCATGAAGAATAATTTTTTTTTCAAAATTAATTAAATAAAATTAGAATTATTACAAATTTTTTTGTTTAAAAATTGATTAGAACCCATGATCAAGTTCCAACATATAGCTTCACCCATGACCGACAACGACAAGAGTAGTGAACAAATATATGACTTTTCATTTCCGTAACACTCACAGAGGGATTCTATTGGAGGATGCATCCTAAATCTCATGTTCATCAATTATCGGCTACTGGTTTTCCATTGCTCATCATTGGGGAAGCCTACTTATCTATCATGGGTGCGTTATCGGTTATGGGTGTGTATACCTTAAACAATATAAACAAAAACTCAACAGCATTCCCATCCAAGTTATTTTTATCTACTAAATACCATTATCCAAGGTCAAAAATAATCATATAATTCTACCCCTAATGGAACAAAATCAACAAATATTGACTTATTATAAAATAAATTTAGTTCATTTCTAATAGAAGTTACATTTTAAAAATCTAAAGAAGCCAACAAACATTAATTAACAATTAGTAGTATTAAAATATTCCACTTCGACTCCATCCTTTGATCATTAAGCAGCATTCTAAAAGACTTATTCTGCAAGAATTATTCTGCAAGCTCTCAGATTTTGGCGTAGTTAAGAAAAGAAAGGGTAGCCAAGTTCTTTGACAATGCATCTTTCATATACTAATTTGGCTACATAAACATACTTGAGCAGCAGGTTCTTCTACCTCAAAATAGAAATTATATATTTTGAAAAGATAAACTTCGTTTTTCAAAATTCTATTTATTGAATATGTTATTTTTTTAAATCACCAAAAATAGCATATAGTGTATTCAAATAGAATATGTACCCATTAAACATTGAAAGATATATAAAATGTACTGCAGCATTTTGGTGTGTTTAAGACAATAAACTTTTGACCAAAAGGGTGATTAAACTTTGACTATTCAATGAATAAAATTTCCCCACTATAGAAGAGATATTTTTTCTAGTAATTTCAAAAGCAATCATATTGGTTACTTTTATAAAAAATCTTCAAGGTAGTTGAAGGGTGTAGCAAAAATTTTAGAGCAGTCCAAGGAATAGAAGAGCCCATGTTGGGCACCATAAATATATTTTTTTCAATGTTTAATGGGTATAAATATATATATATTCTTACTAAGCTCTTGCAGGGAAATTCAAAATATATAAATCATCCATTAGAATCAACTTCAGAAAAAAAAATATTGTAGTCATCTACCATGTTAGATTAATTCTTGTCCATAGAAGAAAATTAGAAGATAATCAATCTCTTTTCCAATCACATGAACTATCATAGAAAACAAAAATTTAGTAATTAAAAAAACTTTAATTTGTCTCTTCATATTATGGGCTTGTTGGTTGGTAAAACACTTGTTTTAAATATAATTGCCCACTTAGCAATGCCAAGCTCCTACATGTTACATTACATGCCCAAATCAGTCGTCCAAGTTTCAATTTGGGCTAGGTATATAAAATAAACACTCCATTCAACCAACAATTTGTTCATGATTTGGCACATCCAATACATAAAACTTGACCATTTGTACTATAAAATCAATGAACAACTAAAGAAGGTTGTTTTAAATTCCTTTGAAGTTAATCAAATATATTGTAGCTCCTCGTTATTAGTTGATAATTAGTGGTTAAGAGTGTTCATATTAGAATGAGGGAAGTAGTTTTATACTACTAATCTAAATCATGTGGACATAGACTTACTGGTGGAACAAACAAATATTTTATTCAAAGAGATCACCTTTGGTGACTAATGTTTCTCTTTCTTTCGTCACAGATGGATGGAAAAATTTGGGTCCTTTTGAAACAAAGCTATAATTATTTTTTCTAAATTCAATCACACGTTAAATTAAAAGATTATGGTCTTTGCAGGGAAGATTATTCTTTTGACCCTACTTCACAAATTCCTCGTATATCTATTTCTTATTTTGAATCACACCATATGATGATACTACGTCAAAATGTCAATATAGTGTAGGTTACAATATTTTCAAAAACCATAAATAATTCATTTTTTTTTTTTTTTTAAATGTAGTGGATTTAACGTCTTTACAACATTAGGTATTTTGGTGAAGTTCAAAAATATTGTAACTTTCACATCTTTGAAGTCTTAAGAATCTCACAGTTCACTAAATAGTTTGAAATAAAAAGATGTATGATAAAAATGATTCTAATCATATTTTTTCTTAAACACATAATAGACTTGAAAGTTACACTATTCACAAATATGAAGACTTTTGAGTCCAACCATTCATCTACATACTAAATATGATGACTTAATTAGTAATTTAACTAATCTTACATTAGTATATTTTTAATTTTCTTACAATATGATCAAACTTAATAACATCAAAATGATTGCATTAATAGAAAAGGATATAAATATGTTGATGTGATTAGGTATTTTGTAAAGTGAAGCAAAGATGTAATGAACTTTACTCTAGATTTTTAGTTTTAATAGTTCAAATTAGCTTCAAATATCTATGATAGAGTCAAAGAAAACATAAGTTAGTATTCAATCACAATGTTTATTCAACAATTTCAAATTTATTTTTATTGTATTTATACATCTTTATAGATAGACCTTCTCTTTGGATGCCTATCTGTTTTGTTTTATATAAGATCTAAATTGTGTTGATACATAGTTTCAAAAGTCAATACAATATCAAACTTGTTTGTACAGTTCGGTGATATATATAACTAACATATGAATGGAATAAAGGTGTTTTGCAAAAATTAGATTTATGGCATAGCACCGACATCAATTTGACTACGTCTATTTAGTTTAAATGAAATTTAAACTATATGATATTATCTTTCCTAAGTTATGTAAGCCTTCTTTTCTACCTTTAATCAATAACACCATCAAGGTTTGAATTATTCTATACACCTATCCATGAATCTCTAGTATCAAAGTTGTTAACAAAGAATTTTCATGGATAACGTACACGTCTCCTGACTACTCTCCACACATTTGTTTTTGGTATTCTACTTAAGGTTGGGAATAAAACCATTTATCCCACTATAATATAAACTGTGCATGCTGTAGATGAATCTTGAGAGATTTTATTTTCCCTTTCTCCTTTTTGAAACAAGTGAGCTTTACTCCACAGAAAACCATGTACACAGCAAACCAAGGGCCTTTTAATACAAATGTTAGAATGATTGGCCTATCCTCTGATTTGCAATTCTTTTACAAGTTCACAGATGGGTTATTGGAGCCTGGAGGCCAGAGGGGTCATTTGAGAATGTTAAACAATGATTGATTGCCCACGCACATGCCCATTGCCTTGGCCCTGGCCCTGGCCCCTAGGAGAAGGGCTGAGCCTGAGCCTGAGCCTGAGCCTAAGCCTGAGCGTGGGCATTGGGCATGAATATGATAATATGAGAGCCTGGCTTATCTGGAAAGGGGATGGGAGTTTTGGCATGTACTAAGTAAGGCAGCAATGTGGCCAATGAGGAAGATCTCAAGGGGATTGAGGGATCAACGTCAGAATTCCATTTTCAAACCATTCAAGTTTTAAGGTTTTCCTCAGGCTGGCTTCCAAGTTCCGAATCGGGGGTGCGGTGTGAAATCGTGTCTTGGCTCAGGCTCGTGTCTGGTCGGCGTGCGTTTATTTGAGTGGACGGAGTGCAGTTGTTTCCGCTGGAACCACACCTTGACTGGGCCCTTTCCAAGGCTCTTTGAGCCCTTGCAAGGCTAGGTTAGTGTGGGGCTGAAGCACCGGGACCCAGCAGTACAGTACTGTACAGTATCCCACAACGCAGGCCGGTGTACAGGCTTGCCAGTCAGTCAGTGCTCTCGTAAGCAAGTTGCATCGATCGCAGAATCTAGAGATATACACACACAGACAGCACGCGTAGAGACAGCACACACACACACACAATAGCGCGCCGATGAGCATGCGACCCACACGGGCAGTTTTTCTCACAAGCTCTCAAATTTAGCACCACAGCGAAGTCCGACGTAATCGCCTGTGCGTGATCACTGAAGCGGTTTCCAGACGTATTGGGGAACCCCACCGAAGTTAACCCATTGCATAAAAGCATCTGTATTCTTGGGCGGTTCAACTTCGCAGCAAGAGGTGACTATCTGTTGGTTGTTTTCCCTGCACTTGACCTCTTGTTGAACTTCTTTTCTGCTTTTCATGACAAAGTTGTTGCCGTTCGCACTCCGAACTTTCAATACATACGACTTTGTACTCTTGGAACATCTTTGCGAGTGCACCTTTGAGCTTAATATACTGCTAGCTTGGTCGATTTTTTAGAGCTTGCTGCTGCTGCTGCTTTCCACACTCTTGACATCGTCTCCCTTAGGCTCATTCCCTTCATGTTTGCTGCATCCGCCACGGTTGGCGGTGTTTGTGATAACCTCAGCCAGTATATTAAAGGCGGTTTGTTGACTTCGACCTGGACAGATGAAGTTATGAGTGACTTCCTTGGCAGGAAGATTCGAGTGTACAGCAGCCTGAATTAGAGTACCGGTACTAGGTTATGAAACGGCGTGAGGAGTAGGTGGTGCATGTAGATGCATGCACGATAGTGTTATACTGTGTCCTCAGGATATCGTCTTTTGATGCATATCGAGTCCGCAGTGACCTGATCAAGCAGCGTTGTGTACAGGTAAACTTTTTTCGAGACAGACCCAGTTGAAACTTGCATGTGAGCTTCCATGATCTTAATTGAAAGGCGCAGCAATCGTAAAAGATCAGACAACTGAGGGTTTGACGAATTTCCCACGACTTTGAATTGCTTGTGCATTCTAGTTTGTAGTTGTTCGAAGCTAAGCACTTGTTGCATTGAATCATCTCACGTGATGCCTTCTTTTACAACGGATATGGAGAAAGGCCACTTCGGGGATGGAGTAGATCATGGCAAAGTGAACACAATCGAGTATCCACTGGACTTCGGAGACATGTTACATACGGCAGATGGCGCGCTGCACCACCAAACTTACGAATTTTTCCAGCCTGGACCAGCTACACGGCAGGGAGACAAGTTGGACAGTACTTTCCAGGAAAGCACCTTTCCGTTTCCTTCTAATTACCTTGCTGCAGCACCGAATTTTCACTACTTGCATGAAGGGACACTTCAAACTGCCGGAACTAATGCCGTGGAGGAAAGGATACGCGACAGTAGACCTCATCTTCGTTCAACTCAGTCTGCCGACCGTCTTCATTCTCATATTCAGAGAAATGAATTCAAAGCTGCTGGTTTTGCACCGGGACATGAGTTACTGACATCAATGGAAACCTGTATTGATCAACTTTACAGTGACCTTGGTAAACCTACATTCCAGTACGCTTCAGAAAAATCAAGTTTAGTTCATACCACTCATGAGTTGGCGCACATGATCCCCGATCCGAGGGGATTTTCAGGCTATGAAACTTTCTGCTCACCCAACAATCTGAAGAGAGCGTCAAGCTGCGAAATAGCGAGTACACAACCACGTCATAGAGGCATTAAATCTCAGAAGGTCATGGTTGTGCCAGATCATGGCGTCTTGAAGACGAAACGACCGACGGACCAAGCCGAGCACGTCCTCAGAGAACGCATACGCAGAGACGACATGACGAGCAAGTTTCGAATGCTGGAGTCCTTGATACCTCCGGGACCCAAGGTAACTACCATCATCTTCTCGCTTCAGTTCGGCTTCTTTCTTGTTCATCTTTAAGGCCCTATTCTACTTTTTAAGCTAGACCTTCACCACGTGTTGACGTGATTAGAACCCGGATTATGAGCAGCAGCGTCGTCATAGTGGTTTGGAGTCTGGTCTGGCTGAATACTATGCATGAAAATTCCAAGATTGATGCAAGAGGAACTACTTACGAATTTGTATACTGTGTATGAATGCTACGTTACAACTTAGCAAATTTTTCATGTCTATGATTTCCTCTTTTACTAATTAACACACTGGAGTCTGGATTCACCTTAAGCTATTATCTGGATTCCTTACTTACCATTATACAAGTAGCAGCTAGTGGTCACTTGTAGTGTCCTTTCATGATCGGTATTAATCATGCACCAATTATTACTTATAAATTTCAATTGTATGTTTGAAAAGCGTGATAGGGCTACCATTGTCGAGGACTCGATACAGTACTTGAAGAATCTGCATCATCGTCTGAAAGACTTAGAGCAGAAGCGCTCGGAGATTAAGTCCAGTTGTACCCCTGAAACGGCAATAGGGCATATCAATGCACCAGGTCCTGCGCTATTTCATGTTGCGAAGAAAAGCAGCAGGCCAGGAATAGATAAAGTGGTTTCAGTGGATAATAATATTGTGTCATCGCCGAGCGAGCCCAATGACATGGCTGCCTTAGCGAACACCTCTATTGAGAAGGTGGAGGTTCACCTGGACCTGCCGCACGAGATTGTCATTGAGATGACATGCAGGTCTCATGGGAAGATTCAGAGCCAGATTCTGATAGCGCTGGAGCGACTTCGGATGGACTTGTTGCGGTGCAGCATATCTAATCTTCATGGCCGAATCATGTGCGTCGTTGTTGTTAAGGTACTACTGCCTTACTTTACATCATTTCAATTTTCTGGGGCTACTATTTTAACTTCTTGAAGTTATAATTCCGTGAGCACACTATATGTTATGTCCAGGGACTCACAATTTTGTATCAGGTAACTTTGGAACCAGAATGCATGGCTGGGTACAATTAATATTTCTGATAGAAATATGTGGATCTCAGTGCTGGATTCCGAAATTCCACTCTTGACAATTTTTTCGAAGTGGCCATTGCCTTACGATCTCCGTGTCCAACGTCCTCGTGATAAATTTCTGATACATTTTAGCAGGTCGTGTGCTAGCCACAAATACTAAATCACTGATCAGTGACTAATTTGAGGGTCGGTGTGATTGTTTCAGCCTCAGGTCGTGACTGATCCTCCAATCACAAGCGACGATGTCATCCGAGCTCTGGAACGAGCTGTAATTGATGGTGGCTCATCAGTCATTCCCGAATCACCACACTGACGTGCGGCAAAAACCGACTCCTATCATGTACATGGCAATGGTTATGTGTTCCAGCTCCTCTGGTAAGGAGACCTTGAATGATCCTGAACAAAATACAGAAAGATTCCCTTGGGTGTTAACCCTCAAAATTACAAACTATATTTTAAAAAACTTATCGTTGTACTGGTAGAATAATCCCTAAGACATAAAAATAATAGGGGTTTTATTTTCATTTTTTATACTATAAAGTGTAGATTGTGGATATATCACACCAGCTTATACTGTATAATTTTCGTGTAAAGTAAAGCCTTCAAACTCTTCTGTAAGATAGAGCTCTAATCTACAGTGAGGTGACATAAATTGTGTCGCTACTCCTGAGTCCTCAGCAACATTCTCTAGTGCATGGTAAGACTGTATACATTTGAATTTTGCATTCATGGTTTTCAGTAAATTTTTACATATATGATTATTGATACCGAATTTAGATGATTTAAATGATATTTCTATTTATGGTAATATCATTTAAAATTTCTTTGCTCTGTTTATACTATTGATGAAAAAAAAAATTGACTGATGGAATTTAAAAAAAGACAAATCATGGATTTGTAGCAAATATCCAAGCACATATCTTTTCTTCTAGGAAAAAGAAAAAAAATGTATTCGGAGGAGAGCACAATAAAGTGGACTACAAAGTGCAAAATGTGATCACTGAGAAGTGAATATGAAGTGTGCTGTTTTTTAAGGCTCAAAGCTGATTTTGAGCATTTTGGTGTAGTTTTTGAGCATTTTGGTGTAGTTTTTGAGCATTTTAGGCACTTTCTAGGGTGTCACAAGATATCTTACACACATACCCAAATACACTGACAAATAACCTCACGCATATCCCCCCAATCCCAAACTACCATACAAATTTGCCACTAAAATTCGAAGCCCAATTCACTTATTACATTGATGGCTCCTTCATACCTCCAAAAAAAAATTGGCCCCAATAATGAATGGATGAGGGAAAAAGCTAGATATGGCATCTACAGCCCAAAAGGTCTTAACATCCCCAAAAGACTCCATGGACACCTAAACATTCTACGAGCGGAAATGGTGGCTATACACAAAACACTAAGAATCATCAACACACAATTTCCTAATGAACCTACAAATATATTTACTGACTGCCTAAACGTACTATATTTACTAAACACGCAAATTAAACACCCCACATTACACAACAGTCAGGGTTATCATAATAGACGAGCAGGGCATAAAATTGTCGTCTTGTCACGTAATGGACGTGACGGACGATTTGTTATATGACTATCGGACGCGCTTATCGGACGAGCTCCCGCGCGGGGGGAAGCACAATAAAGTGTACCAAAAAAGTGGTCCGCTCATTGCCAATTTCAGTCCCTATCGCAGAAACATAAAAAAGTGGCATTTTGGTTGTTGGTATGTAGGAAAGAAGTTTGGGTATAGAAAATAGACTTGATTATCTAAAGTGTGGGAGAATATGGTACAAATTCGCGTCTTCTACGATGCGTACGAGAACCTCAAAGTCCGACAAAGTGAATGCAGTCATTTGAAAAAGTGATAAGAACAAGTGTCAAATGTTGTCGGAAATCACTTTTGATTCCATGGGGACCTCCGTTTGTGAATTGCGGTTGTAGAAATGACAATGACCACTTCAAATGAAAGTTTGGGCGGACGAAAAGTATTTCAAGGACGTTTTTAAAACACTATTTTCCGTGAAACTTTTTGTGAGGTTTTTTTCACCGAACATTGTTTTTTAAATTGGAAAAAGCATCCTCCAAAGACAATAGAGGGCCCCAAATGAAGAAATTAAGACTTTGGAAAAGTTCATTTTCATGATTTAGAACTAGCGGTCAAATTAAGTTTCAATTGAAGATGTTTTTTTTAAAGACATGCCTCTTAGATACCTTATGACACCTTAAAAAGTGACTAAAATGCTCAAAAACTACACCAATAATAAATATGCTCAAAATCAGCTTTGAGCTTTAAAAAACAGCACACTTCATATTCACTTCTTAGTGATCACATATTGTACTTTGTGGTACACTTTATTGTGCTTCCCCCCGCGCGCGAGTAAAATTACTATCCTCGCAGTTTACTACTATTTACCATGGAATGGTGCCCGTCGTCGCATCTGCTCGCGCGCGAGCACTCGGGCGCGCGCTCAAATAATTTTTATTTATTTATTTATTTTTGATTTTTTTTTTTGGCGCGCGCCTACATGCTCGCGCCCGTTCGAACGCGCCCGAGAGCTTGCACGAGACTTTCACAAAGAAATTGTTCATTACATTTTGGTGATAGTTCCTCCTTTGGGCATGTGCATGTAGGCATGCACATAGGAAAAAATCAAGCACCAAAATGAAATGAACAACTTCTTGGTGGAGGTTGGGTGCATGCGTGTCGGTGTGTGTGGAAAAAACTGGCACAAAAATGAAATGAAACCGAACTTCCAAAATTCATGTAGATATGTTCTTATATGATTTGAATCTTGATTTTTGTACTATTAAAGTTATTCTTGTTAAATATAGTTTTATATTTAGTTCATGATTGCATTCATTAATTAAATATACAAATAACTAATATTTCATGTTATTCTTGAATTTATTTACCGTGTTTCATTCAATTGGCACATACAATAAGTTTACATAAAAAAAATATATAAAAAAAATACATCATGGAATGGGAATGATAAAATAAGTACATGATAGACTAAGAATGGAAGAAAAAGAAAACGAGAAGATAGAACGGAATAATAATGAACTTAGGAAGAAGAAGATGATAGAACAAAAGACAATTGGAAGAAATACATAAAATTAAAAGATTGAATGGGCGACTAATGGAAGAATAAATAAATAAATACATGATAGACTAAGAATGGAAAAAAAGGAAAACAAGAAGATAAAATGGAATTATAATGAAGTTAAAAGGGACGAGATGATAGAATGGAAGACAATTGGAAAATTTAATACATAAAAATAAAAGATAGAATGTGAGACCAATGGAAGGCTAATAAAATAAATAAATACATCATCCACTGGAAATAGAAGAAAAGGAAAACGAGAAGATAGAATGGAAGAAGGATAGAAAAATCAACAAATAAAGGGATAGAATGGGAGAAATATGAAAAAAAGTCATGGATAAAAAGTCATCAAGTGTGATGAATGACATAGTCAACAATGAATTGATGTTTAAATAAATTTTGATTTAATCAACGCGAAGAAAGTGGAAATGTACACAAAATGCTCTAGTTTAAACAAAATTAAACCTACTCCAAAATCTTCTACTAATCTAATTATCTATGCCTTTTGCTACTATTTTTATTCCAATATCATATTACAAAAATGTTCTCATCACTCATCGATCTCCATCACATCGCGTACTGAGCAACTAAGCTCCTTGGTCTACCAACAATTATTTGTGCATAAAATTGCAATGAACAACTTCTTGGTGGAAGTCCGGTGCGAGCTATCAAGCGAGTGCGGACGAGCGCGAGTACTCGGGTGCGAGCATACGGGCGAGTGCAAAGGAAGAAGTAGCACCAAAATGAAATGAACAACAACTTGGTGGAAGTCCGGCGCGCGCTATAGGGCGAGTGCGGACAGACGCGAGCATACGGGAGTGAGCATTCGGGCGAGTGCGGGAAAAAAAAAATAAAAAAAAAATATATATATATATATATATATATATATATATATATATATATATATATATATATATATATATATATATATATTTTATTTTTAAAAATAACTTTGGCTAGTTTCTTTGTGCGCATTTGCTGATATGCTCGCGCCCGTCCGCGCGCGCCCAAGTGCTCGCGCTCAATGGAAGAAGTAGCACCAAAATGAAATTAACAACAACTTGGTGGAAGTCTGGCGTGCACTATTGGGCGAGTGCGGAATATATATATATATATATATATATATATATATATATATATATATATATATATATATATATATATATATAATTTTTTTGCACTCGCCCGTTTGCTCACGCCCGAGTGGACGCGCGCGAGCTGTCGCGCACGCGAAAGTCAGCGCTAGATAAATTCGTTTTACCCTAACCATGAGTCAACCGGTCAAGGCCCTCATCGGACGGACATTTGGTAGTGTCTTGTCACCATGACGGACTAAGGGACAGTCGGTATGTTATGACAACCATGACAACAGTCATCTCGACCAAATCACACTTGCCTCCATGGTAGAACTACTCCAATAAAGAAATACACAAAGTCAAAGCACACATCAACATTGATGGTAACGAGAAAGCAGACAAACTAGCAAAAATCGGAGTCAACCTAGCATATAGAACTGCCAGACATCCATACGAACACGCACATGCTACCCCACACTACTACCAGAAAGATGAATGGCCATCCAGGATAGATATGCTAGACAAAGGACCAGTTAGAAATCTAGAAAAACAAATCAAGAAATATGACAGAGAAAAAAACTTCGAAATTATGGCCATACAAACTCCCAATATTTGCAAATGGACAGCAAATGAAGACATAGACAATGAACTCTCCAATGAATTCTGGAAAAATCCAATCATTACAGACAAACAAAAAACATGCCTTATCAAATTCCGTACCGGAACGTACATGGGCCATGCTAGAAAACAAATGTTCTTTGGAAGAGAAAGATTTCCATCCATCACATGCCCCATTTGTAGATCACATGAACCGGACACATGGTTACATGTGTTACTCACATACCAACAACAACATATACATTCACTCCGCGTCAAAAGACACAACAAAGCAGTTTGGGAAATTTGTAAACTAATAATCTCATCAGAAAAATCCCGTTGTTTTATTCTCATGAATGCTGGAACCTTCAATGATAAGTCCCCAGAAAATACTGTGCCAAATTGGTTACTTCCTTGCACATGTGGCACACAAAGATCACTAGTAGGAATCTCGTCCGATGAGGCATTCACATAAATGACTGTTGGTCCCTTTTGGGTCCAATATGACTGTGGAAATACGTGTCAAGTTCTGGTCATCCCAGAGGTAATTACCTGCTGAAAAGTGCGAGCAGATTTACCGTGCTACAGTCACTGCACTGGAGGATATACTCGCGAGCAACATAATCCTGAAATCCACTTTTCTGCGAATAACAATGTCTGAGTTTTTTCGCGCCGGTGTCTACAAAATCTCGTAGAAATTTTTCTTCCAGCTTAAACTTGACATATAGGAGACCACGATTGCGAGCCTTCCCGCAAGTGGACGCTCCGTTTTCCCCATATATCCCTCAATCGTAGATAAGATAAGGAGAATCTCTATAAAATATTGATTACATGTTCAAAAGCTAGATTAGAGAATCCTTCAACCCCTTCGCAACGCCGGGCCGAGCTCTGTCGCCATAGCCAGGAATCGCAAAGAGAAGAAGAAGAGAGTCAGAGAGAGAAGGGAGCCGAAGCTCGAGGGACTGAGTGACCATGGCAGCGATGGCATCACTCTCACTGTCGAGCTCTTCTCTGCGATCGTCTCTCTTCAGTCCCTGCTTGTTTCGGCGCGACTTGGAGCTCAAGCGCCTCGATCGCCATAGCCAGGAGCTTGCACAAGCTCCAACGCCCACCTGAGTCGCGCATCTCGCCCACCCTCCCCACCGAGCACCGATCATGGCAATTGTCACCGCTCACCTGGCGGCCTCTTCGACCGCTCCCAAATTCGTCACGCGCTCGTCGGTTTAGGGTTTCTCGCGCCGCCCTCTCAAGCGCCTCATTTGCGCCTCATTTGTCACTCAGGTTTGAAATCGTATCTGCCACATTTTAGGAATTAGGGTAATGTGTCACCTCAAGTTCCGCGGGTGTTGATAGATAATGCAACAGTGATGGAATGATTTCCAAGTTGTTATTTCAATGGAAGGGATTTTGTTGGGTGCAGGAGGAGCTTTTTCGAGTGGCATTGTTGCCGATGGTGGACAATTGCATGGCTGGTTATATGTTCGCATATGGCCAGGTTAGTCATATTTGTTGTCATTTTGGCGATTTAGGTTGGAAATCGAATTCTTTGCAGCTTCTGTGTAAGTTGATTGTGCGAGTGTTTCCTGGCCATTGATGGGCTCAAAATTTTGGGATTGAACACAGAGTGCAGTGGCAAGACGCATAATATGCTGGGGACATAGGGGATGTTGATCAGCAACCTAATGAGAATCGCGGCATGACGCCACTGGTGTATGAGTATCTCTTCGCTAAAATTCAGCAGGTACACATTCAAACCAACTCAGTACAAAATTGAATAACCATGTGGGTGTGTGCCCCAAGGCTCAAACCCTGAACCTTTGGAAGTTTGGTACTAATGCAGGAGGAGGAAGCCCAGAAGCATGAAAAGCTGAAATACAAGTGCAGATGCTCCTTCTTGGAGATCTACAATGAGCAAGTCTCAGATTTGCTAGAGCCTAGCCTCCTCCACCAATTTGCAGATGCGGGAGGATTCTAACAAAGGCGTATACGTCAAGGGTTTGTTTGAAGTCGAAGTGCAGAATGTGCAAGATGTACTGCAACTTCTGCTATTAGGTGCAACGAACAGGAAAGTGGCGGCCACCAACATGAATAGGGAAAGCGTCGCTCACACAGCGTTTTCACTTGTGTCATTGAGAGTCAGTGGGAGTGCGACTCCATGATTAACTTCCGGTTCGGTCGACTCAACCTCGTCGACTTGGCTGGTTCTGAAAGGCAAGCAATTCACTTTCTCAGGAAGATTTTAAGGTTCTGTTCAATTAATTCAAACATCTAATTGTGTGCCTGATTGTATGCACCGGTGCATTCTTCTTACATGCTGTTTGTATTTTATTTTTACGCTGGAACAGACAGAAAGCGACTGGGGCAAGGAATTAAGACTGGTTTCAGGGCTTGTTGAGTGGGGTTGCTGGAATGGAGCATGGTTTGTGTGGGTGATGACGGCGATCGGAGGTGTGGGAGCGAGAACGTGAGTGGGTATTTGGATGATCGGTTAGGAGTGATGTCTTTGAGGTGGTTGCGTGGTTTATCTTCGGGTTTTTGAGTTACTTGGTACTGTGATGAGAATCGAAGGTGTGCAATAGGTACTCGATTTTCTGTTCAATTAATTCAAACATCTAATTGATCCGATCTCCTGTTGGTGGCTGCCTTTGTGGCGACTCACTTTCGTGCAGCTTCCGAAGTTCATGGAGCTGATTGGTCTGGGTTATTCTGCCTGGTTTGTCTACCGGTACTTGCTTTTCCAGGTATACTCTGCAAGCTTTTAATCATCACGAAACATGGATCTCTTGGTCATAACATTTAGCGAACAATGGAATCTGAATTTGGAGCCTACGTATTATGACGCAATTGGATCCAGTGTTCATTGGTTGAAGGGGCTTACGTTTCTGAAGACGCGATGTTAGTTTACTACATTACTGAATCGTTGAAGGGAATCAGACAACTACAGCTGAATGGACAGGCGGAAATGCTTGGGGGCTTGAGTAAGTCCAGTAGGTCGTAGGGGAAGTTGTAGCAGGTGTTCCTTTTAACACAGATAGTTATGAGAAATAGATTCTTGACTTCCAGGGATTGATGATCCCATTTGAAATCTTATCAGAGTTTATTTGAATGAATGCATGTAGATCCGGTAAATGGATCTTGTTTTTCAATTTCAAAAACGGATGGTAGAGGAGATGGACACATGCCGAACTGTAGTATTGCCTACGAATGAAAGGTGAATTTTGACATTCAACATCAATCTCGAACAAATCCACCAAAACGATACACACAAGCCGAGAAAACTGCCGGTCGTAACTCTAAATTCGGAGTAATTGCCATCTGGATGTGTGAGTCGGAGATGCTGGTCCTAAATGACCTGATTGAGAAGGACATCACCCTCTCGAGGACATTACAGAAAGTGCTAGTATCGAAGATTTTGAAATCCTCCCAGAAAATCACTTACGACGAAGAAACTGATCTGCAAATGAACTTTACAGAATGTGCTCATGAAGAGCATCTTCGAACCAGCAGTGCTCTCGGAAATCACGTTTACTGACCAGGTGAAAATGAACCTGATGCAAGGAATGACTGGTCCATAATGACGGCCAGCCTCCAAGTCATTTCTTCGGCACAATGTCTTAAATGACTCATATTTGAGTTATATTTCCAGTCCTAAAAGACAAGATTTCTACTAGTGGATGCCACTGTAACTCGAGATTTAGACCAGACATCTTATGTGTAGAAGGCTTATCTTACTAAAGTGCTTCTGAAGTTAACCCCAACCTTACAATACAATTTATTGAATTTACATATTGCAATGACAGATTCTCCCCAGAAACATTCGAAGCTAAAACCAACAAATAGAATCTACTAATCGCTAATATCACTGCTCTAGGATGGAAAGTTGACCCTCTTATCGTCATTACAGCCGGCGCTAGAACAACTACACACATTCCATCAATGAAATCACTTGAAGAAAAATTCCAAATATCGATGCCCACCATCAAAAACACCTTCAAAACATAAACACTATCGCCATACAATATGCCATTTCCATTCTACTCCACAAAAGAAGAATAGAAAACCACCAACCGATTCCTCAAACATTAGATCCCCCTTAGTAAAAACTTTAAAATAAAATAAAATTTTGGTAGTAGCTAGAGCTACTTTATTTAATTGTTAGCATACAGATGTCAAGTCTCTTTTTGTCACTTCTTGCAAAGGGGGCTGTTGGTTGGCACAACTCATTTTCTGCTTGCGATTGCTCACTCAACAGTATCAAGCCATTCCATCCCCACATCCATTCAAACGAGTCCATCAGGGTTCAAACCCGGACCGAATAAATGAGACAAACGCTCACATCCAACCAACAATGAGCTCGTGGCTTGATGTCCGAAACATCACTACAAACTATTCTATACGCCTGTTTTTATTGGTTTCTTGTTACTGGTTACTTGTGACTAAAGTGTTTACTCTCGAAAGGGGGAAGTAGATCTTTACTTCCATACCTTTGTCCTATGGGCTTTGGATTGGGGTAGGTCGAACAGACACTTAATTCACGTCGGTCTCCTCCGGAGACCAAAGTTTCTCTCTCTCTTACATACATCTTCTTAAAAAGAACATCCTCAATTGAAACTAAATTTGACCACTACTTCTAAATCATGAAAATGAACTTTTCCAAAGTCTTAATTTCTTTGTTTGGTGCCCTCTATTGTCTTTAGAGGATGTTTTTTTCAATTTAAAAAACAATGTTCGGTGAAAAAAAACGCACAAAAAGTACCACGGAAGTGACCCTCTTTAAAAACATCCTTGCGGTACTTTTGGAACCCTAAAAGTGTTTTTTTGATAGTTTTTTATTCTTTTATAGTCACTTTTTCAAATGACTACATTCACTTTGCTTGGGTTTAAAGCCTTCATACAATAACTTTAAAGTTTCTACTTTGAACAAAACTTTTCCAAGTTGTAGAAAAACAAGTTGAGAATCCATAATAGCAAAAAAAATTGACTTTTGTGCAATTTTTACAAAAAAAGGCTGAAACTCGCAAATAGGGAAGCACTTTTTTGGTCCACTTTATTGTGCTTCTCCCCTCTTACATCCTTGAGAAAGAGTGCGTTCTCACTTACGTTTTTTAGTAATTACCAATCCTACATGGATGTACACATGGCACTCTTTTAAGAATGAATATTAGCTGATATTTAGGAGAACAAAAAATATTTGAGTAATTGTAGGCAATTGTTAAGAGAGCACCAAAAATAAAAAATATTCCCAAGTTTTGAACACAAAAGAATGGTCTTAGCTAATGTGGCACTTGAGGGGCCATTGTGTAATCCCCCTACTATTGCTAACACCTTTCCAAACCTCATTGGTGACATTTTTCCTACAAAGAAGACATTTTTTCCAAAATTGTGGGAATATTAAATTTTTATCCATGGTCTTTGCAAAGACCAAGTGGGAACGGGCGTTTAGGCATTTTCTTAGCTACCACAAAATCATGGGCAAATTTTATTTTGACCTGAATCTATTCCACCAATTATAAATGTCTTTGTCTGGTTGCAAATTCAATTTAAAATACCCACCAATAACAAGTTGACTGATTGATTGGATGGAGAGCAAACAAAGGTAATGATGGATGAAGAGGAGAGAGCATTTTCACATGGAAACGGTGGATGATCAAACTAAAAAAATATGAAATATTTCTAACTTCAACAAGAAGACTCTTGATAAATTAAGATAATTGCTGCAAAATCCTCAATTTTAAGAGTTTCTTGAAAACCAAAATTAGAATATAAGTGAGAGTTTGTAAGGATCATTTTGTTGATATAGTGCATATGCATTAAGGGAATCATTTCCATGGTCTAAATTGAGTTGTAAGACAGAACTCCTATAACTGGTGAAAAAATTCACCAAACAAGCACACAGATAATCAGCATCAGAATTGTAACAGTGATACTGCAAGCTAATCATTGCACAACATGGAGTGCTAAGTAAGAGATAACCATATATATGCAATAGTGTGGGAAGGATCATGGCTGTTACTCCGTTCACAACTTCATTACTAATCAGCTCTTTACAAGAAATAACAGAGAACCTGTATTAACTATGAGCACTATATCAATGTACAGAGGGATAGCCATCTTGACGACTTTCTATTGTAAGAAAATGCAACGCTCCTTAACTCCACAAAGCTGTTGCTTACCGCCATCAAATTAGGCCTTCAGAGTTTCAACTGTGGCTAAATTAACTAACATTCCAAAGAACTCGACTACTCTTTCTAATTCACTCTCTACTGTAAAATGAAATTTGGCCCCCAGTCACCTGTGTGGACGATCATGAATGCGTGTCGAATCCATATAATTCTCGAGTGGAGAAATTTGTTCTCCTTTAGTCCACAAAGATTTCAATTCTCCCCGCCACCACCCTAGAAATAGCACGGTTCCTAGCACATTACAAATAATAGAAGTAATTAGTCAGATCCTCATTAAATTCTATCTACACTGTCCATCAAATCCATTTCAACCAAAATATTGCTCTCTATGGCATTGTCAGCGAAAGTCCAACTCTCAAGATATATGACTAGTCTTCTTGCCTACATCACCAAGACACAAAATCGTTCTCTTGAGAAGGTAGCACACACCGGTATAGCTTGAAAGTCTATTTGACATCACATACTTAAACAGCGTTTGTTGAGAGAAGGTGGAACAGTACCTAGAGTACATGGAACTATATACAATAGCGCAGGCTGGCCACTTCCGACCATCAAATTGAGGGCTACGTAAGTCCAGAACAATCCTGTACAGTAAACCAAGCCCATTAAATTTTCTAACATGTACCACAGCCCCTCGAATTGTACCAGAAACTAGTAGTGAACATGCACGTGTAAAGATGCTTTGATTTTGCATATAAATTTTATGCTTCATTGCCTTCTCTGCAAGATGGTAGATCCTAGATACATCTCATGAGGAATCTATTTACAGAGTCCGAGACTAGAAATTCACTCAAAACACTCGCATGAACAATTAAGATAAGTCTTCTCCACACTAGCACTAGTAATACCAGCTCCAAGAACAGGAGGGGACTTACCAAGCCCATAACCCACTGATGTCCACAAGAAGTAGCCATTAAAAAGACTTTTCTTTGCCACCCAGTCATACCTGAAAAAAGAAAAAGCAAGAAGTACAACTCGTCAGAGGAGAACCAATACAGAAATAACCCTTCGCATGCTAGATGCGTGAGTCTCCGTTGTTAACACCGCAAACACAATATATACCCTGTTTCCATTAAAATTTAAATCCGAGATCTGAAGTCCGATGTCAACATCAAGAACTTAATGAATTCTCGAACATGTTCAAAAACCAAAAAGACGCATTATTGACACACGAGTAATAAAAGGAGGAATTCAGAGAATGTGCACATTAAACCCCAAGCGCCCATAAAGACAAAAGTGTCCATTTCCTTATCTATGTGAAGTTAAATAAATCGTTAGAAAATTTTAGGAAGGAATTGTTTTGCATACCAATAGAAAAATGAAAATCTGTTCTACAACATGGGGTAATTTAGATGCATGTAAACCTTAAAGTTACTATTTTTATATTAGTTATGAAGGTTTCAATTATAGTTTCTACTTTTAATTTGGGCACTTACAGGTTAAATGAAAAGCATATGCTTAGTTCTTCTACTCCATAACAGAAATGAAAAACCACGACGCAGTATACAGGAAAATACCTTAGGCAGAAGGAAACTAAAAGTCCTGGAAGTAGAATATCCCCAAAGCCAATGATGCTGTAGCCACCCCACGGATCATACAGGCGGGGGACTTTAAGAAGCATAGGAATACCCTCTCCATTGCTCTTATCTCCTCGAGCAACCTGGTCCAGGCAAGGTACATTATCAAACTCCAAAACGAACCATACTGTGACCATGTGTCAATCATTGCGCATTAATGTGCAGCAGAATGCCCAGATACAATTGAGCAATACATATCCAGGCAACGAGTCTATCAATTGGAGATGAAAACAAGAACATTGACACATATCGAACTAATTTAAGAAAGAAAACAATATGTGGATTGTTGCAACAAACAAACCAAAAAAAAAATCAATTAAATCAATTTATTTTATTTTATTAAAAAACACCTCAAATAAGAGAGACAACTTATGGTACGTACCACAATCATGACACTCTCGGCAAAAATTAGCGGCGATATGAACACCCAGAATATATCGTACACGAAGGCAGCACTCAGTAGCACGGCAGAAACCTGTTTACAGCCAGTACAAAGCACTCGAAAGTGAACAACAGCAATGCTGAAACCTTTGATGTATTGTTAACACTCTAAACAATGCACCGAACAACTCTAATACATGATTACAAATGCTGAGAAACTTACCTTGATATTCGGTATACGCACGATCTGGAGAACACTCAAAATCAGAGAAATCCCCTGCAAAAGAACAGTCTCGCCTGTTAAGAGTGCATGATGTATTTGGAGATTTTAAATTACCTAAGCCAGCATGTAACATAAATGATAAGAGGAGAGCTGGGAGACGACTACACGGCTATGTCTTGAGAATACGCAGTTTTGAAAACAGAAGGACGACGTAGTTAGAAGCACAGGAAAGTACGCACAAGCACGTCCTGGCCAATCCAGGCAAAACTGAGATTTCGATAGATTCCCCACAATACTGAAAATAGGAGTGCGAAGGGGGCCACTGTGAGTGAAAGGAATGACACGGATCCCAAAAATGGCACGCTGAAGTATGTCCCTGCTGCTTGGGGAAACCACCTACAGCAATACACAGAGGAGAACACCATCTTAGAGAAAGATCCAAAGATATAGAGGAGCACACGATGATTTGAATGTGACTTCAAAAATTCAGAAAGAAGACAGCTCAACCCAGTCACGTCGGAACAACTCAGTTGGTATTGTGTCGTAGTTCTAAACTGCTATGACCCAAGGTCTCTTCATCATATGCCTAGAAGAGCAAGAAAACAAGGCCTTGACAGCAGATACTAACAGTGATGCCTACTTTACCTGGAGAGTAGGGATACCATACACGTTTGCAGACCCTGCGCAATCCCATCACCGCCACCAAAACCACAAATGTTATTTACTGTACAAGAGATACCCTTCACCTCCGTTTCAAAATTAACAGTTGTAGAATTATCAACACCAGAATGCCTGATTATTCATTTGAGTCAAGATATTCTCTTCTTCTTTTAAATCCTCAACGAGGAAAGATATATTTATGAGATGTATCTGAGCATTTACTTCATATTTCATGAAACAAGAGCATGTATAAAGCAAGAAATGTCAAATATACCAGACAGTTGAACAGAATATTACGATTCTAGTTGAAATTGCACGCAGAGGTTATTCAGCTCAACAACAGCAGAAAGATGGAGTTGTGTGCAAGAACATGTACAATACCTCGAAACCACCAATACAGAAAAGGATGACCAGTAGAATAAGGAACCACTGCGACATAAAGTAATACAGCACCAGCAAAAATACTGATGCAAGAACCATAAATAGACACGCAGATACAACATTGATATCCACAACGTCCTTGTTAGTATCATGCTCGGTATCATAATGATAAGGATCTCCTCCCTCCTACATTGAAGAACAACATAAATCAATCACAGCTTGTCATAATCCTCAGAAGCATGCGACTAATTCCACGCAAGAATTTAAACAGTATCGATCAACAAATATCAGCGTCCAAAATCCAAATAAGGAAGTCACATAAGGCCCATGTTCACAGACCTTAATATTTCTGTAGTGCTCTTGGGCTGCTTCTTTTGCAGTCCAGGCTGACCAGAAAGATGCACCAAGGACCGTGCCGACGGCCATCAGCCACAGAAATATTTCCGATATGTCCACGACAGGCCTCTTTGGAGAGTACATCAATATCTTAACTATAGGAAACAAAACCACAAGAACAAGTTAAAAAATGCCCTTAAAACGCAGCAGTACGACTCTGGCAAGTAAAAGACGATTTAATACTGATTTTATAAAAACCAAAGTTGGAATAAAGAACCTAGTACATGCATGTACAAAGATCAGTCTTTAAAAAAGAAGCCAGGGACGCAAATTCATTCCTATCTTCAAAGTCTATTAAAACTCGTATAGAAAATTTAAGTAATAGTTGAAATAATTTGCAACTTCATCGAAGTAGAACATGGAGTACAGATCCATCAAGTGTAATTTGACTGTGAATCTATACCGGTGTCTATTCACCTTATGTTAAATCAAGTCTGAACCCAATCAGCACACTGGATGGATAAATTTGCCACCATTGCTTCTTCAGCAAAAAGTTTCGACAAGAAAAAAAATCAGACCAATAGATGTAAGAAGAGCATACTAACAAGGTACCTGTTTCATCTCGAAGCAAACCAGCCTCCAAGGTGTCTCCAGCTGACTGGGGCAACATTACTGACGGGATATTGATATCTAGGAAGGTGCCATTCTCTTCACAGACCATCTTGTATAGGTCTGCATCAGGGTAACAAAAACAAAATTAAAAACAAAGCAGCTAAGTAACGAGTTCACACTGCTTTGAGACTAAGCCTTTCACAACGACGCAAAATATAAAATTGATGACACGGAAAAAGAAAAACATCTCATTGCCAACTTAAACTAGCGTATTCAAATCACAAGTTTGGCTGTGCTAGTCAAGAATCGACAGCTCGTACTTCTAGAGATAAAGAAAAATATGCAGAGAAATATATAAGCAAGAAAATAGAGGTTGACAGTCCAGAGCTCTGAACTCGAACCTTTTTACTCTACGATCAGTCGAAGAAGAAAGGACCAGGTGCCTACTTCAACTTCTACAAATGAAAACAAGTATGAAAAATCGCCTATAAGTACCTTCTTTATCATTTATAACAATAAGAGCCTTAGCACCCGCCGCTTGTACCATTCGTGCCTTCTTTGTGAAGGTGCACTCTCCACGCCGCACCAGTGCAGCACGGCCCGTCAACTGTCAGAAAACAATGTCAATATATCAAACACAAAACCAAAATAACAAAAAATTGCAATAAAGAAAAGCATATTCAAAAATCAATGTCGATAATGAATTGTCTCAAATGTTGCGCATCTGGGCTCGCCACTCAATCGACGATCATTCGCTGTGTAAGAAAATGCACTCAGGCAGCGTGGACTGATCTACCGATAATCCGACCAACTCATACAAAGACTGCCCTCCATTACCATTACCCCTCTAGAGCAGGGACCTCTTCGATGTAAGTTCAAGCGTGAACACATATGTAGGAATTTTTTGAAGGGTTAACGCTCATATAATGTTAATAAATAAAAGTTACCTCGCACTCGACTAGCAATTTTTGCAAGATAACTTACAACTTACTAAGATCTTCAATGTTTTAAAGAAAGGAATTTTTATTAGATGATCAAACTCCCGGTGCTCACCGCGTAACTCCTAGCCTTCACGGATAACTCTATTAATTAATCGTTCCTGATCCCGTATCGCCTATGTTGTACTCAGGCGGTCCTGGGCTTATTCACATTTAATAGTAATGGAGTTTAGGACCTATCTGTTCAACGACCAACAAAAAAAATGCACTAATTTGAACAGAGGGCGTTTCGTTGCTAACCGGTAAAACGGACGCGTCGCATGAGTTAGCAGGACTTGGTACTGCCAACATCAGGGCATTGATTTCGAGAGCTTGATGTTTTATCGTCTCCCCAAAACGTGCACTAACGCCCACTAGTTCAGTCGCTTCAACGCCATCCATCCAGGTTCTCACTTTTGCCTGCATTACGAGTAAGAATCTTAAGGGAAAATTTAAGATGATAATAAACTTCCTGCCACCAGTATCACAAACTAAGAATCCGGACCATTTTCCGATAGATCAAAAATGTCATAGGCACCATTATCTTGAATGGCTGGAATAGCAACAGGCTATTCGTTTCCAATTCGTGTCGCTTACCACAAATGGCCTGCCACCACCCAACATTGAAATAGTTCTTTCATAAACATTTAGGTCAATCACTCACGAACAAGATGAATGCCAACGAGACCAAACTTGCAGTAAAGGTGCCACGCTGATCGCAGCTCACTCTAACCTAATTAAATCTATCACATCCATAGCTGCTCGACAATAGATTGATTTCCCGGGTCCAATCCTCGCGCTCAATCCAGCTCTCAAACACTTCCAATCAGCTCTAAAATCCTTCCAATCCACTCAACAGTCCAACATCACAGGAGCTACCAAACCACAAACCGCACACCATCATAGAGCAGAGCACTCTACAACAGTCACCAAGTTCCTCCCACTAAATTCTCTAAGTGAACACCTGTCCGTCCAAAAATCCATCGAATTCCACTAATTCGTCGCATGCTCCACGCACTTCTCAACTGGAACTCCTGTGTCGCCATCGCATGAAACCCTAACCACAACGAATCCATCATGAATCTCTCTCACTCACTGTATCCCAAATCTATGATCACTCCAGTTCCGAATCCCCTCCACCGCCACCGACGGTTCCGAATTCTCACAACTGCGCCGGATCCGCACAACTCACCAGAACGAAGCTATTCTCGCAGCCAGGCTGCTTCGGCGTCTCCGTATCATCATGAATAATATCCCGGTTGCCCCGCCCAGCACAAGGCCGCGCCGCCACCAGCACCACCAGCACCACCACAAGCACATGAGTCCACACCAGACTTCCTCCGCCGCCGTGCCGCTCCATGAACGCCATCGTCGAACGCTGCATGCGCCGCTCCCTCACGTCCCTCCGCTACTCGTCCTCCCCACGCCGTGACTCCATCCCCAGCTCGTCCCGAATTTCGCCCGCAAACCAGCTTCCCCGGCGTCCGCTCCGCATACAAGCTCCTCTCCGTCGCTCCGAACCGGCTTCCGTTTCTTGAGTCTAGACAACTCCCTCCCCCAGCACCCCCAATCTACCAAATCCACCCCACTTCCCCACCTCAAATCTTCAACTCGTCAAGACTTCAAACTTGCCTGCTCCCCCTCGCCAAACACATCTACCAAAACGCAAGAGAGTACCCTGACCCGTGGTGGCACCTAAAGACGTGCATATCTACCCCTAGGGCTCATTTGGGATTCGAAATCTAGGGAGAGGGTGCTGGAAATCTAGGAAGGGGCGTGGAATCGGGCGGATGCGGATGCGGATGCGGCTGCTGGATTTGGAATGCTTGATGGATGCGAGGAATGGGGCGTGATGCGGGGGGAGTAGGTGGGCAGTGGGCAGTGGGCAGTGGGCAGTGGGCAGTGGGCAGTGGGGGGCGAGGCTGGGCGAGGTGCGATCGTATCATGATTCATGAATGGTTGCTTTCAGCGTTTTTTTTAGTGGCTATATTTCGCCATATTTCTCTACAGAATATGGCATTTCTCTTTTGTTAAGAAAAAAATAGAGAAAAAATTGACTTTTTTCGCCATATTTTCTCTACATTTTTTGTGAAGATAGCCAGATTTTGTGAAGAAGACCACCAAAATATTAAGAAATTCTATTAAAAAATGATTGTAAGCTTAAGATTTCGCCAAATATTCTTTCCCAATATTTTTCAAGTCGCCAGTTAGGCTTCAAGGAAAAAAACATAAATAAAACACTGGTTGCTTTTGGGGCATTTAGGAAACTGGGGTTGGAGCCCACCACGGGGGCATGCATGAGAGTAGGTACAAGGTGGTACGGTGAGAGGACTTGGGCGAGGCTGGTACTGGTTCTGGTACTGGTACTGGTACTGCGAGGGACGAGAACATCGGAGCGGCACACGGAAAGGAAAAATAAAATGATCTGCTCAAGCCAGGGCCCAGGGCCCAGGCTCATGCAGGAAACAACCATCATCGGCCAGGACTCAGGAGGGACTGAGTGGGCTCATTGCAAGGTGGCCGGTGGCGGGTCGATCTGCTCTTGCTCTTGCTCTTGTTCTTGTTCCTTGGCAGGTGGTGGTCTTATCTAGGAAAGTTAGATTTTAGTCGCTGATTGTGGTAGTTTTTTTTCCTAGTGGTGTGCTGAATTTTATTCGTTTTCTTTCAGTAATTAAAAGCATTGGCAATACGTTTCTATCCGGAAGGAAAATAGGAAGGAGAATGGTTTTGTTGACTGGCTGGGTTGAAGGTTGGATGTTGGATGGGGAGGCATCTGCATCTGCCTGATTGATGCTGTGACCGTCACTGTGGCTGTTGAGTGACCCAGATTATGCTCTTTCTCAGTCGGAGATTCTTTATGATGTGTTCATTTTCTGTACACCTGTGACGACTCCATTGTAAGTTATTCTTTTGTGTGCTCCAAAAAATTTAGATTCATCTCATTTATATTTACAATTGGAGCACAATTTCAACTTGAAAGAGCGCGATGTACTTGAGTGGAGCACATGTTTCAATGCAAGAATCTTGAGTCGTTCACGTGTTTTGTAATGCCAACCATGTAAATTTATAAATAACTCAATAGGGTGACATATTTAGGCATTTTTGGACAAAACACAAGTATTTCCAACTCAACAAATTTTATTTAGAACTTTCCTTGAGACTACTTGGATATTTGTACTATTTTTGAACTGTAAGAAGATAGTTTTAGACACATAGATGTTTGGTTTATTCATCAAGATCAATGAATAAGATAATTATCGCAATTAAATATCCAAAACTCTTTTCTTTTAATAAACATGTCTCAATGTGAACTAAACTTTTAGAAGTTATGAGTTGCAAAGTAGTCCACATTAAACAAAGACTTGAATTTTTCAATCTTACATTCAATTGATATTTTCAGCCATATTTTCTTCCCACATATTACATTTAAATACATCAATTTGTTAAGAATAAATCATTGTTTGAAAAGTTATATATATATATATATATATATATATATATATATATATATATATATATATATATATATATATATATATATATATATATATATATATATATATATATATATATATATATATATATATATATATACCGTAGGTTCATAGCAGCTTGGGCACTCTTTTGCCCAATAATTAATTAGTGAAAAAATTGGTTAGGCAGTTTGAAAAGTAATATCTCAAAGGTTGGGCAACTCTAAAGTATAATTAAATATAAGTTAGGCATTCATCCAGTTTTGTAATTAGTTAGGGTTAGTTTTGAAATGGATGACGGCTACTTATACATTTAACTTTACCCCAATCATTTGCATTAGTAACCTTAAGCAGACTTACTGTAGTGTATGCTGTAGTTTTATTGTAGTGTATGCTGTAGTATTTTGTTGGATTTTCTCTCATGCCACTTGAATTTACCTAAGTTTGGGCAATTTTGTAATTTCATTTATTCATTTTTGGGCAATTACAGTCATGAATTTCCGGAAAATTTGGGCAGTCTTGTAAATAATTATTTACTGCCCAAGCTGCTATGAACCTACGGTATAATCATTTTTTGAATTTGTAGTTTTATCATTTCAGAGGCCTAATATCTTTGTAAGCCTCAATTTGGATTCTCTTATCTTTCTTCAATTATGTAAAATAGCTTAAGTAACTATTTTTTGATTATACATTTTCAGTCAATTAGTATGATTTTGTATTTTTTCATGAACTTGTATCATTTAACAAAATTGAAAGTTCTTTTAATTAAATTTTATATCATGACACTATGGTTCTTTTTTAATGATACCCTTCACTAAAATTTTATTATCTTGCATTTAATTTTATATCAATTAATGAATTGTTTTCCCCACTAGAAATGCATATGTATAATAATTGAATCAACATAGAAATAGTTTCTTTACTATCTAATGTTAAGGTAAAACATACCTTATTTTAGCTTTTGACTAATAAAAAAATGATAAGGTTATATTACAACATTACCTTCACACACTATTTTCATTCTCAATTAGTATTTCATTATTTATATTATGTAAAACTTTCTCAAGACTTATATTTCAAAGTTAAATTTATTCATCGCCATAACATCCTTCATTGCGACAATTTTTTTACCGTAAGCTTAAAAAAGTGAAGTTGTAATTTTGTAGATCAAGAAGATCTACATCAAGATCATAAATTGGTACCGATGACTTTCAACTTAAAGATCACAAAAAATGTTTAATGAATTCTATATAGATATTACTTGCTCTTCTTTCTTTTATAGCTTGATTTGTTGAGGTCTTTGGAAGGTGAATGATGTTTGATTGTATTTTATGAAAGAACGGAAATAGTCGAATTCCGCTAAAAAATATTATTTATATACTGCAAGTATTGTCAGATGTCTGCATTTACAACGTTTTTAAACTAAGATACACATCACATTGTAGCCAAGTTAAGAGGTCGGCCGTAAAAAATTTAGATTGAACCAAGTTGACAGTAATAACTTTTGGGCTTGAAACATATATTAAAATAGTCCACTTCAAGTCTTTGGTTGGTCAAAGTGTAAAGTTCCAAAGTCCAAGTCCAAAGGCCAAGACATATGATTAGAATATTTGAAAATTTATAGAGAATAAAAAACAAATCGGAAAATTTTGCAAAAATTGGAAGTGTAAAACTTAATGGAAAACATGTGGAAATTTTTTTGACAATACATTCATTGTTGTGACAAAGTCATGACTAATTAAAGTTCAATTTAATTAGTCATGAAAATCATTAACACCAACATAAGTAGTGCCAATAATTATCAAAAGAGTTAATTAATAAAACATGACAACGCTTGTGGACTGTGGAGCATGACCAACCCTTAATAGGCAATGAACTTTGTTTTCATGTTTATATTTTAATTAAAAAATTCCACGGTCTCTTGACGAAAGTTTTAGTTGAGCATTTTACTTGATCCAAGTTTTGCTCATGAAGTTGTTGCTTAGGCCCCAAAACTTCCAAGAAGCGCTGTTGTGTAGGTTCTTTTGGAGATAACAGCCTCTCTACCTTTGGTCATAGTATGGAGGCATTTTTAATGGACTTTGGGCATTCTAATGGACTTTGGACTATTTGATTGGTGCATAGTGTAAAGCCTCTCGGCCAACAGTCATAATATGAAGCACCCCTTCATTTTGGGAGCCAAATTCCAAGTGTATTAACCCCTAAAGGCCCTTGAGACTCGATTTGGGTCACAACACTTCTGAGCAGGCTATTCTAAGGTTTCAAAATTTTATTATTTTCTGTAATTTTTATTCCACTTAGCTTTCAACGGTAGCTTTCCAATGGCGCAAATTTCAAAGCATTTGAAGTTACGATGCAAAAATTATGAGCTTAGAAGAATATGCTCTAAATTTGGGCAGCCAATAACTAATCAAAATCTCCCATTTTCTGCCCAAGTTGCCCATCATTCACAAGGATAAAAAGTGACAAGACAAAATTTCAAAGGGTAGGAATTTTCAAAATGATGGGCTCAGTATTTTTCATCCATACACATTAATGACAATTTCCATCCAATAGAAAATTTTCATCTAACTAACCATTTCCATCTAATGAGGTTTTTGATTTTTTCCATCTAACAGGGTTACTGATTTTTTCCATCTAACGGGGTTGGTGATTTTTTCCATCTAACGGGGTTGGTGATTTTTTCCATCTAACGGGGTTGGTGATTTTTTCCATCTAACGGGGTTGCTGATTTTTTTCCATCCAAATTACAATATCATCCAAAGTTTAGTTTTCATCCAAAAATCTATTTTAATCCATATAAACTATGTTATCCAATCTTCATTTGTCATTCAAACTTAGTAAATTTCATCCAATATCTATGACGTGGCAGAGGGTCTATCCACACGCCCCCTTTAACCAAAATTGCCCTTTGAAATAAAAGGGAAATATATAACTTATACTTTAAAAACTTTTAGAAATTTGAGATCTACTCCGATTGCATTGAAATTTTTTGTAGTTCTATTCTTCATTGACTTCAATATATCTACAATTCAGATTTCCAATTGGAAATTTTAAGACTACCCTTCAACCCTAAAGGACAAAGCAACCACTTTTTAGATACGCCAGAAATAGAAATCATTGTAAAATGCCCTAGATTGAATATTGCATATCCCTGTACTTTGAGCACATTGCGCACTGAAATGAGGATCCCTCTTTGTAGATTTGAGATTTTAGCGTTTTTTTTTTGGAATGCTTGTATGACCACTACTTTATAGCTTCACCGTTTTGGATTTACCAGAAATCCTTTTAAATTTGCCAAAAAGTGCAAAAACAACTCTTTCTTGAAAAAAATTAAATTTGATAGTGGCACTTATGTCAAACCCATTTTCTTCAAATTGGTAACTTGGAAAAATCCAAAAAAAAATTGTGCATATTCCTAACATACTAGAATAGAGAATGAGCTTTAGTTGCCAAGTTTTTATAAATTTCTGAAGTAGCAATTTTTAGTCAAACACAAAAACTCACTATTAGTATTTCAAAAATTTACTAATCTTCCAAACTTCACATGTTATTATCTTCCAATCCGTTGCTTCGCCAAACTCAAAATTTGATACAGATTTTGGTAGCCAACTACTTTCAAAGATCTTACAGTTAAATTGCTTATGGTGTTTCTCAAATCTGTCTCATATTGGAAGATGCAGGCATGGCACTGTTTTGACTCAAAAACTCTAGAACTACCCCTCCGTTCTTTAAGGGTTAAGTAGTTTTAATTTTGTAGAATGTAAGGCAATTTCAGCGCACTATGTTTACATATTCAATATTAAGTCTAAAATTAGAAAACAATAGGTATTTATCCGTAGGGGTATGTTTTTGGCAGTTTTGGCTCCAAAAACACCAAGAGCCTTTAGGGGTTAATCCTTAACTGCCCAAGCAGGCCAAAATGGCCTGATGTACAGATTCCATCTACATTTTCTCATCCGTCATGCACTTTTTGTAGTGTGATTTTTTTATTGAATTTTCTATGGGAAGTTAGCTTCTTGTATGTGTCATCCGATTGAAAAGGAAACAATTTTTGAAGAAATTATACTTCATTTTGTGTTGCAGTGTTTCACCCAAAATTTTGAAGATTTGAGTCTAAAAGTGTATCTGAAAAAATAAACTCATAAAATCAAGCATCCAAAAAATCTCCAAAAATCACTACACTTAAAGTACTACATTATAACCCATCACAACAAATTTCATCCACTTATTGTCAATATCTTATTCGTAAATGAATTACAAAAAAAGTTTTTATATTATGTTTCAAAATTCATAAATAAAGATTAATGATAGCAATCATAGATTTAACCGTATAGATAGAATCTAAAATTCAAAATGTATTACTTTTATTCATACATCAAGTTCTAAATATTCATATTTATTGCATTTTATAATGCATCTTTGCAAAACTACCTAAATTGGACATAGGTGAGGACGTTTAGGGGTTAATGGTTGGTAACACAAGTCCCCTGATTCAAACTGTAAGCTGATTATTATACCACAAGCCAAATTGGTTACGAAGTGGAAAGTAACAGCTAAGTATGTCATTGGCAATGAAACATAACATGTAAATTCTGATCCTGCCACATGTACAGCTCAATCCATTCTGATTGCACATGAGCACCACCATGACTAAGTGTTGGGAAGAGCCTCGTCACAGTGACCATCATGAACAGCGAACATTGACTTCATCTGAAAATCTTACAAACCAGGCTATACAAAACTGGAGGACTGTACTGTACTGTACTGTACATTTCTGCAAAGAGAAACAAAGATACAAGCCTGAGGTTAGGCAGGCAGGCAAGATTATCTCAATGGCATGGCATAGTTGCTGCTGCTGCTGCTGCTCAAGATCAGTTGCTGATCGAGAGTGAAAAGCTAACTTAGCTCATTCCCTGGTTGCAACCTCTCTCTCGCCCCTCCCCTGCGTCTCTTCTCTGTTTAGGTGCTGTTATTCTCCATTAGGGTAAGTTACTCCATGCTGAGAATGAAGGCAACAACAACAACGACAACAACAACACAGAGAGAGAGAGAGTGGACAATTGCAGTGGAGCATGCCAATGTCAGAAAGCAGCAGGTCTGAGAATCACACAGAGAGCACAATCTGCTAGCTAGTTGCGAGGGAATTGTCGAGTCAGGGAAGCTCGACGATATCTCTTGACACGAAACCCAAGTGGGGAGCAAGGCTTGTGCTCCGGAATCCGACCATGAAAACTCTAAGAATCCGACAAGGGGCGGGGATCAGACCCAAGGGACTAAAATATGGATCCACTGCCGCGCTTCTGCCCGAGGAGCTGGTCCTTGGCTTCGTTGACCTTGGAAGCGATGTAGTCACTGCCCCCGGCATCAGGGTGATTGGCCTGCATAACACGGCGGTGCGCCTCCTTGATCTTGTCCTGCGCCGCGCTCTCGCGCACGCCCAGAATCAAAGCCGCCTCGCGCCGTGTCATGACGGGTTGAAACCCGCCCTCGTAGAACTTGCGCATCCGGGCCGTTGCCGGGCGCGCCTTGTACGCCTGCCATGCCTCGATCCCGCACTTCCCCGCGTACGCTACCGCCGCGACTCCGAACCCCGCCACCAGCAGCGACGCCATGCTCTCCCTCTCTCCAACCCTAACCCCACTTCCCTCCCTCCCCACCGGCAACTCCTGGCTCCCCCCCTCGTCGCTATATCCCCTCTCTACGCACACACCCTCCGCACTGAATTACCAATCTCTGTCTGGACATAGAAGTTTTCAGAATTGCAACTCAGCACCCTCGTATGACGAAGAAGCTGAAAGCGAACACGAATGTTCGAGTGTAAGCAAGGGGCAGCATGGGCAAATAGCATCGGTATGCGCGAGAGTTGTATCAATGGAACCGAGTGTGGAAAACTATGAGGTAGCAAGAGAGTCGATACAATCATTATCACGAAGAATGCCATGCGTCTCTGTAGACATTTCGTGTGCGACTGCCGACATGATGCTACGAAAGCTCAAAATTTAATTGTTCGAACGAACACTCGTCTTGGTTGCCGTTAACTTAACTGTATGCTCCATGAGTTGAAGGGAATAAACTTGAACCTTAGGGCCTAGACCCTCGAAGATCCGCACTCGTTCATCATACAGCCCGGCGGGAGCGCTGAAGAGTCCAGACCACATTCAAAGGACGACGCAAGGACGACCTCAGTATTCAAGTTTGAGATTAAGTCACTCAAGTCTTCAGAGATATACCGGAATTCAATTTAACTTTCCGTCTAATGCCAATTGGTTATTTGCCTGGATGACTTGTTGTATAACATTCTTTTTTTACAGTCCACAATCTCCGCTTCGAAATTACAAAGGCTAAACGTCTGCACAAAGCTCGGAAATGAGGAACTTCTAAACTGGCTCAGCATACAGAAGATACAAATACACAAGCTAAGCCAGGGATTACACAATAAGTCCAAGTCCTGAATTCAGCAGCTTTCAAAATGTCGACCACGCTGACAACGGTAATCATCGTAAGCCATTGAAGACATATTTGAACAGATTTTGCGCAAAAGATTACAGTGAGTAAACGTAGAAAATTTCTTCATCTTACAAACCTGGCAGCAGCTTACGGTAATCTCTACCCAAGAATTCGTAGGCCATGTGCTAACTCTGATCAACTTTTGTCAAAACTGCCCCAAAATGATACAAAGATTATGATAGCTCAATCTGATAAGACCAAGAAAGGACCTAAGCCGCTCTCTGTGCAGCCTCCTTGGCAATAATACGCTCTCTGATCTTGGTCTTGGCCTGAGACTTGACACCCATGATACCTCCACCCCACTGCCTCCTGTACTCATCGAATTTCTCGTTGAAGTTGGCCTACATTCCAAGAAACACAGGTTAGCGATAGACCCTCTCAGATTCGCAAGATCTTCACAACTCTTCCAATTCTATAGAGAAAAAATATGGTCACCGACACCCACAACAGTAATCTACTCCACCAGCTCTACTTGACAAGCTACAGGAACACTCTGAAGAATGCTGCACAGAATATGCACAGAATATGCACAGAATGCTGCTTGGAAGAGTACCTTCACAGCCTCGACGATCTTGGAGAACTCATGCTTGTCCTCATTTTTCACCGATGTCAAACACAAAGCCGTCGCGGTCTTAGCGTGCACAATCTGGGACACGACGAAAGGAATCACCACTATTTAGAAATCAAACAAGCATGAAACAGATTGGAGCGACTACAAGATTCCACCTTGACCCTCGTTCTTAACCGGCCACGAGAGAGTAAGGATTGCAAACTTGAAAGAGAATGAAGACAATGTACCTGTCCCAAGCGCGATTTGCCCTTCACAATAGCGTAAGGCACACCCATCTTGCGGCAAAGTGCGGGCAGCCACACGACCAGTTCAATTGGGTCGACGTCGTGGGCAATAACAACGAGCTGAGCCTTACCCTGAATCATTCGAACCACAAAGTTCGATATATAAATCTTACCTCGCGTTCACTCTTCAATGCAGCTAATCAACCGGGAAAACGCTATCTCTCGGATAATTTACTCATTCCATTGTTGTAGAACTCGAATCCACCATAGATCTCCCAATCATACCTGCTCAATGAGATATGTAATATGGTTGATGCCGTATTTCACAACCACGGGCTTCTTGGACTCCACGGTCTTTCCCTCGGCCTCGGCCTTGGCCTTGTTCAAAAGACGCTCCTTCTTGGCAGCCTTGTCCTCAGGTCGGTACTTCAACAACATCTTGAACAAACTGGTGGCTGAAGTTCACAACCACGTCATGATTCAGAACCCATAACCTCAAAACGCACACATATCAAAAAATAGCGAACACTAGACTGAAACTCTCACCAAGGTTCTTGTCGAGAGTCTTCGTGAACTGGTTCAAAGCGGGCGGCACCTTCAACCTCTGGTTCAACACACGCCGCTGGCGCTGAATGCGCACATACTTGGGCCATTTCACGAACCGGTGCAGATCGCGCTTGGGCGGAAGCGCTCCCCCAATACCAAACTGCTTCGGCCGCTTCTCAAAAAGAGGATTCACAGTCTTCTCCGGAACCTACTCACACCGCAGAACCCACCCATCTCAACACCGAAACACTCCAAAACCCTAAACCCTAAATAACGCTAAAAATTCACACGAGATGCGCTGTCTCACCTTCTTCTTCTGCACCACCGGCGCTGCGACCGTGGGCTTGATGTTTCCCCTCTTTGGCGCCTAAACACACATTCACCAACCAATCAACCAGTCAGTGCACATGACAAGATGAAACCCTAGTCCCTGAACCGCGAACTAGGAATCACACACCCCGAAAACGAAATGCACCGATTCTAGTAGTGGAAGAAACGGCAGGAGACGCAGGAGCACAGATCGGAACGACTGGGAGTACCATTGCGGAAAACGGAGAAGCGCAGTAGCGATGGCGGAGCGAAAAAAGAGAGCGAGTAACGGAGTGCGCGCAATGTGAAGCGCAGTCTGTGCTCTCTCTTTGGGTTCGGTTCCTAACCTAAACCTCCTCTTGCTTCGGACATCCGGAGCACTCTCGCTCCTTGGTTTCATTCATCCACCACTATGTGCCCATAAGGACAAAAGTGTCCATTTCTTTCCTTCTTCTTTTTTCCCCTTTTCTTTTCTTTTCTTTTCTTCCCTCTTTGTTTTTCCTGTGTTTTGTTCTGTTCTATTTTTAGGGGAAGGGAACAATATGGGAAAGCACCTGCATGCTAGAGATTCATCATGATAGAGGGATACGGTTGGATTTTGAACCATTGAAGTCGGATTTTAACCCCTAAAAATCCAAGCGTTTTTTGGAGCTCAAAACCTCAAAACTGTGATTTTCTACCTCTATGTCTCACCCTCCATGGAAAAACCAAACTGGTTAAAAATAAAATTTTGGGACCCTATCATCAAAAACCCACTCTAACCTCTGGGCAATTTAGTAAATGCACCCCAAATTCTATTTTTAACCAATTTGATTTTTCCATGGAGGATGAGATGTACTCCCCGGGGTATGTACCAATTTTATTTATTTAATCCCTAAAGGACAAAGCAACCACTTTTGGGTTGCGCCAAAAATTGAAAACCCGGTAAAATACCTTAGAAGGGTCGGTTTTGAGTATTTTTTGTTCATAACCTCTTTAGAATCAAGTTGGCAATAAGAACATGCTGAAATTTTAATGAAAAAATGAAATCCTAATTTTAGAAAATAGAAAGAATATGAGTCAGTCTTATGTTTCTACAATGAAGTTGAAGTTAGTGTTTCCACAGTGAAAATGTTTCAACTGTACTTTGAGCACATTGTGCATTGAAATGAAGATCTCTGCTTGTGGATTTTTTTTTTAGCATTTTTGTTTTTGAGAATGCTTGTATGATCACTACTTTATGGCTTCACCGTTTTGGATTTATTAGAAATCCCTTTGAATTTGCCAAAAAGTGCCATGTTGAAAAATATAAAATTCAGAGTGACACTTATGTCAAACCCATTTTCTCCAAATTGGTAACTTGGAAAAATCTAAAAAGAATTGTGCATGATCCTAACATATTAGAGAAGAGAATTAGCTTTAGTTGCCAAGTTTTTGTAAATATTTGAAGTAGCAATTTTTAGTCAAACTCGGAAACTCACTGTTAGTATTTCAGAAATTCACTAATCTTCCAAACTTCACATGTTATTATCTCCCAATCCGTTGCTTCTCCAAATCCAAAAATTGGTACAGATTTTGGTAGCCCACAACTTTCAAAGATCTTCCAGTTAAATTGCTTATGGTGATTCTCAAATTTGTCTCACTTTGGAAGATGCAAGAACGACACTGTAGGTACTGAAAAATTGTGGAGATATCCCTCCGTCCTTTAGGAGTTAAGACTTTCAACCGTGAGATCTTGTACATTTATCCTCCAAAACTAGTTTTCCTTGAGTTTAAAAACCACCAAACTCTTACACACTGAATACAATGAGACCACAAAGTTCTTCCATGTCTCCCAACTATTTGAAGTAAAAAATAAAATACAATAAAGCAAAACTTATGGTGTCTTTTTAAAACACAAAGTGACTTTAAGGATAACTCTAATATACATTATAATTTTGAATTATTGAGTTTTGAAAATCTTAAAACGACATTAAAAAGAATATTTTTTAAATTGCATTATTTTCTAAGGAGCTTGAACAAAATGTAATTATGTTTTTCAAGCTCACAAATATAAAGAAATAATATTTAGAGAATAACTAAAATCACAGTAATGTAATTAACAATTATCAAAGTCTCTTTCTATTGATTAATGTGTGACATATACTTATTATAATTACAAATAAGCATGAAATACAAACATTAAAGAAATATTTCTCCTCAAAAATTGGCCCTCAATATTATCACTTTAAATATGTTTCTAAGTCATTTGAGATAAGTCATGTTTTTCCAAATCTACTTCTACATGTAGAATGTGGTAAAAAATGTATTGTAATATTAATACTAGTAGAAGCCTTATGTGAAATAACATATGAAAAATGAGGATTTTAAGTGCTACCATGGATATTTCTTTCAATACATAGCATATGGTTTCTACTTGTTATTCCTAAATGGTTGATTTAGACCGGTTTTATAAAATTATTCTCCTTTGGTATACTATTTGTTTTGAAATGAAATACAAACAATAATGAGATTCAGGTAAATAAAAATAAAAGTATTTGAACTAAAATACGAATAGATATGATGAATACAACTCAATTTCATCTAAGTTATATAATTTTATAACCTCATTTTCATTGAAATTAACAATTATCAATGTCAATTCAAAGAAGGAAACACAATTTTTTCATAAATTCTCTTCATTGCTAATAGTTAAGACTTACTTTAAATGCATTTTTTTGGATTTTTTTTTTTGCAAGAGCAATTTCCATAACATATATGCTATTTCAACACTTATGGGTATAACACCTATTGAGGGCCAACTAAAATGGTTTTATGTTTGTAAGACACCTTGGACGTATGAGAATCAAGGGTTAACCCCTAAATGCCTAAACAACCAAAAACTGGTCGATTTCATTCTTTGACTGTTTGCTGCCGTCATTCAGTGAACAATTTTTCATCCAAGTAAATTTTTTGGGGTTTAGAGTGGAGAAATGTATCCAAATCACTTCTTTTTTTTTGAGAAAATTCCATGTTGGTGAATTTTAGTGGCACTCCAAAGTGGAAATGATCAATACCGCGCACTCAACTTTTTCCAACTTGAAGTTACTTGCTTGCAAGGGCAGAAGCTTTGGGGGAGAAAAAATTGTCTGGTCAAAACATTTTGGGAGTTGCCCGGGGATTGTAACGGTAGTGAGATGGGTAGTTCAAAGATTTGGGGGCAGTTCTAAAAGGTCAAATAAGCAATCCATGTAGGCAGCCACGTTGGAGGAGGGACGAAGTCCCTTCAAAATACTAGACACTACATGGCACAACTACATTCAAATAAAATAGATTCAAAAGTGGGGGATCGGAAGGGGGCATAACTCTCCATTCCTACACCTATAGAATCCAAGGCAAGCACTAATGGGAGAAGAGAAGAAGATCCCTTTAGCCACCAAATCAGTTTGCAATCAAGGTTGAGAGAACTAGGAAATTGAATCACAGCCTCCAAAGAGAGATTTCAGTGACAATCACAATTGAAATGTAAGCAAGAAGGCCGTCACTTCCAATTTTGCCATCAAAGGCACACAATCAATAGAGTGCAAAGGAGTGTGGAGCAAAATGATCATTCAATTGCACATTTACAGAGATTGGAGGGAAGAGTTCATCAGCCTTTGATTTCAGGCTACTGGGGAGGTTGATTGAGCGATTGCAAAATCGATAGTGAGCTACATATACAAAGTGAGGGGAGACAGCTTGAGAGCCACAATTTTATGGATAGAGGCGCTGCTCGGTGAAGGGGTCGGAGTGAGCAACCGTGCGAAGCAAAAACAGTGAGCGGCGGTGAGTATAGAGGGAAACAGAAGCAGTCTAAGTCATCGATCAAGTTGAGAGGGACTTGTGGTAGGAGAGGAAGAGATAGTCGGGGAGGGAGCTGGGAGGGCTAGTACCGTAGAGAGGGAGGGGAGCCATTGGTGAGTTATAGCCGGGAGACTGTGGGCGGCTGTAGTGCAAAATCAGAGCTTGTGGCAGACAATTCTAGAGCAGATCGGTGGGGTAACACGTGAGACAGCGAACTTAGAGTTAGAAAAAAAAAAGTGAGTGTGTGAGTGGAACAGCGAGGTGAGGAGCCTGCGGCAGAGAGTTAGATTTTATCAGACCTGCGAGGTAGTCGACTGTGAGAGAGAGAAGAGGTTGGGTTAGGGAAAATCACAGTGAGGGGTGGACAAAAAATCAATGTGAGGGGTGGACAAAAAATCACAGTGAGGGATGGACAAAAAATCACAGTGAGGGGTGGACAAAAATCACAGTGAGGGGTGGACAAAAAATCACAGTGAGGGGTGGAGAGCTAGAGTCCGGAGGGGGCGGGAGATAGTTTACAAGCAAATCATACCAGTGAGGGGAGGGGATTAGAGGGGGACTTAGAGGGAGAAAACGAAAAAAAAAAAAATGACAGGGAGGGTGAAGGAGAAAGTGAAAACTGCAGATCAGTACAAGGGGGTGACGGGTTGAAAGAGAGGCAGCGGGAAAAACAGGGAATGAGCAGTGCAGAATGAGGGAGAGAAAGGGATCGCAGAGAGAGGGGGGAATTTGGGGGAGTGTTCAGGGGAAGATTATAGGATCGCAGCCGAGAGGGGAGGGGGCCAGTGTGGGAGAGTTTAGCATCTGATTGGTGAGGGGACGGGACATTGGTGAAAAAAAAAACTAATTCAGAGTAAAGGGAGAGAGGCGAGGGATCATGGAGCTAGTACAGAGGGGAGGGAGGGTAACTCAGAGGGCGGTGACGCTACGGGATCGGGAGAACAAGGGCACAATGGAAGAGGCCGAATCTGCGAGTGAGGTGCCTGCGGTAGAAAATTCAGGGACAGATCAGTCCAGAGGCCGAGAGGGTGGGATTCTAGACAAACAAAGAAAAAAAGAAACAATCACAGTGAGGGAGACCTAAGAGCAAGTAAGTGATTGAGGATATCTCATACAAAGTGAGGGGGAGCAGAACCATGACATACGCACCTTCACGTTACGGGTTCCCACCACCACTACCACCAGAGGAGTTGAATGAGCACATTGCTGCAATTCAACACTGGTTGCAAGAGGAGCAGCAAGCCAACAAATATCAGACATCACTAGTTTTGGGGCTCTTTGACAAAAATTACCTGAGGAGGCTCCTTGTATTTGTGGGGGAGAGGTGGGGAAGAATCCACGACACCAACCAAGGTCTGCGTTACTCCTTTCGACGCTGGACAACATACATCTTGAGGTGGCAGGAGCATAGGGAGGAGGGAAGGGAAGATGGATTTCTAGAATGGCTCAATGAGCTACTCTGGGGGCACATATGGCCCGATCATCTTCCTCTCCCGATGGATGGTACACTCGAAGAGTTGAGCGCCCATGGACTCTCAACGGAGGACTCCCACATCTTCTCCCAAACGGAGGTGTTGATGGAGATGAGGAGGGAGAGCGTGTCCGGAGGGTTGCGCGCCGAGGGAGGGGTGGACGAAGGGGCCGCAACAAAGATGCTGGAGATGGAGAGCGGGGGCTGGGAGGTTGGCGGAGGCTGCGGGACTATGATTCCCCCACGGATGTAGAGGGCGATGGATCTGAGGGCGGAGACCGCGGAGATGGAGGACTTCAATGGGTCCGACGAAGGACAGGCAGAGGCGAATCTCCGCGAGCAGGGCCGGTCTCTAAGGCCATGGGCGGGGAGGGGCGAGCTGAGCAGCGGCAGGGAGAGCAGCCCCAACAGCAACGGCGAGGCCGAAGGGGCGCAGTCACAGGACGACGCGCCGAGGGGCGGGAGGCAGGCCCGCGTGGGGGCACATAAGAGCCGCGAGGTGAATCCTTCCTCCTCTGCACCTTTCTTCCATCTGCAAAACAACCCACAAGAGGAGGTGAGATTTCCTGAAAACTGGTGCATAAATTCCTCAAGTGAGGAGGAGATTAGCAGTGGAGACGAGGATATGATTGGAGGGGGGAGCATGGAGGGAGGGGGGGGGGGATGATGAATTATGGCCAAAGAGGGGGCTTACTGGTTACGTTGACATGTGCAGGGAGAGAGGTGAGCGCGGACGACGTGGGGTGCTGGGAGGCTGAGCAGATGCCGACTCCAACAGCTTGCGGGGGAAGAGGTGAATGCTCGCGTGGGGGTGGTCGGGGAAGAAAATGGGGAGCCAGGAGGGGAGAAAGCAGTGGACGAGGGAGGGGAGAGGATAGCGGGAGAGGTAGGGGGAGGGGGAGGGGAGGAGGACGCGGTGAGGCGAGTGGGAGAGGGAGCGGTGAGAGTAGTGGAAGAGGGTGGGGAATGTAGAAAACTTGAGTCTTTATAAGACTGATTCAATAAAAAGGAAAAACTGAATACATTGAAAGAACAAGGTGCAAGCTAAATACTAACTAAACTGTGAGTTCTTACTAATCAAGTGACGAACTAAATGGGAGTAGAAACTAATTACAGTGTGACACGTATAAGTGATCACACGGTCTAAGTTCGGTGGAACTTAGGTTATCTGAAGCTTCTGGAACGAACTAAGTATATTCCAACACCCTCCCTTGTTCCGGGAAGCAATTGCGTTTGTGTTTTCGAGATGAATGCACAGGATTTAGATCGCGCGATCCAGAGACTAACACCAGTGAGTGAAAGATTTTTGACGTTTGTGTTTCCTTGGTTGGTTCTAACTTGAAGAAGCTTGCTGATGTAGTATAGTGGCGTGCAGATAGAGTTGTTGAAACTATCATTGTTGTCGGCGTGTTGTTTGTAAGTAGGCTCCTCCGAACTTGGTGTAGAAGGATCGATCGAGCATTAAGCCGAAGATTAGGAGTCCAACTCCGAGTATCAGGTAAGAAGGCTTTGCGTAAGAAAACCCTCCCTTAACCCTAACTTCTTAAGTCAATTGAGAGCTAACCAGAAATTTGTGGGTTTTCTAGGTGGGGTCGAAGGAAGAAGAAATGGAGATGTTCTACGGCGGTCAAGGGTTCCTAGTGCTGCTGTGGAGCGAATTGCGTCAGCGGTGAAGGAAGAAGAGAATGGTGCCTGTGTTCAAGATACGCACAGGTTACGGTGTTCAGCATCAACAGTCAGACTGCCGGAAAAGAGTTGCGTTCTAGTCCCTGAGTCTGTCTGTTTTGAATCATGTGAGGAAATGTCTCGCAGTGATTCAGTAGAGGTATGTAGAGAGAGTTTGAGATGTATTCTATGTCCCGGGGTGTGTATCTGCCCTACTTACTAATCTGTCTTTAGTGTGTGCGACCGAGCTAGAAGAGATAGAAGGTAGAGTAGGAACTTTTGTAATGCCAATGGTTTCTCTGTGAAATTCAAAAGTGTTCCTTCCCAGTGACTTCGTCAAAATATCTGCGGGTTGTTGTGATGTGGGTATGTAGTGCAAATTGATTTCCCCCTCTGAAACTCGTTCTCTAACGAAATGATGGTGTAACTCGATGTGTTTTGTCCTAGCGTGGAACACAGGGTTCCGGGCGAGTTTCAAAGCACCCTGATTGTCACAACTGATATCAATAGAGGATGGTAGCGCTCCAATAATGTGAGGGTCGTCGCAGTGAAGGGGGATCGCCGGGTCGGATAAGAAGCCGAGCTCAAGGAGAAGGTGACGAATCGAGACGCCTTCCTGTGTGCCGTCTGAGAGAGCGCGGTACTCGCTTTCGGTCGAGGAGCGGCTCACAGTAGGTTGGCATTTACTGGACCATGAAATAGGTCCACCGGCCATGGTGAAAAGATAACCCCCAGTGCTGCGGCGCGTCTCCTCGCAAGCGCCCCAATCAGCATCCGTATATCCTTGTAGTTTGTAATTTTGTCCTGTTTGATATAGGATGCCAAAGTTTAGAGTATGTTTGATGTAGCGTAAGATGTGCAAGCAGGCATCAAGGTGGGCTTGTTGTGGTGAGACCATAAACCGGCTAACGAGGCCAATAGCAAACTGCAGATCTGCCCGAGTGATTGTATAGTAAAGGAGGCAACCGACTAACTCACAATAGTGTATTGAGTCTATGGCCGGGGTATGGGTTTCGGTAACAAGTTTGATGCCTTCGGGAAGAGGGGTCTGTGCAGGCTTACAGTCCAACATGTTGAACCGTTCCAACATTTGGTGGGCATAAGTACGCTGATGAAGAAATATCCCCTCAGGGGAATGGGAAAATTGGACCTCTAAATATTTCTCAACTATACCAAGGTCGATGATCTTAAACAGTTGTTTAAGAAGATCTTTAAGCCATGTGACGAGTGCTGGGTCATTCCTGGTCATAAATATGTCATCGACATATAGTATCAGTAGCACTATGCGTCCATGGTCAGTAAAATAATACAAATTATGGTCTGCATTACTCCGCTTAAGGCCATGGGCTTGTAGGCGTGAGTCTATGCACTCATACCAAGCCCTCGGGCTTTGCTTGAGGCCGTATAGAGACTTGCGAAGTCGGCATACTAAGTGTTCTTGGCCCGGTTTTTGAAAACCAGGTGGTTGTTGCATGTAAACAGCCTCTTTAAGGTCACCATTCAGAAATGCAGTAACGACATCTAGATGGTGAATTTTCCAGCCTTGAGAAGCAGCTAAAGCAGAGATAATTCTAACTGTGGACCATTTTACTATGGGAGCAAAGGTTTCTATATAGTCTATGCCTTTGCGTTGCTCGAAACCACGAGCAACAAGTCTTGCTTTATACTTGTGGTTTGTCCCAGATGATCCAGTTTTGAGTTTAAACACCCAGCGGGCGGAGATAGGCTTCTGATCAGGTGGTAGCGGTACTAAATCCCATGTGTGATTCCGCTCAATTGCTGAAAGCTCTTCTTTCATTGCATTTAACCAGGCTGGGTTGTTTAATGCACCATCTAACGATATGTCGTCTGTGACAAGGTCAGGTGGGAGATCTGAGGAAACTTCTAGGGCTGCAGCAAGAAGCAGGTGATAATCATGGAGTTTGAGCGGTGGCTGTCTAATTCGAGCAGATCGGCAGAGGGGAACTGGACTGTCTGGGATCTGCGGAGATAGAGGGGCCTGGAGATCAGGGGTCATGTGGTCTGGAGTAGGTTCAGAAACGGTGGGTGACGGTGAAGATACCGGTATCGGTGGAGGTGTAATTTCCTCAGTTACAGGTGAAGGTAAGTAGTCTGACCCTGTGCCCATTCGTAGGTAATCTAAAAAAGGATCTGTAGTATCTTCAGTGGTCATAGTGGAAAATCCAAGAGTAGATTCTTCAAACACAACGTCCTTGCTAATAAGTATACGTTTCCTGGAGGGTTCAAAACATCTGTATGCTTTCGATTGATCATCGTATCCGACTAGGATACACCTTATGGATTTGACTTCTAGTTTGGTCTGTTTCTCCCGTGGCATATGCACATAGGCTCGACAGCCATAGATTCTAAGATGGCTTAAGTCAGGTTTAGTCCCAGAGTATTTTTCTAAAGGAGTTATCCTATCCAATGCTTTGGTGGGACATCGATTCAGAATGTAATTTGCTGTACGCACACATTCCTCCCAGAGGTAACCAAGCAAGCCATGACCTAAGGCCCTTGCAGTTTCTACCAAGCTTCTATTTTTTCTCTCGGCCTTACCATTCTGATGGGGTGAATAAGCCGATGTCAACTATCTTTTAATGCCCATTTGTGCACAAAATTCAATGAACTGATTGGACAAGTACTCACCACCGCGATTTGTTCGCAAAGTCGTGAGCTGCTGCCCTGATTCTGATATAACCATGCTCCGAAACTCCTTAAACTTGTGCAGCGTTTCACTTTTGTGAGATAAAAAATATGTCCATGACCTTCGAGAGTAGTCATCGATAAATGTGAGAAAATAACGTGCACCTGTGAGAGATCTGATCCTAAAAGGACCACAGAGGTCGGAATGGACCAGTTCGAGAACTTGGGATGTGGTGGTGCTGCTAAGCTTAGGGTCTCGGTCCTTATGCTGCTTTGCCATGACCCAAGTGTCGCATATGCGTTTAATCAGAGGCAGCCTTGGAATACCAATAATCATACCTCGGGTGGAAAGATAATATAAACTTTGAAAGTTTAAGTGCCCAATACGCCTGTGCCACAGTTCTGTAGGTGATAACGGGGGCGTATGCGATTGAGTGGCAACGTTTATTGCCAGATAAGTGTCCTCAGCACCTGCTTGTAATCGATAGAGATTATTTTGCATATCTCTTCGTCCCTGTAGATAGATCCTGTTCGAATCCTTGGTGTCATAAATGTAAAATTTCGTTTTGTCAAACAAAATTTTGTGTCCTTTATCAGCAAGAGCTCCTACAGACAAAAGATTTTTCTTCACACCAGGCACATAAAGAACGTGTTTGAAATCTTTATTCTTGTTCAAGGAAATAACACCTTTGCCTACTACTGGCAATGTAGCTCCACTAGCTGTCTTAATGTTCGTAGAGGTAGAGGGTGAATTGACATTACTAATCAATTGCTTGTCTCCTGTGATGTGATTGCTAGCTTTAGAATCTAGAAACCAAGTTGAGGAAGATTCGGAAGGATATTCGACCATGCATGCTTCGAGGTTGGTGGAAACGTCAATGTCGTCTTCAGCATTTGTCTGTTCGGTTTCTGCAACATGAACTTGTCGACTCCCGGGTCTCTTTATCCTGGTGAGTTCCATCTGCAGATCTTTTAATTTGAGTTCTAATTCCTTAACATGACAGTCACGCTCATAATGCTCGAAGCTCCCACACCAGTTGCACGCGCCATCACTGCGATACCTGTTTTCACCCTGTTGATTTCCTGTCTCTGTTCGCAGGTTCGAGTATGGGCCGGAACCTCGGCGGCCTCCCCTGAAATTTTGTCTTCCGCGCCCTTGGTATCCCCTGTAAGTATTTTGTCCTCTTGAATTCTATACCTGAGTGCGAGTGAATAGTGCCTCGTCTTCGTCCTGTTTATTACTATCAACCTCTCGTCTGACTGCTTCTAAGAGTAGTGCTGATTCTAACTCACTGAATGTAGGAAGTATCACCCGGCCAGTCATCATCTGTCGAAAGACAGTCCAGCTCGAAGGAAGTCCAATAAGGACGATATCAACGAGTTCCTCATCTGCCAAGTGAGTTCCTAAATTTCCAAGTTGAGTGACTATTGTACCTATTGCCTTTAGATAGTCCTCGACAGATTTGTTCTCTGGAAACTTGATAGTATATAGCTTGTGTTTAAGCATAAGACGTCTAGCTGAGGAAGATGACTCATACAAATTTTTGAGTTTATTCCATACTAAAGCAGGGTCAGAAAAGCTCATGAGATGCGGAATGATAGTGTCTTTTACCGAGAGGGTGATAAGGGCAAACGCCTTATTCCTGAGTTCTTGTAACTCCGATGCTGTTTGGTTGTTGGCAGGTACTATTGGTGTTGATGTGGAAGACGTAGCGGTGGCTGGAACTGTTCCAGCGGTGGTAGCCGTTCCTTGCGTGACGGCTCCAGAGGACGGGGATGAGGTACAGCTTGACGCACCTGTCTGTTCTGGACTATGAGTTGTGTCTACTACTGACCAGACTTTCTCTCTGAGCATAATCTGCTTCATCTTGAATGCCCAAATCGAGTAGTTTGAGGCTCCCTCGAGCTTCATACTCTCTCCTAATACTGTTTCCTTGTTCATTTCCATGATGTGCAGGAAAGAACGAAACGACTTCTACTTAGGGACTCTGTCACCTAACAATAAGTTCAACAAGTAGCTTAGACTAGAACCTCATGCTCTGATACCATGTAGAAAACTTGAGTCTTTATAAGACTGATTCAATAAAAAGGAAAAAGTGAATACATTGAAAGAACAACGTGCAAGCTAAATACTAATTAAACTGTGAGTTCTTACTAATCAAGTGACTAACTAACTGGGAGTAGAAACTAATTACAGTGTGACACGTGTAAGTGATCACACGGTCTAAGTTCGGTGGAACTTAGGTTATCTGAAGCTTCTGGAACGAACTAAGTATATTCCAACAGGGAAGGGAAAGGGGGAGAGGTTGCGGAAGAGGAAGGACTTGTGCAGGAGGTGAACCGGCAGAGGAGGTGAGGAGTCCCCGAGAGAGAGGAGAGCATGACAGTGGGGTTGCCGGCGGGATTCAGAGAGGCGGAGACGGTGTGGATGCGGGGAGTGGGGGGGTTGGGAGAGTGGAAGGAGAGATAGAGAGGACAGTCGGGGTGGGAGAGGGGGAGATTCATGAAGAAGGAGCAAGGGGAGAGCATGGAGGTGAGGGGGAGGGGGGAATTCGAGGCGAGGGCGAGCGGCATGAGGGGGAGAGATCAGGACAAGGGAGAGGGAGAGGTCGGGGGCATGAGAGGGGGGGAAGGAGATGAGGGCAGAGGTGCGGGCAGGGGGCAAGAGGAGGGGGCGGGGGGCACGAGGTGGGCGCCGATGGGCAGGGATCTTGGTGGAATCAGAGGCTGAGCTGTTGGAGCCGGTGGACACCGCTGAAGCTACAGTCCAAGGAAGGGGGAGGGGTGGGGCCAGGGGTGCAAGGAGAGGGGATCGCGGCGGAGGGAGGGGTGGAACAGCTCCAAAAAAACCCAAAAAAATTGTACCTGGGTCCTTGGAGGACATATTTCGAGAGGAGTCTTGGATTACAGAGTTAGAAGATTACAGCCATGATATGGATGTATTTTCAGGGCCAAAACCGGGTGTGAAGATAGAGTTTGAGAAGGTGCCTTCACCACTAGGATTGTTCCACAGATTTTTTCCAATGTCAACTTTGAAGAGGATTGTGAAGGAAACAAACCAGTATGCATTAGAAGTAGTGAAGGATGATGGGAGTACTAGAAGGGGACCGAGATGGGTTCCCTTGACTATTAGAGACTTAGAAGGATATTTGTGCATCCGTATGTTTATGAGCCTCAAGAGATTGCCCAATCTCCGGCTTTATTGGTCTCGTGACCTAGTTTTATATACCATTGTCCCATTATTTCATCAATGATGTCCATAGACCGGTTTGAGTCTATTACCCGGTGTTTGCATCTAACCCCAGATTCTAGAAGAGAGGGTGAGAAGGCGGATCCAAATTATGACAAAATTTGGAAGGTGAGGTGGTTAGCGGATAAGGTGAGGGATGCATGTGCAACATTGTCGAATTCCAATGTTGCACCCATGGTAGATGAGACCATGATCCGCTACAAAGGAAATAATTGTCCTATAAGACAATACATGCCTAAAAAACCAACAAAATTTGGGGTCAAGGTGTAGGTGCTTGCAGATTCAAGGGCAAAATATGTTTTGAACTTTGACATTTATTGTGGAGCAAATACAAAGTATGGGGAGAAGAAGAAAGATAGTGGAAAGGGAGTTGGCAAAGAAGGGGGTGACGTGGTGAAGAAGTTGGTAGCGGATTTGCATCATAGGGGCCACCTAGTTGTTGTATACAACTTTTTCAGTAGCATCCCATTGTTCATTAGCTATTGGATGTTGGAATTTTTGCAACGGGGACGGTGAGGTCAGATCGCAAGGGGCTTCCACCAAGTTTGACCAACAAGACGGAGAATGCAAAACACCATCAAGGCTGGTACGATTTTCGATTCCATTCAAGTGGGAAGGTTTGTTGTTTGATGTGGATGGATAAAAAGCCCGTGTTGCTTTAATCCACCCATGCTTTGGCAAGAAGTCCATTGGGGAAGCCATTATTTGTTTGGCGTTTGGTAGATGGGGAGAAGAAGATTCCTACCACCCCCATCCACCTAGAATACACCAAGGAGATGAGAGAGGTTGATGTAGCTGACCAGTTAAGGGGGGCTTGTTCCCTTCTTTCTAAGAGCGACAAATGGTGGCATAGAGTTCTCGATTTTTTACTCGACACGGCCTTCATCAACTCATGGATTTTTCACTCTGAGGTGTCTTACTGGCATGGTGTAGAGCCACTGACACATTTGGATTTCCATCTCCAATTGGCTCAACAACTAGGAGCTTGCATGACAGGTCGTTAATTATCCGTGTCTATAATATCTCCATTGGAGCCACGAGTGCATGGGACTTTGACATCAAAGAAGAGGAGGGTTGATTGGGTTTGTGGAGTGCGCACCAACAAGACATGCCCGGGATGTGCCGGCCTTTTCATTTGTGAGGGTGAATTCTACTTTTCTATCCCTAAACCCTTTCGAAGATAAATTTTCCCAACCAAGAACTTTTCCATTGTAGAGTCTTACATTTTCCTTGCACATGTCTGAATGTAAGCCCTTGCTACAGCTTTAGTTCCCCTACCCTCTTTCCCAAAAAAACAAAAGAGGGGAAAAAAAAACACAGTGAGGGGTGGACAAAACTGAATCACAGCTCGCAGTTGGGGGGTCGCTCAGTGAGCTGTTCGGTGTGGAGCATGTAGAAAGGGTACCGGGCAGCTGCCCTTCCAATCCTCGTGGCCTATGACTTGATGGGGGCATCATCTCTTGAACACCACATGTGCTGCCCTGACCTCCTCAATTTGTGAAGCAGTGTCTTCACTGTTAGACAGTGAACCATGGGGGTGAGCCAAGACATACACCAAAAGAGAGTGAGAGCTTGGAAAGCTCTCCCTTTATATAGTAGAGGGAGTTGTACAATCAGCCGCCAAGGCATTAATCATCATCCGCCATGCCCTTAACTAAACCGTTGTATATATAGTACGGTAGATAGTAGGGATATGGTTAGATCCTAAGTGGTTACCGGGAACTGGATGGGAACTGGGAACAGGAAGGTGAAGCGTCTGTGGATGGATGGAAAAACCCCGGAGTGGGGATGAGAGTCCCTATCTTAACACTCCTCCTCGAGGGACGCCGTGCTCGCTAAAAAACTTCATGGGTGTGAAGAAAAAGAGCTATGGCGTCACTCGGATAACTCCGCAAGGGTTTTCATCCCGGCAGTAGAAATGAGTTTCCGGTGCTGAGGGGCTGGTAGTGCCTTTGTAAGCACATCAGCGATGTTTTCGGCGGAGGCTACCTTCCTAATCTCAATCTACCCTGAGTCGGTAAGCTCTTGTGTGTAACCGAATATATGCGGGTTGATATGTTTCACCCGATCGGACTTGATGAAACCTGATGAGACTTGCTCGATGCATGCGGCGTTGTCTTCGAAAATGACCGTCGGCTTGGGGTTTGTGGAAAAACCAGCCATTGTGGAGATGGCTTCCTGCATGGTCCGGAGCCATACAGACTTTCGAGTTGCCTCATAGAACGCAAGTAACTCCGCATGGTTTGTGGAGGTGGCGGTTGTTGTTTGTTTGGTGGAGCGCCATGAGATTGGGGCGCCGTTTTTGATAAAAATCCACCCGGTCTGAGACTTGCCGGATGCTGGATCAGTCTTGAAACCTGAATCTGCGTAGCCAATTATCTCGACGGGGCCGCGAGTAAAGTGAAGTCCCAGATCTTCTGTCCCACGGAGGTACTGCATCAAATGCTTGACGCCTTGCCAATGTCTTGCGGATGGGCGTTGGCTGTGCCTGGCTAAGACGCTCACGGCGAAACTAATGTCCGGCCGTGTGTTGGTTGCTAGATACAGCAAAGCTCCCACGGCTGCTAAGTATTGCCATTTCTCTATCTCCTCCTCCTCGGGTTCGCTGGGGCGATATGGGTCCTCTTCGGTCTTGGACTTGCCGATCATGGGGGCGGAGAGGGCGTTGGCGGTTTCCATGTTGAATGTGCGTAGCAACTTGCGAGTGTAAGTCTGTTGGTGAAGTAGCAAGCTTCCATCTGCAAAATGCTTGATTTGCAGTCCAAGGCAAAACGAGGTTCGGCCTAACAGTTTCATCTCAAATTTTTTGGTTAGGATAAGCTCTACTTCTTTGGTTAGGTGCGGAGTTCCTATGGAATTCAAATCGTCCACATAAACTGCCAATATCACAAATTTCTTGTTGGATTTTAAGACAAAGATGCATGGTAGGGCGGGGTGGGTGGTGAACCCATGGGCGATCAAGTATGACTTGAGATGGTGGTACCAAGCGCGCCCGGCTTGTTTCAAGCCATATAATGCTTTGCATATCTTAAGTCCCAAAAATTTTCTAGGTTGGGTGGGAGGGAGCTGGGGTAAGAATCCCGGGGGAGGTTTGATATGGAGTTCTGTATCTAGGTCTCCGTAAAGGTAGGCAGTCACCACGTCTAGCAGCCTTGTTTCTAGCGACAGCTGAACTGCTAGGCTTAGCAAGTAGCGAAACGAGGTGCTGTCCATCACGGGGGAGTATGTTTGCTCAAAGTCGATCCCGGGTTTCTGAGTGTAGCCTTGGGCTACCAATCTAACTTTGTACCTAAGGATATTTCCGTGCTCATCTCGCTTGCGAGTGAAAATGAGCTTGTGACCTATGGGCTGGGTTTGGAGATTTGTAACAAGGGGGCCAAACACGGCTCTCTTGCAAAGGGAGTCATACTCGGCCTTGATGGCCGCTTCCCATTGGGGCCAATCAGTCCTGCTTTTGGCCTGATCTAGGGTGGAGGGTTCGGGCTCTAAGCTGGTGAGCCTGGTTACAAAGCTCTCGTGATCATCCCAAGGGATGTCACTTGGTGGTTCAGGTGCCTGGTGATTGACATGGAGTGACGCTTGGGTGCGAGGATTGGCGGTCTTGCGGCGCTTTTGAGGTGGCGCTGCGGGTACTAGGTTGCCTGCAGCCGGGAGTGGGCTGCGGACTATGCGCAGGCCGGTTTGGAAACTGTCCGGGACCTTGTCTGCTAAGTCTGCTAAGGCAAGGAGTTTGCGGACCTCTATGTCCGGGAGTGCTGTCCGAGGGTCCGGGTTCATAGTCAGGGTCTCCTGATCTTTGAAGTTAAGTGGTTTGCTCCTCCTAGACTGGAATCTAGGCATTGCGCCGGGAAAACTAGTCTCTATGAACTTGCAGTTCTGGAATCTAGCTTTGAGAATGTCATCCTTGTTTGGGAGCTTGTACCTAATGATGCTAGGGGAATCGAAACCAAGGTAGATCCCTTTGATTCTATGGGGTTCCATGGTTTTCATTTTAGGTTTGGGTGTTGGGTTGGCGGATGAGCTTTCCTTCCATGCAGGCTGCGCATTCTTTGACATGCTCCGCGTCACTAGAGCACATGTCATGCCCACCCAGCAGTGGGATCATGCGCCGCATCATGGTTGTGCCTGGGTGACCCAATTGCCTGTGCCATAGGTCGGGCCGGTGATGGGCAGCGAGGAAGGAAGCTTGGCCAGTCCCGAAGGGAAGGTGGTGACTCGCGCTGGGGCGGCCAGTGACCTCTTCCGCACCCAAAGTGGTGGGGGTAACGCCGCGGATGCTGAGCTCGTAGAGCCCATTTGCACCGGCGTGAGCTGCGGCAAGGAGTTTAGACCCTTGGCGTAGCTCCAAAATTTCAGTGCCCTGCTCGCTGGCAGTGGACACATGAATTTTGTTGGCCCGGAGGTCGCGGTAGCTGATCAGGCTCCTTGGCGCTCCGGGAGCATACATTGCTTTTTCGCAGATGAGGGAGGCTCCTTTGGGCAACACTAGGTGCGCTCGGCCCTCACGGAAGCGGAATGTCCGTTTTCCTGCGATTGTGATTAGATCACAAGTTTGCCAAGGCTCATTTCGAGTTTTGAACTGAAATAGAGCTTGGTCTTGTAAGATTGTGTGTGTGGAGGCACTATCAAGCAAGGCAATGTTGGCCTGATTGGTAGTGACCCCCGTATTTATCATATAGTTTTCTGGGTCAAGTTGAGTGAGGGTGAGGGAGGGGGCATCGAGGGTGTGAGTCTCCCTCTTTCCCCCCCTCAGAGCCTGCAGCTCCTTATACATGTCAATTATGTATTGGGAGGCACGGCAATAACGAGCATAATGGCCCTGCCTGCCACATTTGTCGCAGGTACCCTTCACTGTTTGAACTGGAGAACTAGATGAGTCTTTCTTGGGTTTGCCCGCGTACCTTGTTGTTTTGGACTTATTCCATTGGTGCCGCGGCTTCCAATCTCCCTTGGGTTTGCGGCGTGGGGCTTCGGAGTTATGAGACTCACGACTTGCTCCGGTTGGCTTGGATGCTGTTGATGGTGTTGGTGCACTCTTGGCGAGTGGCTGTGACACCTCGGAGTTGTGAATCTCCTTCCTAAGGCGCTGTTCTGAGACCTTGAGCATCACTTGCTGGTTCTGCTCTCCAACCTGCAAATTTCTCATCAATTCAGCGTAAGTAGGGTATCTCAACATCCTATACTGCTGAGTCAAGGCGTATGTGGCTACGGGGAAGGAGTTGAGCGTTTTGTTAATTAGCTCTGCCTCAGAAATCTTGATGCCGCAGATCTTAAGTTGTGCTGTGATCCGATGCAGTTTAGAGTCGTAAGCACTCAGGTTCGGGAAATCTTGCACCCGGAGCTGCGACCAGTCTTCTTGAGCCTGCGGCGGCGAGACTAGTGCATCCTGCGCAAAACGAGCCTTAAGGGCGTCCCAGAGCTTGGCTGGGCTCTCTTCCGGCAGGTACCGCATGCGCAAGCTAGCGTCCATATGTCTGCGCATCGTGAGTAGTGACTGCCAAAGGTAGGGTGGCGGTATCTCATCTTCAGGGTGAAGATCTAGGCATGCGTCAAGTTCCTCTGCAGCTAAGGTTGCTCTAATGTTAAAGCTCCAGTCTGGGTAATTGGAATAGCTGGCCTCTAATGGATCAAAGATCAAGGGGGCTGTCCGAGTATCTCGGCGAGGCTGGTTGGCTTGAGTAGCCATGGCGATCACTGCTGGCCTACTAATTGTGCTAAGCTAGCTGCCCTATGGGATGGCTCGCTCTCTCTCTCCTCAAAGTTACACTTCTCACTCTGAAGCTACTTGCTATTTTGAGCGAGGGGAGGAAGGCGGGGGGGGGGGGGGGGGGGGGGGGAAGGGGGGGGAAAAATAAAAATCAGTAAAGACAAAACATCCCCTAAAAACAAAGCATCCTCCTAAGCCGAAAACACATGGGCGGTAAAGACAAATGTGCTGATAACGTGTTAGACAGTGAACCATGGGGGTGAGCCAAGACATACACCAAAAGAGAGTGAGAGCTTGGAAAGCTCTCCCTTTATATAGTAGAAGGAGTTGTACAATCAGCCGCCAAGGCATTAATCATCATCCGTCATGCCCTTAACTAAACCGTTGTATATATAGTACGGTAGATAGTAGGGATATGGTTAGATCCTAAGTGGTTACCGGGAACTGGATGGGAACTGGGAACAGGAAGGTGAAGCGTCTGTGGATGGATGGAAAAACCCCGGAGTGGGGATGAGAGTCCCTATCTTAACATTCACAAGGACGCCGAGCTCGTGGGATAGCACGTGTGGTGCACCTCCAATTCGAGCCTCCACAACTTGCAAATTTGAGCTTTTTTGTAATGAGTTTGAAGCTCATTTCTTTTCTAATATACTATGCTTTCAATATGATTCATTTTTGTGTGCTTCTCATGTGTGTGAGTTGTTTTAGAGCTCACTTTCCAATCTCAAATTGTTTTTAGACTGTAGAGGTGGCCGTGATTGCAAGACACTTTTCTCCTTAACTATTGTAGATCTTTGAGTGATTCTTTTTGTAAGAGCTTCTTCTATAGTTAGAGTATGAGATCTATCCACCAAACCTACCGTGTACATGAATCTCACTCCCCTAGATTCAATTTTCTATTCAGCCCTACTTTGGTCAACTCTACAAATGGACATTCAAACCTTAATTTTGCACTATTCACTGCTTGGATTTGCAATCAATCACCTTTAGGAGATACCACCATGCCTTCTCTACATTCCCATGCTTCAAAGCCTCGAAACTATTCCAATCAGCTCATGGAATTGACTCTGAATAAGTTCTCCACGGCCATAGGTACAGGGGAGGCATTTGGCCATGGCAATGGGCACGGGCATTTGGGGGTTAAACTACTGTGTTGATGAACCTGATCTCGGTATCCTTCAGTAATTCTATTGTTGGTCATTGGGTAGTTTCATACAAGTTGTATGGAATATGCTCTAACAATGTTCATAATTAGCGTGGGCAGTGCACATTGAATTAATAAATTCATTATAATTCCCATGTGACAAAAACAAATAAGATATAAAATAGAGAGGGCAAGTGCCAGAATCTCCGCAACGTCAACTCCAATAGCTTGGGACTGTTCACACGAGGAACAGCTCCAGCCTAATTATATTAAGCTCATCGACTTCCAAACTTAACTTCGCCGGCCTCAAACTCTTCTCGATGGTCGTTGCAGCTAGCTCCGGCCAAGCTTGTATTTAAGATCATGGGAGAGGAGATGATCAGGTTGTAGTAAAGCTGGAACTCGGTGGTGTTGTTCCGTGACTCCTAGCTGTGCTGCACATAAGATACTTCGGTCAAGTGGGACGGTACTGGAGGTTTAGAGCTGGGAGATCCGGCATTGGTGTTGAGGTAGACATGGTGGGACATGGTGGTCATGTGGGAAGGACGTCGGTCATTTCAGTGCTAGTTCTAGGATTAGTGCTCTGTGTAGCAACGTTGCCTGGGCGTGCTGGAGCTTGGGGGTTCGATGGACATCATGCCACTTGTCTGATTGCAGAGGTGCGTTTTTCAGATCGATGTTTTGGATTTCGATATTTTATCTTATACCTGAACTTTGATGTGTCCTACATTGATGGTATAAGGGTTCAAGTGTCTGTGAATCATGCAGTACGTTGGTGATTTTGGTGTGGAAAAATGGTAGAAATCCAGAGTTGAAGAGTTCATGTCCTATTTACGGTGTTAATGTTCAAGGGCTTCGAAGCTGGCCCTCTCATTAGCCAAGGAATTAATTGACAATATCTGACATGTGATGAATATAATTATGTTGTAACTCTATGACGGAGTTGTTTAGTTAATAGTGTTTATGAAGGAAGAGGTGTGTGGATATTTGTTCTCAATGGGTGAGATTGGTCACTAAAATGCACTGAGATGGTGATAAGTTTGGCTTCGACGTTTGAGTTGGTTTTTTGCTCCTGCAATATAAATCGTGTGGAGATCAAATGCTAGTTTGCTCATAATTGGTGGGCGTTCTTCTGATGCAGTCTCTGCTGCAACCTGCGACTTTGAAGGCAGTGAGATCCTTGCTTCCAGAGTATGCAAATGGGAGCCTGGCCAGCCTCTGCCTTTGGCCAGACGAGATCAAGCGGATGCCAAATTATCATTGGACGTATCCTCTTCATTACATTGATACCCCCGACTTGCTCTGCTCTTACGACTACGAGCGTAATCTTCCTAACCTACTCTCCAAACCTTTCTCTTATTGACAGAACCTAAGTACTAAAGGCAGACGTTATTTTTCTGAGAATGTTCCCTAGTCGAGTTTCAAAGATCAACAATCTTCTGCACTAGTCCTATTGCACTTCTGCAGCTGCTGTATATCCTTCCTATATGCTAACGACTTCCGTTTGTAACGGTGCAGGTGACTGCTATGACGAGCATGGTAATAAGGGCTTATGTGCATCGGGGGCTATCAACAATTTTACATCTCAGCTTACAAAGCTCCAGCTTCAAGGACACAGTCGTCCTCTTTTAAGAAAGGCCCATGAAACAGAGCGTAAGTGCCTCCTCAATGGGACACCTTCATTTGTCATATTTCAGACGGATAGTGACCTATGTCAGATCTAGTTCATGATCAACAATTATCTGGAATCATCGTACAAGCATTAGCTCTTGGACTACTAAGACTGCCGCGTACTACCTAAATATTGATGACATAAAAAGATTGACATGCTGAAATGCGGGGGGTCGTCAGATAATTTCACGGAGGCTCTTCTCTTTCTATCGCACATCGTAGGCGATATCCACCAGGTATTTGCACTACCATCAGGTGTGATGTATTTTGGGTGATTCACTTTCGGAAGAGCCGTTTTGTCCGTCTGTCTTCTGCTGATCTCTATTAATTATGTTTCAAGAGCTTTCCTGGATATAATCGCAGCTTATTGTTGATTGCCCAGGATTCAGGTGCCATTTCTGTGGTTTTCTAGAGCCACAAAACAGTCAGCGTCTTCACTATTCATTTCCCATATTAAAGTTCTCAGTGATTTTTTTTGCTCTAATATCTTACAATCATCCTGCACACAGCCTTTGCATGTAGGTTTCACTTCAGATGGAGGTGGAAACACTGTTCTGGTGGAGTGGTACACACACAAAACACGACTTCACCATGTATGTCAGCATCCTTATAAGACTGAATTAGCTTATCACCTAAATAAATATTCACTCCTTTCGTGTGTGTGATTTCGACTTTAATGCATTACATGGTCTTCTTTTTCTGAGTCTATCTCCAATAGCAGGTCCATTGTTCATTTAGAAATCTGATTGATAGGGCGCCGTGTCTTTACATCTCATCTTAGTGCAATTTGAGTGGCATGGCAGATTTGGGATGATGAAATAATTGAAAGGGCGAAAGATTTGTACTACAACAAGAGTCTTTCCACCATGGTGGATGCAATTATGCTAAATATTACCGTATGTTTGCACCTCAAAATCTTTCTTATTTTTTATCCTCTTCTAAATATGAGACTTCTGTCCAATGGTAGTGGTACTATGCCGATGATCGACAAGAGTCATCACATAAAGTTTGATGTGCATTGTGCTATCACTGACTCATACCTGGGTTTGTGCAGAATAATTCGGTTGACCAAGGACAACTGTGGAGTGAATGCTCAAATGGAGAGATTGCTTGTCCTGACACGTAAGTTCTAGCTGCTAACATATAGCAGTAGATGCAGCAAGAGATTATAATTGAGAATTCTGCTTCTAATTTGCTCTTCTTTCACTAACCAACTATTTGCGTACATCATACCAGCTTTTGTCTAAGCTTACAATTGTGCCCACTACAGAAGACCTGAGGTTCTATGGTTCGGTTGTACAGGTACGCAACCGAAGGAGTCAATTTAGCTTGCCAGTATGCATACAGAAACGCCGCTGCTGGATCTATTTTGGCAGGTAATTACTCTTCCCTCCAGAGTATGAAATCTTGCACCAGAGTCTTGTCAATTGCAAAGCATGTCTGACGCCCTCCAACACATTTGTGCTCTATCTGCAGATGAGTATTTCCTCTCTCGGTTGCCGATTGTGGAGTCAAGACTAGCACAAGGAGGCGTGAGGCTTGCTGCAATTCTCAACCGCTTGTTTAGTGCCAAGAGATCCTCTCACCGTCTCACATTCCTGTAATTCCAACCCTGTAGATTATTACACTCGCGAGGCATTCGTGCTCATTCGTAAGGACATGAACACCATCGCAAGAAGCTCTGTCCAAAATGTACCCATGATTCATGTACCACTGACGGCTACATTGCTAAGCCCTGTCGGCAAGGGAACTTTGAAGCCAGTACCGAGTTGGAAGAATTCTAATATTGAGAAGAAGATGAAAAAGATATCCTAGTCATGCTGCAATTTATCACTTTCCTTCTCGTCGAAGACACACTAGTGTTTGAAGGTTTCAACACCAAGACATAATTTCACAAATTAAGGTTGCAATGTATTATTATGCATTTACCGAAGCAAGTGATCAGAAACTGTATGTGTACCATTGCCTCGATCGTATGTTTACTAAATCGATCTAAAAATGAAGATCGCTGAACAGTGTCACTCTTGTGCACGTACGCTCAATTCAACTTAATTGTGAAAATCGGATGTGGAATCGAGCATGAGAGCTTCAATTCTAATGGGTGTTGAGTTGTAAATTCTAATGAGTTCACCGAGCCATAAGCAGCCATGGCCATGGCCATGGCCATGGCCTGCCCCATAAGCAACTCTGGAAATCATCCAGTGGACGATAAAGACATGCTTGAGAATGAGATCAATCGCCCAACCTGGAAGCAAAACCAGACATATGATGGCCCATGGCCCATGGGGAGGGAGCCAAGTTCCAACTGCAGAGAAGCAGAGAGAGAGAGAGAGAGAGAGGGAGAGGGAGGCAGAATGTTAAGATTCATACTGATCCCGGGTGGAAGACGAAGATAAGTTATTTCATGATATTTGGAACATTGCCATAACTTAGCTATGTCATATCCGACCGGCTAAGTTATTATAAGAGGCAGCAACAGTGACAGTGATATCGTCCAGAATCAGCACTAAGTGAACATATGATGGGCGAGATGGACGATGGGGGAGATGGACGGAGGCGTTGGCCCGTTGGAGATTGCGAATGTGCACAAGCGGGCCTACCTTTGCAACTAAAGCGGTGGAAACCTAGTCAGCCATGGCAAGGCCAATCCATGCCAATGGTGGGTCGCCTTCGATTGTTAGGGTTTCCTTTGGTGACCACTTAGATGAGTAGCCTGCTGTTGCCCGGTTCTGAGCTTTGTCGGAGCCCCCGTCTCGCGCCTCCCTCGTTGCTTCCCTCTCTCTCCTCTCCCTGTCTTCCCTTTTGACCATTAGTAGGTAGAATTCATTTCGGTTGAGGGGTGGGAGGAGAGAGAGAGCGCGAGGGGGGAGAAACAGAGCAGAGCAGAGGAGAGGAGAGCAGAACAGAACAGAGGAGCGGGCGGAGAAGCGCAACCATGACAGGGAAGGCGAAGCCGAAGAAACACACGGCCAAGGAGATTCAAGCGAAGATTGATGCGGCGACGACGAACCGCGGCGGAGGCAAGGCGGGAGTAGTGGACCGCAAGGGTTTGGACAAAGGGGGACACGCGAAGTTAGCCTGCCCAGTGTGCAAGGCGACGGCGCCCGACGTCAAGAGCATGTTCATCCACCACGAAGCGCGCCACCCGAAGCTGCCGTGGGAGGAGGACAAGCTCCTAAACTTGCACGGCTCGGCTTCCACGTCCGCCGTGCCTGAAGACAAGCCCAAACCCGGCGTGCGCGGCAGCCTGAAGAAGTAACCCCGCCCTCTCCCCAGCTGCGGCGCAATCCGCTCTTTTGTTGAACCCCTAGCACTGATACAAGCAAGTTGATTGCAATCAAAACAGCGAGAGTACGATGGAGCGAGATAGACACAGACAGACAGACAGACAGACAGACGGACAGACAGAGGAGAATTATACAACACTTCTCCCCAATGTTATAGCTAGGGTTTGGAGCCGAGTGCGGAAGAATCCTTTCCTGCACTCATGCCTTCTCCTCCATTGAAATTCAACTTGATTCTGCTTGTGATCCATCTCTCCTCCACTCCACTGTACCTCGGGACTGACTAACTTAGGCTCATCACTCACCCATGTAGACTAAGTTAGACCCTTCTGTAATCGAACGCTGCCGCTGCTTGATCTCAAGTTATGGCGATCATGGCACCCTGGTTTTGTTCGGGGACTGTATCGGTTGTGCTGCGTAAGTTACGAATGAAAGGCCAATGATCGCAGCTCGGAATTCCTTCCACCCACCTTTCGTCCTGTGATCACTGAATGCGGAGGGAGCAGTCTCTGGTCACCATTATGCTGTCAATAGCCTGAGTTATTTCCTGCAGAGCAAGATTCTGCTTTTGTTTTTTTTTTTGTTTTTTTTTTTTTTTTTATTGATTTTTTTTCTAGTGCTTTGGTCCTGGTTGGAACACAATCGTTGCCATGGGCGGAAGAAAGGATGGGTTCGACTCACTCTCATTTTATTTTTCTAGTGTTCCTTAGTTACGAATGAAAGGGTTCCTTGAGGATGGAGTCTCTCTCTGCTATAATAGGGTTTCGTCATTTGACATAAGCAAATTTCTGTCTGTGACTGGTTGAGATCACGTAAGTTGTGTCTGTCTGTTTGTGATTGGTTAGAATGCTTGGTTCTGTCTGTCTGTTTGTCTGTGATTGGAGTCATGGACTCATGGCCCAGCAGTAGCAGTTGGAACTTGGGTGTGGAGTGATGATTTTTCCTCCGAAAGCTTCCATGGATTTGGAGAATCGATACTATGCAGGGGAGGGAGGGTTAGAATGCGCACAGTTCGTTGAATGCAGAGAGAGCACAGTCTTTTTGTGGTAAAAGAATGATTGCAGAAGCTTGCTTTTGGTGTAAGTTGGGAGGCTGGCATGATGAGCTGTGCTGTGCTGCTTGTTGCTGTGCTTGTGCTTGCCATGATCTTGATGGATCTCCCCACCTGTGACCTCACCTGTGTTGCTTGCAAGTCTTGAAGCCAAGACCAAGATTGCATTCATGACCAAAATCTCACAATACTTATTCTTTTGAGTTACTTGTGAAGTCATATGGTATTTGACATATGAGTTTTCGTCGAGCATACTCTTGCATGTTCATTCTGAATTGTTAAAGTGGGAGTCCCCTGTGTAAAGTAGCAATAGTCTCTCGTCATCTCTAGCACTAATTTTGTGCATTCTCCACTTTGATTGAAGCTCATAGACCTAATCAAGCTACTGTATCTATAAATAGAATATCTCTCAAGCAATTCTTGTTTGCACCCCCAAATGTCTCCTTTAATAAATATGGAAGAGCTTAGAGCATCCCCAGGAGTACCCTAAACCTCAAAGCCTGTAATCATGAGAACGTCGTTCTCCCAAACCTTAGTGCCTTTCCGAAGCAAAATATTCCAAAACCGCTTACAGGTTTACAAGTTTCTCGAATCAGGTTTCAACCTGTAAATTACAGGCTTACAAGCTTGAATAAAGGCTTGGCCTGAACCGCAATTCATGTCTTTCCACTTCTTTCCAATTTCAGGTTTACATTACAAGCCTTACTGGGGATGCTTTTAGTGGCCTTTTCATACTTGATGTGTAAGAGTTAGTTGGTATTTCTATCTTAAGTGCAAAGTTTTCAAGATTGAGAAGCAATGTTCTTTATCTATCATTGTATAATAATTTAGAATTGGATTTTTGTAGTGTCTTGTACCTTTTTAACTTTTGTATCTTGTCTCCTTATAGTAAGATATTTATATTTTTGTTTGAATTCCCATTTATCAATCCATTTGTAACTAAAGCATAGAGAATGGACTCAGATACAAAAATTGTTCAAAGTTGTGTTGTTTTATATGGAAAGCTATTATATTCTTTGGTGTAAATACTTTGGACATTTTGTAGAAAATTTGTAGAATATCTTAGAGTTAAGATATGGCTCCTAAAATTCACCATTCATAGGAAATTTTAAAAGAACAATAATCTTAATCAAGTTTAAAATATATGATTTTTGAATTTTTGAAGTCTCAAAGATATACATGAATAGTTAAAAAAATTTACGACAAAAGTATATATTTGTGATTTAATCCAATTCAAATCTAAATTTGCTAAAAGGCATTCTAAACCACACTATTCAAATCCTTAAAGATACCTACAATTATTTTTAATTAATAATCATCATTGAAAAACATTGAATTGTAATTCTGGTATAATAATGATGGAATATTATTTTAGTTCAAAAGAAGAATAGAAAGAATGAAGTGAAAGCAAATTTCATACATACAATATTAATAAATAAATTTTCAAAAAGTTCTTTTAAGATTTTTGTTGCAATTGTTGTTATATCATGATATATTGAATGAATCCAATACATATTAATTGTAAGAATTTAATCTAAATGTAATATTCTCTTTCTAATCCAAAAATGGAATTATAAGTGTAATTCCAATTAGACAAAAACTTATTAACTTTCAACCAATCCATTTCAAATCCAATGTCAAAAACACTTCTACAAAAATTTAAGGAATTAAATCTAAAATCTTAGATGGAAAAGAAATGTTAGAGTACCAATAACTTTTATCCATTAAAATAGAGCTTCCCCTTGGTTCCTATAAGATAACTGGATGAATGAAATCTTTTAGTCATGGCTGGCAGTGTGTATGCAGAGGATGAAAGGAGTGAAACAACCCCAATTGAGGATGAATGAACTGGAGTGAGACCACTCCGAGATTGAGAACATGTGTACAAAAGTTAACCTCTAAAGGTCCAAGGTGTTTTGGCACTTCCAAAACTGAAAACTGCAGATTTTGACCACCGTATGGAAAAAGATGTATGTTTCCAATAAAATTTGCTTTTATGGTATTTCCAACCGTAAGATCTTCAACCTAACTACTTGCACTAACACCCTGTTAAATTTCAATTGTTGGATCTTTACCATTAGTGAGATTATAACGTTCAAAGTTTACTGTTTTTTTTTTTTTTTGGGCTTTCCTCGAAAGACATAGTGCAAATGGTGCCAAGGGAGACTTGATTATTGTTACCCCAAACATTTTGCTCATATTTTTTTCCATGTAGGTAACGAAGTTCGGCACCTCCATGCAAAATTTTGAAGACTTATTTTGATTTTTTGGCCTTCATGCAAATTATTTTTTAAAAGCACGTACAAAATCGTCAATATGGTAAAACTTAAATAACATTAAATGTTTTTGGTTTGGAAAAAAAGTGAACGGTGAAAAGTTACATCTATGAGTTTGTAAATTTTGGAAGAAAAAAAAATTGAAAAATTCCTAAATCTCAAATTTTGAAATTTTTTGAAAAGAAAAATTGTAAAATTACATGAAACTTTGAAGCTTGTTCATGTAATTTTTGGAGGGTGCCCTTGTAAAATTGGTAAACTTTTTGGCTTGAATCACTTTGGATTTTGAGTAATGATTTGGTTATAAACATGCTTTTAAAAAAAAATTGAAAAAAAAACTAATTTTAAACTGCCCGTTTTGGACTTGAAACCTAAAATTTCTAAATGAAGGTTCTAAAATTGGAATTTGACTTTGAAAATTTTACCACGTACACCTTGCGGTAAAGGGAGCATCCAATAAAAATATTTGGCAAAAATATTACTTTTAACCTCTTCAACTAGGCTGCCCGAAATAGCAAAAACCCAAATCGGGTTTCCATGACCTTTAGAGGTTAAACAACTCAAGATGAGGTACAGTGGAATTAGATTACTTTGCTGTATGTAGATGACAATGAATCAAACATATATGGTATCCAGTTATAGGAGTAAAGGAGATAAAATGATCTAGAAAGATCTATGAATAGGATAGAATCTGAAACATACTCTGAGATAGACTCTAGTTCCTTTTGGGAAGGAACTAGTTACTAGTATGTAAAGGTTGAGGAAAAAGAAAAGGAAATCCTTGGAAAGAAAAAGGAAGGTCTGAGAAAGGAAAGAGATGAATCCGCGGGCCGTGTCTGCAAGCGTGTCTGTATAACTTACCGTAAACAATGTCTGTACTGTCTGTCTTGGGGAAGGATTAATTGATGCCTCCGCCTTGCGATTCGGCCGAGGGAGGGAGGGAGGGCTTTGTCTGCGTAACTTAAACCTGCTCTTTAGTCTTCTGCCTCCGTCAGGCTCATAACTACCGCTACCTGCGGCTGCGCCTTCTCACTCCATAGCTCTCAATCCCTCCTCTCTTCTTCTTCGACGTCACACCTGCGCCTACCGCATCTATCGTTCTTTCTGCTTCTAGGTTACTTGATTCCCTCCTTTACCTTCACTGACCTCCTCTTCACCAGACTCCACACTCGATCGGCTCCTGTTCCCTTTTCTTGCTTTGCGTTTCGTGTCCCTCGGCACCCGGTCGGTATGTCTGTTAACAATCATCTGTTTCGGATGCATTTGTATACTTGGAATTATGAAACCCTTGCTTGTAAGTTTTGCGATCGAGGCCAAGTGCAGTTAGGTTCTTAGACGAGAGTCTCGTGCACGATGATCGATGTTGGATTAGCTAGGTTGGGGCATGTTGGTTAGAAGACTCTCTTCGGGTAGGTTTTAGGGGAGAGCTCTTGCGTAGTTTAATTTTGTGTCCAGGAGGAATATTCTTGAGTAATGTTGTTAAATTTTGAGTAAACACAAGCTGAGCGAGAGATGGAGACTTTTGCTTCTGCTTTTTTGTGATGGTTTCGGTGCCGGATGTTAGGGTATAACGCTTTGGTTAGGTTATTCGTTATGGCAGCGGATTTGATTTTGATTTCTTGCTCGTGCAGATTGCCTTGTTCAGAGAAGCGGAATTAGGGGATTGCTGAGCTTCTAACAAGCTTTTCTGCCTGTTGCTTCGAAAACAGGATGGAGGTTGTTTTCTGATTGCGGAGCAAGAAAATTGCTCGTTGCTTTTGTGTAATTTGGTATTTAGAAGCTGCATAATATTGTCCAATTCCTGTTCCAGGGATAAGAGACAGTGTCTCTAGGGTTATGTATCATTAGTTTTTCATATGTGCAGGTGCCTTGTATCTACTGTTGAACACATCCACGATACATCTCGGACTCCAGGGGTTCTGTTAACATTTATATCATGTACTGGAATTTTTGTCGACATTTTATATGCTGATTTTGTTGATTTCCTTGCTTGGGCGTATGCAAGGACAGAACGAAGCATGGACCGCCGAAGCTGAAAGGAACTTCGTCTGGAACAAGGTATGTCAATTCTGCCAAAATGCCTCTGATATAAGCTTCTGATAAGCCGTTGAACTGACTTTCACAGATGATGTTGCTGGAATATTTACCTGTATTTATGCGTTTGTTTGTTCGGTTCTGCAGCTTCAAACTTTGAGAAGCACATATCTTAACAATATGATTGAGCTTTATGGGACGCTTACAGCTCGAAGCAACCAGGTATTTGTCCTTCTCTTTGATCTTTCTGGTTCCCTATGCAAGAACTTCCGCAAATTTACTGGTTGTGAATGGAACAGCTTTTGCTTGGTATTTCTTTCGATTTTAATCAATATTGGAACGGCAACAGAGAAGTTAGATATTGTTAAATAATATATCGCGGATGTATGTCGCGTCTCATAAACCGGGTTTATCCTCAATATGCAGCCAATGCCGGCTGAGCAACTCCAAAAGCTGAAGCATTATAAGGACGTACTGCACCGGATGATACCGTATTTACGAGTGCCCCAGGATCGTGTACCAGCGGAATTTAATAGGGACAAGGTGGACGCTTTTGAGAAGCAGATCAAAAACATCATGGAAACATTTCAGAGAAGACGCTAAGTCTCTGATGGACGAGATGATGCACCTGTGATGCGACCAACGACAGTAATCAGACCATGCTGTCAAAGTTTCTTGGGGAATATGAAGAACTCACCCTCAGGACATTCGAGAATTGGACTGCTACAACCTTCTGACACTGTAATTGCAGAGAGTACTGTACATTACTCAACTTGGTAGTGGTGTGAAGACGAACACAGATATTCGAGATGATTGGAATTACTGCACATTTTAGAAGTAAAGTTAAGACATTGTAAATGAGAGCTTTAAAGTTCGGAAGACTTTCATCTGATTTGCACATATGGCACTAAAATTAAACTTTTTGACTTTATTTTGTATCTTTTTGGCTCTCATAATAAAAATTACAATAATATTATACTATTAGCAATAAGCTGCAAAATTTATGGATTACATCAAACATGTCTTAATAATTGATATCATTCTATGATCAAAAGGCTTGTCATTCAAAAGGCTATGTACTTTAAAATAGAATAGAATGTAGAGCCAAATGTTTAGAAAGTATATAAAGATGCTTTTATATGTAGTAACAACTTTGGTATATTTTTGTTCAAAACCATATTATATTGAAAAATAGCAAAATTCATATGAAATACAACCATTCAAACTATATTGTACTTATAAAAAAAATGAACTTCCTATGGAATACATCCAAATGCATAATTTAATAATAGTGTTATCTCATAGCATTTTATATTATGTTATATTATAATAATTAAATCCTGCATTCTTTTGTAAATTCTAATTTGAAGCTTAAAGTTTTTACTTCAATTGTTGGAGAATATCATATGTTCTGTAGAAGCTAGTTCTTGGCACCTCCATCGATCCAACATTCTACTATTACTTTCTATTATCTTACCAAAAACAAGTTGAATGTAGATGTGAAGTTGCAAAGAAGAGAGATAAACTTTGAAGATTGACGTGAATGAAGTGTTTGTTTGTTCCATCCTTAGATCAATGTTCGACGGGACATAAGAATAAAATAATTAATTACTCACCCTTTTCGAAAATAAACACATAGTCCTAAGTGAGCAGTTACAAATAAGACTAATTCAAATAACGAGTAGTTGGTATAACACTTGTTTTGTGTAGAATTTTGAATGGCAATCCACGAGCTAATTGTTGGTTTAAGAGAGAGCGTTTATTTCGTATATGTGATTTGGATTTGAACCATAATGGACTCGTCTGAGTAGGTGTAGAGAATGTAGTAGTTTGGCACTACTAAGCGAGCAATTGCAGGCAAGAAAGGAATTATATCAACCAACATCCCACCACATGCATGACAAGAGACGTTACATCCATTGCAAACATTCAATAAAGTAGCTTTAACTACTAAAAAATTGCTAAAAAACTTCATACTATCAAAATAAATATGACGCTATTCTGAACAAATGTCATGTAGAAGTTTAATGCTATTAAATTCATGTGTTGTTTGTTTGAGTAAGCCTACAACATCATACAAATGTTTATTGCACTCCACACGTAAAGGGATTGAGCCGAATTTCACCAATGAAGAGCGAGAAGCAGGAATTCAACCTCTTCAGGGTATAAACTTGGTTGGCATCAATCCAACCTGAGTAACCCCAAGAAAGAACATCATGTGTACAAGGAAAACAATACCATGCTAAGTATTAGATCATGTTTTAATGATCCACATGTAATGCGTAAGAAAACATGGTGGATTTGTGTGTTTGTTTCCTCGTACTATGGGAGAATTTTGCTTATGTGCAATGTTGTTGAAGGTCGTCTTATGTTGTCTTTAGTTGAAGCGTTTCTTACTTTTCCTCGAGTTTAGGTCTTGAGCTTGAAGGCTTTGGAAATAAACAAATGATATGGGGAATTGCCACTCAGTTGGGTGGAGAAATGTAGGAACTTAGTGTGTTTTGAGTGTTGAGCCTCGATATTGGTAGAATAGGAAAATTTATTCTGGACTTTTACTGAAGGCGTCGGGTTTGGGTCTCGGGTTTATGCGAGTTTCTTGTAGTCTTCTACAACACGATCTCCGATGATTGTGCTTCGTTCCAGCAATTGCAGGTTGGAGCTTTATGTACGATCTTTGTTCTGAATCTAGGGTATGTAACTCTGTTCTGCTGTCGTCTTACTGAAGGCAGAGGAATTGGTTGGTAATATACTAGGTTTTTTTTTTTTTTTTTTTTTTTTTTTTTTTTTTTTTTTTTCCTTTCTTTCTTTCTTTCTTTCCTGCCTGCAGGTCAGTGGCGAAGGATCCAGGGAGAGTGTAGATGCAGGTGGTAGGAAATAAACAGCCTCCTGGGTGAGGGTGGTTGCATTCGATGAAGCTCATAACATTGACAATGTCTGTGTTGAGGCCTTAACCCCTAAAAGAGCTTGCGTTTCGGAGCAGGTCAGGTTTATACGAGCTCTGTAAAGGCGTAGCTGCAGTCCGAACCTCGGTAGCAAAGTTTCTGTCAACGATTTTTGATGGCACTTCTTGGGTAATGTGTGTGCGGAAGTGTAGAAGGTAGAGGTGGAATGACTTCGTCGATCCAGTATGTGTTCGATTTCTGACGAATTTCTAAGTCGGAGGGGGTGTAAACCTGGGGAGTCATGCAATACGTATGTGCCTCGGGAGTCCACGGGTCCGGGTCGCTGCCGGTTATAGGCTCTTCAGTAGCTCTTGGTCCCTACGCAACGACCTCAGCGACGGTGACCAGGTCACCCTGGGTACCGGTTCTCCCAGTCACCTGAAATCACGGGGAGGTTTGAGGGTGTGTGTGCATGGCGTAGAGACGCGTGGACCAATACGAGGGGACTTCAGACGTGGGGGACATGTTCCACGACAGTGGATCGTCAACCGCCGTGAAGTCCATAGGCTGCGGCCATTCTTCACAGACTGGAGGGCGCCGAGAGCAGGGTTCACGTCCGCAACACACATAGTACACATTACGCAGAGGGATTTTTTTTTTTTGAACTTGTGCGGTGCTTCTTCCACAGACAGAAGAAGGGAAAAACCCTGCCTACAGATGAAAATGTCTTCAAAGTTATGGTGCACCTCATTTTCGAGAGGTCCTACACTCTTTATCTACGTCCTTCTACTAACTATGCAGCCGACGTATGTACATAGAGACGCAACTGTGTGTGCATGCACTGGACATCTACCAACTATTTACAGGTTCTACATATTTCTGTTTGCGGTGATACGAGCGAACACTTTCGACTCTGTCCTAAGTAGGTCGATTCAGTCCTTGGTTACCTTGAATTCCACATATCCGACCTTCGTAAACAGCAGAGTATCGCCCATGCCAAATTTGTTGGCGCTGCAGAACTCCGGCCAGCCCTTCGTGAAGAAACACTAGGTCTGCGTTCTCGCCTTATGGCGCATGGTCCTCACAATCGCCTCCGTTATAGGCCTCATGAGCACGTAATCCTTTTGGTTGAAGCCACCCTCCCCCTCAGCGCGCCAGTACGCGGTAGGAATGTCCTGCTAGGATGTATATGGACATAGTAGTTACCTTGGAGAAAAGGGTTTAGGAAATTCCATGTAACACATGCTCCACAAAATGAAAGCAAAGGTAAGCACTGTCATTCCGGTGAAATACAGAGATGACACGGACAAAGTACAATCAAAATGAAATAAAGAAAGATAAGAATGGAACTCACCAGTCTCCCTGACTTCTGCTGGAGGAGATGTGATTTGCGGAGTGTCTTCCGGAAGTGGGGAAGTTGCGCCTGGTTTGGCCTCCCCCGTGCATGGGAGTAAAGGACTTGGGGCTGCTCCACCTGCGGAGGTTCACGTTCATCGAACAGAACACGCGAAACGGTGTCTAACTCGGCTTTAGGCTAAAGAAGTACGGGGACAGCTTTCTTCTCCAACACTTCGTCCACAGGAGGGGGGGCTGGACCATGCTGGCGAGGGCGAGGCGTCATCAGAGGGCCAGACTTACGGAGGGGCAGGATTGGAGCGTTGACAACCCTCGGTTTCTCATCTGGTGAAGACTCCGCGATGCCTTGCCGGCGGTGGATTGTAACGGCAAGATAACGCCCGTCGGCCACCTCGAAGGTGAGGAAAGCACCCACCCCCAGGTCCTGGTCCGAAAGGAATTGGGACCACCCACAACAGACAGACTTTGCGGACACGAGCCCCCAGCTGTCGTGGACTCGTGGATGCGCTCCAGCGTTAGGGGCCACTCCTTCCACGTCGTGATGGACGTCACCAGTGCGCACTTGGACTCCCCTGGCCAACCTGTACTCGCAGTAAAGGTGGCCGGGATCTCCTGCCACACGACGACGAAGAGGATGAGCTGTAAGTTAGTCATCCAAAATCTCGAACACAGAGGAAGACGTAATCGGTGTCAGTGACAGAGCAAACTAACTCGACGGCTAAGAGTTCGAGACATTTGCGAATGAAGGAGAGAAGAAGACCGCCATGGCGTCGTCGCGACATCAACGAAATCCGGGAACTTTGACGTGTACCGCCATGCCCTCAAAGAACGTCCACGCAATGGACCAAGAAAGAGCAGCACCATGTCCATGTCACCGACTACAGGAAGGGGTACTTATGAGTAGAGAGTTAGGCGCGGTGGAAGACACAGTCAAAGCAAAGTAGGCAACATGCAAGTCGTCGAGCTCTTGGAGAATCTCCATCACCGTTGGTCCGTCCGCCATGTCCTGGATACGTTGGTGCAATGTCGGCTGAATGAGGGGCGTCACGTGGCTACTGTCACAGTATAAGTAGCAGGAGTAGTTAGAATTTCTCGCAAAAGCGCAGAGGTCAGACTGCACAAAACATCTGAGAGTGTATGCTCGGTGATTGCAAAGAAGAAAATGAAATACTGAGAGTGGAGGAAGACACCTCAATTGCTGTGTAGGCAACCCTCATTATGGGCCGCAGGCGCAATTAAGCCTGCTTACGGCTAGGTGTAATTACAGGATCCGGGGAAGATCCGTGAATCATGACCAACAAGTCCCGTCAACATGTAATGTCACTTCAGTAATCATGAAATCAATCGAAGGGCGGTAGGGGTCTCACCTGGATGGTGCCATTCGTATGAACGCACCTTTGTGCAAGCTCAGCGAGGAGGGACTCCGAATTGGAATAATGGATTCACGAGGCGGATGTATTCCCGCAGACCTGGACACACATTGACAGAGGGTGAGTACAGTCACAGACAAACTTAACTAACCAGCAGAGGTCGCAGTAAAAAGGAATCAACAGTGCAGAAATCAACGCCCATGCGGCGGAGCAGAACTGACAGAGCACGAAAACATGAAGGAAGTTACTTACAGGTGCTGAACGGAGGATGATAGTGTCAAAACTCCGACCTGAAAATGTGGTACACGAGACTCCAGACCGCGACATGGCAATCACTGTACACGATGTAGAACGAAGGGTGCCCGACTAAACACAGCCGGGATGCATGCATGAAATCGTTGCATTACTACACTTCCACTCAAGGATTTTATACAAAAATTGGTATTCGTAAAAGTGTACAGAGTCCACGAGCATTCCGGAATGTGCAAAATGACAGTGACTAGGAGAACAGGTCTCCATGGCAACATGGGAAAAACATCCAGTAAACTACATGTGCCATCGAATTGGAAAGGAAGTGGACACGAAAAACAGACTGTTCATTGGCAGTGGTGATACACGTAGTTCTGCTAAGCATAGTATGACAAGATGGCTTGGAATTAGTCACTGCCGTCGTCCTCCAGCGCCCTTGCCTCGCCGTGAAGGTCACATTCAATGTCGTCACAGGAGCATGTCTTCGAGTCCTCTTCAGAGTCCGATCCCGTGGGCACTACTGAAGGGGGCCGGCCCACATTGCTCGACGACGAAGATGTCCTTGCACCCAGTGCCTCCACCTGCATTTGAGGGGGCCGCAAAGGTCGGTCCTCAGGACGTACATGGAAAACGCCAGTCAAATTTGCAACCGCCTCATACTGCGCCTCGGAGGTAGGGGACCAATCCCAGACGAAGTCATCGTCCAGGAGATGGATCACCGCACCATACGGGGGGATATCCAGGTTCCAGTTCACCTGTTCAAACAATTCGAGACGCCGTAGCCACTCCCGCACCTCCTCCACAGTGGACGGCCGCTGCACAGACATTGCGTCAAATCGCCGCTTCATTGTTGCGAGACAGAGGAAGCACAAGGTGTAGGGAGAAGAAATGGAGGAGCAGAAATGGATTCAGCCATGGTCTCAGTGTTCCAAGAGCTCTTACGTTCTGGACGGTAATGTTTGCCGTTTGAAGTCAGTACTTCTCTGGCTCAGTAGTCCACCATGAGTCCACATCATCCAACGCCAAATCCTCGGGTACAGAGATTGGAGAGAGGTACACACTTGCGACTCCGTGGATGTACCACGTCCTCTTTCTTTGTCCAGCACGAATCCAGCATAACGATGTCACATCTCTATCGTGAGAACTGAGGACGGCTCTTCCCTTTGAAGACTTTCGGAACGCTTGTAGGGACGCCGAGTACAGAGATTTCAACTTGGAGCCAAATATGAAAGGCAAGCTCGTCTCACTTCCCGCAGACTCCAGGACAAGATGTGGATTCGCCCTTGTCATACCAGGAGGCACGAAGTACTTCCGATCATACAGGTGTTCCTGCGTGACCAATCACAGATCAGAGTATGACATGCACGGGAAACTGGTACCTGATCTCGGCACATAGCGATACGTGAGCACACATAAATTGCATTGACGTGAACTCAGACGAATGTAACAAGTACAGATAAGAACCAACAAAGCAGAGCACAAAGTGAAACATTAGAGTAATGGTCCACCATGACAAGCAGAAAAGAAGGCCAGAACGACTTCTTACGAAAAGTATCCACGGGTGGAGAAGGTACCTCACAGTGGCGGGCACTTACGCTGTCGCGTGATTGCATGTGCTCCTTCTCCTCCACCTTGTAGAGCAACAAGAACAACCAAGAAGAATGGGGCTATACTGACGAGTACAGAAGAAGACGGCAATGCAGTGACTTCGGAAACGCACAGCACTGACGGTAAGGAATTGTAATAAGCGGGCATCCAATAACCGTAACCCAGAGCAAATAATGAAATGGAGGATTCCACAGCCAAGCCTAATCGTCTGAGGGGGTAATGCCCGACGACAAAGAGGATGTGCACAATTACAGAGTGCGTTCATGATGTTCAGCATCCAGCATTTACAATCATAATATGAGTCTCCGAGTTTGCAGTTCGTGAAGTAATGAGAGTCTGTTGAAAATCCGTAAAGTCAGTCCTAGAATTCAGGCATCCTAAGAACTCGGTACGAGACACACTCCACAGCGCAAAGTCGATGCTTCAAAATGCCCTTGGAAGTCCACAGCCATTCGCTGGAAGAGTAGACCCCCATAGGTGCGTCGACGCGGGACACTTCATTCACAGCGACCGACGCCGTCTTTGCGGAGGGGAGGAGCACGCACATTCCTTCGCGACGGATTCCACGAGAAGGTTGAAGGGTGCCCACGTCTCTCGCCATGTGTGGTCCGGGACTCCACCCTGCAATGACCACCAACGACAGAGGTTAGATACAGTACATGCGACCCCTAGCGTAGCCCCTCGTGATGCGCCCGGTAACACTCTTCCGGGCACATCCACCTCTCCCCGCAGGCTTTGCAAAACCATTTTTGCACACGGCCACAAATTACACATCTTCGCTTGAGACTGGATCTATACAGAGTGTGGACTCTCGGGGGCCGCCTCGGTGCAGGGGCAATAGGAGGGATTCTTTTGGGACACTGAATGGCACCCTGGGCTAGGTAAGTCCCAACCGCAATCTTGAACGCAAGGTGCGTGGTCGCTGGCAATCCGAAAACCTCCATTTCCTTCACCCAGCATACGTAGGCATTGACCATTGTGTGGTCGAGGACAAGATGAAACAACTTAAGCCACCACTTGTGACACCGCAATTGGCTGGAGTAGCTCCCCCGAAGCTGGTCCGTGACGTCCACCCCCCGCATGTACTCCACGTACTGGCGGTGCATGGGGGAGGACGGCACAATGAGTCTTCCCTCAATCCATCCACCCTGCGCAAGACCTTAGTATTCGGCTCCCACGGCGCCGCAGCAGTACTGAAGAGAGTGACGAGTTTCTTGTCCTGCCAGGAAACCACGCCCATTTGCCTATGGACATGGTTTCTGATGAGCATGGAACCCCGCACAGAGGGGTCGAGCTCCCGGTTCAGCCCTCCAGGTAAGTTCTTTCTGTTTTTCCTTACAGTACCGGTAGCCCATATGCCTTTACACATGAGGTCGTGAAAGAGATTCACACTGCCAAAGAAATTATTGATGACGAGTACATGTCCCTGATTCTCCAGCCCGCTCATCATGCGCTCCACCACGTGTTAGCCGAGACCATGCGGTCCTCCCCCTGTTCCCTCTCCAAAGTATACCTCGATGGTGTACACAAATCTACTCTTTGAACTAGCAAGAAGCCACGCTTTAATTCCAAATCTAACAGGTTTCTTAGGCATGAACTGCCTCATGAAACAATACTTCCCTTTATAGGGAATGATACATTCGTCAACAGTTATCTCCCTCTCTAAATTGTAGATCTCCCTCGAAACTGTTCCGAACATCTCCACCAGCCACCTTGTTTTCGCAATCCTGTCGAACTGACGGTGTTTGACATCTCGGATCAGAGTACTGTTGTCCATCAGGTGGAGGCACCGCATAATGTCCTCCCACCTCCGTAGCGTCATGACGGAGACAATCAATGTACAATACAAGAAGGGCTGCTTCCGCATCCAGTATTGGCGCACGATGGGAAGGCGTTTGCAGCCCATGAGAACAGAAATTCCTATCCACCCCCGGATTTCGTCACGGTTTACATCTTTCCACAGCCGTCCACCTTTTGTCCTCGGCGCTTCATTCTCCACGACCGGCATGGACGTCTTGGCGTACCTATTTGTTTCTAACACAATACGGTCCAATACGGCATCAGACTAGTATATGTCGAAAACGGTGTGGGGCAGCGGGACTCGCGAGGGTATGGGGCACTTCAATCTTGGTTGAGGACCTGAGAAGTTGTCGCGACTTCGGACGAAGTTGACGCTGTCTGAATTCCAGGAGGCCTTCCTATAGTGGGCAGCTAATTGGTGCTCATCCATTGGCACCGGTGTGAAAGCGTCCGGACGCATCATACCATTCTTCAACGCCCTCACGGTGCTTCACTAAGTCATCCTCGCAATTTGGGGCGAAGTCCGAGTCACTGCTCTCGAACGTGTCCTCGAACTCTGAGAGCCAGTCTGAGCCACTGGAGTCCAGATCCTCCACTGGCACTTTTACTCTACCTTTTTTGGCTTTAAGAGCGACGGGCGACAACATGTAATCCGGCAGATCGACACTTACCTGCGGAAAGGTCATCCTCGCAGTTGAATCTTGCGTTCCATCCACGCCTTCAGTGTCGGATCGAGGGTCGTAGACTCGTAGTCCGCAATTGGCTTCCCGGCTGCTGCGGCTGATGTGCTCTTCCCCGTGTTATTCTCGGCTACGTGCTCCGTGCGCCCTGGGCCTTGTCCACTTCGGGCCCCGCTTGCTTCTGCTCCTTCTGCTCCAACCGGTCTTCCATTTCCCGAGCTCCCGCCAAGCGCTGCGTCTGCGGCATCCACCGGTGTCCCCGGATACGAATCTAGTGAGTCCAAGAACAGGACAGGCTGCTGTGGACTGAAGCAATGCTGCCTCCTCCACCAGCCATATCCATGTCCCCCTTCGCTGCCACATGCACGAATGTCTGGACCATCCGCGATCCTGACATTCTCTTCCGTCAAGTGGCACTCCGTGTTGTACCCTCCAAGATCACAGATTACCATCTTCTGTCTCGTCGCAAGGTGTATGCCTTCCCCGGCGACATCCCCTTGTGTCCAGGAAGGGGTATCTCCTCTGTAGAAAGACGACTCCGATAGGAACCTATTTGGAACAAGGACGGCCCACCCCGACCTCCTCGAACTCCAGTCCACGTATGTTCCAAAAAAGCGATCTAGCATAATGTCAACGTTCACGAGGACAAACTTCTCCATCGCTCCCCCAGGATGCGTACTATCGAAACCAATCTGCCTCGCAATGGGGGCCGACCTCGCCCAAGAGTCATCACGTAACACCTCATCCCAGAGGTTCCATGTCTCCATGCTGTCGACCGAGTGCTGCGACTCTGGAGCGACCACATCTTCCAGTGCGTCGTATCCCTCGAACTCTGCGAGGACTTCGCAGATGGTGTCATCATTCGCTGTTTGACGCTCATACTCCGCCACCTACGCCGCGAGCGAACGCGTTAAAACACCGTGAGTGAGGTTTGGAACGACTGCAGGGGGGAGCCAGTCCGTTGGCTTCCTCAGCTGTCGGATGCTTTTCCCTTTCAAGTCCTTCCACTCCTTCACTGTCAGTCCTCCTCTGCGGGCTTTCTGTCCACCTGCAATTCACCAAATGCCGACTTACGTTCCATTTTCTCCACATAGAAAGACTTTACCCATCCTGAAGTGGGCGACATGCTACGCAATGACCTCGGAATTCACAGAGGAGGAGTAATTTAATCGGCACTCGTGAAATTGCAATGGCTTTCTACGGACAGAACTGCCAAACCTAAAACAGTGTCTCCTACAATTCCTTTGACATACGTGCGTGGACAAACTCATCAAAAACGACCATGTACACCATCCACAGGACCAGAACATTACCAGAGGAGCATGTACATTCTAGTATACTTACGTTGAGAGACCGGCGTCCACTCCGGAGGAGGAGGTCCTAATGCGTTTGGTGTATCGCAGGGAGGCATCGGCGTCTGCTGCGCGAGATTTGGTTTCTTCGTGAGAGACTTCCGGGGGGGCTTCGGTGTGCTTTCCCCCCCCTCCGCAGCAACCTTCTTCACCCTCGGCTACCGGGGCTTCCTGGGCCTCTTCAAGCCTCCCTTTGCCGCTCCATCCGCAGGCTCTGTCATGATGATAGCGGCTTCCGCAGGTGGCCCCTGACTGTCCAACCCCAACAACGGAGCTGGAGCCGCCTGCAACCCACAGATGTGTAGGCATCATTCCCTTAAATTGGCCCAGAGAAGGCCAAGCTCGTACTCTTCAGATAAGCAGAAATTCAGAAACTTCGACGAAATTTATCATGTGGATGTCAAAGTGAGCAGCTGTTCCTTACCTTCTTCGCCCTCTGCTTGCGGGGCTTCTTCAAGCATGGCTCAAGACCTCCCTCCTCCCCCTGCGTGGTGGCGATATCCGCGCCCGGTACCACCTCCTGCGTGTTGACTTCGAGGAGGGCATATAAAACCGCCTGTAGTGCGAGATCGTTAGCACAAGTCCCCTACATCCCTCCCGTGAACAACGTATGTCTAAGGCGGGCACAATGACTCTACATACAAAAGGAAAGCATCCATAAGTGAAGACTCTGTTTCCTGAGGTTCTCTCTCACCTTCTTCTCTCTGGGCTTGCGGGGCCTCTTCGCCGGCGTTGTGGCGATATCCGCGCCCGCTACGGCCTCCGTCATCTTCAGTTCTGACACAGGCTCCGTAACACCCTGCAGTATGGGGTCGTTAGCATGAGCCCCCTCCAGCCCTCCTCTAAATAGCGTAAGTGGCTCGAAAAACAGCATGTACACAAAGAACGACAAAATTCAGAATTGAACAGTGTGCCCCACCGATGGTTTACCTTCTTCAGTCGTGGCTTCCGGGGTTTCTTCAACCGTGCCTCCGGCACGGCCTCCACCGCCTGCGTGGTGACCACTTGACTGTCCCCTCTCAACTCCGTCGTATTCACGACCAACAGCAGCGGTGGAATGCCCTGCTCAGACGATTATAAGTTCATCCCCATCTCACCAGTAAGCCCGTAAAACATGTGAAACTAAGGTCAGCATCCTCTGTACTGAACCGGACGTTCACTATGAACAAAACGTTGACAAGTTTATGATTACCTTCTTTGCTTTTGCTCTCGGAGGCTGCTTTGGCTTCGGGGAGGGGTCGGCATTCTCCTTGCCAACCTGCGTCCCTGTTGTCTCTCCTATGACTCCCCCCCTGCAGCAGCTTTCATTACAACATAGCAAAATTGTGAGCTCCTGGAGAACCCCAAACACACGTATCATCCGAGGTTAAAAATCCCCGAACTTCCCCGGTAGAGACATAGGACAATGGAAATCCGACATTTGAATTGAGAGGAGAATCTGTTTTTCTGCCTTCGTTAGCCGTGGATTTCTCGGCTTCTTTGCCAGGGACCCGCTCTCTGGCGCCGTCTGCACGAGATGAACATCTGAATCCAGTATCTCCTGCGCATGCCAATGAAAGAAAGTGTGACCTCAGTAGAACTACGAACCGAAGTTCAATTCTCGTTCACAAATGTAACGACGTGCCCTAATTCATATCTGATTTCACTGTGTAGCCACGGGAATACGTCATCACCTTCGCCGATGCCTGCATGTTCATTGTTTGGAATACCACTTTTTAAACAATGCGACTATGCTACTGACAATCATCAATGAATGCCGGTTTTAACATTCTTGTAACAAGTCAGCAAACCCTGCCTACAAATGGCAGAACGCCTAAGCCCTAAACCTGACGAGAAGGCGGCGATTGAGTACAAACCTGGGGGGTCATGTCGAAATCCCCCGTGGGCGGATTCGAGGTCATAGTCGGCTGCGACCCTACTTTGGAGAGCCTCGCCAGGCGCTTCAACATTTCTTCCTGAGCTGGGGAACACTTGATTGCACAGAATGTCTGTCACCGTAGTCGGAAAAGCCCGTCGATCGCACCAACCAAGAATGCGAGCGGCGTGTCTGTACCACAGGTACCGGCACCGTTCTTGCTCCCCAAAATTTCCCCTACGATTCCACTTCGTCGGTCGTGGTTCCTTCAGGAGTGTCCTCGCGTCCAGGAGTTGCAACGCGCGCTCCACTCCACGCAGTGAAACCCCTTGCCCTTCAAACCACTTCTTCAATTGACCTTCACAGACTACAAGTCCCCTTCCTGATTGATTGGACCCTGCCTCTCCCATGTATGATTTCTCTCTTGAATCACGAACTACGAATTCTACCTGCAAATGGCCTATACGTTTGCAACACACAGGAATTCCAATCCCCGCCACCAAACCCTTTTGTAGGCAAACTCAGAGTCCATCCTACCAATCGCCCCTCTCACTCGGTACATCTTCAACGTGGTTGTCAACCTCATTGTAGCCGCCTCCGCACAGCGACTCCCCGCAGCCCTTCAGTCCAGATGCCTTATACAAAAACATAAACAAAGTTGTGGAGCCGCAAAACAGGAGTGGCGTAGGTTGAAGGCAAAAGACGAAGCGGGAATCCCATATCGCCACACGCGGGAGTCCTTCTAACGACCTTGACCATCTCAGCTAGTCACCAACGGCCACCGCATATCACGGGGAGTCTACCCCCAAGACCGTCCCCAACCTACGTTACCATTCGCACTATTCCCGGGAATACGTGGGTATGTGCATACATTTCATCACAGACACCGGAGTATGGCTCGGAATCAAATTCAAAAAATCATGTAATTACCACCTCTTCAATGCCGGCATATCCGTAGTTGCTCCCGAAACAAGATTCCATGTTCTTCGAGGTGAAAACTGCTTATACAGTACCACCGTAGGCCAAAATGGCCTGTCAGCTCTTTTAGGGGTTAAGTGTGAACATTCGGCAGCTAAGTCTTGACGGTGCCACACGTAATCTCAGCCAAGTCACTGAGCTTATTGAGAAGTGAGTTCTTCAGTCTCTCTCAGTTTTTCTAAGCGTAAGAATGATGTTGTTGATGCTGTGTAATATTTTGTAGCTTGTTTTTGTTTCCTAGGACATTATCATGAGCTGGAATCGATTGGCTTGTTTCCCAATCACAGAAAGAAGAAGAATCCCGCCGCGAAGGAACTGACGTGAATATAGTGTTTGTTCATTCTATTCACTAATCCGATGGCCGCTGGACAAAGGATAATGAATCTAGAGCTACTCCCCCCTTTGGAAGGTAAACACTTTTCTACACTAAGTGCCTCTATACTAAGCGCCTTGAAGACAACCGACATGTCATCCCCCCCAAGGTCTTTTTGGGTACCCATACAACGAGGTCTCAAGACCCCCCGCCATAGTTGGGTGGACTATGGTAGTAGGCACCACGTTGGCATAGGGATTCGAACTCACAACCACCTTTTAAATCCGCACCATTGTTGAAAATGCAACAAAAGAAACAAAAAACCTTGGAGAAGCAAGGGAGGACCGGGGACACTGGTCTGTAGGGTCGTCCACGCGTCAAATAGGGGTTGGGAGACCTCTGCTAGACGACCTAAAACAAGGCATCAACAGAAGACCGAGCCCCTCGAAACTAACCTAAAAACAGAACTAGAACTGAAGTCAAGCTAAGACGTAACTGGAATAGACTCGGCCTAGCTAAGCCTAGCTGTGCTAAACGACTTGAGAACTCACAACCTCCTCGATGTTGTGCCATGACTCAAACTAGCCTCTTGTAGAGCGAGCCCCACCACGTTGGTAGATGGAAGGGTGCAACCAGGCAGTGGAGTAAGACACATATTGTGCGAAATTCTCATGGGCCACCCTCAAGAATATATAACAACTATTGGCGCTAATTTAAAGTTTATAGTTTTCCTTTTCCGACCCAGGCTCATGGGTATTATTCACCCTTGAAGGCCCACCTTACAAGTCATTTAAAATCCAACGAGGAGACTCGCAATTCTACACCCTCAATCTATATCTTAATGGAATAAACATACACTTTATTTAGAGTGACTTCCTTAAAAGTTAGGATTTTTTTATTTTTATTCATTTTTTTATTTTTTTATTTTTTTCTCCTTCATATCTTTCGTCGTTCTTTTTTCTACGTCTTCCATATTTTTCCTCTTTTTTTCCTTTTTTCTTTTGAATCAAAATCAAACTCTTAGAATCTTGATCTAAGTCTCTTATGAAGATTGTAATTAATAAATTTCAGACAACATTTTTTTAAAATCACATTTCAGTTTGTAGTAAAATTTATGAATTTTGATTTCAAAAGACTAGGTACAAGTGCATGTGGAAGAGAAGAAAATGGATGAACAAAATCATGCAAATTTACATGATTGGACATTTTTTGGTTAATTTCTCCGCGGTATCTGTGACACCAAATTTCAAGAGTGAAAATCAACATGTTGAACATTTTGTTGAGAAATAACTTTTAGAACCTGCTGGATTTGGTCTATACAACTTGAAAGCGTGAAGCAGTACCTAGGATAAGTCCGCAATAGTAAAGTTTACATGATCTATCTGCCAGTTGATATCATCACATGGGATGTTCAAGCCATGAATCCATTTGGGGACAAGCAGTGCATCCCACTACAACACTCTACCAAGTCTACAGCCCAAAATGTGGCACACACTACAGTATCTAAGTATAGGCCGGACATGTAAGCACCTAAATATTGCAGTAATTTCTTCACATTGAAGTTGCCGTCATGCTTGACCCAATACTTGAAATGGACTAAGTGAAGCCTCCACACATATGATCACACTAAAACATGTAAGCTTTCATGGTGTCAGAAGTTTTGTTTTTTAGACTGTTTTGATCAAATGGAGATATGTTCCAATGAAAACAAACATCACAAAAATATTGTTCGTGGCAGAATTTGTTTTGGCACATATAGAGCATAGTTGGATTTTAAAATCTATATTCAGTACTCAGTAGCTCTTGTTGTAGTTATTACTAAGCAGCTGCACTACATGAAGTCTTTTGCATCAAATGATCCTTCGCACAAGGGAACGCATCCAAATTCTTGATTGCTTGCCATTTCCTCGTTCTAACTTACTCATTTTGATCCAACTCGAAGAACTTCTCGAAGGTTTGGTTGTCAAAATATATATGCAGAATCAAAAGCATGCGACAGATATTTATATGCTTTGATTCAGAAAGGCTTGAATTGCACAGAAGCTTTAAAGCATAGTGAGCTTGTTGAATTGGCTTCACACAAAACATTGACTATTGAATCGCTCACACATTCGTAACAGTCTCAAGTCGGTCTACACAACAATAAATTTCTTATTGGGAAATATCGAATTTTTACAATTGGTTTATAATCCGTAAATTGAAGCTCGCACACCAAACACTGTCTCGAGGTCAAAAGGACCCCATAATATCGATGACTATGTAGCCCCGATGGAAAATCTCAATGTAGACTACTTCCTGAGCTGATGCCTGAGTCAATCACCAATGGTGCGAACTCCAATTTGGTAAGTCGTAGACTCCTTTCTCTGAAGACCCACTGCTTTCTCACCGGCCAAAACCTCACACTACTAACGTGCCCTAACCGATCCTCATGTCAGTACGTGTCTTCTAAAATCAAAATGTTTTGAACTTTAACATAAGAAAATCAGGAGGACAAAGCCCTATAAAAAGAAAAACCAATGTCCTGTTAGCAAATCAGTACAGCCTTGATGTACACCCACAAAACAAGACTCTGTTGATGGCACAACTTAAGGTTCAACACGAACACGTTAGATTAAGAGCTTCATATAAAAAATCCTACTGCCTGCCAACACTTTCAGGTAAGGTAAGCCTTTCAACAAGCTTCTCTCGTCAAGCTGTTTGAACACAATCACTAAACCCTAACACCTTCCAACTGTAGACGATCTTCCGCAATCAACCTCTCTTCTCCACCAACCGGAAAAAAACCAAAAAATCACACTCACACAGGCCGTGAGCTCAATCAACCGTTCCAGAACTTTGCTAAAACATTGCTTCTCAAATTGAAAAACGATCAAACCACTGAAAGCCAGACACTCTCTTTCCATGGACCAAAACAGAATCAGACGACCTCATCCTAATGGCATTCCTGCTTAAATTCGGAACACCAGCAACGCCACTACCGCAACAACGCCTCCTGCAAAATCCTAGCTAATCCACAACCTCCTTGCAAGACTGTCGCAAACTGCAGCGCTAAGTTCTGGAAATCCTTCCCGAGAGCAGCTCCTCGCCAACTCTGCAAAAAGCCATCCACACTCCGCGTGGCCGCACCGCACTACAAGCCAGGTAACGGCAACGGCAACGGCAACGGCAACGGCAACGGCAACGGCAACGGCAACGGCAACGGCAACGGCAACGGCAACGGCAACGGCAACGGCAACGGCGATGGGTTTTCATAACACCCTTCCACTAACTTAAGCTTATACCACGGCCGTGGGGCCGTGGTGCCGTGGTGCCTCCAATCACAGAAACTTGTTCTCGCACACTATTTTTCGACGGTTTGGCTCATCAAGTCAGCTTCACGGTTTTTTGCTTAGAGTAAGAGTCAAGTTACCTACGCCTAAACTATTCTGTCTTTTACTTTTATTTTATTTTTGGATTGATTTTCTCTTACTCTGTTCGTGTTTTACTTTATTCTGATATAGTATAAATACTACCATTTTATTGTTCATTATTCCCATACTGCATGATAATATTGTTCTTTCAACACGCTTTGAACCCAATTGAAGGTTTAAGATAAATTCAACTAATTATTAAGAAATAACATTATTTTATTTCTTAAAATTCAAAGTGTAGTAAAATGAACACCACCATGACCATTCCTATTCTCCAAAGTACATCTTAACGTAAGTTACTAGAACCATCTTTATTAAAAAATGCAGGTGCTATGAGTTTCAGATCAATTCCAAGACAAAAATTCAACTATGGCATGGTTAGAGCTTCAATATAAAATCCACATACTGTGCTGGGCGTGGCTTCTGGAGCTAGCAAATCTGACATCAAAAAAGCATATAAACGCTTGGCGCTTGAATATCACCCTCATGTATGCAAAGGCAATAATCCGAGAAATCAATTCAGCTTATAAGGCGCTTTTGGATACAACTACACCTCAACCAATAGAATTTGAAGATGATTTGTCTGGAAATATGGAAGGATTCATGGGAGTTGATAATGACTTTTGGGACGAGTGGGAAGATTGGATGGGTTGGGAAGGCGCAGGTACCATGGATTATTCTAATCATATAAATCATTCCATGTAGGTAAATAGTTGAATATTTGGTTGCATAGATGATGATTTAATTGTGTAAATAATACCTCCTTAGCTTTCAAGGAGAGAATTTCACTGATTGTGACTTAAAATTTTCAAAACTATGTTGTTGCGTTTTGAATCATAGTGTCACACTTCAAAATTAGTGATTAAATAATATGTGTGATTTTTATGGGACCTTAAGGAAGCGCCTACGCTCCCAACATTGGGAACTTCGGCGTTCCCTAAGATCCCTATGAAAATTACACATTCCCTGTGTGTACAACGCTGGTTAAACTGTTATGCAAGGGGCTAGGGGGGTTGGGTAAGAGCGTTTGGCCACGGGTTCAGAGGTCGCGAGTTCGAACCTCGTCGCGGTCTAAAATTGCTGGTTGGTCCTTCCGCATACACCACACACACGTACACTCAAAGACTGGTCGCCAAGCAGCTGCCCCCATGAATGAGAACTGGAACAAAACAAACCACTCTCGAACCAAGCATCGACACCTATAGCACTGCTGGAAAGGCACAGCACTCAGAAATCCGAATTTACAGCTGTAACCTTAATTTTAACTTTTATTACTGTTGAAAATACATGATCAGGCCACATGTGATACGTATACTCTGCCACCATCCTGTTAGCTGATGGCAATGTGGAAGGAGTTTTTATTTGTTTCACGGACAAATTTATTGTGTTTACATTGACCTGAAATTTTGTTTTGTATTCATAGAGAACTCATCTTCTGCGGCATAATCTGAGCATTGATATTTTTTAATAGCCGTATAGATGGTCTGTGCACATTGATATTTCTTAATAGACATGACGGTTTTGTGTTTCTTTTTAATCTTGTTTGTAAAGATTGCTGAGCTTGTATTGAACTGAGTATGGACAATCGCACGAATCAGTATTATGGATAGGGGCTTACTCAAATTGCAAAAGCTGCTAGCTTTCTCAACAACGATTGCAAATTGGTATGAGCGCGGTCCACTGCTCTTCTCTGGATTTTAATATTCACGTTCCGGAACAAGGACTAGCTGGCTTCAGTGAGGGATTTGCCTCAGTTGAGGATTCGAGTGCTTGTGGAATATTGGTCTGTTGCGTATCTTGTGCTCGTATGCAGATTGTCGGTAGTTGAAGGAGTACACTGCTTGGTTCACGTGACTAGGAACTGATGAGTAGGAAATTATTATTGGATCTTGCCTTCAACAGGATGCCTTATATACGAACTTTTTACCACTGATAAGCTTGTTAAGACAGAGGATCTATGAAACACAGCTCAAAGACCTAAGGTGATGGCTGTGACCACTATGCAGTGAAATGCTTGCTTTCGTGGCGAACAGCCACATTTTGCAGGATACATTGGTGATTAAATGTTACGAATTGACGCAGTAGATATGTACCTCATACTTTTTCGGTGCTACATCTTGCAGACCTTGCTTCCTGACTACCAGAAGTTGTTGGCTTATGCTCCTGCAAGAGGATTGAACTCGTCCAAATTGCTAGAGAATTGCGGTGAGTCTAGATTGTGCTTAATCGGTTTGCTCTAGGACTAAGTAGTAATGTATTGAGTAGAATTATCTGGATTTCGAGTTGAGTTTCCAACAAGTTGAAGATGGCAGTAGATTTTATTCTCTGGTAATTAGGGTGAGCAGGTCCTTGAATACTTTCTTTTGAGGAGATCTTTGTTTGATAGACGATTAAACTTCCAAACAGTATGACTTATTGCTTCTAATGATGAGCAGAGTTCTTTCACAACAAACTCATGTAACATGGTGAATTGAAAAAAGTCGCTGTAGGTGCAGTGAATGAATCATCATCTTGAATAAAGCTCGTAGTAATCTTTCTGAAATTAAACTGCGCAGAGAATGAAGGAGATTTTGGCAAAGCAGGCTGAGTTGGGGATTCAAGCATATTCGAGTAGAGAAAGAAGTGCATCAAGCAAACATCAAATAGAGGCAAAATCTTGTAGCATGGTCAATTTAAACAAAGCAATAGATTTGTGTTTAAAGAATTAGAATTGAAACATCAAAAGTAGATATTGCACAACACAAATCACAAGTACAAAATTGTTCACAAAATTGTTTACAAAATTGATCAATGATGTTTAATCAAAACATAGTCTATGAACCTTTTTCACTCATCCTAGCAAAAACACTTAGTATACTAATTAAAAGATAGTGCTCATTTGAATCTAATTTCTAGATCTTTTAGAACGAGGTTGAAAATTTTGAGATTCTTCTAGTTGAGATGAACTTCTTGCAACGGGAGTTGGTGTAGTTTCTTGCTTCGATGATATGTTGTTGAAGTCCTTCATTTCTTTAAGAAGAAGTTGGGCATGCTCAAAAGATAGTTCATTCCATTCTTTATCATTTAAGTCTGCTGTGAGTTATAATGAAATAGTGGGATCTCATGGAGAGATTGTACAAGTCATTTTGGCATTGAGTCAAACGTGATGAGATTGTTGCACGATAATCCTAGCATTAGAAGAAGTTTCATCTCTTGCACATGCTGTATTTTAAGTATTTAGTCTAGTTTGAAGGGAATTTTATTATTGTGACTCTATTTTTAATGACAAACAGAGTGATTGTAGGCTTAATACGCAGCTCGATGTAAACCTTCGAAGGAATTGTTTTTTTTTTTTTTCACAATCGCATCTTAATGCCACGTTTACTTTGCTCTCGGGATTCTTGTAAACACTTCTCTCACAATTATTTTGATGTACTTATGTGGCATCAACATGCCCAATGTTGGACAGAGATGTTGTTTATATTGCTATTTTTACTTAGAATTGGTATATTCAACTTTAATTGGTAACTTTGTTATTGCAGGAAGGATTCTGAGATTTGTAACATGGATCTTTTAAATTTACTTGTAACACAATTACCTTTAGGTCTTTTACTGTCGGGAAGCAAGTTTAGTAGTGTAACTCCAAATCCTTCAATAATTCAAGAATGCACATAATATCAAATAAAGAAAAGAAGCAAATGAGATAAGAAAATATTTCTAATTATAAGAATTACAAGGGTTTAGGATAGGAGTATGAGCACATACAAGTAGAGAAAGAAGTGCATCAAGCCAACATCAAATAGAGGCAAAATCATATAGCATAGTCAATTGAAGCAAGGCAATAGATTTGTGTTTAAAGAATTAGAAGTGGAACATCACAAGGTAGAAATTACACACCACAAATCACAAATGCAAAATTGTTTACAAAATTGATCAATGAAGTTTGATCAGAACATACTCTTCTAACATTTATCACTTGTCTGAATCTAATGTCTAGATCTTTTAGAACAAGGTTGAAAATTTTGAAGTTCTTTTAGTTAATAAGATGAACTTGTTGCAGTGGAAATTAGTATAGTTTCTTGCTCCAATGATATAGTGTTTGAGTCGTCCATTTCTTTAAGAAGAAGTTGGGCATGCTCAAAAGATAATTCATTCCATTCTTCATCTTTTTAGACCTACAACATTTTAAATTGGTAGGCTTGATAAGCTGATAGTTCACCAGAAATTTTAGACTTACTCCAAAACAAGAAAAAACTTCATACATTAGATTCTTTTGACATCTATTTCATTACAATTATTGATTAGTGTGTGATTTTTACCATCTAACTATTTAATTTTTAATCAACTGTATTAATTACTTACAGATAATATTCAAATAAAGAAAAAGATTGAAATTGATTGATATTCTTTGCATCCCTACTAAACTCTTGGGCAAATGCATCTTCATTGAAAAAAACTTCAAAAAAATTAGATGCAAAATTGGCATCATAGGCATCTATCCAAATTCTTAAATGTCCTCTACATTGAATATAGTACATTTACTTCATTGATCAAATGGTTTTATTAGAAATGAATTTTATCAAGAACAATTCCAAAATGTACATTAATTTTTGGAAGTTCAAATGTTGCAACTTCTAAGGTTACTCTGGAAGCTTTTTACTAACTAGAAATTCACTATCAAGTGCACAAGGCATATTGGAAGGTTAAGCTTCTACTCTTGGTTTTGAAGGTAAAATAAACACCCACACTAAAACTTGATGAAATATCCCAAATGCGTTTTGATTATTGAATTTAAACCTTATGAAATTATTGTAGAATTGATTGTACAATAACCCTAAATATTTGAGAAAGCCAAACCACTGGATACAAATTCTAGTGACAATGTAAGTTGGAGCTGATTTAGCATGCATAGGATGGTCATTTGTCGTCATGACAGTTCTATTTTGTCTTGTCACCACCATTGTTTTAGACTACTTAAAGGACAATTCTAAGCCGCATTGAGGTGATTCTTCATGGTAAATCGCAATGGATTGCAGTTAATTGCAATTAATCCTGGTGAGTGTACCCAGCGCACGATATTCTTTAGTAAAAGATGAAGTAATAGTTTGCTATGTGTTGAGCATCCGACTGCATGGAGAGAATGGAATGAGCGGGAGTTTCCACATGCGAGGAGCGACGTTTGCTGTGCAATCCCTATAGGATATGTATATCTTGAGTTGAATGTGTGATCGTATGTCTGGCATTTCATAGTTGAAGATGCTAAGTTTGCTGAGAAGGAACGGTAACCAGAGAGGCTTGGACTTTCATTCAGGTCTGGTGGGTGATGTTTGGTGCTATGAGGTATGTGTTGCAAATTTGTGTATTCTGCTATTTGTTTATCTGTTTTTTTCTATTTTCCGGGTTTAGAGTGTAGAGGTAGCAAAGAAGAAATGAAGAAAGAGGCGTGCAAGTAGATGAGTGATTGCACAATCTAGTGCTGGCCCAAATGAGGCTTAGATGAGCCACTACACGATGTATGAACAACACAAGAAATCTGGAAGACGGCCGATCAAACACGTCAATGTTTCCATGAACGTTTGAGATGTCTGCTAGAACATCCTAGGAGACATCCTATCACATACAGTAGCTTGTATTCTACTTTGTGGAGCATGTTGAATGTTCACATAGTGGCATGATTAGGACTAACAATTTATGGATGTTTGGAAGTAAACGATGTATATAGAGGTAGTCCTACTAACGGGATTTATAACAATTTTCTTCTTATCTTAATCCTTTATTTAACCGAATGCTCTGTTGGCTTGTTGAAGATGTGCAATATTGGACATGCGCTAGACTATATGGGAGTAGCGACATCCAGTGGTGACAGAGGAGCAATTTTAAGTAGTAGGTGCCTAGTACATCGCCGATGTAGATAGAAGAATTTTTTTGATGTGATGTTTTTTTTAGGTCACAAACAATATAGCTTTGACAACTAATTTGTGACGTGACCTCGTATGCAATGCAAATAATTTCTCTAAACAAGCAGCCATCAATATTGTGGACATTTTCAACATTGCGTATTGCGACGTCTATATATGTCTTTGAAAGTTATGTGAGATGTATTGGAAGACGTCTGGAAGAGGAAGGGAAGACATTCTCATGGTCACTTGCAATATTACAGTGGATGTTTAGTCGTCACAAATCTTTTCTAGGACGTTTGTGCAATGGCGTCCTTTCAAACATCTTTTCAAACAACATATCAAACATCATCTCCAACATCCTTGCAAACATCTTCTCATATGACATAGCAAACATCATCTTGAACATTCTCTCGAACATCCTTCAAACATCCGCTAAGACATCCTCTAAAACATCCTCCACTACATCACAGGAGCAGTACCATGTCTCAAGCGATGTCTCGGCAAACGCTGCTTTAGTTCAAAAGACATTATTTGAGACATCCTTGAATTCATCAAAGATGTCTGCCTCCACATCTCAGATATCTTCTATGATGTTTATTATGAACATATTTTGACTATAAAAACTTCAAAATGATGCTGACGTGGCATGTCACGTCATTTCCTGGGTCTATGTTGGATTTTCCTCCTTCCTACGTTTTGCCACGTCGGATTTTTCCCGGTGCGACATCGAATAAACTACATTAGTACACTCATTAAATGAAAATTGTTTTAGGTCAATTTTCACATCTACTACATGCCTTTGGTAAGAAATACAAATTTAATATTTTTAGATTGAGTGTTGGAAGTACAATGAATATTTGAAGGAAACGTGAAGTGAACAAAATTCATCTCAAATATATAATACACTCCTAAAACTAATATTTTCACCTATGTGTATGTTGTAATGATAACATCATAGTGTGAACCAACTTTTTGTGGCATCATATATTTAAAAGAATTACTCAACCATGGTAATGATTCCAAAATTCATTACAATTGGTAAACTTAAACTCATTATACTACTTTAGTTTCAATCGGAAGGATGCCAATTTTTTTTTTAACGACAAAATTGTTAAAATGCATATTATTATAAATCTACAATTGAACAAATTATATTGGTAAGGTATCACAACATACATTAATGATGAAACTTATATTTAAATTGCAAAATTGTCACAAAATTTTAGGACCATGAAACCTCGGAAATGCATAACCATAAGTTCATAGCTTGATGCATTGCTTTTTCTACTTGTATATGCTCATACTCCTACCTTGAACTCTCTATATTTTAGTTTCAACTTTCTCCAAGTTTTGTATTTGTAGGTGAACCTTGAGGTCCCACACGTCTTGTTTAAAATAAATAGCAGGAGTATCTAGTAAACAGGACCAGAATGCCACAACAGATCCTTGAAAATATTCTGTCCTTCATCCTGCATAAGCTTTCATGCTTCAGAATCTATTGCAGGCATCAGTGTCAAATACTTGCAACGAAAACTAATATAAAATTATTATTTAACTTAAAAAAAACCATCCTGTTGAACTATATGCTGAATGGGGCTCACCAAATCTGACAGTTGGACAGGAAAGACGACTCATGACACAGTACTAAACCGTTTCTTACTAAGAAGCTTATGCACACATGGCTTTGGATTACAATACATCAATCTGTTTTTTGCACAAACTGCTGAATATGGCTCTGGAATCAGATGCTACTTAAATCATAGTGACAGACCAACCCTTGACATTGCAAATCTTACAAAATCAATTCAGCAGATTTGCAAGACTCCATCGTTTCCTCTGCTGTACAATTCCTGCAAATCTACAATTACACCAATCCTTCATTGTTGAATCCAATGTTGTACACTACTATACAGATGCAGAGCCAATAGTTTCTTCCCTTGTGGCAAACTACACTGAAGTTTCACTGCCCTTGTCTGTAAACCGGAGCTTCAAGCCATGGGTCGAATTCCCCGGGCTAACTGTGCAAGCTCCAGAAGCTGACTAGGCACCTGCAAGGGAAACATCCCAACTCTTGACTATCAGATTTGAGTAGGGATCTAGGAATTCTTTTCATTCTGAAAATGTGAAGTGGCAGTGTAGGCAACCGGGAAATCATTGAAGGAGAAGAATCAGTGACTGCAATGGAGACGAGAGAGTATAGATATGAGATTAGCAACATGCAAACTACCTGTTGAAGGAGCACATCGACTTTACTGCGAGCAAGCTTCAGCGATTTGAGGGATCCTTCAACGTTCACGCGCGAGATGGACGAGTTTTCAATCAAACCAGCGGCTGGTACCATGCTCTGGGCACACATGTCCTCCTCCACCAGAGCTAACCCTTGCAGAAGCTGTGGCACATCACGTCACGGTGTTGGGTAAACTAGTGTTGAAGATAAAAGTGATGAGCAGAGAACAATTTCCTTTGCGAGAAATCATTTGCACCTTCACAAGAGAAAGAAAATACAACAACCCGGCTCTGCGGTGCTGTCGTTTCAAGTTTTCCTTTCCCATTGTGAAGGGTCGTACATAGAGCCCTATTCAACTGAGCAGTGGCAAGCATTTACCTGTTCTGAAAATTCTTCATTAATCTCGAGCTCTTGGACTAGTCTTGGCAAGTTAATTTTCAAACGATTGTACAGGAGTGTCAACGCTCTGAAAAACAAACGAATCGTTAGCGAAATGAGGTTGGGGACGATTTGATGAACAATTGCAAGCTGCTCTACACTCGAGACTATGACTACTCACATGAGTCGTCCACCTAATTGGTGAACAAGGCCCTTCAGAGACGTAAAACAAACGAGCCCAAGATGGCAGAATCCACAAGCAGAATCCGTAAGGATCGAGCTTTTACTTGTGCCGGGATTTGCACTCGGGGGATGGCCCGAACTTCGACTTCGCTTGCAGGAAAAACGTCGAGAGTGCAGGAATCATGTCACGAGCGTCCAGGACAGCCACCACAGCCATTTCAACCGGATCCTCCGTTACGTCGGCTACATTTGCTACCTGCCTGCCCTACACACCAACCATCACCATCGCCCAGTTAGGGTCATAAATTTCTGAGAAGATCCAAATTCGGAATGATAAGGAACCGTCATCAGATGCTGGTGCAACGGTATCATAATCTTAGGTCAAATTATTCTCAGGCACAAAAGTTTGCATCTACAGAAGCGCCCAAAACATTAGATCGAAATGGGCAGAAGATTTATACCAGAGCCACGGAATGCTGGATCAACAGAGGCCACGCCATGACGGCCAACACCCGCCTGCGCCCACAATTCATCTCCCTTCGCTGCCGCAGAGTCAACCCAACCTCCTCTTCATCTTCTACTCCAACGCTCCTCGGACCCCACTTCTTTCCCTCGACTTCTTCATGCTTCGCTGCGCACCACACTCTGAAGGAGACGAATTTGTGCGCCGGTTTGGCGATCAACGTGGTTGGGTGCCTCACCTGCAAGGCGGGGCTGATCCTGTCCATTCTCCGACCCTAAACACACAGAAAGGTGAACACTGAGCGACGGTCGCTTCGTCTCTCAAATTTTCCAGTCATTACCACTCGGTGCTACGCTGATGTCGAACTGGAACCGAATCACAGAGTAATCTGTAGGCTACGGAGCTTCAGGCGGCTCTGAAGAAAGATTCTCGAGTCCTTGAAGGAGTGCTCCAATCCACGCAGAGCACTACCAAGCTACCAAACCCGGCACTGAGAGCTGTGTCGAAGAATCTGTCGCAGAATCACAGTTACAAGGGAGAGATTCTTCAGTTGCTCATGCACGGGGGAGGGGCGGGAGGGAGGGACAGGTGGGCGGCTATGGCAGGGCATGACACAGCTGCCGAAAACACGATTTGCAGTTAAACGACCCTGGAATGCATGCCAGACAACCAGAGCTTTTCGTCCCCAGCCTTGCCTCATTGGTGCCATTCCACTCAACATCCTTCCTGGTTGCGTGCAAGCGCAATTCCATTCGACGAACACGATCTGTTCGGAACCGGAAATCATTGTGTTTTTGGACGTTTTCCAAGCCACGGTGAGGATGGGTTTCTCCATCGCCGATTTCTGATGATCCAATGCATTGTGCCTCACTGAACACTCCTTCATCAACGACTGTGGTGTCCCCAATTAAATAATAATAATAGTCTCACTTGACCTTGTTGAATCAAATTTGGTGAATTTGAGTTCATCTTTTGCTCCGACTCAACCGGTGAGCACACAAGTGCTTTTCTGCAACTCCTTAAGGGTTACATTCTCACACGTGTCGCTCTGCTTACTTGTGAACATCCAACGATCTGAGTAACAAGTCAGTCTAGGTTTTGAGGTTTTTACACAGCGAATATGATAATGCAGAGGCTTGCTGGGTAGCGGAATAAGTGTTCAGTGAGTTATTTCATTGCACACTTTGAAGAGTTCTTCATGTAACATCAACTAAAACGATGTACCTCTAACCGGAGATTGGGTCAGGGAATGAGCAACTGTATGAAGTATTTTTTGATCGGACAGCAGATGAGCGGCGCGTCACTGACGAAGTGTCAAAAGGACACAGATTTGTCTAGTTTTGGTTCAAGGGTGACTGACCTACGTATTTTACACCATTGATGTGGAGCTCTATTTCCGTGGATTTCGCTCAAGAATGAGATTTAATCCAGTGAGTGCAGTATACTTTGGCCCAGAGGCTCTTCTAGAAAACATTTTGTGAGTGGACACAGTGAGGAAGCTCCAGTTCGAAGTCGTTCAATGCAAGTCGGACGCGGAAAGCAGCAACCGACGCCTGGCAGCTGGGGGTGTTGAACCCGGAATATGGATACTATGTCTGTCGTTTGGATGAACAATCTGGAAAGATCAAGGAATCACAAATTAAGATATTGGACTACCAGCTTGACGAGTTTTACATCTGAGAACAGTACGGTCATAAACACCACAAGACAGGCAAGAATCACCGGTCATATTCGTGGAAATCTTTCTCGTACGATTTGGCTACTAAGCGTTAAGAAGCAACTTGCTAGATTATGAGGGGAACACCTGATGGTTTCTTCCTCGTCAACAATTGCAGGTGCAAAGATGTTAAAATCTGCGTACAGAAGTATACAAACTAATATTGCAAAGATAGGTTGAGAAAATTACTTTAACGATAATGATTGCGACGATACCCACAGCGATGAGAAACAGGAAGAACATGATGCACCGATCTGTTGCCATCTGCAGTGCACAAAGTTCAATATTAAAATCACATGAATGGTGCTAAATACCTAGACAACCTCTACTTTCTAAAATGCTTTCTTGATGTTTACTTGTGGAATGCAGATCTTGGTGCATCCACCTGCTGTCAAAAAACCTTGTGCGTGGAGCAGGCACAATTACCGGAACTAATTAAGCTATCAGATAGAAAGCAATGATTTCAAAAGGATCTAGTATAAATCCGGGTTAAAATGATTAATCGAACCTTTCGACCAATCGCTTTCACAAGCTTTGAAGCCTTTTTAAGTGAGAACTGGACCGTATCCATCTCATTGTTTATCCTGCTCAATTGCTCGGTCTGCAAAAAATTTCATGAAGATACTTAGAGGAAAGGAACCCACAGAATATGTTGACTTCCAATCTCAGATTAGACCTTCTCTGATTCTCCACAGTACACTCAAAATTGCCGGAAAACTTGCGGAAAACTTGCGGAAACCTGCATCGTCACTGAAGAGCTACACAGTCGGGATCCAAAAAATCAAAGGACATCAAATTGGAACAATTGAGAGGGTTAGCAAATGATAGAAGGCATACTTGTTCTTTCAAAGTCGTGGATGTTTCTGCACCAATGCTGATGGTATCTTCCACAACCTTAATCAAATAAGTTAATAAATGCCAAATTTAATGTTAGGAGATTGTTTCACATGCGAAAAGATCATAATTTAGCACGCATTGTTCACATCCTACGCATTCAACTTTGTTTCTTTAGATGAGGTTCTAAAGAATATACCAACCTTTTTAGACCTTTCAATTGTCTGATCCGTTTCATCCATCTGCTTCTTTCCGGTTTCAATGAGTTCTTGATTCGACATGGCTGCAGACAGAAGAAATCAATACATGGGCTGTGAAGATAATGACAACAGTTATACCCAACATTCAAGTATCATAAAAAGCAGAATATATCAAAGCAGCAAGTGGACAACAGGACAGGACTGTGTCAACACAAATTCCTATACAAGTGGAGACAGAGACCACTATTTCAAGAGAGAAAACTAACTTGAGGCAATGCGAACATCAACATCACGCGCTGGACCTCCAGAAAAAGAGCCCCCATCAAGAAGTTCTTGCTTGTTTCCTATCGAGCTCGTGTAAGTCTTTCTCAAGCCAACGTAAGAGTTGAGCTCCCTGATCTGTGGAATAAAGACTTGTGAGTCAGAAACATCCTGTGACCTATCAAAGCTCTCGCTCAACATGTACAGCACCAAAACTTCAGAGACGCCATTCGTCACCAAAATCCAGTAATCGCTGACGCAATGCTTACTAGGGATTGTTTCTTCTCGGTCAGTAGCTTGGTTGTCTCCGGAGTTGCTTCTTCCTTGATTTCTCTATCAAACTCCTTGATCATCCTGTGCATAAGAAATCTCAGCTCAGGGATATTTCTTTAGGACCTAATTCATACAGAATAATAAACTTAGTGTTTTTAAACATTGACTTACAAATCAGATGCGGAAATATACAAATGAAAGTATGAGTTAAGTCAATTGGGGTTGTCACTGAGATAATCTAAGGGCAGTATAAAATTGATCAACACAAAGATGCTCGTGTATCATGGATTGATATTATTAACGACATTACGCAGCAAGTGAATCTTGAGGAACACACCTTTTAGCCTCACGCATTTTGGCAGTGAGCTCCTCCAGCTGCTTGCTTTGCCTCCCCGCATCTTTGATCTTGTCTAATCGTTGAAAACCAGTCCTGCCATTACAAAAATGACCATGCTGAGACAATCATCTCGACCTAAACATAAATCGCAATCAGACATGCGGAATAATAATCTCTAACTGTTCTTTCAACTAAAAAATACGAAACTGAACCAGAAAGCATACTGTCATACTTCAACTTAATCTGCAGTAGGAACAGCACCAATTGAAGGCCATAACGTACGGCATGGCCGACCGATCGAGGCTTCAAACACAATAGAAACGTACTTGTCTACATTCTCAGCTAATCTTGCAAGACATGCTTTCTTTAAACAACCTCGAAACCGATCCCAATCCACAGCTCCTTAAAGAATAACATGCAACATCACGCAATCTTGAACTCAAGACATGCCAGATGCTGCAGTCATACACATAATTAAAGAGAGGGCGTTGGGGTGCTCAGGTCACGGCATCTCCAACACACAACAGAGAAAAACGCAAGAGCAAGAGCACTTACGAAAGAATCTTAAAGATGTCAAGAACTTCTTTCTCAAGGCTCGCCAGCTGAGGCGGTATGGCGGAAGCCATAGCTGCAGCTAATAAATCCTCTGCAACTTCAACCAAACCTCACAGCAAACCCACTCCAACCCCTCCCCCTCTCTCACTCCCCTCTCTACCTACCCCTCTCAACTCCCTCCTCTCAATCCACAACCCCAATGCTGCAACCACCCCAAGCCCACCCTCAGCCCCAACATCTCAAACGTCCTCAACATCAAAGAACCTCATCATGCTCAGAAGCTCAAGAACTGTCCTTCCCTGCACAAAACCACTCCACCTCTCCCACCCCAGGTCCTACTCACCATCACCTGAGCTGCAATTACATCAGTGACCATGCGAAAACCATGAAATCATGTCCACTGTAGGCTAAAGAAGCTTCACTGCGACCCAGTAGACATCACGAGTAGACATCCGTTGGAGAGAGCACGCATGCAGCAGGCAACACGTTACACAGCATTGATCAGACTAAAGCCGTCCTGCAGCTGCAGCTGCAGCTGCCATGGCGGTGAGCTGGGAAGTGGGAACTCCAACGCCATGAGCTTGGAAGTGATCTCGTCTGTCTGTCTGTCTGTCTGTCTGTGTGTCTGTCAGGCTCCTTCTGACTTGTGATGATGAGCTTTGGCTTCAGTGGAGTGGAGTCCCAATTTCCAAATGTATTCATCCACACATGACCCAGGGGCCAGCCCAACTCGCTCAATAAATGCATCCGTTAGTCAAAGTTGCAACATGAGCCACGTCCATATCTAGAACCTGCAGAGATTCTAGCAGCTCATGTCTTGGGCAATGGTAGACAAGTTGTGTAGCATACAACTTTTGGGTGGAGATGGGTTTTTGTCATACAAGGCGGAGTTATGTTATTGAAGGAGATCAGGAATTTCAAACATTCAAATTTGGGGTCTGACGTCGGCTGCTTTTGTAACAGACTGAGCGACGTTTTTGTCGTGGGTGAGTGCCTGGGAGACTGTTCATGGTTGCGTTGAAGGTGTTGGACAATGGATCGATGTGTATATTATTCAGCTTTTAATATGGTTCTCCGGTGTGTGGTTAATGGGTGCACTTGGTTCTGATGATTAGAGCATGAATGGGTTTGTTGTAGTATGGGTACTTGCTTTGGCATATAGTGCGGTGATGGTAATGGATGTCGCCGTTGTGGATTGCAGTGACAAGCTTGACAAGGAGCATTCAACATTAGAATGGAGACAAATAATGGAGGATGGTGTAATAGCTTTTACTGGTTCTGTTGCACATGAAGTGTCGTTAGGGACTCAACTAATGCTCTAGAGAATGTTTTGCACATGTTGAGTTAAAGAAGTTGGTACAGTTCCAGTTTTCGACAAAGAACAGGTTCTGTTGCAAGCTTTTGAACCTCATCATTGGTGCCACGAAGCCTGGACTTACAACAATGTTGTGTGCTCGAAGGTTCTAAGCTGATGGTACAAATTATGAGCCTGAGCTTGAAGTAGGGAAACCCTAAACCAGGTCTGATCAAGTAGACAGTGAACCCTCCCCCTTGATGTATTTCTCTGCAAGGTCTGTCACCAGTTTTGTGAAATCGTCTACCTTTGGCCAATGATTGAAGTGGCCACCGTCAATTTCTATGATCTCTTTGAAGGGGCCGTAGTTTTTCACGATGTGCTCTTGTGCTCGAGGAGGGAGTGTGGTATCTTTTGAATATCTGATGTATACAGATGGTACCTGACCATATTTCTCCTTTGAGTATGTGATGGGCCTTTTCAACACTCGACAGGGGAAAGGTCTCACTAGGATTGAGCACAACGCAATGTCCTGCACAACAAGCTCGCATGGAGTCATACAACTCTCCTTTAACAGTGTAGTCTGGACTTGATTTGCCGTTTCAGACAGAGAACTTTGTGCTAAAGTGCCTGTTTTGGTCTTGTTAATCGTTACAAGGACATACCAATTCATGGTGCGCAAACGATCTCGGATATGGAGGCTGAATGGAAAGTAATTGAGATTGACTAACAATTAGGGTTGGAAATGTGTATACCTCTGAATCACAATCAGAATAGAAGACCTCTTTCAATGAAGGTGTAGGGAAATATATGGACGTTGGAGGATTCTGGGCTCCATCTGTGAAGTGAGAAACTTGATATCTTGCGACCGCACAATCTGTATACATCTGTGCACGCCCGCAAAAATGCTTCAAAGTCAGATTAAGCTTATGAAGAGAAGGCATAGTTTCAGTTCAATAGAAGCAGTTTCAATGTCACCTGTTACAATGTACCCTTGCAGTCTGAAGTGTCTTCAAAAACTAATTCAATGAATAGCCTGGAAAATGGTCTTGTTCGGAATCCAACTCTAAAAATCCGGGAGCTTTGATCCCCAACAATACAAACTTACGTTTGACAAGCTAAGAGGTCTGTATCTTAAATAAACAGCTAGAAAACAAGACACTTGATATGATTGATCTGCTCATCTTTGATCTGGATGTTTAGAAGTGAATCTTATACCCACCGATTTTAATAAAACCTCTCCATCTATTAAATTGTCACTCCTGAAGCGTAACATACAACGAAGAGGAAGTCTGCATTTACCAATTTCCAAAGTAACGAATTGTCGAACAAAGAAAGGTCACTAGCTGTGATCACAGCCGCCACAAAGATTGTCAAGCAAATTTTTGATGAAAAGCTCTCCATCAGTTGTAAGGTGGTTAATCCGCCCATGCTATGTGCCACCAACACCACCTGCATCATCCTCCAACACTCTTTATTGTAAATATGCAGTTTGTTTTTGGACAACATAAGATTATAACCATGCCCGTCCGTGACAGTTGAAATCCAGAACATGAAATGAATATATCTACCATCACAGATATTTAGACGAGGCGGATGTTCATATGATCCTCTGTTCACAGTCAATTAGGCGAGATCTCGGCCTAAAGCCTGCTTCTCAATTTCGGATCATGATTTTGAACACATGAAATCTAAAACAACTGGAACTCAGCAAGGCAGTGGCTAACCTTCTCCCCTTCCGGTAAGCTAGCAAACCAGTTATTCGCAGGTTTATTGTACTCCTCGAATGTGGTAATGGTGTTGGGATCGGCAGGGTGCTGGCCAGCACCTGCCAAGTCTATCGGCGTGACTTTGTGCCCCGCTTTCTGGAGGCGATCTACAAGCTTGAACCAGGACCATGCTCCGTGCATGCCACCATGAATGAGCACAAAGTGGTGCCCCATCAACCCAGCTAGCTGCTTGATCAAGCTTCCTGTCACACAACCAACCTCCGGCTAACGTCTTACACAACTGCGCTCCAGATCCTCGAGGTCTCGCTACAATATCGTCCACCACCCAGCAGTGATATATTGGTTTATATGGTCATCTCATGAGCAAGAAGTAGGCTGCATTATTCCTTCCGGATTTCGGCCGCACCTAAGAGGAATATCATTCCACCCGCAACATCAGCCCACATCACCCGAACGTCACTTCTGAGCTTTTCATGGCGTGGACATCTTTTCAGGCTTCTGGAGAGTGACAGTCTAATCCGTATGAACGAAAGTGCCGAAAAGAGAGTTCTCCCCGTCGTAAAGCCCTGACTATAATCCTCGCCCACGTCTTAATGGCGTTCGCTATTTCTGTTCCCTTTCGCGGCGGTCCCGCGAGACAGGGCCCACGGCGCGAGACCCTTCTTTCGCTCCAGAATTCTTTCCGTCGCTCCCCCCTCTCGCGAGCCGTGCCCGGGCTCGGGATGCCACGTCGGACCCCGTCTCGAAACCCTCCCTGCCACGTCCGCATCCTCCACCTTGTCTCGTCTCGGAACACAGAAAGACGAGACACCCCATGCATGGGCTGTCTCGCGAGACAGCCTCATGGCACCATGGCCCATGGGCATGCATGGAGATTTTCATCCATCCGAGACGGACAGAATTCGTCACGTCCTGTCGAATGACCTTCCACGTTTTAGGGTATGATGTCTCATTTTCGTGGGTGTCACTTCTGCTCTCTCCTGTCACTTCTGCTTTCAGTCTGTCTCGTCGGAGCTGTTTCAGGTGTTGAGGTGATGATGGAGTTCTGTGGGTGGAGATCATGCGCCGTCTCTTGCAGCCTTTTCCTCGATTTTGATTTCTGAGGTTTACTAGGTGTGATGATGGCGTCTCCCCCCTGCTCTGTGTATAAATTGGCAGCCTCCTGGAAAACCGGACTCATTTTATGCCATTGTCTGAGGAGAGCTGCGAGAGTTGTCTCGTGGGGTGGCGAGAGTGTTCCCTCGAGAGGAGGTGCGAGGGTTTATATGCGCGCGTTGTCGAAGTTTGCTAATTTCTCTGCCAATTTCTCTCCGTTTCCTTCTCCGCTGTCTCGCGCCATTGTTAGGTGTATTGCGCTTAGTGTTTGTGAGGTGGAGAGTGCTGGGGGGTAGCTTGTATGCGTGCGGCGAGCGGCGAGCAGAGATTTGGAGAGCGGAGAGCAGAAAATGAGGCCCTAAATCTAAAAACAGTAAAGTTCTTACTAAAAATAAAAACTATTATTAGATTATTAGACTATTCCTATTTATAGTAATTAATGATGACCCTATAACCGTGGACTGAATTACAGTTTTTTAATAATTTTTACCAAGTTCCACTGCCTTTTTTTTTAATATTCTTAAAGTCGAAACGACCGATAAACCGTACTTTTTGAATCCTATGTCATTTTCTTTACATTACTACATTTCTACCAATCTCATCTACATGGCATTCATCATTTTTTATTGATTGTTAATCATTTGAATTAATTTCCCTTCCCATCTTCTTCGATTCTATCCATCTTCTCAATTCCAATTCTATCTATCTATTATATCCCTCCATTATATGTTTTATTGCGTTGATGTTAATTGCCATTTCATCTTCTTATTTTGCCATTCATTTGCTTCTTATATATTCTTTGTTCATTTTCAATTTAATATTTTTCTCCCCTTTCAATTTTTATTTTTGAATCATGTTTTCCCTTAATGTACACACACCCTCTTTTAGATGCATTTATTGAGTTTAATTTATTTTTTTGATTTATTTATTTATTTTTTAAATTTTTAAACGAACTTTCTCTAGTTCCCCGTCAATTTTTGGTTTAGGGTATGTTGTTTACAAATCAATGAAAACAGTGTCAACAAACCCAGTCACGCCATTCAGTAGGATGAAATTCGTTTATCATTATATGGTCCAGGTTTCAAGGGCGCCAAGCATCTAGCTCTTGGATATTTAAGTAGTGGCAATAGAAGGTCACTTCCTCTTTGTTCATTCTCTTCTTGAAGCAAGTCCAAGGAAGAGCGAGTTTCGGATATGGAAGATGTCAAGGATACTACTCTCTCACTTGGTGATGTCGTTGGCCCATTTCATCCATATGTGGAGGTCGAGGGGGAAGACGGGGCGAATGGGTGCAATGAAGGGCATTCTGAATATGATGACGTGGATGTAGAATTAGACGTGATAGGAGACTTATGGCTGTAGAAGAGTCACGTAGTTTCGTAGTACTTCAGGAGGAGCCGGTTGTGCCTTTGCCACCTCATGCATACTCCAAGGTCGGGAAGATTCCACCAAGGACTTATTCTAGGGAAGCATAACGTAGAAAGAGTGAAGCTTGTCCATTGTTGAAACGTCCCCGCCTACGATAAATGCCAAGTAAGGAATGAGCAATGAACGTCAATGTAGCTTGTCCTGTAGTGCAGCAGGAGGTTGGTAATTATACTGAAAATGATAGTGGGATAACTAAACGCATTAATTTCAAAGAATAAAATGGGTTTTGAAATGTATTGATGGAATTAGAACAGTCCAACTGTTTTAGGGTATAAAGAACAAAGGCCACTTGTCCAACTGAATGCTATTGTTACTCAATGTAATAAATGTGAATGACAAAACCTTTATATTGAAATAGTCAATACGAGATTTGCATTGCTGACTCACTAAAAGGAAAAAGTCAATCACCAATGACTAAGTATCCCCATTAACCACCGTCCACTATGCGAATGCGTGTCTAAAAAAGTACGCTCCGGCCTCCTCTTTTTTGGCCAAGGGGTGAGTCAAGATTCCACTCTCTAGGACTTGATTGACCTCGTTGAAACTAAAGGTAGGCGCATGGATAAAAAGCTTGGTCTCGGATCCCGGTTGCAGACCTTCAAAAGGATGTAATACAAGTGTTTAGAGTACGAAAACTGAATCCTGCCTCGAAACTTAGTCATTGTCTTCTTGAATGCAGGGCAAGTGCAACCAGGTTAAGAGCTGATGTGGTATTGTGTGATGGTAGGAGCAATGCCGAAATCCAGCCTGATGATGCAACTATGGCCCGGGTGAGGTATCATAGTGACAGAACGGAAGCAAGCTTTGACTCGGATTCGGAGGAGCCCATGCAGTGTCAGCGATGGTTTTGGAGTTGAATTTGGAGTTGAATTTGGAGTTGAATTCGATGCGAATTCGCTCCGGCACGGGCTCTAAGGCTAGTGGCCACGGGTAGTCCCCCACTGATTCCTGCCCCGGCCCCGGCTTCACTCTCTCTTGCTTGCCATTGCCCATGATTGCTCTTACACCTCTTCCGCTCAGGTTGCGCCTATTACTGCAAGGAACTATGGAATTGGAGGTTGCAGGTTGGGGTTGTAAGACTGCTTGACGGATCCAAGGCGCCCCTAGAGTAACTATAGAGGGTACGAGAGTGGGAGAAGGAGAAGGTGGTGAGTGGAAAAGTAGCTGCCATAGATGGCTGGTTTTGCAGCGAAAAGTTTCCGCGAGGGGAACCATATCATATCATTGTAGGAGCACCAGGAGCAATGGGAGGAAAGCCTAGGTTAATGATATGCCAAGTGGAGCCAGCGTAATTGCCCACCAAGATAAGTTTCGTCGAAAATGTCTTCAAATGCCTCATGCTAGTGCCTCGGATATGTATCAGCGTAGATGAATTTAAAACGATTCGATCATGGCCAACACTTATCGAGTCTGCTTTTCGGCCAGTATTTGTTGATCACTTCATCTTGACTATCCCTGTGTATGAAGCAGTAGAACGACATTGAGTTGGATTCTACTAAATTTTAGGATTCTGGAGGTGATTTTACTCCGAAGCTTGTTTCTCTTCTTCATGATTTCAAACTTGTTTCTAGATAACTGCCATTCACATGAAACGGCAAGATGTGTGTGCGGAAGGATTTAGCCGGGACATGCGTAGCAGATGCACAGAAGCATCTTCATTTCCTTTCCGTGGGTGAACGAGAATTTTCCTGTTTAGCGCTTGAGAATTGCATCATTCATGCTGGGAATTGAGATGCCGAACTGCTGTTGTCCAAATAATAATCTGAATCCAGGCTTGCAATGAGATATCTCAATGCACTGCAGATATCTTTAAGATAATAGCACTTTTGAAGTGAAACCAAAACCCTTCTTTGACATTCTAGAATGTGAATTACAGTACCCTCAAACAAAGAAGAGCCGACAAGCAGACCCACTGACTGGCAACGTACTCCGTCGATAGAAACTATACAACAAGTACGGTTGTTGACTATTGCAATGAAGTGTAATGAACATCTGTTTGTAAAGAACTGAATGTTTACCTGACTTTTTATCTTCCAGTCTAATGGAACAATTTTCACCTTTCGACACAACCTTCAAGACGCCCTCCTACGCCCACTTGTTAATGTCCCATTCATCCGCCCTTCAATCAACACAGATCATCAAGGTGACTACACTTCTAGAAACAGACTAATCCACCAAAAGATCCCTGCTGTAAATTTGAAGCAGTGCACCTTTCTGGTCGACCATTTACTTGTAAGAAGCTGCAGTCTTTCTTGGAGGTATCTGTGACAAACAAAATAAACATGCTACTCCTTTAGCCGCGTATTACAAACAGGAACAAAACCATACTAAGAGGCTCAATAATGTACTTTGAAATCCGGCGAGTCGAATCCTAAAAGTTCCAATGTAGAATGTAAAATTGACAAAACATGATGCATGACTTAGTTGAAACCACGACAATCGCAATGTCTTGTTGATTTCAAACTAAGTAATCCAAAAAACAACACTAATATACACTCAACATCCTTAAAAACAAAGTGATTTCCAACAACACCTGCCATAAACCACAGATGCAATTCACAGTAAACCCTATAAACACATCCAACTACTAGAAACACACCAACTCCAAAAACTACACATAACACAAAAGAGATTGTTGAAAGCAAAACCTAAACCCTCTCACTTCACGAAACTCTAAAACCAGTCCACCGAAGCAAGAAAACGACTATCTGGTGACAAACTCCAATACCGTCTTCTAAAACCTTAACCAGTGGGCTCAAAAAAAAACCACAACAATCACACACAGCCTAATTCAACCTAAGTACTGAATTTCAAATTCCAGAGGTCCCGCACCATATACACATAGCATTCCTTCACTTGGAAGAGCACCAACTCCGCATTGCTCTCCTGATCATCAACCGTGACGCTCTCCATCCCTGCCGCCATATTTTCGAAATCGCGATTTCCCAATCATGCAACAATCCACTCACCAATATACCCCAATATACCCCGATGTGCCCAGATCGACAAACATAATGCTCTCAGACCAATCAATCTGCTTGCTCTACTTGGCTCACAATTCCTCACTCGTCATCGTCATCCTTAGCATTCTTAGCCGGCTCGCCCTCCTCTCCGGATGCGTGTATCCTGAAGCTTCGCCTCGAGCTGACTACTTGCAATGATCTGTAGACCCCAGTGGAGCCTCACTTAGGCTAGATAGAACGCAATATGATCACGAATTGGTCGATAGAAAGGAATTCATAACAGAAGATAGTCTGGTTAGAATAGTACAATATTTGCCATGACATTGTGACGTGGTGTTTTTACTCCTCTACGCAGCCTCTTATGGGCAGCGCGAGAGGTCTCCAGGGGTACTACCGTTAACGGCAGTATCCTAAGGCTATATTTTTATGTCTTGAAGTTGAGGTTTTACTCTTCAACGCTGCCTCTCATCAATAGTGTGAGAGCTCTCCAAGGGTACTACCGCTGATGGCAGTACCCCGAAACTCCTATTTTTAATTTTTTTGAAGTTGAGGTTTTACTCTTGAGGCTGCTTTTTTAAATTTTTAGTTCTGTTTTAGATCTTCTTTGTTGCCTTTCTTCGGCATCGCGAGAGCTTTCTAGGGGTACTGCCGTTGACGGCAGTACCCTAAGGCTGCTTTTATTTTTTTTGAAGTTGAGGTTTTACTCCTGTATGCTACCTTTCTTCGGCATCGCGAGAGCTCTCCACGGGTACTGCCGTTGACGGCAGTACCCTAAGGCTGCTTTTATTTTTTCTGAAGTTGAGGTTTTACTCCTCTATGCTGCCTTTCTTCGGCATCGCAAGAGCTCTCCAGGGGTACTGCCGTTGACGGCAGTACCCTAAGGCTGCTTTTATTTTTTCTGAAGTTGAGGTTTTACTCCTCTATGCTGCCTTTCTTCGGCATCGCAAGAGCTCTCCAGGGGTACTGCCGTTGACGGCAGTACCCTAAGGCTGCTTTTATTTTTTCTGAAGTTGAGGTTTTACTCCTCTATGCTGCCTTTCTTCGACATCGCAAGAGCTCTCCACGGGTACTGCCGTTGACGGCAGTACCCTAAGGCTGCTTTTATTTTTTCTGAAGTTGAGGTTTTACTCCTCTATGCTGCCTTTCTTCGGCATCGCAAGAGCTCTCCACGGGTACTGCCGTTGACGGCAGTACCCTAAAGCTGCTTTTATTTTTCCTGAAGTTGAGGTTTTACTCCTCTATGCTGCCTTTCTTCGGCATTGCAAGAGCTCTCCAGGGGTACTGCTGTTGACGGCAGTACCCTAAGGCTGCTTTTATTTTTTTGGTCTTTGAATTTAACCCCTTAAAACAGCAGAGGATATTTCTAGAGACGTGCCATTGACAACACAACCTCCAGAGCAAATTTATTTCAACAGATCATAAAATGACCAAAAGAAGTCTCAAAAAAGAAGTGTCGTTAACGGCACTTCTTTTTAGGCCTTTATCAAGAGTTGAGAAATTATCAAGTAAACCTTCAATTGGATAGTTCAAGTACTTCAAATGGCAGTAAAAAAGTACTGCCGTTAACGGCACTACCTTTGAAGGTCATCAAAAAATTAATTTTGAGTCTGTAATTGATTTATAAGGGCTATTTTTAGGAGTTTGTCGGTATTTTGTGCATCTCAGAGATGCTTTTGGGATACTGCCGTTAACGGCACATCCTTTTTCATGCCTTATGGATATTTTTGAAGCTCAAGTTGTCCTATATTTTGATTTAGTCCCAAGTCACTTCAGCACCACCGTTTTTCCTAAGATATTCTCTTAAAAGTAGTGATGATGCTTTGCTGTTGACAAGGCAGTCCAAGGTAAGGAATTTGAGCACTTTTTAGACACTTTGGGAGGTCATAAAAGTAGTGCCGTTAACGGCACTTCCTTTTGACCCTCCCTTCTTATATAATTCTCCTCCCAAAACCGCTCCATGTCTAGTTTTTGCATCCTGCAGAATGGTACTTTGTTGTTGGTTTTCCGTTGACAAGGCCGTCCAAGGTAAGGAATTTGAGCACTTTTTAGACACCTTGGGAGGTCATAAAAGTAGTGCCGTTAACGGCACTCCCTTTTGACCCTCCCTTCTTATATAATTTTCCTCCCAAAACCGCTCCATGTCTAGTTTTTGCATCCTGCAGAATGGTACTTTGCTGTTGGTTTTCCGTTGACAAGGCCGTCCAAGGTAAGGAATTTGAGCACTTTTTAGACACCTTGGGAGGTCATAAAAGTAGTGCCGTTGACGACACTCCCTTTTGACCCTGCCTTCATATATATTTTGCTTTCAAAACCGCTCCATGTCTGGTGCATCCTGTAGAATGGTCTGTCTAACGAAACGAAGTTGATCACTTGCAAGACGTCTTGGGAGATCATAGAAGGAGTGCCATCATTGTGACATTCTTTTCTTCCTCTTGTGATATATGTATTTTCGTGTGTAAGTTGTTGAATGTCTTGGTATTGCGTCGTGTGCCAAGCTCGGTTCCGTCTAGTGGATGACGTTGTGGTTGTTGGATGGAGAGTAGTGAATGAAGACTCTGGCCGGGCGTTCACGGAGATGATGACTTTTAGGCCTTTACTTGTAAGATGTTCATGGTTTGAAATTTGGTTTAAGCTAAATTGTTAGGGGCATTCTTTCCAACTATCGGTAACGGGAGTGGGTTTGACAAGGGAGAAGGAGCTGGATTTTCTCAACTTAGGGATGGGCAAGTGGTTAGGATCGAGAGGGACTTTGCTTGCCCAATTGCTTAATTTTGAGGAGCTCCTATCTCCCACTACCAAAAATTGCAGCGGATTCAGGAAGAGATAGGGAGGTGTATTTCATAAATAGTAAATTGAATTCATTTGTAATTGAATGGCTGGTCACTTTTGGAGAGATAAATGAGTTTTTACTTTATAAATGCCATTTATTACTCTGATTCTTCTTTTATATTTGACCCTAATTCATTACAATTTCCGATTACTCATTGTGCTGCACATATCTATAGTGGATTTCACCTTTGAAAATATGAAGAATCAGGTGTTTGAGATTCATGTTATTACCTGGATGTTTTTTTTATAATTTTTATTTGCGTAGATGCTTCACGATCTTTTGGACACAGTCCCTAGAAATTTTCAATGCCTCTCCCTATCCAATTTCACTTGAATGCGCTGAAAAGAAATACATGTATGGAGTGTTGAGATTGGAATACAGTTTTTCTGAAAATCTTAGTCCCAATACTCGAGCCTTACTTGGTTCTCCGCTTTGCCAAAGTATGAAAATGGAAATGTTTAAAAACAATCTATTCTGTGAATTTTCCTACAACACTCGGAATAGGAATTGCGTGGAATCTTTTATTGTTGAACCACTGTGCATTTATGAGAATCCACGAGCGCAGTGCAAGCGAAACAAGTTGGCAAGACACTCAGAAGACTATTAAAGGGTGATTTAGCTTCACCCTTAAAAAGCTAGTTTACTGTCCAGATCTAAAGAGAAACCCACGAAATTTTTATACCCACCTAGCTAGTTCTACTTAACACCATTCTGCTCCTTTATTGCACCAGATTTCTAAATCTCCTGCCCCTTTCTACTGACATTAAAGCAACAACCCAACAAACCCACATACATTTCCTATACCCTAACATCAATGTATACACTCAATCTACTCAAAAGAGTCTTTGTTTTCTCATTAATCTCTACCTCATACAATCAGTCCTGCCCTGTACAGTCCTCTCCTGCCCTCATAACTACTCCTAACTTCTACAACCCCAATTCCAACCTCCATAGTCGCACAAACTCCAAGGGGAGAGAGAGAGAGAGTGAGAGCCGCCAAGGTCTCACTCCTTACTACCCCCCCCCCCCCCCCCCCCCGCAACCCTAGCCGCCACCCTCCATCTGTCCATTTTTCATCCAAGTCAATTTTTCATCCGACTGTCAAAACTTCATCCAAAACGCAATAACTAAGAAATCCGCAGTAACTAACTGTTTTACTGCTCCTGGCAATTTAATGTTCCTGCTCCTGTTTTACTGCTCCTAGGTAAAAGGCAAAAAACCCCTTTAACAAAGACGACTGTCCATTATGTGATGAATGGCCGCACACTGAGGAACCTCAGTGTCGTTGGAAAATTCAGTCGGGTGGAGTCTATGTGTCTCAGTTCAGTCCTCCAAGACGTTGCAAGCACTTTCTTAAAAAACGTGAGTTCACAATGAATCCATACACATGGCCATTGGTCGAGAGACTTGGCGATTACATGGTTACAATGCTTAATGACCTTGACCATGAATTGATGCTAGTTTACGGACCGGTAAATGGGGACAAGACTGTCAGAACACTTCCATCCTGCATTCAGAGACCTTGTGCAAATGAACGTACCACAGGAGTTATCTTGAGAAGGCATTCACATCCTCATTATAGTATAGAATGGAAATGCAAGTTCATTTCTGTAGCAACAAAGAAAATCTGCAAAGATGTATTCATTTGGATACCACCTGATGATCCAACACGCATGACGTGTATTGATTGCGCTTGGAAAGCAAATGACACTGGTATTTATCTAGATACCAGAGGGTGTAACCAAGATAGACCAATATGGGTAAAACAATATGATTGGTCCAAAATTCGCGGATCAACTATGGAAGTGGAGGAAGCAAGAGCACCCATGGAAGTAGACACTGCTGGTTCAACAGTGGAGTCAGAGATTGAAAATCCAAACAAACGTCTAAAACTTGACCACACTGAATTGTGACTATAGTGAGCTGTAAAAGGTTTTCTAGAATATGCGTTGAAGGATAATCTAACCATTCATAGATATCGATAGATACAAAGTGCAACTCATGTAATTAGCCCGAATGCACATATAATTGAAAGACTCATAATATACATACATCACTACTCATATATAACTGTATTGCATTCATGATTTCTTAATCACACCAATCTCATCTATGCTTAGGAGAGACCCAAATACCATCACTAGGAATCAATTTCTCTCCTCGTTCCACCCATATTGGTTGATTTCTGTTGTCCATGAGGATCGACCTCAACTGATCTAACTCAATGCAACGAAGTTCACCAAATGACGCTATTTCTAACCTGTCATTGCGAATCGGATGTGCTAGAATCCAAGAACTCTTAAAAATATTCCAGTTCACGTTGAAGCGAAACGCTTCAAAGTCTTTCTTGGGAGTCCACTGCCCCTCTGAGTATGAATCGTAATTCCATTTTGCAAGTCGGAGGCAAGCATATTCAGTACTGTTGTCAATCTCACTTCTCCAGAGCTTCGACACAGGACGAGCATTCTCCACATCTTCAAACGTGATCACTACTGGAGGACTACAACTTTGAATTGTACTAACACACACTGATTCCGAGAGATCAGGTCCATCTGCCATCCGCCAAAGCAGATCCTGAAGAATTGTTTCACAAGCAACTACTTCAAAGGTATTGCTCATTCTCTCAAACAATGCCTATGAATTGCAAGATTCTGTGTATCGATTGATGACTCTAAACAAGTAGAGTCTAGACCAAAAACCTCTATGGTTTATATGGAATTGTGAGACATAAAAAGCTAGAATAGATCTTATCTATAGCCGATGGAATTATCAGTGAGGAGAAGCAATTTTGGAAAGGATAAATTTTTGAATAAGTAATACAATTATTGTACACGATTTTTTAGAAATCTCAAGAGGATTTCAATGGCATGCTTTATAAAGTGGCAGAAGCAACGAAGCTCAACTTATTTTTAAATCTATCTTTAAAATTATTTTCTAAAGTATCAAGTGCCAATTATTCAGTGTTTTTATCGTATCCTAGATCATAGCAGGAAGATGGATTCCTATTGTCAATCGGCAAGGTATATGAAACAGAAAAAGATGTAGGATTTAAAACAACTTTAGAGGTGCATACTCAGGGCAATACGTCATCATGACGTCAGCCCTAATTTTACTTACTCCCTTTTAACTGTAGGTTAAATATGGGATGGGAGAATTTTTCCACGGAATTACACACAATTACTATAAATTATTCTAAAAATATAACTCTAAATTTAGATACTACCCACGGTTATAGGGTATTTTTTTAATCAAATGGGTGTTCAAAGGTCAAATCTCTGCTCTCGAATCTTCGCTCGCCGCTCTCCGCTCGCCGCTCTCCGCTCGCCGCTCTCCGCTCGCCGCTCGCCGCACGCATGCTAACTTTCCCCGAGAGTGCTGTGCGTGAGGCGCTTTCATGGGCGGAGAGTGTTGTGATAGAGTCTGAGAGTGCTGTGAGAAGTGAGGAGTCGGAGTCTGTTGCTGGAGCCGCGATCCAGGAGTTTGTGCGATTTGCTCGGAGGAGGAGTGCAGAGGCGATTTCGCTGAGACAATCGAGGTATGTATACGATCATCATCTTCTATGTGTTTGTTTTTATGGTGTTCCGGAGAGACGATAGCGATTTTCTTGTCGGAGTTTGTCACAGAGATTAGTTTTAGGGTTTAGTAGTCATACGTCACGACATTCTGGGGTTTAGGGTTTAGGATAGACATGTCTCGTGGAATAGTGTTCAGGTGTATCTTGTCTGCGGTCGTTGTGGGTGGCCTCGCTGCTATTGTCGAAATGAAATGAGGACGACGATGTCGCCCCCGTTACAGGAGTGTCTCGCGTTGGAATTGGGAGGGAGTTCCTGAGTATACCAATTTTGTGCATAGAATCTTAATTTCTGTCCCGATTCGTCGTTCATGTTTCGCCGAGACAACGATCCGTCGTAGAGGCTCCTTCCTGTCGTCCACAGTTCCTGCCGAATTTTATGTGCACGGTTTTTGCTTCGCAGCTGTCTCGCAGTCTCGCCCCTGTGTCTGTGTCTCGGAAGGCCTTATAAACTTCGCATCCAGGTTACTAACCTCCGCCCCTGTTTGTTTTAGGTTGAAGTTAGCGAGACATGGCTCCCGAGTACAGGAGGAACCTCCAGATCACGGACGACGGCGTCACGGAGGTCCACGAAAGCGACAAGAAGTTGTTTACGGAACACTACACATGGGAGGAGTGGAAAAGTTTGCTCCTGGAGTGTCATAGCGCGCCGGTGATGTTAGGACGTCGATTGTTCTGCTGCAAGCACAAATGCCGTGGCAAGAATGGGGAGCCCATGTGTGCTCAGAAGGCGCGTCTGAATACTCATAGGTGGCACGGGTGCCCCCTAAATGTCGACGCCAACGGTAACGTCATCCCAGAAAAGATGTACCCGAACCTGCTTGAGAAGAACGTTACCATTGACAAGCTGCAAGCGGGTGCCTCGCCCCAGAAGTTGGTGAGGGACTACGTGAACGAGACACAGGCTATGTCGCGGCGAGGGGAGCCGGTTAAATTCCAACAAGGCGTCTCTGCGATTCGTGGTCCGAGTGGTAGATCGCCGAAGAAGCAGACGAAGAAACCCATGAAGGCCGAGACAAAAATTGTCCCTGATAGGTTGGCTGTGAGGACTTTGGATATGGTGCTCAGCAGTTCAGATTCCGAGGCAGAGGCAGACAGTGACTTTGAGGCCTCGGACTCGCCCGTGGTGGAGCGAAGACCCTACAGTAGGCCCCGTTCATCGCCAATCCCGAGACGGCACCGACGCCTGCTGTTATCCCTATCATCCTTTCACCGCCCCGGCGAGACACATCTGCAGGCGAAGAGGACGCCACGGGAGCTGTACCTGATACATTTGTCGTTGTTCCTCGGGCGGGACTCCCTCCTCGACAGCGAGACAAGAAAGGACGAGACATTGAAGTGAGGGCTTACAAGCCGGAGAAGGAACCCGAGGACAGGGAGTTTAACTCTCGGAAAAACAAACGCAAGACAACCCCGGCACAGAAGGTCCCAGCGGCAAGGAGCGAGACAAACACGACGGCAGCGAAGCGACGGAAACCATCGGACGAGAAACCGCCATCCCCAATCCGGCACGAGACAGCCGGATACGTCTCGGATACGTCCCGGATACGACTCTGATATGCCCGTCTCCACTCCCACTGTCCACACAGAGGATACTGGAGCGGTGGCTATGGTGGTCGACGAGGCCCCGATGGAGGTTCCCCTGAGCCCAATGTCCGCCTTAATGCGAGACAAGGAGAAGGTTGTGGAGGAGGCTCAAGAGGCAGCGGAGTCCCTGTTCACACTAGATCCAATTCGCGAGCCCGAGACACGCTTGGGACACACGGGCCTCACCATCCTAACGGATTACGGGCTTTTTGGGGAGGAGAGGGAGTTCCACACGTGGGACAGGGGAACTCTTCGGACCAGACTCGGGGAGTTCTTGAAGAAGGAGGGGCGCGAGACAATCATCTCGCTTACCTACTTCCGATTCCAGAAGTTGAATCGAAAGGTACGACATCTCCTCCCTGGAATTCTCAACTTCTTTATTTTATAATAACTTGTATTTGTCGTTAATATGTTGCAATATTTTAATTCTTTTTCGTCTATCTTTCATACTTGTCTCGCACTTCAATCTGTGCCTCAAGGTTGCTAACGGGGGAGGACTGCCGTACTCTCTGAATTGCAGAATTCTCTATACTCCGAGAGAGATAGCGGTCTAGCGGCAGATCTTTCTGAAGTGTTGGACACCGGGGAAATGTCCGAGACAGAGATGGACCGTCTCCCGAACGCCTCCATGGACTACTACGTCAATGTCCAAGACTGGAAGAAACACGAGGAGGCCGTAGATGCCCAGCGCCTTCATAACGCCAGATTGAAGGAGAAATTCATCGCGGACAGGGTTGCAGCGTGGGAGGAGTCCAAGGCTGGGGAGTTGGAGGAAGTGTCATGGGGTTGGAATCCCCTGTACCACATATGCGCGAAGAACCCCGCTGTCTCGGAGAGGCTACCTCCCATGCCCTGGAAGCACAACGGAACGGAGGCACGAGACGTGGTCAAGGCACTCGGTATGAGACGGACGCTGCCAGTCAGAGCAGGTCTGGAGGCAAAGATCGTTCGCGTTTTCCTCCTCGTCCACAATATTCGGTACAAGTCAGTATAGTCTACTTGTTTATTTTTATTTTTTTGTCCTGAGGTACTTTATTGAATTCAACCTAATTTAAAATAAAAAAAAACCGTCACGGGCCCCTCATATTTTCCTCGTGCTCTGGTATAACAGCTCAGCGGACCCACTGCAAGGAGCACTGGACAAAAGTGTCCAGGAGAAGTTGTCTTCGCCTGGAGCTCTAGACACAGCGAGGTGTCTCGTTCAGGCCGCTGGGAGTACACTTTTCGCTGCTGATCCAGTCGCCGAGACGGAGACGTCGGACGCCATTACAGCAGCATGCGTGTCCCTCCACAGCGGTGTCTCGGATGCCCTGCAGGCGTGGCTCCTGACAGTCCAGGCTCGGGCACTGGAGGACTTTGCATCTTCCGAGACGGAATCCTTCATGACGGTGTGGCAGTTGACGGCGCCCGTCTCGGAAGAGGTATTCCCAGAGTGCTTGAAGATTTTGCGGCGAGCATTAAGTCGACGGGAGGACCTAGATCTCCGTTGGATCCCTCTTGCGGATGGTAAGTTCATATCCGACACAGAGGCCATGTTCTGATGTCTTGTAGTAAGAATGTCTCGGAAACAGTTCAGTCGTTCCGAAGCTAACGGCGTGGACCCTGTTTGCAGAGCCGGCCTGGGCCTCTGGTTTGCGCAGTGCGTTGTCAGTGCGCACTTTCTTGAATGGTGTCGCTCAAGACCGGTGGTCCGCTGCCGAGACAGCTGTTGACGGGGTTTCGCGAGACAGGTTGGTGTACGGCCACTTGAACGTTCATGGTCACCAGATACCTGTCGACGAACCTGCACAAGAGTCGGAAGGGACCGAGACAGCGAGCCCTTCATCCCCATATCATAACAAAATGAATGAGGTTGTTGACCTGGCCTCCTTGGATTCGCCTCGCCGGTACGAGAGCCCGCGAAAGGAGACTGCCTCATTCGAGACAGTGGCAGCCGCGAAACCCAGAGGTGAGTGTCCCGGAACATGGACCCAAGAATTGCGAGACGGGTTCAGTTCCCTGCCATTGGGCGATGGCATTCCCTCTACATCCCAGATGGACTGTTTCGGATTCTCGCAATTACTTTCTTGCACACCAACTCATCATACAGTGTCCAGAGGAACATTAATTAAAGGGGGTTGCAATATTGTGTCTTTACTAGACGCAGTGGCGGCGTCCGAGACAGTGGTCGAGGAGGACAAGGAGCCCGAGTCAGACGAGGGACAGTCCTCTGGAATTGGGTCACGAGAGGAAGGACTCAAGATTTGGGACCTCGACTTTGGCGCACCAATACCGCCGAGTAAATTGAAACCGGGGAGCCACTAGATTTTTAAATTCATGGACCCTGCCACGCCTGTTCCGAACACATTGGAGCCCCCGAAGGATTTCAAGACGGAGCTTGTCTCGGAGGGAGTACAGATGGATTGGAAGGCAGTGCTTGGCGTATTGATGATTCCATTCCACGTTGGCTGCTTCAAGTAAGTTCTTAAGTTCATAAATGGCATGTTTTATTACTCATGGTATGTTTAGGCTCGTTGTGTCCATGTTTTTTATTCTTGAAAATGTTTCGGGGTGTCCCGAGATCATGTTCCTCTAGCGCTGTCCAGGTTCTACCCTGTCTCGGATCTAACATGATCACTGTCTAGTATTTCAGGCAAGGGCATGTGGACGAGACGGAGTACGGGGATTACATCATCTACTTTGGTAACGACCCACGGATTGCCGTGAAGATCCGTGTCCTAGTCCAAGAGTGGGAGTGCGTACTCAGACCACAGGCGTGCATGATTGGGCCATTCGTGGACCTCCTCCTTCGGCACTTGGTTCTGAGATTGCCGGACCACGTCGCGAGACAGTATGTGGTGGCAGAATCCAACGTCAATACTGTCTTGGCTGCGCACATCCTGGAGTGCAACGGGGACTGGGAATGGCTGGGGAGTTTCGGAATCCGGTGGCTCTCAGGTTGCAATGGCCAGGAGAACACGTTGGTGATCCCTTATTGCGATAAGGATCACTGGACCCTGTTTGTTGTGGAGCAAGACACGACATATCACCTTGGATCGCTCCTCCACATACACGACACGGAGGCTCGAGACAACTTCGTCACGTTGGTGCACATCGCGTGGGCGAGCTCCAGGGGAATTGTTCCGGGATCGCAGGACTGGTGGAAGGTAGTGTCTCGCGGATGTGTCTCGCTCAAGGCTCCGAACCAGAAGGAGTCATGGGAGTGCGGATACGCGATGAGTTTCCAGTTTTGGCAGTACATGGTCACTCGTGGATATGCTTGTCGTTTCCCGAAGCCTGCGGAGAAAATGAAGAAGAAGTGGTGGTTGAAATGGACTGGGCAGCAAATGCAGTTGTGGTTCATGGAGCAGCTGTACATCGAGACAGCCCGTGCGGACGACAGATTACCAAGACCGAGGATCTGCGGGACTAGTTTGAATGACTTGCCTAACCTGATGGAGGTGGATATCGTTGTCCCGGACTACGTCACACTTAAAGGCGGGGTCCAAGTGTTCGGTATTTTGCCTGCGATGTCTCGGACCGGGTACACAGTGGATGCGTTCCACATCCGTGAACCACGAGCACCACGTTCTGAGGAGGAGGAAGACACAAAGACGAGGCTCGGAAGCGCCACCAAGTCCAGGAAGTCTAAGCGTGAGAAATTTGAGAAGATGATGCACTCTCCTTCAGGCTCGGCGAGACGACGGCTCTAGACTGCGTTTTTCTTTTGGGGCGAGACAGGCAGGAGACTTGTACAGGACTGCTCAGTACATAGTACCAGTTTTGGGGATGGGAGCGAGACGTAGAGTTGTAGAGATGTAGTGCATAGTTGAAGGACACAATGACAGTGTATAGATGAATGGTATAGTCCGAGACAGTCCAAGGAAGGGGAGTGACTGTCTCGCCTCTCGTTTGTAGTGGACTCCCTGTGAGTAGTTGAGAGCTCAGTGTCTCGTATGTGGGATGCTTGGCTCCCAGGGGTCGGAGAGGAAAGAAGAAATTTTTTTGTACAAAATTTTCCACGGGAAACCGTGTGACGTATAATTAGAAAACGGAAGATTCTTTTACATACGATACTTGTCTACATTGCGCATAAAAGAGTATCGATAATTCCTAAACTTCTATCCGAGACAGAACTTCAAAAAATTCGCTACAACACAATCTAGAGCTACAGTTTACCGAATGCTGATGGTCCTAGCATCCTCCTTGACCTAGTGGGGTTCCAAGGGGTGAGACACATGCCCACGTACGTAAGGGACTCGTAGTCGACCCCGTCTCGTCTCGAGACAGTTGGTGTTCGGGACTGCCCGCCAAGGTATTGTCTCGGTTTACGGTACACGTCCACCTGATTCCGTTTCGCACAGCTCATTCTCCGAGACGATAATGCTATATCATATGATGCCTCCAAAAACAATTGCTCCAGTACCTCTAAAGCGTCGGCCTCCAATTCCTGGAGATCACAGCAGTCTGTGGCACCCGAGACAGGCCCCTCTGGATGAACTCCCGGGACCGGGTCTTCCCTCCCATTGAAGAAGTTAACGTTCATGGACTCCATTCTGCGAACCCAAATTGAACGCCAAACGCGAACTACGAAAACTGGTACCCCGTGATTATGAATCCCACTCAACACCAGCAGAAATAAAAGAAAGTACGAGTCGTGGTGGGTATACTTATAGGTAGAGATCCCGCTGTCCCGATCCGAGACACATCGAATATAGAAATCCGAGACAGGGACGTGGGGTCACTCCTGCGTGGATCTGGGCGGACGTCCGACGCGTCCCCCGTCGAGGAAATCCCTGTTCCGTTTCAGCGAGTTGGGCTTGTTCGGGTCATTCCTCTCAAATCTTGGGGCGTCTCGCTCCGTTGGATGAAGGAGACCGGCTAGAATCCTCGTTTCCATGGCAGCGTGTCTCGTATTCATCTCTGCCAATTCCGCCGCCAGGTGCTTCTGAATGACGTAGTGTCTCGCAGCTCGTTCCGTGATTTCTCTTCCCGTTTGGTCTATGATGCGCTTCATTCTTGCCACCTCGTCTTCTTGTCTCGGTGGAGGGTCGACCGTGGGCACTTCCTCTGTCTCGCTGATGGCATTCCAGTCTTCGGGGACATTCTGCGACGATCCGGTTTCAGTCTCGCTTGGAATTCCCGGTCCCGGGGGATTTAGGAGAGCCGAGACACCGCCTAGCTTGGTACCGTACAGTGTCCCGCAGACCTTCACAATCGTCCCGTCGGCAAGGTCAGGCCTCATTACCCGAAGAACCTTCAGCTGATGTTTGCAAAGATTTCCTTTCTGGGCCCATACACATTCGCAAACAGCCCACTCGGTATCGGGATTGTACACGGCGTATCTAATGTGGGCTCGCTTGGACGACGTGACTATGGCGGGGTCACCGGGTCGAGACGGAAGCGAGACAGAGGAGTCCGGGATCTTGTTCGCCGATATAATGGAGTTTCTAACGATCTGCTCTGCCTTCTTGTTTGTTATGAAGCCATTCTCCTTCATGTACTGGTTGTAGTCGTATTTCGTTACGACGTCGTTTGTGAGCTCGTGAATGAGCCAATCGAGACGCCTTCCATCCAACCGACTCTTCTCGGCCTTCAGAGTGGCCTTTGTGTGTCCATGATATGACTCAATCCCTGCGTTCGTGTCTTGACCAGCATGTGGTATGTGCCTGTTCCCTGTCACCCACATTTCGGGCTTTATCATCATACTTTCAATGTACGCCCAGAATGCAGCAGCGCCGGACACCAATGTCTTCAGTCTCGCGAACCTAGCCTTCACGTAGTCCAAGACAGACAACCTCGAATCGGGAGACTCCTCGATGTACATGAGCGCTCCCATTTACCGCAGCGCCCACGCTCTGGTGATTATTCCTTTAATTTTGGCACAGGCGTTCTTTTGCCAGGCCCGCCTCACATGCCAGAGGCATAAGAATACTTTAATCTTGGGCTATACCAACCTATGAAACGCACGAGACATATCAGGGGGACAGAAATGGAGGTGCAGCATGCGTGATGGGGAATCACGAGACACTGTGTGGAACGGTATGTCACGAGACAGCTTGCGAGTCGGCAAATCACGAGACAGTACGCAGACAGAGATATCAGAATACGTACATTATGGCGTTAATCTCAGCTAATGCATCATCGACAATGAATGCACTCGGTAGCCACTCTGGCATCTTCGAAACTAGCTTCTGCTTGATTGCGGTGAGCCAGGGAGTGATGTCTTTCTCTTTTGCGGATTGCGCGATAATGAAAGCAACCGGGACTCCATTCCGCCACTTGTCGAACACCATCAGAGTGTACAGGGGATACTGCAAGAGCGAGACAGATGTCAATGTCTCGGAAAACGAAATGAGTACTGAACGAGACAAGGTCGAAATATATGGGCTGAACCTTCCAATGATTTGTTCCGAACGTAGCGTCCATCGAGACAATACTTTCGTGGCCGTGCTGTAGCATCATCTTGAACTGGAACTCGTTTTGGATGCCGATGACAAACGGCAAATTCGCAGATGTGGGAGTTCCCGAGACAATGCCTTTCTTAACGAGACGGTAGAAAAAAACATCGTCCGGGTTAGCCTCCACCCACATCTTCACGGATTCGGCGTCGTTGTCGTCTCTCTGATACTCTGTTTTCCTCAATTCCTTGGCGATGTTTCGGACATCCCACTCCCGTAGAAAGTGACATCGTTCAGGCGGAACACCCTCGGCTACGAGATGCATCACCTCGGCACGGTGGGTAGAAAGAATCTTGTTACTGGAAACGCCAGACCGGAGGCTCGACAGTACCCAATTCCGGAGCTCCGTCGGGATTTGTTTTTCGAAACGACCACGCTCGCCGGGTAGGACGGCGCCGTGGACCACTAGCGATGCAGGATTTTCGTGTCTCGGGTTATAATATACAATCTCGACCACGTCTCGGAGATAGTAGAGCTGCTTCACCTGGAATCTGCACACGCATCCTCTCTTGATGCTCATTCCACTCGCAGCAGCGCCAATTCTGGGCCTCCCCTTCCCACGCCCGTTGGGAATCAACTTGCCCTTGACGTTGTATTTCGGTTTCTTCGTCTCCATCTCGGGAGTAATTGTGAGGACCTTGTCGGACAAGTCCTTCGGCCCGTACTGGCACTCGTACCTGTGCCGAAAATACAATACCAAGTTAGCGAGCCGTTTTCGACTGTCTCGGAACCCGTTTCGCGAATGCTGTCTCGTTATCGAAGAACATCGAGACGCGGACATCACGTATATATAGATAGAAGAACATACAAAACGTTACCCAGAAGTATTCGGTTTCGGAAATGAACTAACCAGAAAGTATGAAGGCCAGTATTGTGTCTCGGCTCGTGACCAGGCGGCTTCCCCTTGGGTCGTTTCAAGAATCTTGTCTGGACATCGGACCTTCGTTTGCTTTCGCCTTCGACGAACTCCTCCACTCTATCCCACGGAATGTAAGCAACATGATACCTTTTCTCCGAGACATCACCCTCGGAGCGCCCGATTCCAAGCCCGGACTCCGGGACGTTCCGTCTACAGTATTCGACAACATCAGGATACGAATTCGGTGGGCGGAAGTCCCACTTGATGTCTTTGAACGTGAAGGGACCGCGAGGTGGGAACTGTACCGCGTCTCGGTATCCCTGCAGAATGTGACCGTTCTTCTACATGTAGATTGTCTCCCACGGTCCAATCCAGGAGGTGTCTACCTCCACCTTCACGTCGACAGAATGGGAAGCCACGGTCGCTCCATTGTCTCGCGGAAGATCGTCCTTCAGGATTCATCTCGCGGCGTCCTCTTGCAGGGTCTCCATCCCGACCGCACCTCTCGGGATATCACGCGTCACGCATCACAACAGATTGCGATTGTCCCGCAAACAGCTGCGGTACAAGCCGATGCCACTCCTGAAGACACCTTCGGTCTCGCGTTCACGGGTTCGGCATCGACACGGCCAAAGAGATGAGCGGTATCGGACGATGCATCGCGGGAACATGCAAGACACAGGGAGGGCACCGAAACGGGTCCGCCGTAGACAGACACCGATGCCACTCGTCTGGGCCTGGCGAGACGGCGGGTAACCCTAGAATTTGAAATCGATGGAGCACTTAGAGACAACAAACTCCCGCCTGGGAATCGCGAGCGGGAAACCGAGACGAGACTTATTCCACGTCTCAGGCCTACGAGAGGAAAGCCCCGGAAAGGTAGGAAACTCTCCATGCATGCCGATGGACCATGGTGCCATGAGGCTGTCTCGCGAGACAGCCCATGCATGGGGTGTCTCGTCTTTCTGTGTTCCGAGACGAGACAAGGTGGAGGATGCGGACGTGGCAGGGAGGGTTTCAAGACGGGGTCCGACGTGGCATCCCGAGCCCGCGCACGGTTCGCGAGAGGGGGGAGCGACGGAAAGGATTCTGGAGCGAAAGAAGGGTCTCGCGCCGTGGGCCCTGTCTCGCGGGACCGCCGCGGAAGGGAACAGAAATAGCGAACGCCATTAAGACGTGGGCGAGGATTATAGTTAGGGGTCGTAAAGGACTCGGGGAAATTTCTGTGTGTAAAAAAGTATAACTTATACCTGATAATGTTCCTCAACAAACTGGAGTTCACGAGCGGAGTACAGAAAAGCTGTAATGTTACATTTTGTAACCACCCTCTTTGACTGAACTTGTTTCTATTTTGAACTCCTCGCCCTTTGCGCAGGGTAAGCTCCTGGACCAAGGTGATTCATGGAAATAATCATCCACCCCTCGGGCTACGCCCTCGTGTTGAATGCTTATTTCCATGAACCACCTCAGTCAGTCCAGGAGCTTACCCTACACTTTGTCGCTCACCGGCAATAATGGCTCACAGATAGATTCAATCAAAAGCGAGTCACAGTTTACTTGCAGTGAATGTGCTTTGCAGAAACCAGTCTCGTCTGTGGAGGTCCTGTTGCAGGGTCCAGCCATGGAAGTTGGACCCATGTGGCCATGCACAATGATATTTGTGTAGGGTAAGCCCCAAAAAAGCCTTCTTAGCAACCTTTTGAAGTATTTTTTTTTTCCTCCAATTTTAATTACAACTCAGTGATACGTTAGTTGTGCTTTTAATCATTTACAAATCTAGAACAGTATAGGCAACAAACACATTCATAAAAATGTGTCCACACAACTTTATAAGGAGATACAGTACAGTTATTTTTCATTCCTATTTTGAGCCATTGCAAAAATAGTGAGTGAGAATCACCACAACAAACATGAAAAAACAACCTTTTCCATATTTTCAGTCAGCTAGAAGTGACAAATTTTGCTAGCAGTGATAAAATCCTTATTTGCTGTATCCATTCACTGACCTGTGCAAGGTGACTTATTGGTAAGTATCCTTGTTGTCGTCACTTGGACTCTCGGTGACTACCATGACATCCGTGACGCTGGCCAACCTCATGATCCATAGCTATGACGCTTGATCTCTCCGAATCAGGCAGTGGTTCCTTCGCTATGTCTCTGAAGAATCCCCTCAGGTTGATCCCCACGCTCAGGAATTGAAATCTTGCATACGGTACTAGCTTAAATATTGATCCAAACAGACTCTGGTTTTTCTCAAGTACTAAGGCTCAGACAGTGCACTGCGTGTATTATTAAACATTTTCAGTAGATAGATGAATTCATAGTTAATCAGTACACAATTTTGTTTAGACTAAGTTAGAAATTCAGGATTGAGATGCTCTTGGGTTCCGACTGTGGAAACATCTGTAGGAAATTACCGAAAGTGCATGTCTTTCTAGGCAAACGTTCATAAATGATTATGGAAGTTGGAATCATATTTACCGCATTTGTGAGCCGGATCCTGAATGAGCAGCATGATTGTTGGCAGGGTTGTTGTTCGTATGTATCCTTGTTGTCACCGAGCGTTGAGATGGGAGAGAAGTCATACAGCCAACCGCAACCATACCCATTAAGCTCTTTGCCATGGTTAGTCGAGCCATTGCTTACAGCACATAGCTTTTTACAAACCCATGCTCGATCCTTGAATATCTACTGAAGTCACCGGAAGAGTCTAATGTTTGTTTCGAACAAGCTCTACGTTAGACTGTAGCCTGAAGGACAATGTGCGTGAGGGATCTGCGTCAGAGCACAGTATGGAAATGCCACAAATCAAAACTACGACAGAAAAGAGAATAAGTGGTATCATAACCAGCCAGTAGTACTTCGCACTAGACTGAACCTTTGGCCTTTTCTCCACAGCATTTGCCTTCTCGTCAAGTACTGAGAATTTAAAATCCTTGCCCCGCAACTTCAACAGGCTAATCTTCTCCTTTGTCACCTGCGAATGATCAAGTTATCTTCTCGTCAGCAGAAAAATAATAAGATACCAGATTCACACCCTAATTAAAGACAAATTCTTTGCTATAAAAAATGCTCCAATTCTAAGAGCACACTAATTTTGATAAACGCGCAAGCAAGACTTACATTTGCATCATCTTCTTCCTTCTTTAACTCAGATTTCAAAACATAATAGTCGATCAACTTGTTGTGCACACCGAACAGTGTCGCAATTGAGGCGATAGCGGACAACGATGCAGGGCCCCAAGCGGTGTGGCACTTGAGAGTACTTGCTTGAGCTACAGCAGTGAGAACCACACCCTGAAAGACGCTGTAAAATGAGATCAACTGGTACAACTCGTTCTTCACACTCAGACTCCGTGTCCTCTTGTTCTCAATTCGAACGAGAGCCCTCTTGAAATTGTTCTCCCACTCCTGTAAACTTAGTCTGAGTTTCAGATCATCGTGAATCTGAACACGACACTCAGCTTGCATTGCATGGACCGGTGGCAGCGTAATCTCAGCATCTGCCATCCAAGCGGGTTATGCACCGCCTTTGGTCACCTTGTTAATCAATGCAAGTTCACGATCTCAGCATCTAGCAAAGGAGTCGACATCCTTGCATCTCTCCCTCAATGAAAAAAATCTAGGCTCGAGATGAATAAACCTAACAGCTCTGTGCTCTTCTCTAAGAAAATTTCACCACATTCAACTGAAACCCTAAAACGAAGTGATGCCAGTACAAGCATCCTTAATGGGCTAACTTTCCTTCAAAGTTAGACTTCTACTCATCCCATTGGATTCCTTTCCGTTAACTATCACAACACAAACACAAACGAAAATGCAACAATCAAACCCTCAGTAGGAGAAGGGATGTAAACCTTGTGCAATTCTTTGGCACCACTTTCGAAGCTCAACGCCCTTGACAGCAGACCGAAGACCGACTCCGAAGAGTAATCTAACTTCGAAGACCGGAGATGCAAAATTGATGGGAACTGGTCACTCGGTGAGCTTTGGGCAATGGGTTCGAAAAGCAGGAAGGTAAGCGGCTCATTGACTGAGTCACTCGCAGAAAGTAGTACCTGAAAACTTTGTATTACATCGATGGCGACTGCGTCACCGCAATCCAGTGGATCACAGCTTTTGCGAGTTATTTAAATGGGTATCAAGAACAACCGTGACCTCCATGACCCAGTGACATCGATTGTGAGTTGACTCAGTATGCAGTAGGTAGGCCGGCAAAACACAATACCCGAGGCTATGCACTACAAATTATACCGAGAATCTTCAAACTGCACAAATCACACATGTTACAGATAGCAGACTCGATTGTTAATCCGCCGTCGGTAAAGGAGAGTCACTCTTTTGTAGCTTTCATAACACGTCGGTTAAGCACAGGCACAATCTCATATCCATCCTGCAGCCCATTACATATATGACTCGCCTGGTCTGAGTACATACTCTCCGATTAATACGCTTCAGATATCTACCTCGTTAGAACTGGCAACGAATTCTTCTTGCAGTCCATGGCCAGGAGATGATGCGCGAAGCCTAAGTTGCCCTTCGATTGAACACCATCCAGCGACTGCTAGAGAGAAAGAAATACGAGGTAAGCCTTCTCGCAATTTGAACACGTTAAACCGTCGTAATATCGTCATCCTTAAGTTGCCTGCAATCGGGTCCGAATCACGTCTAGTCTAGTTTTCAGAGCTTTGTCATACACACATGTATGCATCTTATGCTATCAGGTGGACAGTTCTGAATTACAACTTACTGTTTTGCAAAATACCGTGAAGACATCAGTACTCACAAATCTGTAATACATATATTGTCGCATGATAGATGGTTCTAGCTAGGACTAATGTCGTCTTGATCTGGTCATCTAGTGAGTTCCAGTTCAGATCGGATAGTTGATAACTGATCTGCTAGCTAGCTCCATGCAGCACATGGGATACTACATGGGCGACATGGGCGCGACGAAGGCGAGCACGAGGCTAGTGAACGAGACGGAGAAGGTGATCCACCTGTACGTGGAGTCGGCGGGGGAGAACTACTTCTTCAAGCGGACGCTGAAGGCGCGGGAGGCGTTCGTGGAGGAGTTCGACGCCAACAGCACGTATCGCAAGATGCGGGTGTTCGTGTTGGAGCCGGGCGGCAGCAACAGGCTGACGGACCTGAGCATCTCCTCCGACGACATGCTCGACTCGCAACAGATCGCCGTCGCGCAGCTCGCCGACGGCCGCCTCGTCCTCCTCTTTACCCCCAGGTCAGGTCTAATCTGTCGCCGGCCCCACCTCCTCTTCTCCTCTTCCAAGGCTTGTCTTTTGGGACTTCATTCATGGTTTGAGGAAGTAGACTTTTGTAAATGGCCACACTTGTAGCAAACATGTCGCTCACCTCACTTGCTATTCTAATCAAAAAGACTTGACTTCGTGGGTGAAATCGTCAAAACGGACAAGAAAAAGTTTACTTTTGATGTTTTGAGTTACTGAATTTAAGCAATAAGTAAAGTGAGAAACTATAGGATAACTTGTTAATAGTGCCAATTAGGGAGAATGACGAATTCAAAACTTTAAACAATCATGAACTGTTACTTGGTTAAATGCTTTTTATATTGGAATGGGAAGTTTACAATAAGAGTAGGTTGAATTTTCATAAACTTTGTTGAAATGAAAAAAAAAAAAAAAAAAAACAAGGTTAGTATTGTTTTTTGTAGTTAAAATTTTAGCTCCTTTAGTGAGTCACTAGGCTTCTAAATGTCAAGTTTTTATTTTCTAGCTTTTGATCTTAAATAAACTAAGTCTAACAAGCAATGAAATGATTACTAATGTTTGAACTTCATTATGGAGTTTCAATGTAACTTCATTTTTATTTTTTTTATTGAAATTGATATATTTTATAATATTTGAAAATTGAATTCTACTCTAAAATCTACTTTTATCCATCTAAGCTTCATAATCCTTATTTCAACTTTTAGAAAAAAAGTCTGAATCCAAGCTTACCTTTTTTTAGATCTAAAGGTGAAGAATGACCATTCTTTGGCTTGAAAAATTGATTAATACTCTAACAATGGCATAATTTTTTAATTAATGTAAATAGATATCATTTAAAAATTCAAGTGAATAAAATTTATGATATTTTGATTGATTGATTTTATACAGATCAGGAGAAACATTGTCGAGGGCTATGAACAATGGAAAAGTTACATGGACACAAAGTTTTATGAACAAATTTTATTGGTTGAAGGGACCTTCATATCCAATGCCCGACAAGTAATGCACCTTTCTACTTTTGTATCTTTGAAGTAAAGGAGAAATTTTACACTTGGTTTATTTTAGAGGCACTTCTATTGAGTATGTATATTTAACGAGCTATGACGAAGTATTTAGACTAAATAGTTCCTATACACAATATTTAGAGGAGTTCAATAAGTACAAAAAGAAATGCACTTTTATTTGCAAACAATATTAATCATTGTGAGCCAATTTTTTTAGATTAAAGTGTCATGAAAATAAAGTATAATTGATTTCTATACAAAAGGCCATTTAGTACCATGGACATAGTGAAACAAATTTTTTCCTTCACTTCAAGTATTACAGTCTTCCATCTTCTTAATCAACATCCATAAAATTCATTTTGCTTATTTTTGAAATTGTTAAAATTAAGATCTTCCGATCAGAGATGAAAATTCAGCTTCTTTTATTCTTTTTAACTCTTTATATTGGAATGGAAAAATTTGAAGTATTTTGATTGAAAATAATCCAAAAAAATAATTTAGGGATTTAAGCAAATTCACGCCTTTGAACTAGGCCAAAGCTTTCTCCACTACAATATATGCATAGGACAAAACATTCTCAAGAGTAAATTAAATAGGAACTATAGTATTAAATACAGAAACCATATAATAAATTAAAGAAATCAAAGAATAGTTGAAAAAGAGTGACAAGTGCCAACAACCTGATTCATGTTTGTTTACTTGGAACTATTAAACATATTTGAAATTCCTTTAATGGAAAAGCACCTTCACAATAACGATGGCAATTGAACCTGCTGTTGTTAGCAGTAAACAAGTTCTTCGTTAAAAGACAGCCTGAACGTAGCAAATGATACATCACAACAAAGAGGCTATTGTGCGGCATTATGTTACTATCGAATTCAATTCAGCTGAACATGGTGAGCAGTTGAACAACTGAAACAAAACAAACAATTTGCAAAATGATTAGCTATACTGACATTCAGAGCCATGACAGATAACAACTTCAGAACACTGAAGTCATTTAATTACAGAGCCTCTAATCAGAAATATATACAACAGAATCAGATGTGCAATGATCAAAGACTCCAGATATAAAAGATATGAATGCCACACCTGACGCCCAATTTCTTTCACCAACTTTGAAGCCATTTTCAGAGAGAGAGAGAAACTACGGTCTCCGGAGGAGACCGAAGTGAGTTAAGTGTCTGTTCGATCCACCCCCAAGCCAATGCCCACAGGACAAAGGTATGGAAGTAAAGATCTACTCCCCCCTTTCAAGAGTAGACACTTTAGTCACAAAGTAACCAGTAACCAGTAACCAGTAACTAGTAACAAGTAACAAGTAACAAGTTTTAGTAGTGATTATCTTCTCAAGATTCATGTGATTGCGATTTTGGACACCAAGCCACGAGCTTATTTGTTGGTTGGAGGTGAGCGTTTGTCTCATTTATCTGGTCCGGGTTCGAACCCTGATGGACTCGTTTGAGTGGATGTGGGGAATGAAGTGGCTTGGTACTACTGAGTGAGCGATCGCAGGCAATAGATGAGTGGTGCCAACCAACAGCCCCCTTTGCGAGAAGTTGACAAGAGACTTGACATCCGTATGCTGACAATTTAAATAAAGTAGCTCTAGCTACTAAAAAGTTTATTTGTATTTTATTATAATTTTGGGTTTTGACTATGAGGGATCTAATGTTTCGGGTAATGGTTGGTGGTTTTCTATTCTTCTTTTGTGAAGAAGAATGGACATGGCATATTGTATGGCAATAGTGTTTATGTTTTTAAAGGTGTTTTTGATGGTAGGCATAGGTATTTTGAAATTGTCTACAAGTAGTTTCATTGATGGAATGTGTGTGGTAGCTCTAGCGCCTGCTATGATGACAATAAGGGGGTCAACTTTCCATCCTCTAGCGGTAATACTGGCAATTAATGGATTGTATTTGTTGGTTTTAGCTTCAAATGTTTCTGGTGAGAATCTGTCATTGCAGTATGTGAATTCAATGAATTGTATGGTAAGATTTGGGTTTATTTCTGTAGGGGGATCGCTTTGGTATGGTAAACCTTTGACGCAAAGAATGTCTGGTCTAAATCTAGAGTTACAATGACATCTTTGTGTGCCACATGTGCATGGAAGTAGCCAATTGGGAACGGTTTTTTCTGAGGGTTTATCATTGAAGGTGCCCGCATTCATTAGAATAAAACAACGAGATTTTTCGGATGAGACTAATAGTTTTCTAATTTCCCATACTGCTTTGTTATGTCTTTTGACTCGGAGGGAGTGTATATGTTGTTGTTGGCATGTGAGTAATACATGTAGCCATGTATCCGGTTCACGTGAATTGCAAATGGGACATGTGATAGATGGAAATCTTTCTCTTCCAAAAAACATTTGTTTTCTAGCTTGGCCCATGTAAGTTCCCGTACGGAATTTTATGAGGCATAATTTTTATTTGTCAGTGATGGCTGGATTTTTCCAAAATTCGTTAGAAAGTTCATTATCTATGTCTACATTTCCCGTCCATTTGCAAATGTTGGGGATTTGTATGGCCATGATTTCTAGATTGTTTTCACTGTCGTATTTTTTGATTTGTTTTTCTAGAGTTCTAACTGGTCCTTTGTCTGGAACTAGCCATTTTCAATGAAAAGTGAACTGTGTCCAGCTCATTGGATATCCTCCCTAGTTGCTCCGTCTATACCAGTGTTGCACTAGTATGCTATAAATTGCACAAAGGGGGGGGGGGGGGGGGGGGGGGGGGGGGGCGGTTTTTAATAAAATCTTGGAAAAATAGAACATCGAGATAGTGTTATGCACAAGTCTTGTATTTCCAGAGTATGGTACGTGTATGTGGTCCGATAGGATTCTTAAATTGTGGAATACGTGTATGTAATATCAATTTTAAATCATATACCAAGCCTACCCAGTGCATGGGTCTGATATGTCACCAAATCATTTTTGAAACAGTAATTTGCATTATCACAATAACCCACCCTCACAGACTCTCCACACTCAAAACTCTAACTCTATCACACTTCTAGCTACCAATGGACAACTTCCATAGTGAACAATGGATTTTTAAAATAGTTTAAAACAATTCATTCATGAAATTGATTGGCATAGACTACTGCCTCCAACATCAGTTTAATTCAACAAAGTTCAATTTGTCAAAAGCTAAACCTCACGTTCTTGAAGCACCAATAATCCTTAAAGCCCATCAACTAAACATCAAGCAACCCAATAAACTCCACTACATGTGCATAACTCAGACCAGTACCTTGACAAGGGCAGGCTTAATGACCTACATACGTGCATGTTTAAGGGTTTGAAATGCAATGATTTACCAAGGTACGGGTCTGCTACCAGGTATCACATGACTGTTCCAATCCAGTGCCTGGGCATGAAGCTGGTATGTGTGTTTTGCAAACCAGGCCAACCTGGTATCAAAAACCAGTGCACGTACCCTTTTGGAGACCATGGTGTAGGACACATAGCAGTGCAACACTGGTCTATACACAGTCCAGACAAGTGAATTTGAATCACAAATTTTCTTGACACAACTACAGTTATAACACAAGGAGACGCCATACAATAACGCTTCGCTTAGCACATCATTAAGGGGATAACGTTACAGATTACAGTTTACAGAGAATGTACTAGTGCTACAAGCGGCTGAATTCCAATTTGAATGCAAGACTAGAGTAATTTACTTGTCCTTCTAAAGCAGTAGTTGTCTCTGCTCCGATGAGTATGGTCTCTTTCACGACCTGCAGATCCAGGGTATTGAAAAAAAAAAAAAAAAAAAAAAAAAAAAAAAAAAAACTTATTCTAGAGAGTTAGAAACAGAGTAAAAGTTCTGAAACATGAAGAGTTTCAAGTTTTGAAACATCAAGTTAGATTGATTCTGCGAACGATTAGAACACTTTCCCAAAGGACTTACAATGGTAGAAGATTAATTGTATGCGTCTACCTTCCTAGACCTATCAATTGTCTAATCTGTCTCATCCATCTGCTGCCTTCCCTATCTGGATGCGTGGCGGAAAAACCCAGAGTCGAATTATTGAAATTTCAAGATAGTCTACAGTATCTTAAACGAGGGGATTAAATCTGGAGCATTCAAGCTTGGGCAGGCCACTGGCATATCAAGCTTGGCAGGCCACATCAGCTCCACATAACTTTCGGCAATCTCTGGAAACGACAGCTCCAGAAAATAGGCAAATTTAATGCATTGAAAATTATGGAGATACAAATCCAAGAGTACGAGATGGAGAAGCGAGCTAGGCACTATGGTCCTATCTATACACTATGTTCCTGTGACAAGCGAAGCATGAAAGAATGAGATGAAGTGGGTCAAAACTGGGAGTTAACCCAGTTGAGGCAGCGCGAACATCAAAATCTCGAGCAGGTCCAGCATTTGAGCCACCATCGAGAAGTTCTTTCTTGTTCCCTATAGGGCTTGTGTATGTCTTTCTCAATGCTACGAAAGAGTTTAGCTCTTTAATCTGCAGATAGATGTTTTCATATTAGACCTTAGATTATGTGGCACTGATTAAGTACAGCCATTTTTAATGGAGATTTTGCCAGCTGTGCATACCATTGATTGCTTTTTCTCATTCAGAAGCTTGTGGGATTCCCAATCAGAATTGCTTGAACCCTCCTGCATTACCCTGTCGAAGTCCTTAATTAGCCTGAAAGTACAGCATACCATTCTGCGTCAGAAGCTACACGGGTTGCCAAATCACAGTTGCAAGGCATCTTTACAAGCTAATACGAGTGCTTGCGATCAAAGAACGCCGAAACGAGGAAAGACGAAAGCAAGAGTGCAGGTCTTTTATACGATGGGCGTTGTACTCTCATACATTGTTTTTAGATAAATTTACTTGCACCAAACAAAGTGAACAGTTCAGAATCTCTACAGAGCAAACACAACAATGCCTCAACAACATGCTCATGAGTGACAAACGAATCATAAATTTTCACCTCTGACCTAAGTAGGTGCTCACCTTTTCGCCTCTCGCATTCTAGCAGTAAGTTCTTCCAACTGATTGCTCTGTCTTTCCGCATTTTTTATCTTGTCTATTCTATGAAATCCAGTCCTGGAGTCACACAATCGAATATTTTGTTACAGTAGAAAATATAATTTGTCGGAGCTGCTAAACCCAACCACCATGTCGATTTAGGTTAATCAGTATTTTGCTCTATAATCTTCTGATAATTCAAATAAAAACCACATCGTATTGTTCCAGCACTATTAGCGGCACACGCTGCCAAATGGAAATGGGCTTCTCAATATCATAAACCTGGTAGGCTATTCCAGATAATATGCAGATTCTACATATCTCCATTTCTGCTCAAACAAGACCTAATTGCACATTGATCATAGTGATGCAGTGCAAGAATTTAAAATAAATTCCAAAAGAACCAGCAAGTCATACTTCGAGGAGCACTGTGACATAGGATGTTCTTTCTACTAGGGTCACCATCCCTACTCTCGCAGAGCTCAGAGAAGGAAAACTCAGGATGATTCTGGATATCGTACAAAACATTGAGGCAATCAAATGTGAAAATGAAGAAACTCACTTTAGGATCTTGAAGATATCTTGTACTTCCTTTTCAATGCCAAGCAGCTGAGGCGACAGTTCCGAAGTCATTGTTCCGTCCCAGACAGTAATGCAGCCCAAAAATTGTCCAAGGGGACAAAAATCTAACCACAAATCCCTGCCTCACCCGCTTCTCACGGATTCCTAATTTTTGAATCGCCACTCCGCTCCCGCAAGTTCAAAAAACAAAATCGCAGCATCCCTCACTGTGGCAATGTGCGCATCCTTACCCTGAATTTGGCCACAAATCTGAAAAGGCCTTCAACTTCCGAACGCCAACAGCTCACTTCTCACTTCACTACAACTGAAAAGCCATCCGGGCAGATATCTATCTCTGCTAAGAGCACAACTAATGCAAAAAGATGAAGGCCAAGCTCCAAGTAGCGCAATGCAATACTCGACAAGCCTCAAAACCAAAAGCGAGTAGCACTGCACCATCAATTCAGTCACAAACAACTTCGCTTCTCGATCACCACCTCTTCCTCATCTGCAGTCCAGACAGTCCAAGGCCCAATCCTGCAAGAATGTCAGTGCCCAAAGCTCACACCGCAGCTCAAGGAGCTCCAAGCTGCTGCTTCTTGAGTGTGGTGCCCACTGCCCACTAGCCTATGTGATGCCCATGCCGCTGCCCACTTCTTCATCGCCTTCTTCATAATTGTAGCGAAGCCCATCTAAATGACTCCTCCTGTGCATGAATGTCGAAGATTGGCATCTTGGGCCCTTTGTCGCCATCAAGCAGAGATGCATTTCTGGCCCCATAAATATGCCATCGTGGAAATTGAGACGTTAGGAAAGGCTACTTGTCTCATCCACGTCAGAAATTAAACATGGACATGATTAATGATCTCTCTCCTTGAATGGCGCCTCCTAAATCCTCTGAATTCATTGTTCTGCCTCTTCAGCCCTCAAAACCCTAATCTGCTTCCTGATGGGAGATTACATCTTTGTGATGCGAGTATGCCATGTAGCTGAATGGATTCAGTCCAGTTCACTTTGCTACCTGTAGTGACCCAAACAACCTGGAGCGATCATCTTGCAAATTCTGTTTCTCTCTGCTTCTTTGGGTAAAGCGCGATCATGACAGTTGATTCTTGAGTTGCACTGCTGGATTTGAAACTGCTCTGTGTAGAATCTTTATGTTGAATTGAGATGCAGTCTTTGAGCCATTTGTGCTTCTGGGTTTCGCAACCATGATACCGTCGCACTTGTACCCTGACTTGAGGGGTTAATTGTTAGAGGAACCCAACTGGCGTTTCAATCTGTAAAACTCTTGATGTTGGCATTCTTGGTAGCTTGCAAAGTTGTGGATAGGTGAGAATCCGACTTAATTTGGAGCATAGGCTTCGTCTGGGATCTCTTGGCGCTGGCCATAGCAAGTGGGAAATGCCATTGGAACTGGTGATCTCCAGCCCTTTGGACACGTTTACCAGAATGTTGAGGAAGGTTGTTTGAAAATATGACTGGCACGATTGTTCCTCAGAAGTTCTGGCCTGGTGGTAGAATCTGGGGAGCAACGTTCTTCAAGCAAACTTCCTGATGGCAGGTTGGGTCGCTCCATCGAATCTGATGAGTTTGAAGGTGATTGTTTCCTGAGTTTGTGCTCAATTTTGGGCTCACGATTGAAGTTATAGTTTCGTCATTTTAGTGCCATTACAGCTTTATGTGCTTTCTGATTTTCATGAGTGGAGGAGGAGCTGGAGATATGCAAAACTATAGGAATATTGTAGTAACGATTGCATGGTGTTAACATAATTGTGATTGTCTGCAACAGGATTCAAGGGTTGTTGAAGCGTAGGAGGACGTTATGGTGTTAACCGACCACATTGCCCAGCAAGGCGGGAGCACTTTCATTCAAGCAAAAGATGGTAGTCTCTTAGGGTTCCAAGGACAACAACCATCAACGGCTTTGGTATCAACATGGAACCTGTTTCGGCTAGCGCTGGTGTCTGCATGTATGCTCTTCGCCATTCTAGTTTCAACCATTTACAGTCTCCATCGAGCTGGTGGTGCACCGTCTACAAGAGGAGGCTGGTTGGAGACCAAGCAATCACCGTTGCACCATATCCTTCTTCGAGACCAGACATTGTCAGATGAACTAAAGTAAGCGTTTTCTACTACTTTAGTCTGGAAATATTTTCTCGAGTATGTCGGTTTTGAGGGTCATTCGTATTTGCAGAATGTCTGAAGTGCACTTGTTCTAGGATTTCTGCACCCAAGAATTCATGTTTGCAATTCGTTACGTCTACTTACAGGAACACTGATTGCGGATTGCTTCAGAGGATCAACGAGAAGGCAACACTAGAGCTTGAAACTTTGGTGATTGCTGAGACCGTGGTACCATACAAAGACAGAGTGATGCTTTCGAAGTATGTCAAGCATCAATTGGATGCGTCTAACGTCATCTCAAATCAGCAAAAATCAGCTGTGATGACAATGGTGGATATGGCGCCCGTTGAAGGGAGTGTTAATAAAGAAGACAGAGGTGAAGGAGGAAGTTTACGAAATTCTGCGGTCATTGCCATGTTCAAAATACACCAGAACAACATTCATTTTATGTTGATCGGGTAAATTTATATTCAGTTTTCTGCTAATTATTGTCTAAGACTTATTTTCTTGTATATTCTCGTTCACGAATTTAGTCTTCTAAATGGACGACAGAGTGCGTGTTGAGCCACGGTTGGGAATATGGAGGAGGATATCGGCTAAGGAGCGCAATGATTGGAATGATGTTCTATCAAGGGTGCTTTACAACAAGGTTGCCAAGACTCCGCAATTGAACTCATAATTGGTAAATTTCCATTTCTTTTTTTAACCAGCACACGTATTGTTTTGGCTAATGCCGCAACTTCGACACTGCAGGTTCGTGGTGAGGCAAAGACGTTTTTGGCGTATGGTACTCCGACTCGACTTCTAAATCCCATTTCCGCAACACCAACTTAATTTAAATATGATGCCAGTCCAGCTTTCCTAACGGCTTTGAATGAGGGATGATCTCCCTTTCAGCTACGAGACAAAAACTACTGAAGGAAAAAGATTGTAGTAGATATACCATAGCTCTGGGTGTAAATAATTTTGATCTGTACTGGCCATCAGGTAGTTTATAAGTGGATACGTCTTTGTGCAGAAGAAGAGAGCACCAAAGACGTAGGAACTTTCAATACAAGGTCTGCTAGCTTTGATCTGTCCGCGCTTGGAGTGAGGTTCAGATGTCAAGAGTCTAAAGCGACAACCCACTGAAAAGATCCATAAGAAAATACATACGGGGGTCGTATCCACCCTCATCCTCACCTGGCTTGGCCTTATATACTGCCACGTCCATCTCAGCCCCGTCTATCCTCGTCGTCACATCAGCTGCTTGTGTGTAACAGAGGCCGAACCAACTCGAATACATACAGGGGTCGTATCCACCCTCATCTTCAGCTGGCTTGGCCTTATCTCCGGTACCTGCCACGTCCATCATAGCCCCGTCTATCGTCTTCGTTACATCAGCTGCTTGTGTGCAACAGAAGTCGAACCATCTTGAAGCTTTTTCTCTCTTCCGCTTCTTCGACAGAGCCCCGGTATGATTTTTCTCGCCTTCTCCGTTTGGTGCTGTGACAAACATGTCGAACCATGACTGTCCACCAAGCTCTTCCTGGGCCTGAGACAACAGCTGGAAAAAACTCTCAAAACTCAATTGCAGGGTCTCGGAGTCTTCCTTAGAAAACTGGCGTGTGTAGCCTTTCAATAGATACTCCAGAACCTCTCGAGGCTTTTGCCCGAGCCGCTCTTCAACGGCGTGCAGTAGAAGGGGTTGAATGATGTCCATCGCCATGCAGCCAAACATGAATCTCGCATGCTGGCAAAACAGGTTCATCCTGACTACTGTATAGATGTTCCTCTTAATTTTTGCGTGTAAAGTTACCTTCAGATGTACTTAATTACAGTTGAAAACAATGCCAGGCCTGTATATCATTTATATCTACAATGCTGGCGGTCGTGTCGACTTTCCACATCTAAACCGATTAAATCATCTTATGCCACGTGGATTGCTTGTGTAGGCGACTCCGCTTCGGTTTCTTTTTCCCAACTTAGCTTGTCTGCAAACTCAGTGCTCGGAATGTGGAACGCTGAACCAGCCACTATTTGTGTCACTATTTGTGTTACTATGTCCTTTTTAACTTCATTCCGGTATAGTGTCCTAGAACGAAAACAGGCTCCGGTTCGCAACTTTGAAAAGACTAGAGGTAATTGACTTCTCTGAGAACCTTCGGTTCAGTGTCAATTTTGGAGTATTTTGCTGTTGGCTTTCCAAAACTGGTCTATGTCTGTGAACGTCTGTTGTCCAGTGTCCTGAAAGTTAGTGACGAACCGGTAATCGTCGCTGTCCTTGCTAAATTTGGGACCATGTGTGAGAATTCATAGTTGCAGTGCTTCACAAGCCAGTTACTTGCGCCCAAAGTGATTGTTTTGTACAGGATATTATCCTAAGAATCATCTCTTACATCATCAATGGGGTAGAATTGGTAGGATAGCTTTCTCGAAGCAGCTGTTCAGTATTCCCTTGATAAAGATCTTCGTTGCATGCTGCGAGCCCATTCCAAGCTGGGGTCGCACAATTAGGAGATAGAAATCTTGGTTTGGGGATTTAACGTCGTTTGTGTTTAGTCTTCAAGTGCAAATGAGGCGGGAGGGACGTTTACGGGGCAATCCCTCGAACAGGAACCGATCACAGGGCTGTGGCGGAACGCGATGCTCAAGGTACCGTTTGTATCCCGTGGAGAAGTCCAATCGTAAGACTAAGGGGAGGTACAAGAGGCTTGCAGCAGACACGAGCATCAACTCGAGTTTCTCTTCCAGCCGCTGAACGAGCGTGAAAGTTTTTCTGATGAACTCGACATCGCAGATGAGGATGATCAGTTGAGCACTCTTGCGTTGACAGTGAATGGTATAATTGAAACTGCTCGAGAGAGAATTCAAGGCGGCTACGGAGATAACTGGGAGATGGACCAAGTGGCGGCCATGATGAGTCAATAAAAATTATTCCAAAGAGCTCTTCCCTCGTGGTATGCTTGCAAACAAAATGCAAGTCAATCTTGATGAGTTTCTGATTCCAGATGTTCTCGAATAGACAATTCAACCAATAGCAGAAGCTGGGTTTGTAGAAAATTTTAAAACTATTCCAAACTACTCTGTAATCAGGTTGCTATCGGCACCAATGTAACCTGGGTGCCGATGGCGTAAAATAAAATGTAAATGAACGAACGATACGTGTAATGAAGGGAGAAAATCTGCAGGAAGACCGTTGATTGGTCATGACAGACCTGCATTTGCAAACAAAACTACGACATTTCTCTCTTGATAAATTTGGGATCACGAGATGTGCCATCGAACTTGTCTCCTTGTACTCCAAAATATCCACGCAAATTCCGGGATCAAAATCAATCGCAAATTGTAGTCCATTCCAGTTCGTTCCAAATTTCCGATGAAGAATTGTCACTGGTTGCAAATCAAATGTTCTGCCAACGTCGTGACTTTCATATTCCTGCTTAATCTGGTTGCAATCGGAACGAGAAATTCAGATACGAACCCCTCAAGGTACAGGTCACGCTCCCCGATGTCGGTAACACGAAGCTCCAGAAAATAATCGACGCTACGGATGCCGCTACAGTACTCCTGGAGTCCAACGCGCCCACTATCTTAAGCATAAGTTAGCTGTCTGCAAATGCGTCAGACTTGCACCAGAAGCCTCTAAATTTTGTGCACGCTTCTACAGACGAATCTTTTCCAGAGCAGACTCTCGTCATCGAAGTGCTCAACAAGCAACCCTGAGCGCAAAGAAATCCTATCTTCGTCACAATATAACTCTCACCAAGCTACTGCTAAATCTTCAGTAGACTAGGAAAGTATTTCAAGTAGTGCTCAGCATTCTCCATTGTCTGTAAATTTGTGAGTTATCAACTAGAGAAAAACATCGACGCACTTACTCTCGGTCAGCAAAGAGGGTTAAAGAGATCATCTGTGCTAGAGAAGGCTGCCAGCGGATTGAGCGTCTAGAACAACCATGAGGCGGGAGGGTCGACTGCGAGGCACGCCCACCAACAAGAGCAGGCGTACGGGGGGGCGATGCAGGCTAGGCCGCGATCGCTGCTTCGACCATCTGTCGGGGAAATCGTGGGAGAAGCGAAAGCACAGATGCAAGCGATTCGCAACCGACCTCAACACCAACCCGGTCCTCGCTGACTTCTTCCTTGTGCCTGCGCTTACACTACTTCGAGGTGGATATGACGACGAGGAATATGAGAGAAGTTTTCCCCGTGTTGAGGAGGACGAGGGTGCCGTGCAGTTGGCCATCCTCGATGTCACTGTCAACAGCATGATCGAAGCCGCGTTCATTAAACTACACGGAGGCAAGGGAGGTGGCTTCGAGGCGGAAGAGTATGCGGCCATGGCTTTCACTTCCGATGAGCTTGGTGGTGGAGCACGAATTGATCATTTGGCGGATGACGCAGGCTTAGACATTGCTGCCATCGAATTGGCATTCCAGCGGCAGCTGGGCATCTTTGAGAACGCAGTGGAAGGGTCAGGCTTCTCTGAGTTTGCCACCCAGGGATGGTCGACTTTGAGCGAGGAGAGCTGGTCGGAAGTTGAACTCTCGGAATCAGATGACGAGAACTCGGCGGACGACTGGTCTGTGGTGGATCTCGATGAAGCTTAGGCACGTGAGTAATCTGCAAAGGCGCTGCAGATAATTCACAAACTCAGCTAATGCTCGCTCTAACCTTGTACAGACTTGTAATCAGCATCGCCAGCATCCGATGCTTGACTCCTCAAGGCATGAGGTAGCTCCATTCCTTGGGTATATACTTCGGGAGCGCAAGCCTCAAGATGACAAAACCGGATCAGTGCAATTCTTGTACACACCTAATTACTCCAGCCTGGTACACGCCGATCCAGAAGCCGTAACCCACTTTTGGAATTTTTTCCTATAGAGTTCAACGGACATTCCGTCGCAGAATCTCCCTGTAGCGAACCCTAGCGGGTTTTCCGATGGAATTCCCCCCCCCGCGGAAAAACCCGCTAGGAGGGAAAACCCGGGCAGTTTTGTTTTTTTTTTTTTTTTCTTTTTTTTTTGGAGTAAAAAAAAATAGAATTCAGCAGAGTTAACAAATGACTCAAAATTCTTAAATTTTAAATTAACAACGTCTGCTTAATCTGCTTAACTCTGTTAAACTTTAGTCTATCTTACAATAACAAACTTTGTCAAAATTACTCTCTTTGAAGAAATGTTTTTAAACATTAGTTAATAGAATCAAAAACTAGATATCAGAAATATACAGAATAAAAATGCAAGGGCAAAAACAAGGAAATTTTGACGTGGCCTTGTGATTTTACTCAATGAAAATTGTTTTGATAACTTTTGTTATCAGAAGTTGTTTCATAGTAGAGTCTCTGCTCAGTGATCAAAATCTAAGTGCACAATTGTTTTTGATAGCAAGCGGTAATCTACAAGCAGTTAAAACTGAAATGCTAAAATACTCCCAAAACATCAGCTATTCCCTAGTACTATGAAGCAATATCTACAACTGTATAAAAACAACGCTCTGTAGCAACTGCAAATACAGCTACTGAGAACTTAAAGGCGCCGAATAGAACGATTCAACCTGCATTACATAAAAACGTACGGAATTAGTAACCACAATAAAAAAACACCACAATCAACACAACAAAAATAAACGAATAAATAATGTAATCAATTCACAATATACCTTGGGAAGGTTAGTCATTAGTGTTGCAACAGCACTTGGATCAAAAGAGCCACTGAAATTGAAAAAATTACACCCCTGTGCTGAACCAAAAACGAATCCGCCAGACGAATTGCCCTTTTGAACTGGTAACTACAAACAAAAACCAATAGATAAGGACAGTTGTATTGGAAAAATCAAGGAAATGTATTGAAACAAGGCAAAAACTAAAAATCTAATTAAAGCTTGAACAATTCAGAGGAAACCTCTTTAGCAATGTGCAAGGATGTCTTTCCATTGCCTGCGATTTCTTCACCCACCTGAATAAACAAAGTGTAATAACAAAATCAAACAAAAATCGAATAGCAGACAAGATCAACAGAAAAAAACATACAGAATAAAGATATACCTTTGTAGACAGATTGGTTGACTTAGGCTTCGGAATGAACTTCATGTCCACAGCAGTTTGCTCTGCTTTAACTTCATTCTTCACCGGAGTAGCATCCTGGACTTCAGTCTTCGCCAAACCACCGTTCTGAATCGAAATCAAAGAACATAGATTAATTGAAATTGAAAACAGTAGAAACATAGAATGAAAAAAAAATAAACAAAGTAAATTCAAATAAAGTACAAATGATACCTTCAAGATATTCACTCTCTTCACTTCCTGAGATAAAACCTCAGCATACTTTTTGCCCTCCCCTGAAATGATCCGCTGGCAAGTCTCCATCTGAAGCTTTAAAGGGTTAGTATTATACGTGTTGTAAGACTTCACGTCCCGGTGGCCTGTCATAATCATTCCCTTATCAGTTGGAATTTGGGCCTCCGCCATCCTTGAAATGCCCATTCTCCGAGGGGTTTTATTAGTAAACTTGCGATCACCAACAACGATTCCTGAAAACATATAATAAAAACTACATCAGAAAAATTAAAAGGTAGAAAAATGTAAAGAGAAATTAGAAAGAACATAATAGAAAAGAGGTTAGAAAAAAACCTGGAGTGGACTCGATTAATGTTTTGACAGACTTCCCAAGTGTGTTCTTTCCCACTGGCCTCTTCTGGAACCAAACAGCATCTTGAAACTTGCAATTCGATTTGGACATAAGGAAAACAGGGTGAGGGTTCCCCTCAAATCGCACGATCAAATCTTCCTTCGAGAACTTTGGCCAATGCTCTGACATGCGCTTCCACGTCGCCACCACATCTGAATCAGAACAGTCGATGCTGTGCCTGATCGAATTCTTCGAGCAATGTTCGATGTCCATTTTGTATGTCTTGGACAGACTTGGGTTATACCTAAAACAACAACAAGTTAAACCATCCAGAAATTAGCGACTTCACAGAAAATAAGCACCAAAATACAAGAAAAAATTAGAATCAACAATAACGAACAACTAACAACAACAATAAAGCTAACAATTACAATAAATGGGGAAAAAAAGCTAGCAATAACCATAAACTAACAGCTTAGGAAATCAGCACAGACCATTTACAAACGCATTTACAAACCAAGAGTTTAAGCAGAAATAAAAACTTTGAAATCAAAAAAAATAAAATACTGAAACTGTTTAACACTACTATAACCAACCAATAAAACTATAAAAAATTACCTTAAAAACTCTACACCAAACTCATTTAGCAATTGAAATTGCCCAACATGAGTATTCCTTAATTCATCCTGGCCTCGGATGAAGAAATTCCGACAACAGAAGTACACGAAACGGTGATTCAGGCCAGTTGGAGTTGATAACGAAGCCGCTGGAGACGACAAAACCAAAATTTCTTCATCCCTCGTTAGAACATCAGAAGTCGAAGTTGTCAATCCAAGACCGCGCTTGAACGACCTTCTCACAGACTCTGTTCCAGCATTCTTCACCCTGCGGTACCTGGGGTCGAGCATTATGTTGAACGGGGGCTCAATCGATGAAGTCTCTTGAAGCCGAATTTCTTGACGAGCTCTAATAACCCTACCGATCGATCTTATCATGTTTTGCAACCTGCCAATAAATTTCTGAGTTAAAATCCGTAAATTAATAATAATAAAAGTTTTCAATTCAGATTACGGAACTCATACAAAATAAGAAGCACAGAAAAGGGAATAGAAGACTTACGTGCCAGGGGGATAAAGAGAACCATCATGTTTCGTGACCTGAAGAACGAATTCCTTTAGAATCTCCACAAAACCCCGTATATCCTCTTCTTCGGATAACTCGCCGATGCTCTTCTCCGTAGAGTAACCTTGAAACCGGCGCCACTCATTAAAAGCATTAGTCGCCCAGATCTCCGAGTGCAGGCTCTTTCTATCCCCTCCCATCGCGACATTCTTCAGTTCCTTCTCATCAAGGTCTCGAAACCTGCTACCCCTCTCAGTCGTACCTAAAAAGAAAACCAGTAATTAGAAAACAAATAGATATAAAGAACTACACAGCTAAATTCAGCAATACAACTTCATCTAATAAAACACAGATTATAAATTCATCTAATAAAACACACAATAACAACAAATCAGAAACAAACAGATACAAACACTGAGAAAGAAAAACGTACCGCTATTCTGAGCTTCTCCAGATCCATTTGAACCAACTGCCTGATTGCTGTCATCATATGATCCATCGTCATCGTCCTCTGGAAAGTTGCCGTTCATCGGTATGAAAATGTTGTCAGGATCTTCGTCGTCGTCCTGATCCTTGTAAACTCCAGGAAAATCACTACCGTCATCTTCGTTGTCAATTTTCTCCTCGTCTTCTGCTTTGTCTTCTGCTTTGTTATCTCCGACCTCTCCAACCGCATCGGGAACTGGTTCCAGAGGTAGCGGTAGCTCTGCAGAAACTGCAAACATACACAGCAATTAGAACCAAACATTAAAAAAAACAGACACACGATAAATCTCACAATAGACACACAAGCAAACTAAACAAAAAAAACTAAGAATTACCTCCGTAAAAACTAGCTACCCTAGGATCATGTATATGATTATAACAAAGTCTTCTCCGATACTCAGCTTCTCTCCTACTAAAAGTGTACAAAACTCCGCTATCTGAATTTAAAATTCACAAACACACATTAGAAATGTCCAACACATAACAGGCACAGTTTAGTACCACAAGAAAACGTACCTTCATCAAGGTAACCAAACTCATTCACTCCGAAGACAGCAGGACCATCAACATTCGCAACACCAGAACCACTTCGATCATCTGTAAGATCAACAGTAACAAAAAGTTAATATAACAATATCAAAATCAATTAAACCATCTGAAGAATGTGCAAAACAATAAACAAACTCAACATAAACACTACAAACTCACCAATAACAACGCTGATGTCAGTAAAATCTGAAAGCAATTCAGACTCTGCAAACAGAAAGAAAAAACAGAATCAAAAAACAAAGTAAGACTGACAAAACCATGCGCTGCCGCGCGGCTTCAGCCGCCTGCGGCCGCGCATGGCCCCTTCTATCAGACTCAGCACAAACAAAGAACAAAATTAAAACACATGACAATCGCTACAGCAAACATACATTAGATAACATAAATTCTGAAATAGTAAACAAGATGTAACATACACAACACCAACCACATCAAACTTACCAACACCAACTGCCTCCTCGACAACATCTCCAGATCCAACTTCAACATCTGAACACGAAATATATTAAAAACATTAAATAACACAATAACCAACACTGCATTAAATTGAGAAAATTTATCAACAAAACAAAGATAACAACAAAACCGACATACGACATACAAAATGAATAAACTAACCATCTCGATGTCGTTCAAAGCAAACTCCGCAGTTCATCTCCACAGCAAACATATCACCAGAATTCTCCAACGGCAACAAATCAACGCAGCCACCAATGTCATTAAGACCTGACTTACCTGCAAAACAATACAAAGTTTTTATAGAAACAAAGTAAAAACAAATCATACAACCATGCGCTGCCGCGCGGCTTCAGCGGCCTGCGGCCGCGCATGGCCCCTTCTATCTAGATTTATAAATATAACTAAACATTTATACCCTATCAACAAAAAGAATAGACATACAAAACTACTGTACTAATCTGAAAATATTACAAGATACATGATGAAAATCAAAAACGAACAACACTTACCGAGAACGGAATTCTCCAAGGGCAACAAATCCTCGGAGGCGCCAGAGTCATTACATACCGAATTACCTGCAAAATGAATACAACCATTTAAAAATGAACAAATTAAAAACAAATGACAAAACCATGCGCTGCCGCGCGGCTTCAGCGGCCTGCGGCCGCGCATGGCCCCTTCTATCCGAGATTTAGAAATGTTGATAAACGTTAAATAAAAATAAGACACTTACCAGCAAGCTCTACGCCATTCCCAAGCACCACGCAATCAGACACGAGTGAATCACGATCAAGAGGATCATCTACAACAATCAACACAAATATCAGAAAAATCAACAACACCTTTGGACCCTATAGATGAAATTAATAATTAAAAATTCTAATTAAACAACGTTACTTTATTAGTTTTTGTGTTAGAATTTCTATTAACTAATTAGGTGAATAATCTACATACCTTCTGTACAGGTTATATCAACAACGTCGTTGACGTCGTCTTCGCTGTTCAAGTTATTTTTATCCTCGACTGAGACCTTTAAATTTTAAATACGATTTTAGTATAAAATACAATGAAATTAGATTAGTTTTAACTTCTGATTAAACTTATGATAAAATCAAATTAAAGTATGACGATCAGGTTTCGAAATCATACCTGAGTTTGTGTTTGTGATATGTAGTCATCCCACATAATCATCATCGCAGTATCCACTTCTTCACTGTCGACTTCTTTGAGCCTCTCGCGGATCCTTCCCTCGATTTCAGTTTCACGCTCCAACTTCTCCAGAACTTCATTCTCGATAACTTCCACTCCAATCGGCTTCAAATTATCTGCAAAACACATAACAATAAAATTAGCAGATCAAACTATCTTCAAATAACATTTAGAAATCTTAATCAACAAGATATTAAAAACAATTAATCCAACTTCAAATAACAATTACACAACAGACTGATAACTTACCTTCAGGAGATTCAGGTTCTGTTTTAATATCGAGGACGATGTTCGGATTTCGGTGCTAAATGTTGAAGGAGGGCAGGACTAGGACCTTTGGCACATGCTCCAGGGCGTCGTCGTCGTCAACAGGGCTCCGACATCGCTTTCTACTTGAGGAATCAAGAGCAGCATCATCGCAAACCTGATCCATCTGCGAACAGTTTCACAAATATTAGATGGAGATGAGATGATCTATTCTAAGCAAATTAATTCAACAAACAAATCAAGAAAATAAATATCAAACAACAGAAACATAGAAACATATATCGACACAAACTCCAGAATACAAAGACTGTAAAACAAGACCTCAAACCAGAAAACTGTCAAGTAAACAAGGACTTACCAGAAGAAATCACCCCTTCAGACTCCTGCAATACCAAAACAAAGAACACTGCGGAACTCGCAAGAACTCCAAAAATCGTCACTCAAACCTACACAAAAACGAAAAAAGTTAAAAACAAAAAACAAGAACATACGAAATACAAACATAACATTCTAAGCATCAACAGAAGCCCTCGATCGTAAGAACGTCTCAGACCTTGAGAAAAGTGCCGGGATAAACCAGCGACAAACTACAACATCGAACCACCTTAGACACAGCCGTAAACACTGCCGTTCACAACGCCGTAAGCAACGCGAAAATACCGTAACAACGAAGCAGAAATTAACCTACACACATGTAAACGAATCGTTAGATCGTAGTAACAGAAACCGAAATTCCAAAAGAAGAATTAAAAACACGAACAACAAACAAAAGAACAAGATAAATGGATCTATCAAACTAACTTCCCTCCGAAACATAAGTTCTTAAACCCTAACAAAAGAAACAGATACAAAACTAATCGCGAACAGAATCTAAATGAAGGCACTCACCGGGCTAAAGGAGCTAAACGCGGCGCCGTAAGCACGAAGAAGCAACTCGTACCGATCGAAGCGGCGCAAAACCTGTGAAACCAAGAAACCCACCGCCACAACTCAGACACTAAACCTAAACCACAGAGACAACTCAAACCTAAGAAAACTTCAGCTACAGACACAGGAAACAAAACCAAAACAAAAAACAAAACCAACAAGAGCAAGAACCAACAAACACGCAGCGAAAAACAATAACGCGCAGCAATTGCAAAAAAACTCACAGAAAACTCACAACGCTTCCGCGAAGCGCGGAGCTCGCGCGAGAGAGAAGCTTGAAAGAGAACGGGATTGGGCCCTCCACTACCATTTTATACCCCCCCCCAATCCACGGCCACAGGTGACAGAACGTTCGAGAAACAACACCCAATCCCGACCTGGAATGGACGATTGAGATCATTCCACTATAGATCGCAAGGCCCAAACTGAGCCAGCACATTATTCATCCACCCATTATCGGATGAAAGAGCCAGCTGTCACGGATGGTTTCCTGGATCTGGGGTCGCAGCGAATAGAGATCCGCCACGTGTCCATATTCAAGAATCGTCCAGGGTCATTGAGAGTATATTGGAAATCAAATATATCTATCAGTGTTAATTGAGTAAAGTGTTTAGATGGTTCGGAGTTCCGCCCAGAGGGATGACGTCTTCGGTTCGATTCCATGACCAGGTGTTTGGCGCCGGATATTATCTAAATAACGTACAGGTAGAGCGTCAGAGCTTTGGCCTCAGGAGTGCGACGTGGCACCGCCACATTCGCTCACGTTTTTGAGCACGCACGTGGGCACTTTGGAAAAGAGATCTTAGACACAGGGACTCTCCCAAGTTTTCTGAACGAAGGAAAGATTGTTTTGATTCCTAAAAGTGGAGAACTATCCTATCTCACTAACTTCAGACCCATAACCCTACTTACTTCTTTGTACAAACTAATAGCAAAATTATTAGCTAAGCGAATGACTCCAAACCTTCGGAATTGGATTCTGCCGTCTCAAACAGGTTTTGTCCCCAACAGATGCATTTTTGATAACATCTACTTAGCATATGAATCCATGCAATGGGCAAAAGACTCAGATCAGAAACTAATATTGCTTCTAATGGACTTTGACAAGGCCTATGATAGAGTTTCGTGGTCATTCTTAGAAGCGGTTATGCTGAAAATGGGATTCTCTCCCATTTGGATTAGATGGATAATGTCACTACACTCCGAAGCCAATGCAGCGGTAATGGTAAACGGAGTCAAAGGACAGAATTTTAACCTGCAACGTTCAGTAAGGCAGGGCTGTCCTCTAGCGCCCTACCTGTTCCTTCTTGTAGCTAACGTTATAGCATATATGCTCCAAGATCCCAAATACGAGATAGAGGGACTAACCCTGCCAGACGGTTCCACAATTTTTAGTCAATTGTTTGCTGACGACACTCTACTATTCCTCAAAGGCTCAGCAGTTAACCTTGACAGAGTGCTCAGGGTATTCAATCTTTACAGCCAGGCATCCGGAGCAAAAGTTAATTGGCATAAGAGTAGAGCTATTTGGGCCTCGGCCCAAGACAAGACCTGGTCCTGGGGAGAAGAAGTTGGCCTAATTTGGTTGGAAAAAGGGAAGTACGCCAGATACCTTGGCTACCCTCTCGGTTTTGAAGTTAATAAGGATGAATTAGATAATACAGTAATAAACAAAATTAGAGAGAACATTCATAAGTGGGCCAAGAGGCAACTCTCATTAGCGGGTAGAGTACTAATCATTAACCAAGTTATACTTGCATCTATTTGGTATGTGGTTTCGTGTTCAGCCTTCTCAGCATCGGCCATGAAGAAAATACGAGCGCTGGTCCGAGACTACATGTGGTGTGGAGCAGCAGGAAGAAAGACCCGAGCGAAATTAAAGTGGGATACAGCGATCTTACCTGTCAAAGAAGGAGGTATCAAGGTCCTGGATCCTGAACTCCAAGCCAACGCTCTCCTCACCAAAGTTTTGGTTCGTGCTCTCACCCCTGAATCTGAACCATGGAAAGTTCTATTAGTGCACAACCTAGAACAACTAGAACCAAAACATCACGGCCCATGGTCCCCCACCATGCACTGGATGCTCCAGCAATACAATAAACTTAAGCAGAAGGGTTCTCCACTCTTCCGGAGTATCATGACGGGGTGGTCATCTATACAACACGGCTTCGAACAGATATATCCAAAGACCTGTGCAGATAAAGCAAACCAACCGATCTTTGGCAACAGGCTCATCACTACTGCAAAAGGCGAACAATGGGGTATGGGCCCTCGCACTCAACTACCTCAATGGGTTAAAGGTGGCCTCTTCACAATGCAAGATATCTGGAACTCTACTACAGGAGACTGGCTCACTGCAGTTGAGATTAGAAACCATACAAAAGCCCGGCTATCCACTGAAAATAGGAACCTAGAGAGAGTAGTGACTAGTATACCCTGGCCATCACGAGAACTCAAACGTCTCAAAACTCATAGGTGGATGGCACAGTTTGAAGAGGACAAGACCCAGAACGTATACCATCTTAGATATCATCTCAGGGGGACACATTACGCAGAGAAATACGTCCAATTAGCATCCAACCAGTTGAAACTAGTCTCTCAGGCCCCAGCTCCGATAAACCCTCGACAACTAGAGGCAGTCAGAGTCGTGACCAGACAGGAGAAAAAAGGAAAATATATAGGATACAATCCAGCCACAGAAGTCGACCAGGACACCTCAATCTGGTTATATAAGGGCCTACCTACCAAGAAACTTCAATGGGACCCGGCAGCTTGGAAATGGCGGGCGGTTAATAAACAAAAGGCTGTCCCCTTCTTCCAATACGACGTCAAACGTGGGTATAATATTGGCCTGCAACAACGACAAACCCCAATGGCGTTCAACTTACAGCTTCAGGAAATAGGATACTCCCAAATAGAGAGAGACAGCATATTTAAAAGGATCTGGCACACATGGAAACCGAGAAAAATCTCAGCCATGAACTGGCTAACACTGGCAGGCGGTTTACCAGTAGGAAGCTGGAGGAAAAAGATAGGAGATAGAGGTACCTGCAAGATGTGTAATGATGACACGGAAGACACTCCTCAACACGCCTTAGTTTCCTGCCCACACGTCACGACAGCCTGGACACGATTTAACAATATCAAACGACAAGTAGATAAAAACCATCAAGACCTGATATGGCCCCAACATATCACAGGTAAACTAGCAGCGCCTGGAGACCTTGAACAGCTATTCTCATTCAAATGGGATTCCCAAGGAAACACCCACATAGACGCAGAAACCCCGTGGGACATCTTGAGATCCTGTCTTCTATGGTTTATATGGTGTCAAAGATGTAAGTTTGAGATGAATGAAGAACCGTTCCATTTAGGAGCAGCATTACTAAACTCTTGGAGGACAACGATCTACATCGGTATGGAGGCACAGCACGAAATCGGAAAATTCAGCAAACCGGAAAGAAGAACAGAGTTAAAACAAACACTAGCAGAGATCTGGACAAAGGCAGAACTATTCGCAAAACCAGGCACCTATGGACTGGAATGGCTACTTGTACCTCCGGATATATGGCTCAGAAGAACTGAAGCAGTCCAGCAAGAAGCTCTCCCGATCCCACAAGAATCTGACCAGGAGCCAGGTGAACCTCCATGCCCCGAACATCAAGATCCCAGGCTCGCCGAATCGATAGCCACCCTCTTTAGAACAGTCAGGAAAACATTAGGCGACAGACTCAATGCGAATGGGGCAAGTACAAGTAGAGCTAAACCAAAACCCAGAGCCCGACCTAAGATGATGGCCAAGAGGGGCCCTCATAATAAAAGACCCCAATCAAATTCACAAAGAGCTTCCACAATCCCGGTGGAACCCTTCCCCAAGGAAGCAAACCCTCTACTACCGAAGGCAGCTCCAATAGCAGGAGACCCCACAGGGCTCTCACTCCCACCTGAACCGGACCCATCTCCAACACCATACTACCCCCTACGGACCCCTGCAACAGATCGACTAACCAGAAACTCAGGCCCCAACAGACCGAGCCGGAAGAAAAGAAGGAGGTATTAGATGGAACCACCTAGCCCGCGAAAGCACATGTTGCTTCCTGCGGAATATGTCGAACTACATCAGACAGGGGTTGGACAATTACCTCAACAAGACAAAGAGCGCATGGAGTCAGCCCAAGAAGCAGAAGATCTCATCTCAGACATAAATAACCACATCTTCCAAGGTATGCCCTCCCACAACTTCATTCCATATGAAACTCCTTTTGACAGAGGCGGAGTTGCTCCTCAGGAGGAGCAAGAGGATAACAACGCATCTCCAACACGGCCAGGACCCCTTGACTGTTACATATCTGGGAGACAACCCTATATTATGTATCATGGTCACAACCCTATCAGGTCCAGACAAGTACAACAATTTATGAAGGACTCTGGCGGCCTTGAAGGAGCCTCTTTAGACCCGGAGTAACCGATCACCAGAACTATTACATAGCGACTCAACTCTCGTCTGCAACCTAGGGCGGACAACAAGCCACTGTAGAAAGAAGAGCCGGACCATAGGAGAGGATAAGCCCTACCACTGCAGTTCAGGACAAGCTAACCTTTGAGACCCAGTCCATAGAGCTACAGGAAAAGGAAGCCTGAAATCATGACAGCACTAGACAACACAACTTACTCGAGAGCCAACATACATCTGACCATGTCACACCAGAGACAAAGGATTTAGGAACCTTCTCCTTTATAACAACTAGAAGGCCCAACAGGTAGAGCCGCACACAGAATTAGATGGAATATTACAAAATCCAGGGTCCAGAGTTCTTAAGCTCGCCCAAATAAGTCCCATGCCTAATTAGTTCTCTAACTTATATGAACTAGAGCTATTATATGGTAAACTTATTAGCATTGGCTCAACTCTCCCCTCGATCTAACAAACAGCCCTCAGTATTCAAGTCTCCCCAGTGGAGGACTCTTCACTGGCTTCAGGAGTTGGATCAAAGAACACTGGCATCGCTGACATCCGAAGGTGATCAGACCCCTCCCCCACTGGCAGCAACAGACAGGCAGGACTGTCTTCAGTATCTTCACCCTTCGGCACTGGAGACCCAGCACGAGGACAACCAAGATCAACAGGCTTCAAAAATTTAGAAGCCTCAGAAGACTCCAGAAGCTCACCAGACGCCACTGCAACAGGATTAGGCATTCCTCCAGCCTCCATCGCCACAACCCCTATGCAACCACGCTGACTCGTAGCACCTGAGACTGGAACTAAGGGCTGTATACCGGCGGAACCTTTGTTATCGCCAGAGGATCCAGCACGGTCAAGAGGAGCCACAATGGAAATTTCTTTTCCAAACTCGCCACCACGACACATCATTCTTCCAAGACGAACATCTGAAGACTCACCTTCATGCGGCCCAGGATCGGGAGTGTTGGTTAACGACTCAGAAGCACTCAGCAATAGTTTTCGAGCGGAGCGATGACGACCTCCCCGATTGAGCTTCCTCCCCGGACCTCCAGCAACAACCGCCCCCACACTCGCATCAGAATCCTCCAGCTCGATAGGGTTAGCAGCACAAGCCCCGAGCACTGCAAGCGGAGACACCACCTTGTTGCGCAGGAACGAAGAAAAGGTGATACCGGAAAGCAGCTCCAATTTCCTTACATCACGCTGCAACTCCTTACTCCAACTGCCTCGGGAAGAAGTCACAGAGAAAATATACCGGCACAGAGCGGGAGTAGAAGGAGTTCGAATCCTTTTTCTCTCTAACTTCTAATGCACATGGGAGAGCCAACCGCAGAGAGCTCCCTTTCCTCTCCCCATGGTAACGCATCTCAAGCTTCCCCAACCCGAGCAACACACCAACCTCTCCAGCCATTTTATATCCCCAAAACTACACAAAATTGGAGAAGGGCGCCGCACCACAACTCAATTCAGAAACTCCAAGACGTCTTTTCGCAACTGAGAGCATCCTCAAGACAACGCTCCCAGGACTCGTTTCACCAGCACCCAAGCTATCACTTCTGAAATGAGAGCAGTCTAACATCCTCATTCTCCTCTCCATGATTTCTTGTAGACTCGCCCTCAGACTAGACTCTTCTCTCACTTCAGCTCATAACCCGATAATGTGAAGTGCTAGGGCCCTGAACACTTTCTTTTATGTACTACTCAACCCACCGGACCAGACTAGCTGTTCATCCACTAGGTCTTCTCCCCTCTTAGTTCTCTAGCTCCCTAGTGCCGGCGCTAGCCCCGAGTACTGACAAGACACACAAAATCAGAGGAAGGAGTGACCTACTACGTCCCTGCAAAATCCCCTACCTCTCGAGACTCACAAAATTTCCTTACTAGGTGACCCAGTACCCAAGGCCACTGTCTCCTAGACCTCCCCTGAAGATCGGACCACTACTGAGGAACTCTCTACAACAATACCGACATCGTCATCCTCACAACAATCCACTCCAGCCGTGACAGTAACCTCGTCCACAACAGGCGCCCCTGCAACATTCACTACATCAACATTACGAACAGCAGGCCCTCGCACCACCCCAGTTCGGCCACGAGCACTGTTTCTCCCTCTTCGCCGCAGCACCACATTCTGGTGTAAGCCATGGACATACTTATCGAAAGGAAACCCAGCCAACTGCCCAAGCATCCGAATCTCGGCATGCACCTCGGAGGTCAATTGACTGGTCCGGGTGTCAGCAATCAGTGCCGCAAGCGCTGGAGTTGCAGGAAACCCTCGCTGCTGTGGATTCCAATGCCATAACACTATCGACATCCACCCAAGGATTGCTCCCCTGACGGCGGGATCTCCTCCTGTCCAAGTCGACATTCTGCTCTGCTCGCCCTCTACTTTGAATCTCACACGATGCACTCCTCTCCAGTTCTCACCGAAGACAATTCGCAAGTTAGACCTCAAGATTGACCGTCGGAGGGAGCATTCTTATATGCATCCTCCGCAACCCAATCTTGCAAAATCGACCCTTTTTCATCATGCAAATCGACTGTCGATTGCCAAATCCGACAGCATCCCTTCGCTCCTTACACCTTTTCGGTACCTGACTTGGCTCATGATTGGTTTCACTCTTGTTCTGACGTTTTCTCCAACTAATCTGCTAGGCCCTCATGATCCCTCTCCCTTGCATTGAATTCCTGCTCGATTGATCAGCGACAGCTTAGGCTTCACTAGTAATTAGTTGTGCCAGGACAGTACGGAGACCTTGATTGAGATTCTGTGCATTTAGTTAGTTTAGTTTCTACGGCTTTAGGTCCAGTTTGCGTGTCACCCGCGCCTTTAGGTCAACCAACGTGCATTTGACGCGTGGCGGTGACATGCTGGCCGGTGCCCCCGGCCTCCCGGTTTTCCGGGCTTGTTTTTGTTTCCCTTTCTTGCTTAACCGCGGTGCGGATTTAAAAGATGGTTCGGAGCTCCGCCCAGAGGGATGAGGTCTTCGGTTCGATTCCATGACCAGGTGTTTGGCGCCGGATATTATCTAAATAACGTACAGGTAGAGCGTCAGAGCTTTGGCCTCAGGAGTGCGACGTGGCACCGCCGCATTCGCTCACGTTTTTGAGCACGCACGTGGGCACTTTGGGACGCGCCACTAACCCCATATGAGGTAGAAATATGGGAGTGTAGAGAGCAGGGGTTGCCTAGTGGGCGACGTGGAGGGTGTGGGGATGGTGGGAGTAGAGGATTCACGTAGGGTGCTGAGATCAGGCGAGACAGGTTCCGAGTTCGTGTCCTTTCTCGATCGCTTTAGAAATCTAAATTTTTTTTGTGTGTTTTAGCAATTCGCAGATTTGCCTTGCCACGAGATTACACAGATACGGATCTAAATGCTTTCTCTTACACACATACTAGAGAATTTTTTTTCCCTCTCCTCCCTCCTTTACTTTTTTCCCCATCTCTAAAACCAATGATACTTGATATGAAAAGCACTCACTGTCAAATACACGAGTGCTAACATCTAAGCAGTCACAAGTTGATCCAGTTATGTGCCCCTTCCAGATCACAGAGCATATCCAATTAGTACATGATGTAGAATTAGTTTGACCACACCATGTGAAGTAAACAACACAACAACTCCGGCAACCAGGAAACCCGGAAACTAGAAAAACTGGGAAAGTTTGGTAGTTAACTCCAAGTGAGCAATTGCGGGCGGGGAAGCATGGAAAGTCATTGCGGGCACGGGGGACGCCCCAACCAGCGCCCGCCACGGCTCGCCCCGCTACAGGCAAGGATTCCGATGTGCGGTGGGACGCCAGGGCAGGGGCAGACCCGGGCTCAGCACAGCGCAGCGCCCCGCACAGCCTGCGCCAGTGAGACATTCGTGCGGTTGCTCAGGCGCGGCGGAGAGCTTCACCGAAGCCGCACCTCCCCACCTGGGACCCCATCGGACGGCCCTGTGCACGGCGCCACCCCCACGACCAGACGAGCGCTCCGTACCCGCACCACTTCCATCCTCCCCCGCCCTCACCCGCCACCCGCCCAAACCCGTCACAGTATACCAAATACATAGATATCAGTCCTGAAATGTAAGAATTCTCGAGATGGTGATGGATTTGGGGTATGGTGACGGAGTTGGGAGTTGGTGAACATGACAAGTTACGAGGATGATCGCGGTGAGATCGTGATGAAGTGGGAAGAGGGGAAAGCGATTGGGTTTTGGACGCGACAGATCTGGCGAGAGCACGATCCTGGCCCGGGATGTGCGCGACAGGCTAGAGAGGTCCCGCCACGGACACAGGCTCGCTTTTTCACGGATATAGGGCGGTATGCCAGGGTTTCTGGAACTTTCGACGTATCTTCTTCTTCGTAGTGTTCTTCTTCGATTTTGTGTTTTCTCTCATTTTCTGTTTTGCATGCGGGATGCGGTCGTTCTGCATGCAGTCTGTCGTGTGAGTTTCTGATCTAGGTTCTGATTGCAGGGTTTCTTGAATTATGTTTGTTCTGATCCTTTGCGGTCTTCTTCTGGACTCAAGTTTTCTTGCTGCATGTTTAAGTGCGGGGGTTGGCAGTCGAGGTGTTAGAGGTTTCTGTGTTGTGAGTTTTGGAGTTCATGTGTTAGAGGACGGGAGGGAGGCGTGACCGGGTTTGTTGTTTTTGAGTAGGTGATTGGAGTTTGGTTAGTTTTGGGAGTGGAGGTGTTTTTGGTTTGTGTGTGCGCTAGTTTCTCGTTTACGTGCTAGGGGAGGTGAGTTTGGAACGAGTGTGGTTGAGTTGTTACTAGTGCGTTAGCATGTTGTGCTTGAAGCTGTTTGTTAATTTTGACTTCGAGGGGCGGAGGTTGTGAGTAAGAGGTGGTGTATGTGGGAGCTGTTGTAGTGGCATGGTTAGTTCATGCTTTGGAGGACGTGGAGGTTTAGTTAGTTGACTTTTTAACTCTTTGTTTTACACTTTGTGACATCCTGAGACGGGCCTGTGAATGTTCATGGATTTTGAAGCTTTTTCATACTTGATTTTCGTTCTTAAAGGCTTCACAAAAGTTTACTCGCTGAACCGATTGCCGCTTCATTCATCTCTGCTACACTGATTGCTTTGCATTCTGCGTGTCATCCTGTTATGCTCTTGCCGGCATCCTCAGAGTCCAATTGAGGTTTCTTGGGGGAGGAAGTATGGTTTCCGATGTTTTGGGTTGGCTTTCGCAATCTTAGTATTTGTTTGAGTCCAATTCTTCTTCGCAGTTTTGAATGTGATGTTCTTATCTTGTTCATTCTCTTCTATCCATCGTTGCTCGTAGAGCTGTCTTCTTGTGCCGTCTTCTTTGTAATTAGAGTTTCTATCTCGTTGCACTTTCTCAATTCAGTATTCTATCATTCTCATATCTTTCCAGTTATGTTTTAACCTATTCAGAACTTCAGGGTTTAGAAGAATCAGGATCTTTAATTTTTAGTGTGTTTGCCTACTAGATCCAATGCTCAAGAAGTATCCTTCTATTGTTGTGCAGAATTGCGGAGGAGTTGATCTACGGAACTGAGAACGTAACCACTGGAGCTTCCAACGATTTTATGCAACCTGGGAACAGGGAAGAGGACCTCTCTGCTTGAAATCGTTGCTGCATTTGAGAAGGCTGCAGGATTGGTAAGTAACCTTGTTTCTAATTTTGATAATGGTTTGTCTTCTGCCATGATAAAAGCATCTCAATATATTTGGCATTGCACTTGTCTGGATTTCAAAGTTACGGTTCTTGTATTTTGATTTGTTTTCTTAACGTTTCAGGAAGTAAAGTGGAGGCTTATGGTGTTGCAATGACTTTGATCTTTGTCTTTGCTAGTTGCACTGACTGCAGTTATTGATCTATATGAATTGCAGGTATTTCATGTTATCCGCAGCTGTAGTCACTGTGTAGGGACGAGATCTTCAGTCTCCTCTATTCCGATTAGTTTCCACGATAACAGGTTATTCACATGGATTTGTTCTTGTCGACATCTGCATTGTGACTTCTTTGTGTTGCTCTTCACTAAGATTGTATGGTTATTTAATGACTTAGTTGTGGTGACTTAGTTTTGTTGTGATTAGCACTCATTGAATTCAATATGTTATCGGCTGTGTGATATGCTCTGTGATTATTTTTGATGATTTACTGATGTTTACATTTGTGTTTATTCTTTCTGTAGGTTTGTGCCCGCAGCCGTTGCAGCAAGCAATCGGCAGTGAATTTTTAGAGACAAATTTCGGCATTGGCAAATTTCTAACGGGGTAAGTATCGTTACATTATGTGCTGCGATCGAACTGAGTTTTGTGCTCGGTGGTTGAGTGTAGTGTGATGTACCGGACTATTCTTCTCAGTTTGCTCATTACTCTTCTCTTGCAAGTGTGCTCAGTTTGCTTGTTATACTAATAGTTTGGTCAGTTTGCTCATTACTCTTCTCATTATTTTTGTTGAATTTTTTTTCCTGCATGTTACAGGTATGGAACAGGATCCGATCATCCAGAAGGGGAAGATGAACCAGAAGGGGAAGATGAAGATTGAGGATGGTTCAACCTCCCAAGTGCAACCCGAATTGGTCTTCAATGGAGATTGCGAGAAACCAGAACTTCTAGTCTGGAGAGATTCAGTAGCAAGGAGAGGTGGAGAGTTTCAATTCATGAAGGATGCACCTGTCAACCTCCCATGCCTCCAAAATTGGCTGAAGGATCTGAAGACATTTCAAGAGACAACAAACTATGAACTTCCTGATTTTGACAAAGTTTCTGGGATGAATTGTGAAGGATGGGATGGTACTTGGAGCTCCATTGCTTTGAGGCAATTTGTGGCAGTTGCAAATGCAACTGGGGTGATGCACCCTCCAAGGAATAAGAAGAACCAATTCTCTTACCTCAGGGATCAGATCATTTCCATCAAGAATCACCTGATGGAGATAGAGAAGACAGAGCCAGCTCCAGCAGTGGCAGCAGCAAGTCCGTATTCCTTCACCAAATATCAAGCAGCCATCAACAAGGGAAAAACAGCTTACATCGACTTGAAGGATGAAGAGACAGAGGGTGAAGAGACTGAAGAGATGATTTGGCTGAGTTTGGCAAAGAAGAAGAAACACTAAACAGGTATGTTGAATCATTCCAATTGAGTTCATTGAAATGTAGATTTCAGTTTCTTCCTCGGCTCAACACATAAACCCAAGCAAGGGTGGGTCCGAGAACACTGTTTTGGTGGGCCGCCTTAAAGTAAAATCCTTAAACCCTAGTAAGAAAAATCCTTTTCCGTTTGCCTGCACCTTGTCTTGTCCCGTCGAAGCTATCCAGAGCCCCGAAACAGGGCGTGCTCCAGACTTGTTGATAACCGAGTATTGTTGGGCAGATTCTTTGACGACGCGGTCGACGGTAGCGGCATGCGAGCTCTGCGGGACGGTGTTTTGGGGACGACCCTGTGGCCGCGGCGTCTCCTGGTGGCCGTAGATCTGGGACTGGTCTCGGGGATCTGAGATATTTAGGTCCGTCGATGGGCGCGTGGCAAAGGGAGATGGGGAACGGTGCGGGTGCGGAGTGAGCTTGTGTGCTGGTGGTTTGGATACTTGTTTCTTAAACAATGTTTCACGTAGAAAGTTTTTAGCTCTTTGGGTGCACCCATGGTATCTAGATGATATCGACATGATACTGAGGTGATACCGGGCGAGACTACGGCGGATATCTTGACGAATGGAGAACAGTATAATGTTGTGAACGTGAATATGATTCCCTGTAGTCTGAGCTTTGCAAACACACAGACAGATCAACTTGTGTTCCGAGGATTCTTGTGGTTTGAGAAGATTGATAGAAGAGGCAATTTATGGAGAATTTTTGTGCTGGAGTTTATTCAGACATGAAGACGTCTGCCAGAGTAGATTGTGCAGTTGGCGGCGCCCTGTTGTGAATGGACTTTAGTGAAGCTGCTTCAATTTCAATTGTCACGTTTGTTTGTGTCGTTAAGTTGGGATTGGACAATGACAGTATGGAGTCATAAGCTTTCTCAATTGTTTCGCCGATGTGGAAATCAAGTAGCCGTGATCTTGTTTGAACAAAACTTAAGAGCTTGTTTAGAGGCCCAAATCACAAGAGCATATTAAGAGGCCCAAATCAAAGTGGACTTTAATTATTAATCAGTATATATGGGGGGGGAAGCATGATAAAGTGTACAACAAAGTGACCGATGTGACCAAATGGAAGTGATTATGAAGTGTGCTGTTTTTCAAAGCTCAAATCTGATTTTGAGCATTTTGGTGTAGTTTTTGAGCATTTTAGTCACGTTTTTGGATGTCACAATGTATCTTATATACATCTTTAGGAAGAAAAGATCTTCAATTGAAACTTAATTTGACCACTAGTTCTAAATCATGAAAATGAACTTTTTCAATGTCTTAATTTCTTCATTTGGGGCCCTCTATTGACTTTAGAGGATGTTTTTTCCAATTTAGAAAACAATGTTCGGTGAAAAAAAAGTGACAAAAAGTACCGCGGAAGTGACCCTCCTAAATAACATCTTTGCGGTACTTTTGGAACCCTAAACCAATTGATGAGTATATGAATTGACTATTTTAGAATACTTCTTAAACATATAGAGGGCCCCACATCATCAAAAGTGATTTTTAGATAGTTTTTTATTCTTTTATAGCCACTTTTTCAAATTATTGCATTCACTTTGCTTGGGGTTTGAAGCCCTCAAACAATAACTTTAAAGTGTCCACTTTGCACGAAACTTTTCCAAGTTGTACAAAAACAAGTTGAGAATCTATCTTAGCAAAAAAATTTGACTTCAATTACATCTTTCCATCACTTTCGTGCACTTTTTGCAAAAGGGCTGAAATTGACAAATAGATAAGCACTTTTCCTGTACACTTTATCATGCTTCCCCCCTATGCTGCAATTAGGAACTAATCCAACTTTTAAATGATTTGCTTGATTCATCCCATACCGAATGTAATCCATAGTAATCCAACACATATATACCCAGGATTAATAATCGTGTGCAACTTGTTCGGATATAGCACGTGGCGTGATCCTGTGCAGCCGATTTCTGGGAACGCATGGGAACGATGTTGCGAACCCTGGGAACCTTTAACACGTATTCGAGGGATTGCACTGCGATTCCTGGAATTCATGGCCGGGCATTCGCCGGTAGACTTTCGCGGGCAGACTTGGGCAGACATGGGCAGACTTGGGCAGACGTGGTCAGTTACGGGCTGTGGACAGAAAATTCCAATGTGGGTTACGCAGGCTGAGGCACGCCCGGTCGGGGCTCCCGCGATGGGAGGTACCCCTACCGGACGGGTCGGGCTACGCCCTACCCCTTACCGTCGGGGTACCTCCCATCGCGGGAGCCCCTCCCGGGCGGGGCTCACCCTGTACGTAATATATTCTGTATATGAAGTCGACATTGTGACGACATAATGGAGGTCCATCAGGACTTCCAGGCTTGCAAAAACGATCTGAAGATTCAACTGGGCTTCATTACATCATCAGCTATAACAATTCGTTCAACACTGAACTCAATCTAGCAGATCAATTCTCCTATCTGAGCATTGTCTTCGGTCTATCAGTACTGACAAGCCCATCTCCATGGTGAGCAGGGTTATCACATCACTTCGTGCATAGCTATTCATTACGAGGTTCTTTATACCGATCAGCATGTATAGAAAGCAAGGTCAAAAGTGATATACAAACAGCAATTCATGCTCTGTGTGAGTGGCATGACGACGTATTTGAGAGTAGGTTCAAAGTCTCTGTCTGAATAGAGCTTTGTAGTTACCGCCCTTGAGGCAATAAATAAGCGCAGCCTGAGGAAGGCTGTACACTTTCATTTTTTCATTTTTGCCTTTGGTCTGAGCTTTGTAACAATGGCGACCACGGTGCGTGATATCGACACGCTGCTGCGAGCGTCGGAGGAGTTCTTCAACGCGGGGGCCCATCCGCCCACCTCCGCCAACCTCATCGCATCCATCCTCGAGCGCTCCTCCGACCGCGCTCGGACGGGAGCGCAGATCGTCGCGCATGCCAACGCGACTCGCGTCTTGTTGCACAGCCAGGTTGTGCCTCTCCTGGAGGCTTTTCTCGCCTTCAAGCGGCGCCATGGGACCGAGAGGGAGCGCCTCCTGTACCGCGACATGACGCCCGGTTGGTTCGTTCGCAGGTTGATCAGGAACCGCCCGCTCAGTTTCTACAATCCCCGGGACAAGACAGTGCTGCGCGACGGGAGTGTGCCGCCGGGGCGTGATTGGGAGCTTGTGGGGACCAGCCGCGAGGGGAAGATCAAGTTGCACGAGTATCTCAGCTATGACGAGGTTCAGGTGGGTTTGATGTTGAGCCCGAGAATCTTTAGCCCTGTTTCTCGTGATTTTGTGTCTTTGTGAATCATGATTTTATGCTCATGTATGCTCTCTATATTTTCGTGTGAGGATTATTGGAAGTGTGCATGTTGTGCTGAGCGTTTCACAGAATGCTGCGTGATTTTATGGTGTTGGTGCATACTTGATTGTCCTCTCTTGGAGCATCATGGTATGTTGGTATGCTTGGATTTTTCTAGTTTTTGAGTCGATTTTATGGTTGTCTTTGAGTGCATGACGTTCTGGGTTTTCACGGAATTTGTTTGAGCTATTCTGATAGGTTTGTTTGAGTTAGAATTTATAGTGTTTTTTGTTTCTGCGTTTCTTGCATAGTGTGAGAGATGGGTTTTGGATGGAGATTTAGGTGGTTACTGGTTTTAATTTGGTAGGGTTTATGATGGTGTAGGTCGGGGCTCTGTTGGGAGTTTCGTCGCCGACGTTTTTTATCAACTCAGGTGAGCGGTATAATAAAGGGAAGCTGGAGAAGCCTGGGAGTTTCGAACCGGAGGGGATTATTGTTGGTTTGGTAGGTGCGAGGTTTAAGAAGCAGGACAAGATGGAGAGCCAGCATATGATTGTGAGTGAGAAGTTTAGCCGGCCTGAATTTGGCTATGGCGTGGAGGGTGCTGAACGGAATCCAGTTGCCGCGGCGAAGCTGCAATTCTTCGCTAAGCTTTATTCGCAACCTTCCCGTTCGGCTCCACGTTTTTACTTTCCGTCTCATGTGGAAGCTGTAGCTGACCGGAGCGGGAAGTTTTATCGTCTGTCGAATGGATCTTTCTTCAACATTGCTGCATACAAGGCTCGGATTCGGATTCCAATCGAGTGTCTGTTTGTCGAGGCGAACGCTCGCGCGGAGGAAGCAGGGAAGGTGGCGTATGTGTTTGTTGTTGGCCTAGGGCTTGGTCTGTGGATGGAATGCAAGGAACAGCCGCGGTGGTTTGTTGAAGTCGTAGCAGAGGTATTGCAATCCATTTGTCTTCCCCATGTTGCTGATGTGGATCTCAACTGGTTTCCGAGCGATGTCAACACCTGCGCTGGGGTAAATTCTGGGGAAACCCTGACAGGAGCAGGAGGCAACCAGATTGCAATTCATTTCACTACCCGCAGGTATAAGATCACCACCAATACCAACTCTTTGTCTTAGAAACTTCCACATGATGCTGCGTTGGATTTAGGATTAGGTTCTTAGAATTCACGAGACCATCAATTTTCTAATTTGTTTCTGCTTTCCTAACGCAGCCCTGCCGATCGACTTGCATCCTCGAGTCCTCCGAAGCTTTTGGTGGTTTCGTATGCGTGGGATGGAAACTCGTTCCCAGGTAACGAGTATTGGAATGGGTTGTTGAGCTCCAGCGGAGACTCTGCAGCAGCTTGTTGTAGCACAATTGTGGAGTTGCAGAATGCGTGGATAAATGTCGGTTTTCTCGACCGCAATCACCTCATTCAACCTGTGAAGTGCACAACATGATGCTGAGCTTGACCACTAGACAGCGCTGAGAGTTCCACTTGTTTTGCAATTGGGATCTCCAGCCATACTCATTTCATATGCACACATTCTACTCCACCGGCTTTGCAAGACACCACTGGATCCTCTGCACATTTGAGGTGTGTGATGAAGCATACCGAAAGAATTCTGCTCCTAGTCTTGATGAAGAACTTGATTCCAGTACTTGCAACTAGTTCTGCAATATGGGCGAGCATTTTGACATTGTGAAAAGCCTCGTGGTGCGCATCATTGAGCAAGCGTCCTCCGCTGAGATTATCCAGCTCTGACAGTTCAACACCGGACCAGCTTTCCTGGCTCAATGTGGACCTCTTCCTGGCATTCATTGGCAGCAATGTCTGTGCCATCACTTGCAAGCATCTGCCTCGTTTATCTCGAAGTGATCTGCACAGCCGCCTCATTTTGGCTTAGGCAGTCTTAATCGTGCTGTTGACCGTGACAACAGTAAAAACAAACTCAAGAAATGCACATCATCGGATTCGAGGTTGTACTGAAACTCTACAGACTATCCAAATGGTGACCCCAATAACATGCGTAGTAACAAATCTGTAGTCTAAGTAACTAAGTGCCCTTGTAGACCCAAGATGTACGATCAACACACGGACAATTAGAATAATGGAACTTCTGAAAGCAGTGCGGTGGCTGATGACCTTTTGTTGGTCCCTCATCATCTTCTGAGGACAATTAGATCATCTTTTGGGGAGCTTCTGAAGCCCATTCTAAAGCAAAAATTGCTAGAAACCCTCAGTTTTGCAGATAATTTTTAATGCTCTATTTCCATGTCATGACGAATCTGTTTACATTACACCCAAGTGCTTGTTGAACTTACATACCATCCGTCAGCCTACAGTTTTATAATTTATTTTAATTCTATAATTGATAATATTGTGTCCGAGTATTGTAGATTATGTCAGACTGGTGGCTTCTGCAAATGCAAATATGTGCTGAAATCTATCTATTTTTGCTTCCGTGTGCTATGTCTGGCTCAAAATATGGTATCGGCAGCCAGAGTTCTCTTATCAATATTCATGTCACCGTGTTCTCGTTCTGTGAAGCATGGGATGTAAACTGGATAGTGCCACAGTAATGTGCTTGCAAATAGCAGAGTTGGTTAATGAAAAGTACGTTCAAAATTACAGACCATGACGTCAAAAATTGCTTGAAACTTGCAGTGTCAGTTGTGCTAAAGGATCACAGGCTCCTAACTCCACGTCGATAAAGATGTTGAACGGTCTCCCATTCGTGAAATTACAGTTAATGTGTTTCGGGTGAATTAATCCACAGTGGGGGTACTGGTTTGCTCTGCTTTTTTGAGAAGAATTGAATGCACTCAAAAAAGGATTTTCAAATTATCAAAGATGCAGTTGTAATTCTGTAATTTGCGTGCTCCAAAGATGCCAACTAGACCAGACTGTCTGCATATTGTAGGTAGTGGGATCCTCAACATAGTCTGTTAATATCGTTCTGTGTTATACACAGAAAGAATACATTGAGATCCGATTCCCTGTCGAATCAGATTGATCCAACACATTTGCTCTAGAATTGCCGTTTGGCGTGTTGGAATTATGTAGTTAATAATTGCAACATTTGAATGTGGCTCTGTTCCGAAGCGAATGTGTAAAGATAGCAAATCTATATGAACGCTACATATTGTCTGAATCATAATGTGCTTGGCATTGGGAATCCTGCCATTTTTTTCTAATTGAATGAGCCCCCTCCAGTCAGTCCAATTCATTGCATTACGATTCAGGCGCTGCGGTCACCACGCACGACTCATCATCAGATTTTACTTCAACGTTGAAAGCATGGGTCTAGAATGCACCAGTGATTCGCTGACGTTGCGCCGTCGTGAAGCTTGCGCTCAAGGAAATTGTACACCCAAAGATTGGATTCCATGGCATGACTTGATCGAGAAGCTGAGCACTGTGTATCGGCCGCAGACCCTGCGTGAGGTCTCCAGGGATGAGCATTTCGACAAGATTGTATTTATTTAAAAGCGCCATCTCATCCCCATTACTCACGCACCCCATCTTCGTTGACGTCCACCAGAGACCAATCGTCCTGCGCCGAGCCATCCTCATCCGACTCCGTCAATTCAACATCCGACCAGCTCTCCTCGCTCAGTGCCAAGACGCTCAACTGCTTCTTCAACGCCAACTCGATGACTCCAATTTCCGTTACATCACATGTGATCGGAAATTTCCCTGCCCCGCATCCAAGCTCGCAAACTGCGCCCACCATGGCGCCCGTCCTCTCGTCAGCACTCTCATACTCCCAGACTTGATCATTTCCACTATCCTCAACAAACAAATCAGCCGCCCACAATCCCTCCTCATGATCAAGTGCATAAAATCCGCGCGCAGGCTGGAGAACGAAATCCGCGAGGGCCGGGTTGGTCCGCACATCAACTGCAAGTCGCTTGTACCGACCCATTCTCTTCGCCCTAGACTTCTCCACGGGATGGTCACGGCAGCTCCGGCACCTGGTCTTGCCCGACCTGCACCGCCCCGTGAGCCTGCTCTTGTTGGTGGGCTTGCCCCGCACTCGACCCTCCCGCCTCATATCGAACGAACACCGAATCCTTGCACCACCTTTATCCTCAATCCTCACACACCCAACCCAGCTCCGAAGTTAAACTAGACAGACAGCTTACTAGATTCTAACACTTGTAAACGCTACCTCCGATCCTTCAGATCTAGTAATATCCTCAATGGATGGATCGGCACCTAACCAAGACTAACCAGCCGATCTTCCGAGATGGACTCCTGGACCAGCTAATTCCGGACAGTCTGATTGATGTCATTGAGTAGTACCGGTGCCTGAGTCTAACTAGTCTACAGAAGATGACGATGGCATGCATATGGTGAGAGTTATATATTGGTGAAGAAGATTAGGCGCGACTCCGCATATTTCTCCGAGTCGGTAACGTACGTTGCTTGTGGAGCACTTCAACGTACTACAGTACGTCGATCATGCACTAAGTTAGTCTTGCCAATGGTGACTTGGGAGCCAGCCTGGCTTGTGGTGCGAGACTGCGAGTGAGTCTGTCGCATTGACCGTAAGTGCAGACTTTGCTGTAACTTAACTTAGATGGACTCTGCTGTGTCACGCGTAAGTTGCATTTCGGATTCCACGACTGTTGATCCACACTGACTGTACTGTAGTTGATTCTTTTCACACGGTTTTTCCTTCTTACCGACAGCACAACATGGCAGTACGATCAGTTGCCGCCAGTCTTTGTGACCTCGTGGGCGGCTGTGGTTTTCTTTTTGTTTTTGTTTTTGTTTAGCGAGGGTTTTTTCAATGCCCGTGTCCTTCTTAAACCGGGATAAGGGTATAAGTATAAAGCGGGGACACACTATGCACCATTTGTAACCCTAATCATGTGAGCTCTCACCTCTCTTGAAGCTCTCTTCGAATCACAGGAAAGTGAAGTTATTTTGACGTGTATCTCAAGTGAGAAACCTTGGCGTTGAGCGCGGATGGACGCACAAACTTTCAGTTTAAGTGATATTGTACGGCATCGTGATGACTAGGATGATGTTGTAGAGAACATAACTAAAAAGTATTTTTAAAAACTCTAATACTATGAAATAAAAATACATTACAAAATTACAAAGCATTTGAAAGCATTTAATTCCAATGTTGTATAAAACTTTAGTTTGTTGTATAAAACTTTAATTTGTTGTATAAAACTTTAGTCACACAATAAAATGTTAAAGATCTTTCCAAAAATCATAAGTAATGTACACTCTTTATTTGCGTCTTGCCAAGAGTAGGTGTGAACCGTGAAGCCAATGAATATGGCGTGAACCTCTATGATGATGATGGATTAAAAACAATCCTTATTTTTATTCTTTATTTAGTCTTTGAATAATGCCTTACAAATATCAGTTTGGATTCACTTTGTTTTTAATTTTCACCTTGCATTATTAATATTAAAGCCCTTGCATCTTTGTTAAAATCACTTTGCCATGGATCTTCTTAAAGATTCCATGGCACTTAAGATTGCAACTCCAAGCAAGATTGAACTTTGTTTTATGAAGCAATTATTAATATCTTTTTCATCATTCTCAGCCATAAATCTTAAACTTATAATAGATGAAGAAATTGATTTGACAAATCTTCAAGCAAAAACTTTAGCTAAGCATTAAGATCTTTGATTCCCCATATATAACTTGTATATGTTTAATCCCTAAAGTTCTTTGACTATGTTTCGCCAAAAAAACGCTCCAAAATTGTTGTTTCTAATGTAAAAAGCATGAATGATTAAAAAATCATTATTTTTTAATTCCAACTATAAAATCTTCAACTAGATTTTTGTAATCTATAGTTTTGAAACTTTCATCATAATTGACTGTATAGATTCGAAGATTATAGCAATTGAAATTTGAGAACAAACTTTTTTGACACAATTTTTAACTAGGTTGACACACTCTAACTTCTTTTTTCTAAGGTTTTTTGCATTATGGATGTTGGAGGTTTTGATGTTTTGGTCAATACGACTAAGTTAGCTAAATGAATAAAAACAATTATATACAAAAGAGAAGTATAGCATGTTATAACCAATATTTTATTAACCCCTAAAGGACGAAGCAACCACTTTTGGGTTGCTCCAAAAATTGAAAACCCCGTCAAATGCCCTAAAAGGGTCGGATTTGAGTGTTTTTTGTTCCCAACATCTTTAGAATCAAGTTGGCAATAAGAATACGCTAAAATTTGAGTGAAAAAGTGAAACCTTGATTTTAGAAAAAAGAAAGAACATGAGTCGGTCCTATGTTTCTACAGTGAAGTTAGTGTTTCTATAGTGAAAACGTTTCAACCAAAACTTTGAGCACATTGAAAACTGAAATGAAGATCTCTCCTTGTGGATTTATTTTTTAGCATGTATTTTTTTTGGGAATGCTTGTATGACCACTCTTTTATGACTTCACCGTTTTGGATTTATCAGAAACCCTTTTGAATTTTGCAAAAAGTACCATGTTGAAAAAAATAAAATTCAAAATGACATTTATGTCAAACCCATTTTCTCCAAAATGGTAACTCGAGAAAAACTTAAAGAAATTGTGCATGTTCCTAACATACTAGAGAAGAGAATTAGCTTTAGTTGCCAAGTATTTATAAATTTTTGAATTAGCAATTTTTAGTGAAACTCGGAAACTCATTGTAAATATTTCAGAAATTCACTAATCTTCCAAACTTCACATGTTATTATCTTCCAATCAGTTGCTTCTTCAAACCCAAAATTTGATACAGATTTTGGTAGTCTACTAGTTTCAAAGATCTTACGATTAAATTGCTTATGCTGATTCTCAAATTTGTCTCACTTTGGAAAATGCAAGAATGGCACAGTAGGTACTGAAAAACTGTGGAAATACCCCTTCGTCCTTTAGGGGTTAGGTTAAATACATAAGAATGTTAATTAATATTTCTTTTGTAGAGATTCTATATTTTCATATAGTTCAGATCCAAATAAAATAACTAAAGATTGATGTTTACACTTTAGTTGAAAATAGAGAAAACCCAAAAACACGAATTTCTTAACTTTTTTGAAGAATGGAAAAGAATTTGTTTTATTACATTGTTCAATATAACAAGAAAACTTTGATCTATAGTGGAATGAACATTTTAGAGTGAAAGAATTTTTTTTGGGGGAAATCTCAAAGATGACAAAATTGAAAATTTATAGGAAAACTCTTAAAGGTAATAAATGTGTTTAACATCACTACTGGAAAGGGTGTACAACTACACCAAAGATGACACCAAAAAATGTCCAATTACACTAAAAATTTCAAATTTTTGGTGTAATTCGACATTTTTGGGTGTTCATCTTTGGTGTAGTTGTACACCCTTTCCACTAGTGCATGGCAGCCCAAATTGTCCATTATACACAAAATTCTACTTCGGGTACTGTAACTATTTTTTTAAATGTCCATTAAAAAATAAATAAATAAATAAATATAAAAAAAACCTTCAAAGTTCTTGTTATAGTTTAAATTCACAAAAAATTCAAAAATATATATATACAATTGACATTACAATTACATGCCCGAACTTTCAATAAGCCCATTCTAGGACAATTGTCTTTTTTAGGAGTTGAAATGAAAAGAAAATTAAAGCTAACAAGAGCAATCAATGATGTTTGATGTATTTACTTGTATAACACCAATGATAAGAAGATATAAAATGTTAGAATGACATCAACAATATGTAATATACAAAATGATAAAGACATTGAAGCCTTCAACTATAATGGCTTATATACCAAATTTTGATAAGCTTCATTTGTAATTTTACAAATTTGGAATAAAATATTGATTGATAAAAAATACTGTAGTGAACCTAATAATAATTTTTAAAAAATATAATAATATGTAGGCTAGAGAGAAACAACACTAAATTTAAGATGAAACTAGTTGGTTGGAATTTTGACCAACTTATGTTATATGAATTGTATTTTAGTCAATCAAACTGAAATAAAATAGGTAAAAGACATGTGTAATTATAGATAAAAGACAAGTGTAAAAACTAAAGAAAAAGTGTTACAACAGATAAAAAAAAGTATAACAAGAGATCAAATAAAGTTCAATAAATTTACTTTTGAAAAAGACACAAACAAATGAAACTTGGCTCTATAGAAGGAATTTTTTTAGTCCATGGATGGACTTCTTTACTACAATTAACTTTTGTATGTATTACAAGGTTCTGTAGAACTCAAAATTCTTTTACTACACCATAGTTTTTTTAGTGCATAGAATTTTGACATAACTTTATGTGTTTCCTTATACATTGGAGAGATGTTGAGGAAACACATGAATTTTAAATTGTTTGACAAGAAGTGATATCCAAAGTGAGTTATGTTTGACTATTTATTTATATGATAAATGTATTCAAAGATTTTAGTAGTATTGTTTGGTATACATTGTCAATGTCTATTCATAATGTGCACAACATGGGAAGAATGCATTTTGAACATCAATTTAAGTAATTAGCCATATGACAATGACTAATAAAAATTCCTTTTGTAGCTTGTAATAAAATGAGTGCACACAATATACTTTTCATTCTTTTTACTTATAATCTTTTTGCCAACCTAGTAGTGCAATACAAGTGCTAATTTTACATTTTGTAGTAAATTTTGTAGCTTCTTTGTCTCTTTTAGAGCTTTCCAAAATAATCATCATTTATATATAATAAGTAGACATTAGAAATTTTTCCACATGCATAAAATAACTCGTAAAAACTTTGTATACATAATGGAAGATTACAGCTTATAAAGTAAAGAAAAAAGTTGTCTTAAGACCCCACTAAAATAATGGCATTAGACTTTGACTTCTTTGATATCAAATTCTACATCATATATTGTTTATGTAATTTTTCATTATAGTATACATAATGTCATTGAGTCCTTGTATAAGAAGAAAGAAAAGGAAAAGATAACACATTATGTAATTTTTTGGTGATAAAGAGCAAAAAATCATTTAACACCTTATTCAATAAACACTTATGTTTATTAAATATTATACTTAAATAATATGTAATACTTAATAATAATACATCAATGTAAAATAGTTCCTATCAATATAAACCTTTGAAAGTTCACATGAAATCAATTACAAATAAAAAAAATATCTTTTTTTTCTCCCCTTAGCATCCTATATGTATCGTACTTTGATAAGATATTTGTTTATAAATAACTCTTAAATTTAAAAAATAAAAAATTTCAAACATAAAAAAGCAAAAATTTGACAAACACAATTATTTTTTGTTTCGAATCATATAAGATCAAATTTTAGTGATATCTTTTTGAAAATACGCGAATAAAAAATTATCATTTTTAAAGACAAACCTTACTTAAAAAACATAAAAAATATTCATTTGGAGGTGGACAAACTTGTTACCGAAGTATGGTATGCATGCAAGATTTTGAGTAATTGTTCCAAAATTTCTTGCTCAGACCTCCAGCCAGGAAGCTCCAAAAGTGACGGAATCTGGTGTTTCCACCTTTACACCAAATTCGGATCACGATGCCTCTCGGACCTGAATGGCCCCCCAAGCTGCAAACAACATTCCAAGGCAGAACTGTCCTCCAGATCAGGCACGAAGGTGAGGCTGACCACCATTCCGGTGCAGAACAGGCATGGGAGTGAGCTCCGATCCCAAGGGGAACAACGGATTGCGCTTGGAGGATGCCTTCGCAAGCTTCGCTTCGTCATCGCCACACGGATCGCTTCTTGCGCACACATCACCACGCCATCGCCATCGCCATCGCCATCGCCATCGCCATCGCCATCCCCGCAGCTCCGTCCTCTCGCAACCTCGCCTATACCTGGACGAAGCTCCCAGCGCTGAGGCGGAGGCAGACGACCAGCCGCGACTGCGCTACAGGTGCTGTGAGTCTGGAGGCGTCCGACTTTGTGGAGCGTCCAAATTTGCCGTGGAGGATGCAATTGGTGCGATTTTACGTGATGTGCGCCTAAGGCAGGTATGGTAGTTGGAAGATATGTTGTTGTGAAGTGCGGAATTGCTTCTCGTTGTTTGTGAATGGTGGAGCGTGAGTTCTTTGTCGTGGTTTGATTTGGCGACTGTTAGGTTGTTTGGGAATCTGGTGGTTGGAGAATGTTGGAATGAGGTTGGAGTAGATTGGATTGTGTTTTTTTTTATAATTTCTGTTGGTATGGAATTCTGGATGTTGCGGTTGATTTGGCTGCGAGTGAACTACTGGTGTTGTAAGTCTGGATGCTTCGTTGATGTTTCTTGACAGAGATTCTATATTTTTCGCGATGGATGTAATCTATGAGAGTTCATGTGATGTGCGGCTGATCGGATACGGTAGTTGTTAGTTGTGTAGGTGTGAGGCGCGTATTTTTGCGAGTGGCGAAGTTCAGTTGGTTTGCAGTGGTTTAGTTCGGTGACTTTTAGGTTGTTTCGAAATTTGTTGATCGGGGAATGTTGGAGAAGATTGGAGTAGTCTGGAGTATGGTGTTCTGCTCTGCCTGAGTGGAACATGGAACGCAGCAGAGTAGCCTGTGAGTGACTAAAGCGCGGAATTACTTGTTTGCGAATGGCGCAGCTCAATTGGTTCTTCATGGTTTGATCTGCCGGCAATTTGGTTGTTTCGAAACCTGAGAATGCTAGAGTAGGTTCGAAATTGGAATGTGATCAACTGGTATAATGCACTTGTTTCCCTTGTTGACTTGTAGGTTGCCATTTTCTCGGGCTGTTTGAATGGGTTTTGTAAGTTGAAGGCCAGGGAGAGTATTGCTTGCTAGCCTCTCGAGATAGTTCCAGGGGTGTTCTGTATCTGCGTTGTCCCATTCTCAGCCAGTTTTGGGACGATTACAGAGAAATTCGGGTGTAGTGATTGATAGCCTGTGTTTCCAAGAATATCGTACTAGAACGTTCTCAGGTTTCAGAACAACATCAATTTGACCATTCTTCAAACGATTCCAATATTTATCAGTATGCTTAAACCCGAGAACGTCCACATTGTGCTCTAATACTTTGTGGATTTTCTGCGAAGTGTATATTATGTGGCTACGGAACTGATTATGTTAATTGTGAGTATTATAGCTAGAGGGCATGAAAGCAATTGAGAATTCTCACTCTGTTACGTATTGACTCTCTTGTTTGGAATCTAATTTGACGTAAGTAATGCATATTTAAAATTATGTGGTGGAATGCTTTGGTCTTTCTGCTTTTTGCAGAGAACGAGTTGAGGCTATGAGGATGCCAAAGCACTCATTGCATTGATCTAGTTACTTTTCGCGCGGTCTAATGGCAGTTTTCAAAACCTTGAAGAGTTGGTTCTTCTTTTATCTTTTGTTTCTGGTGACTTTCTCCGAGTGTTTTGTACCCGAGTATGAAGCAGTTCTGAACAAGATAGATTCAGAAAGGGCGTCAGCTCCAACTCAAGAGCAAGCTGCGCAAGATGTACTTGCACGGTTGCTCCCAAACCATGTTTCAAGTTTCGAGCTGCGTATCATCACGAAGGTACACTTTGCTTTTTTGGGATTTCGGCTCATAAGTTGAGCTATCACTCTATTAATTTTCATATGCTCCACATGTCAACCATATACTGTTGCCAGAGATTTTCCCACAGTTTTCTGGCTCGTTGGTTACCAGTTCTTAGAGTGTCTATCTCAATTCTTGAGCGCAAATTAGGTTGGATGGTACAATGCACTTGTTTATACCGAGTGCCTCGTCTTGATCAGAAGATCTCAACTAGTGGTCAACTTTCACTTGTTTGAGTTGCCAGATTCAAGTTTCTAACCGTTGACATGTTGGTGATTACCCAATGAACATATGGGTGCTTAAAACGTGTGTTGGTTCTTGGATATGGGTATGCAACAGGATAATTGTGGAGGAAAGTCCTGTTTTCAGATTGAAAACCATCCATCTTCGGGGCTGCACAAAGGAGCACCTGAAATAAGGTCTTTCTCCATGTGTTATTTGAGTTTGCTCTGTGGTATAGGTAGATGCTTTCGGCCCATTATTTGTAGATTTGTTATGCTTCGCCACTTTCACGTGTATGTGATAGCCTACTGAATGTTTCAGGGGTTTTGCTTCAGGATTCAAGTCTCTAATGCCACTGAACTGTTGAGCTAGAATTAACTTTAGCTAAGCGTTCAAGAGATCACAGTGGACGATCAAGTTGAGCCAATGTATATAATAATTCCGAAACCACTGATATGCACTCAACAACCAGATAAAAATCATGTCATAACCTAATTTAGTTGACAGATTGAATCTTTTTCTTATTTACGAGGAAGTGGTCTGTGCGTGTGATCCTGTGAGACTTCTCGGATGGTACAGTTTAGTCCAACGTCCGTGCAATTTGCTAACTAAGTGCATGCAGGATATTGGGGACAACAGGTGTAGAGCTCTGTGCTGGCCTCCACTGGTATTTGAAACACTGGTGTGGCGTGCACATTTCTTGGGACAAGACCGGTGGAGCACAGCTTAATACGGTACAGAGACTTGGGTTCCTGCCACGGGTACCAGATGGCACCCTGACTATTCAACGGCCTGTTGAATGGAATTACTACCAAAACGTTGTCACAGCAAGCTGTAAGTATCCGTAACATCTTTAGTCATTATATAGATTGTGATATTTTAGTCTAAGGGATGTTGAAGAGTACTGTTTTTCAGAAATGATTCACCTAATAGCTGAAGTTATGGTACAAGAGATGACTGTACTTGCTGTGTGCATAATCTTGTTATTTTAAGAATCTGAAGACTGGGAGCATTCTGATTCTCTCATAGATTCCTATGTATGGTGGACATGGGAGCGATGGGAGAAAGAGATTGACTGGATGGCCTTGCAAGGGATCAATTTACCTCTTGCGTTTACTGGGCAAGAGGCTATATGGCAGAAGGTCTTCCAGGTATGTTGGATTCTTGAATTGTCCTGGAACACAGATAATTATAAGGTTGGCGAATCAGAAAGTGAAAGTTTTTGTCTTGGATTGCAATTGAGCTTTCTTATAAATCCTTATAAATTGAGAGCCAACAGTATGCCTATTGCTTGCAGTAATCTTAGACAGCTTATTCATTAGCGTACAGGAGAAGAACGCACTCTAAGCCTTTAGCAGATGAAGCAATTGCCTTATGAACAACGAATTTGCGATTTCACTGCAATGATTAACTTGTTTACTACGTTAAACTGAGTGATGCGGACAGAGTGAAGCCTTCAACCTAACTAAGGCTGAATTGGATGACTACTTCGGCGGACCAGCTTTTCTTGCGTGGGCTCGAATGGGTAATTTGAAGAGGTAATAGACTTTACCTCTATGTTCCCACATAGCAGGTGACCTTGGAATAAAGGGGCTCAGCCTGCACAAACAGATTACTACAGGGCTTACGAAGAAGTAGATTTGGTTCTGCTTAAATTTTTTAAATTGTCTAACTCTTGTATGCTTGACAGGTGGGGAGGTCCATTACCACAGACATGGCTTGATCAGCAGTTGCACCTACAGATCAAAATTCTGAGACGCATGCGGGAGCTAGGAATGACACCAGGTAAGTTCTGTTTTAATGGTCTTCTTATTTTTCTACAGCCTCGTTGAGCGTTTGCATCAGCAGTTCACGGCTGCCACGTTATTATTTAAACCTTTCTTTGATGAAAGATTTCAGAAGTGCACTGCATTATCTGGCATATTCACCACATTCATGTATGGATTTCAATATTGCAGTTTTACCAGCATTTGCGGGTAACGTTCCGGCTGCCATCACCAAGAAATTTCCTTCTGCGAAGGTCACTCGTTTAGGAGAATGGTTCGCTCTTCTTCCATTCCTTTCTAAACCTTGGTTATTTTCCGATAGCACTAATCAAGTTCCTATGAAGCCAGAATGTTTTCTAAACGTCTTTAACCTCATCTTAACGCCTTGAACCTGCTCCTTATCTAGATGTTAGCACCATTGAATGTCAATGTGTACAGGAGCGTTAGGATGTAGATTGATTTCTTCCTAGTTGATTATTTTGTATCCAAGCCGTCTTGTACTAGAACATGAAGCATATGTGATTTTTGCCATCGGATGTAACGAGATCTTAAAACAAAATCAATAACTTGCAACTATTGTCTAAACAGGAATACTGTGGATGGTGATATGCGATATTGCTGTACTTTTCTCTTGGACCCCAATGACCCATTGTTTGTCGACATTGGAAAGGCTTTTATCCTCCAACAGATTAAAGGTTCTCAAAACACATTCCGAGTTACTTGATATTGCGGTACTTGTTCTATGTCTATTACGAATCTACAGGGATTTAAATTTCCGAGTTTTTTCGAACTGATAATGCTTAGATGAAGATGGTTTAGAATATAAGAGCTTTTTGCCTCTTTATCATTAGTCTGACTTACAATATTTACTGCAGAGTATGGTGGAACTCAACATATCTATAACTGGTGAGCTCTAGTGATTCCATAAAATTTCTGTTGATGTGTTCACGTTGTTTTGCACCTTGATGAACAACACTAACTATGATTAAACGAGGATCTCAATTTGACCTTATTAATCCTTTGGCTATTTGACTATTTCAGCTAACGCGTGATGTTAATTAATGACCTACAATGGAGTTATTTATTTGGCAGTGACACTTTTAATGAGAATCAACCACCAACAGATGACCCGTCCTATATCTCGGCTCTTGGTGCGATTGTGTATAAAGCCATGAATGCTGCTGACGAAGATGCTATTTGGCTCATGCAGGCAAGGCTAGCCCATCTTTTTTATTATGAACTTGCAACCAAGTGCATTTGGCTCTGTATATGTTTCTGTTGTATTCTCCGGATTTCTGTTTTGCTGCTTCACTTGGCATGTGGAGATTGGTTAAAAAAACGAGCGAAACGATCTTCAAATGCCAACCGTAGGCTATGCCTGTGATATGTTCACTCTCATACGCGATATCTCTCCACTGACTCTAATTTGTACTCTTGCAGGGCTGGTTGTTCTCTTCAGATGATCAATTTTGGAAACCTCCGCAAATGAAGGTTTTGATCAACAGTACTTCTTTATCACATGCCTGATTAAAGAAAAGTTTCATTGTTTGTTTCTATGTTTCTTTGATTATTCTTTGTTCGCTAACTCTTAATGCATGGCCCCTGCTCCAGGCTTTGCTACATTCGGTCCCAGTTGGGAAAATGGTAGTGCTGGACCTTTTTGCAGAAGTGAAACCCATATGGTCGCGATCAGATCACTTCTATGGCATTCCGTATATATGGTACATATCATTCACACCTTTCACTGAAACAATAACATGCCAGGATTAGATCAACCAAACGTTGCTAGGACTTGGGCTAATGACTAGGTAATTCTCAACCCTAGCAGGTGGTACGATTTCAGAGATTTCCATGGGCGTAAGGACTGCATGGTTGTTAAGATACAGAAATATTACAGTATGAGATATGCAGAATACATGATAGCGCTCAAATGACTCGGTGCAAATGCAGGTGTATGTTGCACAATTTCGGTGGTAACCTAGAGATGTATGGACTCCTGGACGTCGTAGGATCTGGTCCAATCGAAGCAGCAACTAGTCCCAATTCGACCATGGTAAGTGAAGCAAGCTTTGCGAAAATTTAGTTGCTTCCGATTGCTCATGCCGCTTGGTAGCGCAGGAATGGGTACTGTTCGTTCTCGCTTTTGAAACATCAAGTGGCTGTAGTTTAGTGGTGAGAATTCCACGTTGTGGCCGTGGAGACCTGGGCTCGAATCCCAGCAGCCACAATTTGACATTTTACTTTTTGTCGGTTTAGAGAAAATTCTTTGGTGAAAGTTTGATTGGTTTTTTTGAAGTATATCATCGTTTCCTCTCTTAGTCTCTGGTATTTGTATTGAGTCTTGCAGTTGTGGGATACCTTGTAGGTGGGCGTAGGCATGTGTATGGAAGGCATTGAGCAGAACCCAGTGGTATATGACCTGATGGCTGAAATGGCATTTCACAATTCAACTGTCGATGTCAAGGTCAGTCCTTATCCTCCGATTTACTGAAATCGAATATTTTCATTTGCATCTCTGCAGTGTGTATGGCATAGTGCATGTTTTTGTACTCTGTATTTGCGGATTTTATGGGTCAGACTTTAGGACGTGGAAGGTAATAGGGTCATTTTGAGTTGTAAGTTTCGGATAGTACTTAAATTATAGGATGCAGTGGGATCTTTCGGTGTGGTAGGGTCAGAATACGTTCGCTTAATTGCTACTAGAGAAACTTATATACATGATGATGACGAGCGCTACTACGTCATTGAGCAGGGGACAATGTCAATGGCCAATTAATAGTCTGGAATACAGGACATATTTGAGAAACAAAGCACTTGCAAATGTATGTTCTTAGGCTTGTAGTATGAGCTGTGTAGAACTGGATTGAAACGTATGCAAGGAGACGATATGGAGAATCAACAGCTGGTGCACGAATAGCATGGAAGATGCTACACCAATCTATTTATAACTGCTCTGATGGAATTGCAGTAAGCACCTGAATCACTCTTTCATGGTTCTAAGTTTATCTGCTGTCCACATTACTTTCTGGTCTTGATGAAATGTGTGCACTCCTTCCATTTGATTCCCTCCGCCTCGCCGCCCCCTCTCTGTTCTTGAATGCTGCCTGTTTAGTGAAGCTCAACACCAAATAGCAGTCAGCATCTAGCATGCTACATGTGTATGAAACGCTCATGTTTCTACTTTTCTTTCCTTATATGATTTTGGCAGGACCATAATGGAGATGTCATAGTAGAATTTCCTGATTATATTCCCAAGAGACTTGTGTCTTTGTCTCGAGACCCATTGCGCAAAAGACTAGGAGCAATAGATATTTTCAGTGAATCTCATCTTTCATCAAGACAGCAACTTCTGGTTCATCCACAACATATGTGGTACTCTCCACAAGATGCCGCTGAGGCTTTACAGTATCTTCTGGCCTCAGCTGATGCATTGAGCTTTAGCAAGCCTTACAGGTTATCTTTCTCTCAGAATTCTTCTTTACTTTTGAATTCTCTGTCATACATATGTGGGCAAGCATCCAAATGATAGGTTTCCCAAATAGTACTTCACACATTGGTCTTCTCAAGCAATATATAAAGCGAATTCTATAATCTGTGATGTATCTTTGGTTTCTAGTAGAAATCTGGTACAGAATTCTCCTGCTGCAATTCTGATTTGGTTCTGCCTACTGCCTTGAAATCAATCGGCAGGTATGATGTTGTGGATTTGACCCGGCAAGTGCTGTCCAAGCTGGCCAACCAACTTCACGCACAGATTATGGAAGAATATAGATTGTCAAACTTTGAGAAAATGAACAATTCAAGCCAAATCCTTTTGGAGCTTATCTCTGATATGGATGAGTTACTTGGTGCCAGCGAGGAGTTTTTACTTGGACCTTGGTTGGAAAGTGCGAAGGCACTTGCAACAACCGACGATGAAAAGAAGCTCGTAAGTTGGGAAGGCCGTCTCTACGTCATTTTAAGTAGCTCTTCGTAGGACATATATGATACGTACGGTGTTGCAAATTTTGTGGTTATCTGATATTTGTCTTTCTTGTGGCAGTACGAATGGAATGCGAGAACGCAGATAACAATGTGGTTTGACAATACTCCTGACAAGCCAAGCCCACTTCATGACTACGGTACGCATGATTACATGTTCCTGCTCAAACTAAGTTTGTGGTGATACTATTATACAAATGCTAGTCTGCTTACAATCACTAAAAACACGTATATTAGGATTTCAGTTGCCACAAAAACCAGATTTGGTACTGTTTTTCATCTGCACGATAATTAGATATATCTAGGGGAATTCTTTTACAGTTGCAGTAGGCAGACATTTTTTATTGCGGAAGATGAGCTCTTCTAAGTGCAAGATATGCCCTTTTTTACAGGAAACAAGATGTGGAGTGGTTTAACTCGTGACTACTACCTTCCAAGAGCTTCCATATACATTAAGTACCTGAAGCAGTCCCTCCATACCAACACACCCTTCGCTTTTCAAGAATGGAGACGCGAATGGATTGCGTTAACAGATGACTGGCAAGCTGCATCAAATTTGTATCCTACTACAGCTACGGGTGATTCATTGGAGATTGCCACAACATTATATGAGAAGTATGCAGACCTCATTGTAAATACCCGGGATTTGCAACTGGCATCAAAAAAGGTTATGTGAGCTTGTAAATAATCCTGAAACCCCTCATCATAGTATTCAGATACCCTGCCTGAGTCCAGATAACATTGGCTTGTTGTAACCTCTGCTGTTTCCAGGGATTTTGTAGCCCACACAGTACAAGTCAGCAGTTTTTGGATAAACCAGATAACACTGGGTACTGCCCAGTTTGCATAGTACTACTAATGCCAGTTATGTGTTGCTATCTCATCGTGTATTTGCTATCTTATTATACTGACAACTTTGTACATTCTAACTTTTTAAATGGGCCTCACAACTCTTTGAACAAAGCGCATTACAACTTCATTAAAGAGGGGAAAAAAAGATACTAATGTCCTTTTCCACTCGGGATTCTGTACAAGCAAAGCTTTGATTCACAGTCTTCATTCGTCGCTAGTGATTTCATGAACCTGATAGCATGGAAACTACCCAATCTATGTATGAAAGCCCCCCTGCATTAGCCTGTAGCTTCCCAAGCAGATGGCCTTGTACCATCAAACTTTTGGAACACTTTCATGTGAATCACTTCGCGATTTTAGTTTCAATGGCCCGCTACTACTGGTTTGCCATTTTAATGTTGGCAAGAGCCGTTTCTCCTGGAATCTTAATAGGCACAAAATCTGCAGATCACAGCCGGAAACAGAACCCACATGAGTAAAACCAAAATATTCCACTTCCACCACGACATAGCATTTTCATACAAGCCAGATTTAGGAGACCGATTTTGACAATGAAGAGCCAGAACTTTGAAAAGCTGACCTGAAAGAAATTCCAGCCTCTCTGAGCTCGCAACGTGACTTGCTGAAGAAAATGTAACAGACAGACAAAAATAAACATGACTATTCAGAAACGAGGAATGAATCAAGTTCCATAACCTACAATTTCAGATTCCCTACTTGATCACTAAAAGACTACAGGTATAAGCATGATTGATTCTCTATGAAACAGAAAAAGTCTACAACCAAAAATTGCAGAAACTATCACCTACGCATCCTACCGCAAAGTAACCTTCCAGTGAAAATGCGTTATGACGTGGATGGGTTATATGATCAGATTATTCTAGACAAAAGTGTTACTATAAGAAAAACATAATGGGCCAGAAACTCTCACGTACATAGATGAGGGTAAAGAATTGAATGCTGCCGTTTTTCTAGCATCTTATCAAACGCATCTTCAACCATCTTCTCCAAGAAAACTTCCTGCAACCAACACAGAATATTCTAATCATACACCTTCACAGCCAAAGCTGAGTACTATTTAGTCCCTGCAGAAAAATAAAAAACATGGTATCTTTCGAATGCAGACAAGCACACTAGCCCTGGCAATACCAAAAAGATTGTCGCATTTTCACATTCTGTTGGCACGATTAGCCTTCATAAAGGTTCACACAAAACTTCCACACTAGTTTATGAATCATGACACTTACAGCGGCTTTAGCGATGAGAAAGCCGGCCTCCACGCCCACCCACTGCACGTCGCCCCCGCTCTTCACCAGCCTGCGTACCCTTGAAATGGGAAAGGCCGGCGTAAGCGGTGCCTTTCCCGCACGCCACGTTGAAGCTCCGTTCTCGTTCACGTTTTCATTCTCCTCATACGAGTGCCCATTCTCCTCATGCGAGTGCCCGTTCTCCGTCCTCTCATCTTCCTCACCTGACCTCTGGGACTCGGACTCCGAGTTTGAAGCGCTCATTTTGGAACTTAAGATATGTTTCTCAGTCTAGTACGTCCCTCTTTGATGCCCCCTTTTCTAATGCTAATACATGACTTGCTTCATCACTTCCCAATATGCAAAACAGAAAAGTATAACAAGAGTTAGAAATATGTTCACTCCTTCATCACTTACTCTGGCTTCGACAGCGTCCTCGTCTTCCAAAACCGCAGCGCATTATAAAACTATAAAACAAATGCAAATTCCGACTCGAGCAATAGGTAGATTATTTCTCCCAAGCAAACATCTCATAAGAATGAAATGACTAATCTCAAAATGGAAAATTTTCTCCACAAGTCCAGAATTCAACGACACACAATGGGCCGAAATAAAAAAATAGACGTCCAACCGATTCGAGCGTAGTTTCCTTTAAAACCCTAGGTTCCCCACACCTTCACACAGACAAAAGCGATCGCAGCGAGACGAACGCTCACGAACCCAAATTCACGAGAACTACCCACCTGAGCAGTCTCCACAACGCATCCGAAAAAAAACCCAACGCGCTCCACGAATTCACTCCCTAGAACCATCATCTGAAACCTCACACCACCACGACCCACCCCACTCCAACTCCCTCCTCCGCTCCACCACCCCTGCAGCTCACAAACCACCGCCCAACAAACGCAGCCACCACCATCGACTGATCACCACCAAAACCCAAAGCACGAAACCTCCGACACGCGCACTAGGCACTAGAACCACTCAAGGAAAAACGAAACGGAACCCCGGCTTCAGCGTCAGCTAGCAAGTGAGGCGAGGCGATGGGTGGATGGATTTATTGAATCAGTGTCGACATGTGTGGGCATGGAAAGCGAGAGTGAGCAGCTGTAAGTTGAGTTGATGGTGGCACAGTGCGAGGCGTTGGTGGTGATGGTGGTGGTCGCGCGGAGGACGTTTGCCAGAGGAGAGGAGGCGCGTTAAGTTACTTCCGCTTGCGTTCCTTTGAAGGCGCTGCGTCGCGAGTGGCGCGAATTCTCCTCACAGCTCGTCCGCTGTGTCGCCGCGGCCGCGACCACGCTCTGCGTGACGACGGGCAGCCTTCAAAATCTCTGTGCCGGGCAGGTGCATGGACGAGTATTTTTTATTTTTTTTTTGAGTCAAATGGTGCGCGAAATCCATTGCAAATGAACATGGACGAGTATTTTGTTTTTAAAAAATATAGGTTCATCCCTTACAAAGTTTATTTTTATTTTTTCTGTGGGTTTGAAAATACTAAAAATAGGTTAACATGACTTAAAATAGATCAACATTTTTTATATTCAAATTTGTACTCGTTCAAGGCTCATAGACAGGGAGGGTGTGGGCAAAACCTTGTGAAGCCAAATGGTCCCTTCCTAACTTATGATCACTGACCAAGGCCTCTCCGGACCAAATGCCCCCCAAGGTTTCTTCGCACATCAAGTTTTTGAAGAAAAGCTTTTGGGAAGTGTTCCTGAATCCTCATGATCCTCATCATGTGATGGAAGAGTCCATAAATATAACTCAAAAAAAGCACAATGGACATTATGTGAAATTTTTTTCACTTACTTTTTTTGGAAAGTCCTTTTAATGTGCTCATTAAAATGGCTGATAGCAATGAGAAGTGTATCTAAAGGAAGTTTTGTGTAAATGACAATGGTAATAAAATTGAAATATAAAGCCATCTTTGTCATTATTCATATTTTTTATACAATACAATCAATGTAAAATGTTTATTGTTTTTATAAGATCAGTATAAAAGAATATAACTTCATTCTATGAAAGCTCAAAGTTACCATAAATTCATAGAATGTTACCATGAAAGCTAAATTTCTTATTTCTATTTTGTCTTCAATTCTACTCAATGTAGTTATGAATAAAACTTAACGAAAATATGTTTTCAATATATTACACATTTTGATATATCTATTCATGGATATAATCCTTAAAATCCTCAAGTCAATTTTATGACAAGCAAAATTGACTTGAGGATTAATAAACTAACTTTTCTTTAAGAAACTATAAAATTTCTTTAATATAATATAATTAAAGAGCCTCCTTTTTCCAAAGACTAGGTTCTAATACATCCTTGTAAAATGTAGGACTCGAATCAGAAAATTAATTATTAAACAAAAAATATAAATTTAAAATGAAAATTTAATTATTAATTTTTATATGATTATTTGATAATAAAATTTAAAGTTATAATCACACATTCATTTCTTAGTGAAGATTGTAAAAACTCATTTCCAAATGTTGCGCTTCAAGATTGTTATCAACAGTCATCCTATATTTTTATTTAATGATTATTCTAGTCTTGATGCAGTCTAATGTTGAAATATGCTAAATTTATATATTTTAATTACTAAGACACTTTTATGATGGAAAATGAAATACTATTTTAAACTACATTGTAAAAATCAATTTTAAAAACATTATCAAATAAAATAGAATGTGATTCTAGAAAATTGAACTCATCAAATTTCAATATTTATAGTCCTATTTTGAAGCCTCTTGTATTTTTAACTAAGCTTATAAAACAAAGTTCAAATTTAGCAATTATTAATGTAAAGCTCATACATTAATTTATCAACATATGACATATTTGATTGAGAAACATGTTACAAATCCAACATCTTGGATCCATTAATACTATTTTAAAACAAGCATATAAACCAACATGTATTGGATAGTGTTGCCAATTTTTATTTTATTTTCATATTTAATTTAATGGCTCTTTTGAGTTGCAAAATTAGTAACATGCGGTTGCTCATATATTAAATCAACAATCTTTCCTACGTCATGATATAATTTGGTTGAATGCGCTTCAATGTTTGCCTTGTCAAAAAGTAGCTACAAGCTACATTATGATTCATCACAAGAAAATTTAAAACTGATTTGAAAAATAAGTACTTAGGCTATAGACCTTTGTTCTTAAGCCCTTGGCCTTTTCCAAAATGATTTGTTTCTGCAATCAAAAACTAAAGCTCGATAAATCCAGGGTTTTGATACAGAATAAACCCCAATCTACTTCAACATAAATACAAAATACTCTTTCTTCTTAGAAAACCTAGATACTTGCCAGATCAAGTGTTTGCTCTAGCTGCAATAGGCCATTCACCAAAAGCAGTAAAGCAAGATTTTTTTTATCCTCCAAATGCACATAATAATTAACCCCTAAAGTTCTAAGGGTATTTTTCCATCAAAACTGCCTCAAAATAGCACCTCTTCAAAGCAAGGTAGATTTGCAAACCTTGGGTCTTTTTCGATACATCTAACCGTAAGATCTTGTAGCTAACTTGTATGTCAACATGTCCACAAAATCTCACGTACTCATTCCTCACCAATTGCAAGATCGAAACATTCAAAGTTGAAAAACATGCTTTTTTTCCCTGCGAAAAAAGGGGACAGCAGAGTTTTGAAGGCCCAAAAAATTATTTTTAAAAGTAGATATGGGATGATTCTCTCCATATTCTTGTTTCTAAGTGAGTTAGGTACATGTCCAAAAAATATCATATTCAAAAACGTTGTAGAAGGTTGCCAAAAAAATCATTTTCTGCTAGGGGGTATGCTGAAATCCACAAACAAAGGCCTTTTTTTGACAATAAAATTACCAAATGGAAAATTTTTGGGAAGAGAATCCGAACGGTGAGAACATGCTCTACTGTCTTATCTATACATAGAAATTTTTATTTTTGAAAAATATCAAAATCTCAATTTTTGGTGGAATTTCAAAGTTTCGTCTTTGGGCAGACTTTGGCAGATTTTGGTAATTTTGGGCAGGTTTGGGCAGATTTTGCTACATTTGCAATGGCTGAAAGATTGCCCAAAGTTTGGTTGAATGCAGCTTTTGACACTCAAAACCTCGTAACTTTTTTTCAGTATGTTCAAAAAAAAAATTAAAAAAATCTACACAAACCTCTTCAAAATGCCTACCTACATTACTTTTTTTTTAAAGATTTACAAATTAAATTGGAATTCTAGGAAACTGTCCAAATTTTTAAAAAGCCCATTCCAGGACAATTGTCCTTGAGGGGTTAAATGTTTACAAAACATATTTTTCTAATTTTTTTTATCTTCAACCTATTACATCATAATAAACAAATTACTTATTTGATATAAAATGCATTTAATTCTATATAGAGTGGTAGGAACATTGTACTCTAAAAATGATTACTACATTGTATTCTTAAAAGGACTAAAAATATATACAATATTTTTATTTGCTTTATTTTCAATCCTTTACAATTATAACCTAATATTATTTCAAGATTTTAGTTGGAAATCATAAATTTTATGTTTAGGAATTTTTTGTATTTTACTGTTTTTTGTTTGAATTATAAGAATTTTAGATAAATTTCTTAATGATTGCTTTTAATTAAATTTATTTTTAAAATATTGTTAAAATTTTATTATTTATTAATTTTTTTGACTATCCAAAGAAAATTTTAGATATTTCAAAATCGGCTAAAGAATTTTTTACTTACTTTCCTTTATGTGTTTTGAATATAATCTATAGTTTTTATTAAGAATCAATAAATTCAAAACTCATATATAAATTTATGATGTTTAGATGAAAAAAATAAAACTTTATTCTACACTTAGAATAATATGCATATGTAGCAAAAAAATAGGTTCACATTTTGTTCTTGGAAAGTCAAACTACTACAAACAATGCAAAAATACATTGCTTGAGTAAATGCATTTAAAAATAAGAAATGAGTTATGAACTTAAAATTGTATTAAAGTCATTTCTTAAGGCACATGAAAATGCAAAAACTTGGACATACAAAATGGTAGATAAATATATTTATTCATTCTAGTTAATATCTACAATAATAAAACAACTTGTATGTTCTTCATTTAATTCTTAATTTACAAGGATTTTACAATCTCTTACTTTGAAAGACTATGTTTGACATTGATATTTTCATAGATTTTCATAGAGAATTATTAAATAATAATATCAAATTTAAAAAATAATATTCAATTTTAATTTAAAATAACAATTAATAGTAGTATTTTTTATTTACAAAAAAATGATTTAATTGTATTCAAATCATGTTCATAATATTTAATAACTCAGAATCAAAATCCTTGTAATTTCAAACTCTCAATATTTATCATTTACAACATTGGCAAATTTATGATATTTGGTGACCAATGTTTGATCAATACCCGAATCAAATGGGCAATTTTTTTCATAGATTAACTAGTCATTGCCACATATACTGTCATACAATGAACTATTAAATTTTGTATTATGCTCCATCTCTATGTTACAAGGAAAGAACGAAATGTTTAATATAGAATGTTTTTTCAATTTAGAATGGTTTTTGAAATTTAAATAAAGCTATGTCAATGCAAATTTCACCGTCATGTTTTGAAGATAAGGAGTTGCAAATAAGTCCGATAAGTTTATGTAATTTGGACTAGGCCTGCCGCTCCTCGGAATCGCCATCGGAATATGGTTGCAAGTGCTAGAAATGATTCACACATCTTGATTCTTCCACTCGTCCTCTACAGACCTTGCAGCTACGCTCGTAGAGGGTAGTAGTAGATTGATGGGAGGAGGAGAGGAGGGGAGAAGAAGAGGATGGGAGGAGGGTAGGGCGGCTGTATTTTTTTTCTAGTGCTCATCAAGAGAAACATTGGATTGGACAATGCTTTTGATACAAACAACATTGCCAATAATAGTAGACATTTTTGTAAAGTTTCAAGTGGTCACTTCATAATGCAATGTAGATGTGCACTTGGAGGCTATCGGTAGCGGGCTGGATTGACAACGTCGGTACTAAATGGCGGAACTTTGGAGACCATTGGCAAGGGGATGCAATCCACCAAAGTTGGAGCAAATCATCACAAGTACATGGAAGAAGACTTGGGTTATTTAAAGAATGAACATGGCGGAGGCGCTGAGGAAGTGAGCATTAGCACAACTTGATCTTGCTCACAAATCTCAAACTAGAGGAATGGCAAGGCTAATAAAGAGGAGGTTGAAGGACGGCAATTACATAGCAAGTCCTTGTGGGTAGCAATTGCATACATTGATGATGGTGCTCCAATACAAGCAGTTGCGTATGTGCACCTGATTCTAGCTCCAAGCCTCCCGGATCATTATATGGGGCAAAAAGTTGGACGCCACTATAAAAGGTCGGTTGTACTCTATCCTTGCAAAGTGGACTTATTGGTTGACTAGATTAAAAAAATGCAAGACATTGAGCACCATGTGAGCTCAAAGTAGTGTTGCCTGAAGGTCGATAAGATTACGCAATTTTGTGCCACTCCATCCACAAATGGAATCCCGAGTCTAGGATAGATGAAGTGGTTTGAGAGGAGGCATCTAGGTTTACACTACGACACTCACAAGGATTAGAAGGAGATTGCGCATTAGGGGAAAAATGGGGTCTCTAGAAGGCCTTGTAAGACAGCCCGGATTAGGTGAGCTTCATGCCCGCTGACACTTCTCTGCGAAATCTCATGGGTGGATATCCTGCCCGCTGACAACAAAATTCGCTCCGCTGACAACAGGATTCGCCCCGCTGACAACAGGATCCGGTATTGTCCAATGGGGTGACAACAGTGGGCACACGCTCGGTGACAGTGTCATTACTGCTTGTATTGTTCAATGGGGTGATAGCAGTGGGCAACGCCTTCGCCTAATGCGATTGGCTGGACCCCCAAATGCCAACTGCTGGCACTGCTGGCAGCATTTGGCGACTTGCTGGCACCATTGGTGCCAGCAGGTAAAGTGCACGGGCATGGCAAAAATTCAGGCACAAAGTTTCATGGAAAAGGCCTTGAGGAGACCCCAACCTTCCCCTAATGCTTGTCTTTTGTGCCCTAAAAGCGTAGACATTTTTTATCTTTTTTGTTGCAAACATTGGCACAATACCTTGCGTTGCTGCTAGGGACTGCCTCCACGCTCTCCCTCATCAAATATGCTGCCCTATGCCAAGAGAGCATTAGACAACTTCAAGTGCGCAACTTCTCCACCCTCGTGTGCAAAGGAAACATGCAAATTGCAATAAAACACTGACATTGCATGAAGTCTGGGCTCTCCACTAAGCACTTATCTCCACTCATCAAGCCCCTCTGCGTGCACCACGATCCAATAGTGTATGGAGTGGGCAGTATTTTGGTACTCTAAGTTCGTGCTGGAGATTTGTCTTTAGTGGACTTTGCATAGGTGGGAATTTTTTAGCGGTGTTTGTCCCTTTCTGGACTTGGTTGAAAAGAAGTTGGAGTGTATAGTGTCAGAAATTAAAGGATTCTATAGACACAACTAATTTGAGCGGAGGCACCGCATTGACAACAAAAGTATTATAGAAATGAATTTGAACACATTGACAAGATTGACAAGATTGGATAGATAGCTGAATATGCATGCAAGTTGAATGGGTCATAGGTGGATTTGAATGCCACCATGGTCATGGGGTTTGTATTCACTAACATTAGTAGACCACAAATTTCATGGAACATGTTGTCAACACTTTAATCATGTCTTATTAACTGATGTGCACAATTTCATGTGCACAATTTCATGTGCACAATCCTAAATGGCTTCTCTCCCTCTTGCAAGTGTGTAATATTTGCAACCATTTTTGCAACAAAAAATACTAAAGGAATTAGTTAAGTGCATGGATTAAGCACCATTACCTTTTTAAAATAAAAGATAAATAACAAAGACACAGAACATGGAACAACGCAATTAAGAATATATAATAAATCTGGCCTCTACTGAAGCCAATGTAAATCACGTCAAGATTGTTTGTTCTAGCCCCATCCTATGCCTAGAAGCCCTAGGTAGGGAGAAAGAATAAATAATAAATAATTAATCAAACAAATGCCCTAGGACCTATATAATACACCCATAGTGACCCACCAAGAACAGCACAGCACCTATTGCTAATCCTGGTGGTAAATAATGCCAGTCCTCCATAACAAAACACGAACCCCTCACTCCAACCGAACTTGAAAATGCAAGAAACCTATTCCGAAACTTAAGTTATGCCCAAACACAACCTCAAAGCTTCAGCTGGAAATGTGCCCACCCACCAACATTGTCCATCCCTACAACAGCTTCTACAAAATTCCTAGATTCTGGACCACCACGGCCATGGGCGCACTCACCTACGGCCTTAGGAACATCGCTATCAGATCATTTCACGGCCGTCTTGATTACCTTCTCCTTCACTTCAACAATCTTGATCACGTTGGCGACGCCGATGCGGTGCAACGCAACGATGGAGTCTCCGACCATGCAGAGCTTGCGCTTCAGGGCGTGATCTAGAGCGGCGCTCAGGATGGCATCGGTGGACTCGGAGTCGGTCGACTTGGCTGCACCTTCAGCGAGCATGGGGATCAGGCCTCGGCACACCAGGCTGTGTCTAGCGGGGGACTCTTCGCTGCACTCCCAGGTGAGGCTGTCGGTGGTCAGCACTGGGACTGCGACGGAGAGGATGGGCATGGAAGGCCGGTACTTCGCTACTAGCTTCGCAGTGGTGCCTCCCCGGGTCAGGACTATGATGAGAGAGGCTTGGACTTTCTTGGCAGTTCGGACTGCGGATGAGGCCAGGCTCTCCAGTGGGCTCATGGGTAGCGAGACTGTTTTCATGATCTCTTTGAAGATTGCTGAGTAGTCTAGAGACGCCTCGGCTTCTTGGCAGATGCGTGACATGACTGCAACCTGCAAGGGGAGAGAGTGTACAGATGATTAGGGGTTGGTTTGTGGGTTAGGATTGAAGCTAGTAGGATTAGAGTTCGTCATGTTGCCAGTTTTCACGTTTTCGATTGGGTTCCCTACTTGTGACCAAATGGCGTCTTTCGTCTATGCCTAAGATTAAGCTTATCTCGTCACAATAAACCTTGACAATAGAACCAGCATAGAATGTTTGGAAAACTCAAATGTTAGAAACTGAATCTACAGTCTGCATTTTGAAAGTTTGGCACATTTGTGCCCAAGTCACCGAATGTTTTTGCCAATATAAGGATATTTCCTGATCCTTACCGCAAGGTCGGGGTATGAGCCGTTGGCAGTTTCGCCACTGAGCATGACGCAGTCGGTGCCGTCGAGGACGGCGTTGGCTACGTCTGTGGCTTCTGCGCGAGTGGGACGGACGTACTTGATCATGGACTCGAGCATCTGGGTGGCTGTGATCACGGGCTTTCCTGCGGAGTTGCACTTGTAGATCATCATCTTCTGTGCCAGGAAGATCTTCTCGGTGGGGATCTCCATGCCCAGGTCGCCTCTTGCTACCATGATCCCGTCTGTTTCTTTCAGAATGTCGTCGAAGTTGACTAGCCCTTCTTGGTTTTCCACCTGCGTGATTGAGACATTAAAATCAAATCTGGTTTCCGTAAAAGAGGATTCGTCAAATTTGAAGGCAATGCGCATGAGAAGAGGATCTGGGTTCAGCTATGGTGGAAAACAAAATCCACAGTGGAAAGTACCTTGGAGATGATTTGAATCGTCTTTGCGTGGGTTCCAAGAAGCGCTCTGATTTTCTTGACATCTTCTCCTTTCCTTACGAATGAAGCGGCAATGAAGTCGATCTTGTTTGGAACACCCCAGTTCATGATATCGTCAGTATCTTTCGCGGTGATGGTTGGTAAGTCGACCACAATTCCGGGTAGATTTACATTCTTCTTCTCTCCAAGCATGGTTGTGTTCTCACACCTGCACCTTACCATACCTCTCGCAATGTCGCATTCTAGTACTTTCAAAGTGACGGTTCCATCCGAGCACAGAATCTCAGTGCCAGGCTCTACGTGTTCCGCAAGCTTGGGGTAGCTCATGGAGATCATGCTCTCATCACCCAATTGGCTGTAGTCCGTGGTGATCCAAATCTCCTTGCCGCGAATGAGCTTCATAGGCTTTCCTGTCTTATGTTGCCCTGTTCGGATTTCTGGTCCCTGATTCGGATGTGATCGAACACAAATCAGTGACGAAGAACCCAATCACTGGCTAAACAACGTCTCTGCAACTTGACCTAAACAAGTTCGGAACTTGGCCTTCGCTGGAAAACAAGTGCAGTATTCTAGCTGGAAGAAGCTGAGATAAAAGTCCAAGTGATCACCTTAGTGTCCAGAAGTACAGCACACATGATGCCAGTGTTGTGCTGCGCCTGCCGAAGATTATCAAGAGTGTGTTGATGATACTCAAATGTTCCATGGGAGAAGTTGAAACGGGCAACATTCATGCCCGCTTTCAACAGCTTCTCAAGAATCGGCACCTCTCTCGATTTGGGGCCCAAGGTGCAGACAATCTTCGTTTTCGAAACTCTGGAGTGGCCACTGTCAATCTGAAGGGTGTCGTCAAGTAGAGCTGCCATGTCATTATACTTCGTCGCCATGGCTGCAGGCAAGCTTGCGAATGAAGCGCAACACGAAAATACCTCTCCCTATCCTCCTCGTCAATATCGACAGCCTCCACTTCCTCTGTCAAAATACCATCAACAAAACACAGGAAGTGTCAGACTATGTAGTGATACAAAGGCTTCGAATAAAGCCTCTGAAACCGGCCGTGGCCGACGCTACACAGTGAAAGACTCTTCTAAGCAAAAAAACCAACCAGAGCCTGAAATAATTCTAGCGATAACAAGTACAATCAATCAGACACAACACCTTCTCCAACTGACCCACACAAGTGGTCTGGACAGTTCACTCCGAACATTGAAGTTGACGACCATACAAGACTCCAAACCCAATCAGGACCCACTACTATACAGAGCCTGATGCAAACTCCGTGTCCTACTTAGATCTGCTTGCTGGTAGATCAATGAAAACCAATCTAAAATCAGTCAAGCCCAAATCGGATACGAAGCGGTAAACTACTTCAACTCTAGCTAAACATAGACCGATGTCTTACAATGGGAAATAAAGCCAGTTACACCATCCGAGCAGCCACAAAATTGCTCTGAGTCCCCAATAAAAACCCACAGAACCGATTGCAGAATGCTGTACCCAAATGGCGCTCGAACTGAGGCGATCTCGGGGGCTGACAGATCGACTAGAGACGAAGCTTACGGAGTAGCTGAACCATGGTAGAGGTAGAAACCCTGATAACTCGGCGCAATAGTTAGACGCTGGAAAGGGAGTCGACGTCCAGCAAACTGTAAAGAAATGAGCCGCAATGTTTGAAGGTTGACCACCCAAGTCTGTAGGCTTTTGCAACTCCGAGTCCACGCCTTTCGATATCGATTTCTTCTTTCGCAAACATTCCTTCAACATGCAACGCCGGCTGCTTTTCTGGTGGCACGACCCAGAAGCGTGGCGCCCCCGCTTCATTCGTCCTTATCCTCGTCCATCGATAGGCTCGCGCGCGTGACGCCATCCATCCGGGGACTCGCCTGCACATACCCTCCAAGTGGGGCGGCTTTGTGGGGCCGACGCCACCTACCGTGTCACTGAACCGCGCAGTCGGCAGCCGCGAGAGGGCTCACGCTCTCGCCGTGAGCTCCGCGCTCGCTGCGAGTGCGAGGTCGCAGTTTGGGCGACTCGGATTGCGCAGGAGGGCTGTTGCGGATTTCGGCGAGCGAATTGATCGATTGATTGATCGGTGGTCTCTGCGCGAGATGGCGGACAGCGGTGGGGAGACTGATAAGAACATCGAGATATGGAAAATTAAGAAGCTCATTAAGGCTTTGGAGTCTGCTCGTGGAAATGGGACGTCCATGATTTCGCTCATCATGCCACCCAGGTTTGTCTGCGTTTTTTTCTGGAAAAGAGAGATTCTTTTCAGGATGTTGTGGTGATGGTATGAGAAGTAGTTGTGTTGTGTGTGTTGTGTGTGAGAGTTGGATATCGTTTCTGCAACCTCTGTGTCGAAAATAGGGTTTCGGATCAGGTGTCTTATGCTTGTGACGAAGTGGTGTTTGCAGGACTTTATGAGGATTGTGATTGTTAGGGTTCTTTTGAAGAGTGGTTTGATTGTGAAGGAGTGCTATTCGGGTTTGGTATGGATGGGAGAGTAGGTTTAGTGATGATCGCGTTCATGAGTCTGTGAGCTATGGTTCAGATTCTCAGTGGTGTTGTGTATAGTGTCTGCTGTGGAGTGTATTGAAATGGAGAGTGGCATGATGTGGCGGTTTCAGGGATCAGGTTTCTCGAGTGACTAAGATGCTCGGAGACGAGTTTGGGACAGCGTCCAACATCAAGAATAGAGTGAATAGGCAATCTGTGTTGGGAGCCATAACATCTGCTCAGCAGAGGCTGAAGCTTTACAATAAAGTTCCGCCCAATGGACTCGTGTTGTACACGGGCACAATTGTCACGGATGATGGCAAGGAGAAGAAGGTATGATTTTATTGTTACATGTTGTTCATAGTCTGACTATCGATGATTATGTCTTTGGCATTGGCGTTGTGAATTCTGAAAGAGGTCTGAGTTTGAGATGCTTTATTTTGTAGGTAACTATCGATTTCGAGCCCTTTAAGCCCATTAATGCTTCGCTTTACCTTTGCGACAACAAGTTCCACACGGAAGCGCTGAATGAGTTGTTGGAATCAGATGACAAGTTCGGGTTCATCATTATGGACGGTAATGGTACCCTGTTCGGAACCCTTAGTGGGAATACTCGAGAAATTCTGCACAAGTTCACGGTGGATTTGCCGAAGAAGCACGGTCGTGGAGGGCAGTCCGCGCTTCGTTTTGCAAGGTTGCGTATGGAAAAGCGTCACAACTATGTGAGGAAAACAGCGGAGCTGGCGACTCAGTTTTTCATCAATCCAGCGACAAGTCAGCCTAACGTGTCAGGTTTGATGGGTTTGTTGGCGGGTGTTTGAGGAGCTGTTCGTTTACGAATATTTTAATGATTTGGATCTGAAATTTTGGCACGCTTTGTTGAGAACTACATGTCAATTGGTTATTAATCAGTATCTAGTGTCTTTGATCAGTTTGTTGAATTCTGATTCTGTAGGGCCAACTTTGCGAGAATTGTATTTCTTCAATGGCAGGATGTTGCGTTTCTTGTCGGAGATATTGGCCTTAGCTCTTACAGTGCAGAGATTCAATGCACGCGTGGAAGCACCTTGACACGGTTAGCTTTGTGCAATGCAGGCCTGATCCTTGCCGGTTCAGCTGATTTCAAGACAGAGCTTAGCCAGTCCGATATGTTTGATCCTCGGTTGCAAGCGAAGATACTGAATGTGGTAGATGTGTCTTACGGTGGAGACAACGGGTTCAACCAAGCTATTGAGCTATCAGCAGAGATACTTGCGAACGTGAAGTTCATCCAGGAGAAGAGGTTGATAGGGAAGTACTTCGATGAGATCAGCCAAGATACAGGGAAGTACGTCTTTGGCATCGACGATACGCTGAAGGCTCTGGAGATGGGTGCCGTGGAGACTTTGATCGTGTGGGAGAACCTGGACACGAATCGATACGTTCTGAAGAACGCAGTAACAGGGGAAATCGTGATCAAGCATTTGAGCAAAGAACAGGAGGTCGATCAATCGAAGTATGAAGATCTTATCCAGTCGCTGTTGGGTTGGCTTATAATGTTAATGAATTCTCGGTGTTTTTGAGTCATGATGCAACCAGTGTTTTCTTGGTTTTGTGGTTAAATATTATGGTTAGGGTCTGACCTAAGCTTTATGTTATCCACCTTAGCTTCAGAGACGCTGAAACTCAAGCAGAGTTGGAGGTTCAGGAGAAGTTGTCACTTTTGGAATGGTTTGCAAACGAGTACAAGCGATTCGGCTGCACATTAGAGTTTGTGACGAATAAATCACAGGTGCGTTGCGATGCCAATGGATGCCTGAATTGGTAATATGGTTTAAGAGATTGAACAGGACAAAGACTGGTAGAGGTTAAATAATAGTTTTCCTTAGATTCTTTAATTTTTTTGGTCTAACTCTTCGACACAAACTAGGATGCATTGACCAGGAGAGCGTTGTGCATCTAACTTTGGGAATTGTATTCAATGATCTACAGGAAGGATCACAGTTTTGCCGAGGTTTTGGAGGTATTGGAGGTGTTTTGCGTTATCAGCTGGATATGCGCACGTTTGATGAACAGTCAGATGGAGAATACGATGGTTATGATGAAGATGATTAAATGAGCAGGGCTGTAAATTTGTCTATATCGCCTTCTCTTCATTAGCAAAAGACATCTTTCACTTAGGCTTAAGGTAGCAGTACCCATTCATGCCAGAATAAGGATTTTGGGAACCTGGGAGTGCAAAGAGCATGAAGTGAAATCATGAATGTGTTAGCAAATTGGAGAGGAAGTGCTTGGTCTTGGAATCAGAATTTTTGGAGGTAAGAGCAATTTTACACAAATTTTTGAAGTGAAGGTGTTGTAGACACCTATTCATAACTCTAGACTTACCCAAAAGTGACAGAAGAAACTTGTGGACAAAACTTGGTAATGCTTCCATCTCATTGGTTCCATCTCATTGATTCTAGTGAAATTTCAATACACTTATGTTCAAGTTTAGGTTCACAAGGAGGCACTTTCTGGTCAAAAAGTAGGAGGCAGGAATGGGTCGCTGGCATGAATGGGTACTGCTACCTTACTAGTTTTTTATTTGATGTGAGATCGCAACTTTTATAGGATACGCTCAGTAAAACGAGCTTTGAGTAAAAGCTTGGCTAGCGTGAGAGGGAAACTATTGGGAACTGTGAATATTGAGTAAATTAATCATGAATTTTTGTATTCGTACTCAGTTTCAAGAGTGGGGTTTCTGAGAAGATTACGTCGAGTGACTTACATTATCTTAGAGCTTGCAGAATTCACATATTCAATAACCGGATGGTGGTTGTATGCACTTCTATGTGTTGATAGGTGACAGCAAGTGCTTCATTATGCATTTATGAGTCTTTTCTTAACATTTCTAAGGGTTTTACATCTGCATTGACTGAGTCGTCCTTTGCCAACGTCCTGGGTACTTCTTGGCCTATGACCCTCCATCAACTCAAGGTGAACCGAGTCAGTTTCATTATGCACTTACTTGATTTGGGTGTTTTAAATTCATGCTCTCTTTCGATTTTGATACTTGACTTGGAAGTGAAGCCTAGGAAAATTTGCGAGTATTCTGACGAGGTTTGCTTGCTGCTTGTCTCCAATAATCTGTTTTTGAGTTCCTAGCTCTGAATATGCTCTGACTTCTGGCGTTCGAGAGTTATCAAGACTCGCAAATTGTTTTAGGTGATTGCGGAATAATATTCTTGAATCCGGGCAATCTCTAATAGCTTAGACGTGGTGGTCCGGTGTAGAGATGCAGAAGGCGTTACGTTAACCTCATAATTGCATTCGCAAATGAACGATCTTCATTGCCAAAGAGGAGAATACAACCTCATCGGACCGAAGTCCAGGGGGGAGAACCAGACAGACTTCTGAACGTAACAAAGCTCACAAGGTTCGCGATTACAACCCCGGGAGGCAATGAGTTCCATCTTACAGTCAATCCTATTCTTGAACCAAAGATTTCCCGGGTCATCCATTTGGAATCGAAAGACTTGAGTGTATCCTGAATCTGGGCTTCACGCCTGATTTTCCTAAATGCATTAAGAGTGCGTTTCCAGTCCATCCGCCAGTAATTTAGTAAGGAGTCCCAAATGAAGAGTCTGATCCTTTGCGCAGGCCAGCACTCGTTGTCGGTATTCTTTGCTGTTCCGGCTAGCCACACAAACCATAATCCAATAACGACAACGCTGAGATGGCATTCTAAGGTGAAATCACCTATCAGCGGGCACCACCCCATGGGCGTGCCCTAAGATTCTTGCCTTTATAAAGATAAAACCTCCCTTGCATGTACTTCATGCATACATAAATAGGGTGCCCGCTTATAGGTTTCCACTTCTTAAGGCTTTGAAAATCTGTACTTAATTATGTGTGTAATTTAAAATATCAAAAAAATAGGGAAAACTTATCTTTTCCTATTCCTAATCCCTGAAAAATAGTAACCCACTCATTTCATCACCCCAGAATATAGATTCCTGACATAATCCTTAAATGCCCGCTTATAGGTGGTTTCAATTCGCTTACCTTATCTTACGAATAGGAACTTCAAGTTGTTCTTGCCTCAGCCGAAACGAGTACTTTGTGAAAATTCTTTCTAAAGAATGGATTTCTGACATACTTTTTGACTAGGCGTTGCATGACTGCACCCTCAAATAATGAGGCTGATCACATGCAGACTAAGCTGCTGTCATGACTACTGCAGAGCCCTAACTTAATTTAACGGAGCATTGGGTTTTAGAAACTAATTACAGCGTCAGACAGCGCACACTGAGCGGCTTCTGTCCTGCGCCAGACGAGCCTGCCAAACACCTAGTCGCTCGCTTTCAATAATCCCACCATGAGTGTCTGTACGAAGCTAAATGGTGTCTGTACGTGTTGCTGAACTCGAAGGCACATCGCTCTCGGTGTTGCTCAGAAGTCCCTTCGCTATCTCAGCACAAGGATACTGGACATTAATTTACAACACAGTCAACACTAGCGCATCACCTTACCTGCTGTAGTAGCCACGCGCGGAGGTAGAGTTGGGCGTTGATCCGTGCAGGCTGAGCAGATGTAAGTTGCTCCTTGCAATTGTCTTTTCAGTACAGCTCTCCGATCGTAGTCGCCCGGGATGTTTCAGGTGCATTGACGTTGCTGCTGCAGTTGTTGATTAGGTATCAGGTGGCGAGCTCCGGCAGTGGCGGTGTGTGCAGTGTTGCATGCGCCGAGCTAGGTCCGATCATGGCGCCTGCTGCGAGTATATTGATCCATGTAGCTCGCAACAGGATTGAGCTGCAAGGGTTTGCGGTAGCTCTTTTGCTCTGGTTTCCCTGCGTACTTGCCGGTGTGGACTCGGAGGATGTGAATCTCTCCATGGAAGAGAGTACGTCAACTTTCCCTTTCCGGGGTTACTAGATGCATGCTCGAGAAACAGCATGTCGTGGATCAGATTTCGTTGCCTGACCTCAAAGTGGATCCATCTTTCTCACTTTGGTTATGTTGCCTTGTCAATCTTGCCATGGTTGATATTATACTTTCTGGATAAAGGTCAAATATTATACCGGAGAGATAATTTTCTATACACTAACCTCACGGGTGGAAGTAGTGGATGGATTGCAGGCCCTTTGGAAGGCGTTTAGTGTCAAAACCCCTGACCCAGACAGACGCCTCCTCAACTGGAGGAATGGCTCTCATCCTTGCGGATTTTCTTCTCCCAATACCTATCGCCGTATGGATTCCAGCGCCTGGATGGGGCTGACTTGCCAATTTCACAACGACACCAACTACACTTGGGTTGATGGAGTAACGGTCACCCGACTGTAAGAATTCTGCTCTGAGCTTCAATACTCTCAGATACATAATAGCAGATTGTTTTTAATTCCAGTTCTGGCAGATGAACTAGGGTCCTCACAGTTAACTTCATGGAATCGATGAGATTTTATTTCAGGCTGCTATCCTTCAAAACTTTGCATTTGGTATCGTTTGCCACTGGTCCTAGGTATCAAGAGCCTGGCCTTGTGCAGTTATGTTTTTCTTGCAATCAATGAATCTGTTCATTGCTAAAAGTTCAACCTATTCTTACTTGGTGGCGTATATTGTAGCACTAATTTATATTGGAGGGACCAAATATGACATTTGAATCAATGCTGCTATGAGTTACTGGAAATGCACTATCTGTAAATCAACTAATAACGTTTTCGGTGCAAAATGCAATTCTTGTTCACTTCAGAAAGCCCTCAGAAAAGGTTGGCACAATTATAGTCATCATTCTTTTTCTTCCAGTGTTCAAATAGCAGTGCTCACCAAATAAGAGTTAATTGTATCGCTGAGATCCTAATGCACAGCCTCTCATCATAGTACCTCATCACTTGAAAGCCAAACAAGAGATGAATAGAAACATGATCAATTTGGTTCAATTCTCAGGGATCTCGTGGATACTGGGGTGGTGGGGGTTGTTCCACCTGAAGTGTCCAAGCTGCGCAACCTTGAAAGAATGTAAGTACTTCATACAATGTACATGTTGGCAACTGTATGGTGGACCGTGGTGTTACATATCCACGGTTTTTATTCCAGTGGATGAGCGCATTTAGAGACTGAAACCAGGTTCCCTTGTTAAGACGCAGATTCTACAGTATGCAAGTAGAGTTGGATCTTGCTGAGAGGCTACTAGAGTATGCAAGGATTATCAGTAAAAGGAACTTAGAAGAACCCAATTATAATGTTCATCCGTTAAAGCTCAGATGTTTAGATGGACTTGTTTCTTGTTTTGTTGAAAGTGAACCCATTAAAATGAATTCAGAATGTAGGTCCGTTGGCTAAAACCGGATGAACCACTTAGACATATCTTGAACCAACATTCTGGATTATCGACTTGAAGAATATTCTTGTACACTTACAAGACTTGCAAATATCGTAACTTGATGAATGATTTTTGAGGAGTATATTTTGTACAAGCAATGAGCATGTATCTAATGTATTACAGTTACGTGAAAATGGACTAAATTATCTCATGGTGCAGCTCCACTGATGGAGGTTTCATCGTGTGCAATTGATCAAAGTCTGCTTGTTGCATTGAAATTCTTGATTTTTATCCAAATAAATGATAACAATACCTCCTGGTTTAAACTAAAAACATTTTGGAATTGGCTATGATCTTTAAGGTATGGTGGATGTTAGCTAAAATGGTGTCATAATGGAGAAGCTGTGTGCTGATACTAGTTTTGTTACAGAGGTAAATATTTCTACTAGACTACTACCTAGGTAAACACACTAAAAAACTCATAGTCTGTTTCGAGATGAGTTAAGCATATCATCATAGAAAAAACTCTTCAAATAGTTCCTAACTTATCATCATTATCAACACTCAGCTCTAATGTCCTGTTCCATTTGAACAATATCCTGCGTGCCAACTCCCTTAGCGGCAACTTCCCATTCAGGTCACTCATCAACACGTCCAATTTGACCGTTCTGGATCTCTCATACAACAACTACGATGGAACAATCGCAGAGGATGCTTTTCAGAATCTAGGACAGCTTCAATGGTTGTAAGTACCACAACTCTCATCTAAAAGTTCCACTTACGTCCTCTATGTGCTATATAATTCGACTATTAGATTCATGTTCGAATGAAGACTTTGCATTATTATCGTTCAAGGCACTTTACTATATTCATCAAGATTAAGTTAGTCAGTGATTCATTGATTCACTAATTCATGTTCAAAAAAGAACCAGTTGGTGCGGTCCTGGTCCTGTGTGACAGGTTTGTCCAAATAAATGTGCTATGAGTATGTGACATGACAATTTGATAGAGGGTTATCTCTGCCCTAATGAATCTCCGTGGAACTCATTATCTGTGTAATTGCATTCTCCATCTAATCTTGCTGCAGAGCTCTCGGAGGAAATAATTTCTCAGGTCAAATACCAGATACTTCTTCCTTGCAAGAAAACTTGACTATACTGTAAGTGTAATCACACCTATTTAATTGCTTGGCCACAAGTATTTAATTGCTCCAGGCTCCAACTTTGATCTGGTTTATTGGAACATTACTTCATAGAGGCCTGCTTACTTCACGATTCACTTGAATTAGAGAGGAAAGTATGGCCAAGCTCATTGCATCGTGATTTCCATATTTTGATGGTGCTGTAGAGATCTGTTCTACAACAAATTTACAGGCAGAGCACCAGATGTTTCCAATTTCTCACAATTACATAGTTTGTGAGTAACATTATCCTCCCTTCCTGTTACCGTAGTACTATGTTTGAGAATGAACTCTCTCTTTTGTGGGCTGTTAGTCAGGGAAGTAAAAATTGATGATCTCCAGTTCATTACTGGTTAATAGATACAACTCTAGGATGCATCGTTCTTCACTTGGGCTGTAGTGACATGTATGGGCTGATTTCTATCTCCAAGTGAACAATTGTTCACGATGAATCTTGATGTAGGGATATCCTTCCTTGAATGAACTTTCAATTTATGGCCAGTGATGGGTACTAGGGTAAGAATATAATGGTCTAGAATCTTGTAGTGAGATCGATTAAATGTATCTACAACCAATACGAGGCTCTCTGCCAGAAGTTGTTGTGACCCTCGACCCCTACATCATTCCCTGTGGATGGTTAAATTGTTTACTCCTCAGCTAACTGACAAGTCTGCAAACTGCTCACATAACTCTGTTGTAGGGATTTATCACGGAACAAGTTTACAGACGAAGCACCGGATGTTTCCAACTTATCAAATGTGTCCACTCTGTAAGTACCATCGTGTTCATATTGGTCCTCACTGATAAATAGATTTACTAATCTCTGACTCAGTTGGCTCACTCTGACTTGATGAGTTAGCCAGTAGAGTGATCACTGGCCTGTGCTTCATTCCCTAGACATGGCCATCTTTTGCTTTGCATCGTATTCTCTTTCTTGAAAATCTTTCCGACTTTAGAGTTGGACTTCTTCCCTCAGAATTTCTGTCTTCAAGACTGTAACAGACTAATGATTTACGTGAGCCTTGCCACAGGGATCTGTCTGACAACAAATTAACAGGCCAAGCACCAGATGTTTCCAATTTGTCGCAGTTGCAAAACCTATGAGTGTCAACATTCCTCTGTGTTACATGATGGAGTTCTTCACTGAAGTTACTCTGAATGTCCTTGAGGTTAAGCAGCATTAGTCGTACTTATGTTGTAGTGCTTGCGTCTTGCTGCAGGAATATGTCGTGGAACAACTTCACAGGCCAAGCACCAAATCTTTCTAAGTTGACACAATTGGACTGGCTGTGAGTTTATTCATATCAAGTTTCCCTCGCCATTGATCATATAACTCAGTAACTGCACTAAATAGATTGAACTTCCCTAGCCATAGATGGGAGATACTGGTGATGAGTCACCCTGCATTCGTGAGGCATTAACGAGTGGTACCCCAATTTCGAAACTCTTGAAATTTTGTGCAGTTTGTGGTTTTGCAAATATCTTTCTCCAAAGAAACAAATGGTTTGCATGAATCCTGTTCACAGATCTTTCTAGAAACAATGTTCAAGGCCCTCCTCCAGATATTTGCTCTTGCTTAGATTATATATGTCAGTGCAATCATTTAAACCGTATACCAACATTTAGGAATCTGAATCTTGGTAGAACTTGAAACATCAAGAAAGCCAAGGCAGTTACATTATGCAGGTTTGACGTGAAATCACCTTTGTGAATAAAGGGATCTATAATAGAGAAGTATTCAACAGTGAAATTCTTGTTGGAAGTATGTTCAATATTGACTCAATGTGCTTAATAACTCCAGTTTCCATGTCAACAAGTGGTTTGGATGTATTCTTCGCAGAGATCTCTCTTCGAACAACTTCACAGGGTCTCTTTCCGAACTTCCTGAATCCAATGCATCTCTTTATTATGTGTAAGTGCTATCCCAACTTGTACATCATATACAGTTCTGAATCTATGGTACTTAGTACACAATAACATGGTAATGCAATCACATCGTTGGTTCTAGCTTGACCTGCGAAGTTGACTCTACGCAGAAACATATCAAACAACAAGTTTACAGGTTCAGTCTCCAGCCTCCTGTCCAGCCTCGCCGGAGCTACAGCCTTGACTTCTTTGTGAGTGACTCAAAGCCACTTCTTGTCAGTTGCATACGCTTCTCAAAAATTATGCAGCATGTTTTAGTACATCCCAGACTTACCTGGCCTTCATGAATTCATCTTATTGCCAAAAATATATTTGTTTTGTAAACCTAAGTTTTTCAATGCCATGCCTTCCACTTTTGCAACGCAGAGATTTATCCAACAACAAAGTCGGAGGCCCATTGCCAGACCTACGCGACTTAAGCAGCTTGGAAACCTTGTGAGTTCTCAGCAAATCCTTGTCACTTTTTGGTCTTAAAAATAGCAGTTCTTTCGATCGCCATTGATCAGGAAGTTGTGCTTGTCTGATGGTCAGCTCCTGACTACAAGCAGTTTCAGACTTGTAGGGATGTTATGTCATGAATGGAGTCTGAGCGGAGTTTTTTTTTTTTAAATCAGAATTCCAAGAACAAGGTTGGTTGCCAAAACTTGCAACGTTGCTCACTATTCATAGAGTATGTCCACAAAATTTAGCCATCAAATGGAAGTAAAAGTACATCTTCTTCAAATCCGTGCTGCAGAAATTTGAGTTCAAACAATTTCGTAGGGCTGTCAAACAATGTAACTTTTTTCCTCAGTACACTTCCCCAACAGCTGCGCGTCCTTGATATCTCAAACCTTGATATTGGTGGCCCTGTTCCCCACTGGGCCAACAACAACATATCTCACCTGCAACTATCAGAACTGTGAGCAACTTTCAACTAAATCATACCGCTCCTCAGACTTGATTAGGAATACATAAATCACATTGATCTTTGTCTGATTTTTCTCCCGATATATAATGTCAGAATCTGTGCATTTGAGAAGATAGGGCATGGCTTGTTGAATGATTCAGCTTCGTGTTGAAAATGGGTACCTTCAATCCGGAGACTGAATTATTGAACTCTTTGACCCCCATAGTTGGTGTGCTACTTACTCTGATTTGATAAACTTCTTTTCCAGATATCTTGACAAGAACAACTTTACCGGGACTCTGAACATTTCAGCATTTGCCACGACCAATATCAGCAAGAGGCTGAAAGTATTGAGCCTCACAGACAACATGATCACGGATGTTGTGACTTCTGAGGGCCTTGTACTAGCAGCTGCTTTAACTGCAATCAAGTGAGTTTGTACTAAATCTTCCCGATCCATTAAGCTCAGGTTAATTTGGACCTCAACATGGGAGGCACTTGTTTTTGAGCTTGCCATGTTGAAGTCCTGCCTGTTCGAAGTAGAGCTAAGGCACGCGGAAGGGTTTAACCAACAAAATGTTGTGTGTGTATTCGGTTGTACGGTGAGACATAAAATATTCAGTTAGATTGTCCGCTGTGATTTGGAGTAGTAGTTACCCGAATAATTTGACAGGTTGTGAGGGTACATGGGAGGATATTCAAGACGCATTCGTACTTCAATCTTTCCAAGCCGGAAACATAGCCATCTTCAAGAATTGTCTGTCCGAGCTCTAAAACGAACCGAGGACAAGTAATTTAGTCATGATTAGGAAATTGACAAGCTGTACATGAGCAACAGCGTGCAGGGAAACCCCTATTGCAACAAGCGTTGGACTTCAGAAGATGACTCACAAAGATGTACTTTCTACTGTCGGCAGCCCTGCATCTACTTGTCGCCAAGTAAGAACCTTATCAGAAATATCATCAATACTGTTTTAACACAAGTAGAACTATCAACGTCACTGATTCTGTTTTCTGGTCCGCGTACATGCATGCACGACTACTTGCACTAACTTATAAGTCACTACACGATTTTGCAGAGTCTAACAACATGGGCTGGAAGGTCATTACACTGGCCACTTCCATAAGTTCTGCGGTGGTTGTGTTGGTTATCCTGGGCTTTGCCGTAATCCTCCGACGAAAGCAAAAGCATATACGAGATCTTCAGAAAAGTAAGTATTGGTACCATCAGAAATATATCTAAAGTACGACAATCAGATTCACAAGCTAATTACTTCCTTGAGCATTGCAGACCTGTTGTTTCGTTCAGTCACGTCCGGAGTGCACGTGAACGACGTTAGCATGGAAGAAAATCATAGTTCGCTCCTACTTTCAACTTATGATTTCAACTCACAGACCTAGTTAGCACTTAGCACTACTTTGCATGCTAGTGTAAGGGCTCAAGTTGCACTTTAACTCACAATTCGCCGCCCTTCTCCTGCAGAAATCAAAGACGCTGATATCAGCGCTAAGAGGCTTGAATACAGTGAACTTCGAGTTGCCACAAAAAACTTTGCTTCAGAGATGAAACTGGGTGAAGGAGCCTATGGGGCTGTGTACAAGGTCAGAACTTTGATTGAGTTCTCACTCCCATTACCTGAGTCACTTCCACATCCCATTACCTTGATTAGGTTTTACTGTCGGGCTTAGTGCTGTGGCTCTTGCTCGCATATTGTATCCGTGAACTTGAGAGCTCATTGAGTTAAACGTTACGCTTCAAATGTCAAATTCCACGCAGGGCATCCTGGGGAACAACCTCGAGGTTGCAGTGAAGCAGCTGTTCTTGGAAACAAACAAGGGCAGGGATGACTTCCTCAACGAGGTTCTGCTGATTTCCAACCTTCAGCATCGGAACCTCGTGACCCTCAAAGGCTACTGCCTGCACGGCAAACAGACGCTTCTGGTCTACGAATACGTGGACAACTGCGATCTCGACAAGCTTCTTCTGTGTATGTGGGCTGAACTTCCTCCATCGTCTAAAGTTTTTGAGTGGAGATTGGACTCCATAGAAAGTGTCAGAAAATGAAGTTCACTGACGGAGCTATTACGTCCATCCTATACTGATTATTATGGTAATTTAATTCTCATCTGCTTGCTAGGTCGACATCGCTCCACAGACTGCACTTCCGATGGCACGCAATCGGTGTTGAATTGGCAGGCGCGACTGAACGTTTGCCAAGGCGTGGCGCAGGGCTTGTACTATCTGCACGCATCATCCCAGTCCCGAATAATCCATCGAGACATCAAAGCCAGCAACATCTTGCTGGACAAGAACCTCCAGCCGAAGATTGCAGATTTCGGATTAGCCCGGCCAATTGAAGACGCGCGGAGCGTCATCCTGACGCAGCAATGTGCTGGAACACTGTGTGTATTCCAGTCCTTGATCAATCTTATCTCCCAAATGTCACAACGGCCCCTACTCCTCTAAGATTCATGTGCAGCTTTCAGATGCATTTAATATGCTTTCGGAGTTTAGCATTAGAGGAAGACATCGGATAAGTTGTTGTGTTGTGAAGAAAAATATTTAGCGCGACATAAAATCATTTCTTCGTGCATGCTTGAGATAATCAGTCTCATTGTGCAGTACTCAAGCTCACATATGCTCTAAATGTCGTGCAGTGGATACTTAGCACCGGAGTACATGTGCCATGGCCAGCTGAGTGACAAGGCAGACGTGTACAGCTTCGGGGTTCTACTTTTGAAGATTGTTAGTGGGAAGAGGAATAGAGACCTCTCCATGCCAGAAGATGAAGTGTATCTACCCAACTGGGTATGTTTCCAATCGACCAGACATTTTCCACGATCATTGGCTTTGTTGTGGGTTTGCACATAGTAGAAGTAAACTGTACGATATAAACGCCGATCATGTCTTCCTAATTTGAGAGTATCTATTTGTCCCTGCATTTTTGTTTTCAACTTTAATGCAAAATTTATTGAAATGAATCCAGGGCAAGGACACGTCGTGAATGAGCCATCCTTTACAATCAAACGAACAGCTGAGATATGGTGATAACACTAAGCACTGGGAGAAGTTTCTGAACTACGGATGTGTGCTCAAATTACATTCTGTTGTGGCGCAGGCATGGAAGTTGCACAAAGAAAGCCGGCTCCTGGACATGAAGGACCCGTCGCTAGTGCTGGGCGAGGATGAAGGTGAGGAGGTGCAGCGAGTGCTGGAGACGGCGGTGGTGTGTGTGCAGACCGCTCCCGAGAAGCGTCCGTCCATGTTTCTGGTGGCGGCAATGCTGGCAGGGCAGGGCAGGGCAGGCGAATGTGGATGCACTTCCGTCAGTCGAAGAGGCCCACGAGAGCTGGCTGCACTGAGGGCATTACTTTGGAAGAATGTTCTGACGACGGAATTCCCATGTTGATGAGTTCTTCAGCTTTGAATCCGGCTTGTGTCGGAGGCCCGTTTTCAAATGACGTACAGTGCTACAATTTCGTTACAGCTCACTCAACCTCACAAGCTTCACAACAAGCTTTTATCGACGCTTCTTCAGATAATTTTTTAAATGCCTGGCTGTACGAAACTATTTTGAGTTCGTTCCGGTTGCTTCAGTTGAAGCACACTGTTGTGTCTAGTTTACGAAATCTGTACTCTCTGTGAGTGGGTTTGATGTTGTCATTCTGATATCATTAATATTAAATTACGAAGAATTAAGAAGAATTAAGACTTGATTTGTCTACGGGTTTTAATGTGAACAAACAATGTCACATGTGTCACATGTGAAAGACTTGTTTCCATCCATGCAGAGTATTTGGCAAGGGACTTAGTAATGTGAGAGCAGTCTCCTGTTTATGCTATGAGAGGGTGCAGAGTTAAACCTTTAGTGCCCAGACCAGTTTTCCATGGAACTCACTTTTCATTAGGTGTTTCGAGATGGGTGCCATTTTTGCATAAATGGATTGCTTTAAAAAAATCCAACCATACTAAATTGAGCGTACTTCAATTTCACTTGTTCTGTTAAAAGCTCATGTAGATCCGACCGTTCTTTTGCAAAAGTATGGCTTGTATACAAAGTCATACTTGTATTGCCATTGAATGTGTAGACAAACCTCTCTTTGTTGAACTTCATTTCAAATTTTTGATGTTTTTTTTTTTCTTTCTTTCAAAAACTTGGAAGTGACTTGCAGCTTCAATACCTTGTAGGAAAAATTCTCCATACCACTATTTGATGATTATAAAAAATTTCAAAGGATTTCAAAGTCCACATATGAGGTTTGCATACAAATTCTGAAATAAAAGCTCATGTAGATCCGACCGTTCTGTAAGATTATAACGTTCAAAGTTTACTGTTTTTTTTTTTTTTTCTTTGTGCAAAAGACATACTCTAAATGGTGCCTTGATTATTGTTACTTCAAACATTGAGGTTCTGGCTTCAACTGTGGCAGGTGGGATCAAGTTTTCATTTCTCACACAATTTTCGTCACTTATAACTTAGTTCAATGTAGTATACTAGTCAATAGGTGGTCTACATTCTGGTAAAGATCCAACCGTTGAAATTTGACATGGTATCAGTGCAGGTAGCAAGGTTTAAGATCTTACGGTTGGATGTATCAAAAAGGTAAAAAATTAAGAATCATACTTCAACTTCTACAAGGTTGTCAAAAATCACAGTTTCTGGTTTTGGAGGCCCAAAAACGGCTTGAACCTTTAGGGGTTAAAAAGTAAAAATTAATTTGATTGATTGGATCAAGTGATTATTTATTGATGAATGATTTTATATAAATGGTCTTTTGCATCTTAATTCTTTGATTTTGATAAGTTCTTAGAGTTTATGTACTTTTAACATTATTTTGATGATAAAATAAGGGCTATAAAACCCAAAATCTGATGAGATCAACTCTAGCTACCCCGTAATCATTGTTTTGAGTGAACCCTAAGACTTAACGTACAACACATCATACTGAAGCAATTGTCTTTATTCAAACCCTTCTTGCTTTGCTCGATTGATTAAAAAGCCTTATATTATTTATACAATTTTATAAGAAATATGCATTTTTTTTACAAAAATTAATTTAATTCATTAATTTTTTGTTTATTTTCATAATTTTTTCTTAAAAGAATAGTAACAATAAACAATTCAAACTGTATATTTCATTCAACCCCATACAAAACCTGTTTTCATCTCCCTCCATTATTTGTTCAGTATCTTTCAATGGGACTTTAAACCTCTCAGTTGACATGTCGTCAGACACCCTAAAGGACCCACTCCTAAAAACTGTCCTAACATTGATTCAAGATCGGATAATATACACTAATGGAACATGAACAAGAGAACACAATTTGGGGGAAAAATAAAATAAAATAAAATTCTTTAAATTTTTTTTTTTAAAAATCCAAACTTCCAAACATAAGGAATATTGCATAGTTCATATGTTGTATTTGTAAGTATTTTCTATATTTTGAGGTATTTGGAGTATTTTTGTTTTGTACATAAGTAATTTGATAGCTTCACAACTCCAAATAAAAAAATAAAAAAATAAAAAAAAATAAAAATTATTAGATGCATATCCGCTCTTCAAACAACCAAGTCCAATTCACAACAGATGTGGAGCTATATTGAAAAAACAGCACACAGCGACCAATTTCTGGTCACCTTCAATGTAAAGGGTTAAAATTAAGAAACACCATATCTACAAGAAGTCGTTGGTTAAGTTTGAAATTTAATATTTTTTCCCATTTTATAGCCTATGTTCTTGAGTGACATGTTTTATGCTGTGTGGATAAAATTGCATTTTAAATGGCAAATTTAGGAGATTCAATGTATTGCCTACATCAATCCCAATTATAATTTATTGCAAAGTTGCAGTTCTAAACACCAAGTTTATGCGTGAAAAGTCAAATGGGTTTGTATTTATTTATTGAAGTGATTTTTATTATCAACTAGAAAAGTGATGTCTTATCTATCTTAAAAGGATAACTTATAAGTGTATTAAGTACATACTATATTTTAGATTTAATATTGCGGTAATATTATTGTGTGAGATTTTGAAATACTATGTAATCTTTAAAAAAATTGTAATAAAATATTGACAAAATTTTAAATCATGCTTAAAAAGGCCTTTATACTAATTATATGTTTCAATAACTATGACCATAATCATGGTGGATGAAATTCATATATTTTCAGTAAATATAATAATTGGACAATGTCACAATCCTATGTGGTATAAGATCTATACTTGTAATTGCAATAAAAATCTCATATTTGAGCATTTTTTAGTATATGAAATAAAATAGAAATGAAATTAAAATGCTTTGGTTTTGTTATGTAGGCTTTAATTTAAAAGAGATTATTTAAATGACCAAATTAAATTCAGTAGTTAAAAGCCAGAATTGCCAATTAAATATACATTCTATTTTAGATTTCACACTCGGATATTTCTTGTTAAAAATATTCATTAAGACCTTCATATTAAATTTGTGATTCTTACACATGTATATACTTTTATTAGCTTTCCATACAATTCTCATTGTTTGAAGAACACCTTGCAACAATAAGTTTTTGAAATCTAGTTAAAACCTTAAAAGATTTAACTTAAAATATTTATGAGCTTGAGCAAATCCTAGCTTTACAACGTTTTTTCCTATAAAAATCTATTGAAAATTTGAAAACCCTACTAGATTACATTTAAATTCTTTTATACTAAGATATATAAAAGATTTATATCTAGGATGTACCGCGTTACTTATAGTTGTTTCTTGCTTCAAACTTCTATAATAGTAACACATCTAATTTACTAGTATTATTGGAAAAAAATCAAAGAATTTTCCCAAATTCTAGTTTTAATATGTTTCTCACTCTAAAAAAATCTAGTGCAACTTTTAGAATCTTAACCCCTAAATTTCCTTGTGTTTTTGAGAGCTTGAATCCTCAAAACTGTGATTTTTTACTACTATGCCCTCCCGAGGATATGAAACAAATTTTTTTATCATTTTTTGGAAATTCAACCGTAAGATCTTGTACCTAACCCTACTTGGAAGAACTGATTCAAATTTCAACCGTTGGGTGTTTTTCATTAGTGAGATCGTAGTGTTCAAAGTTTCAGCAGATATTTTTTTGGAGAGGCATGGTGCAAATGGGCCAAAGGGAGACTTGATGATTATTACTTCAAACATTTTGGTCACATTTTTTTCCATGTAGCTAACTAGGTTAGGTATGCTCAAACAAAAATTTAGGCCAAAAAACGCTTTTTAGACCTTCATAAAAATTATTTTCTATAAGAAGGTATAAAATTGACAAAATAGTAAAACATGCATTACAAAAACAATTTGTGAGCTAAAGAAAAATTGAACGGTGAGTAGGTACCTTCATAAATTTGTGACTTTCAGAAGAAAAAAAAATTCAAAAATTCAAAAATCTCGAATTTGGACAAATTTTTAAAGGAAAAATTCAAAAATTACTAAAAATTTTGAAGCTTGTCTTTGTAAGTTTTGGAGGCTGCCCTTGTAAAATTGGTAAACTTTTTGACTTGGGTCACTATGGAATTTAAATAGTGATTTGGTTACGAACATATTTCAATTTTTGTTTTTGTAAAAAGACCTAATTTTAGACTGCCCGTTTTGGATTTGAAACCTAAAATTTCTAGATGAAGGTTCTAAAATTGGAATTTGGCTTCAAAATTTTTACTACATAGACCTTACCGTAAAGGGAGCTTCCAGTAAAAATCTTGAAAAAAAATATTACTTTTAACCCCTCCATCTGGGCTGCCCGAAAGTGCAAAAATCCATTTTGGATTTTAAGGATAGTTAGGGGTTAAGGTAAGAAGTCCTTATTTGATATTTGAATATAACATATATGTTATTTATATTGATTTAATATGTGTTTTTTAGGCTTTTATAATAGTATTATTTCTATCCACATGGACTAAAATTCAAATGGATGTTGATTTTATAATAAAATACATTGATTTTGGTTTTGTTTTTTTTATTTTTTATTTTTTTATTTTTTTAAATTTTTAATATATATAAATAGCTTAGACTTACTACTTGAACATATTTAGCATTAGTTTTTTATTGTTCATTGTAGCTATGAAATTAGTTTTTTTCATGGTTTTATCTTAAAAATTTGATGTTGGAGGAAATCTTTAAGACGAATTTAATTGAAAATTAAAAAATAGTATTGAATTAAAACTACAATATAATAGATTTTATTGCATATTAGTGTTTGATAACCTCATATATCCTAATTGTTCATAAAAAAATTGGAATTTCTTTTTTTAATTCTTATCTTTCTTCTGAGAAACTTACCTTAACCCCTAAGCGTCCTCACCCATGTCCATTTTAGGCAGTTCTGTAAAGATGCATTATAAAATGCAATCAATATGAATGTTTAGAACTTGATGTATAAATAAAAGTCATACATCTTGAATTTTAGATTCTATCTCTACGGTTAGATCTATGACTGCTTTTATTAAATCTTTTTATATAGATTTTGAAATATAAAATAAAAAATTATTTTGTAATTCAATTACGAATAAGATATTGACAATAAGTGGATGAAATTTGTTGTGATGGATTATAATGTAGTACTTTAGGTGTACTGGTTTTTGGAGATTTTTGGGATGCTTGATTTTATGAGTTTATTTTTTCAAGAACATTTTTAGACTAAAATTTTGGATGGAACACAGCAACACAAAATGAAGCATAATTTCTTCAAAAATTGTTTCCTTTTCGATCGGATGACACATACAAGAAGCTAACTTTCCATAGAAAATTCAATAAAAAAATCAGACCACAAAAAGTGCATGACGGATGAGAAAATGTGGATGGTATCTGTGCATCAGGCCAAAATGGTCTGCTTAGGCAATTAGGGGTTAATTTGATATTTCTGTTTTTAGTATCAAAGTCTTTCCAAGATTCTCAATTCCATGTGGAGTAGAAAGATATTTTAAATAAATACAAAAAATAATGTTAGATCCTTATATATAATTATTTGATATCCACATGATCATTCTTCCATGCTTAGTAACATTATTTTATGTTTTATTGGTACCCTCTACATACTTTAGCAATACGTAGGTGATACTTGAATATGAATAAAAAATATAATAAAATTGTTGCCTATTCAAGAAAGGATCCCAAAACCTACAACATGGTATATTACACTTGGCATTAGCAACTATGGGAGAGGAAAGAATTTTTTTCTCAATTAGAGAAATTGACATATTAGCTCATTTTGTAACTCTTCTCTAAAATTGAAATTATGCTAAAACATAGAAAGTTTTGCTACATTTTAAGGTGTTGTATCAACCACTTTAACCCCTAAAGGCCATTGAAACCCGATTTAGGTCGCATCACTGCTAGGCACTCTATTCGGAATTTTATTATTTTTTTGAAATTCACATTCCATGTAGCTCTCAACGATAGCTTTTCAATGGCGTGAATTTCAAAGCATTTGGAGTTACGATGCAAAAGTTATGAATTTTAGAAGAATTGGCTCTAAACTGGGCAGCCAACAACCAATGCAAATCTCCCATTTTCTGCCCAAGTTGCTCGTCATTCAATAGGGCAGAAAGTAACAAGACAAATTCTCAAAGGGTGGGCACTTGCAAAATAACGGGCCCAATTTTTTTTCATCCATATACATTTATGACGGTTATCATCCAATAGAAAATTTTCATCTAATCAACCATTTTCATCTAAAAGGTTGCTGATTTTTTCATCTAGATGACAATTATCATCCAAAGTTTAGTTTTCATCCAAAATTCCATTTTTTATCCATATAAATTTTTTCATCCTATATTCATTTTTCATCTAAGCTTAATAAATTTCATCCAATATCTATGACGTGGCAGGGGTTCCATCCATAGGACCCTCTTTTACCAAAACTGCCGTTTGAAATAAAAGGGAAATATATAATTTACACTTCAAAATTTTTTAGAAACTTGAGACCTACTCCAATTGCATTGAAACTTGAGACCTACGTTCTTTTCTCCATTGACTTCAACATATCTACTGTTTGGATTTCCAATTGGACATTTTTAGACTACCCTTTAAGTAGTTTTAATTTTGGAGAATGTAAGGCAATTTCAGCACACCCCCTTTCACAAAATCAAGGATTTTTTTGCCTTCCAAAGCCCGTATCATGTATGAGGCTCAAACTTTGTGAGCGTATACCTAACTTTCATACCTAAAAGAAATGATGATTCTCTGTAAATCAAATGTGTTTGCAAAGTATAGTTTTTGGGCATCTAAACTTTGGTATACTCACGAGGCAGTGTCAAAAAATTCTTTTGCAGGGACTTCAAACATTATAATCTCGCAATCTATACAGTGGATTGTCCTCAAAATTGGTATACACCTTTTTTATAAAGTAGTTATAAGATCCTACAATCAAATATTCAATTTAATGTCTTAATTTAGAAATCAATAGATTTCTATCACTAGGGGTATGTCTCTGGCTGTTTTGGCTCCAAAAACATGAAGGGCCTTTAGGGGTTAATCACCTCCCCCCCTCCCCCGTCCCAAGCGTAGAATTGTATAAAAGACTTGGCCAACTGTGGTAACACCATAGCAGGTTTGGTCTTCGCGAAATGAATAATTATTTATTTTGAAAAATTAAGGTTCGTTTCTAAAATATCGAATTTCTCAATTTTTGTTTTTTTTACCAAAAATCAGTCAAATGACCTTAAAGGTCTAGAAATAACAAAATATTGCAAAAAATAATTTATTCTCTTTTTGATCTTATATTTTCATTATTTTATTTTATTTTTGTTTTTTATATTTCAAATTATTTAAAAACAAACCTGCTATGGTATTACGATATTGTGTATTTGGCCTGTGGTGGTGACGGGGTGACCGGTGCCCCCGATCTCCCCTCCCGTTCTTTGGTTTTGTTTCCTTCAAACTTTAACCGCGCTGGGGTCTTTAAACTAGTAGTGCCCGCATCAATACCAAGGTTACCTCCCTGTTTCCAAATTTGGAGTCAAAAGATCTTGAACTACTCCTGTGATTCATTCAAAACTTCTGAGAGACGTAGAGAGACCTCACATGATTAGGGTTCCAAATGGTGCAGAGTCTGTCCCCGCCTAATATACCCGGACACCCGATTTAAGAATCGTGCAAAGACTCCATCCCCAACTCGAACCTCCACGTGGGAACGCAGCATCGGCATAACCGGAGCTTCCAAGTCCCATGAACGCGACGACCACGAACGAAAACAAGCCACGACAAACGATAAGAAAAGAACGAACGAACAAAGTCAAACGAACGAATGGGAACGAACGAACGAACGAGGTGGAAACGAAACGGTGGACGAGGGGTGGTGGGCGGCGGCCCTCCGTTGCCTGGCGTGGCCGTCACGAGACTGCAGCTCCTCCCGAAGCCTGCCTCCCTCCCTCCGACATTGCGCCCCTGCCCCTGCCCTGCCCTCGCATGCCATGCCATGGCAACACAGCACAACTCAACACAGCACTTCCACACAGTCACAATCCCAAATCATCGCAGCGTCACTCCGCTGTTCCATTTTCCCTAGGTTCGCATTCTCTCCCGCATTATCGCTCCCAATTCTGCTCCCTGGGACGGCATTTTCCTTCCTTGTGCTGTTGTTATGAATTTCGTTTCCTTTGGTTTGGGAGAAGGGTGGTTGGGATTTTTTGTGTTTTGGGGTTAGGTTTTGGGTTTTGAGGGGTGTGTGGGAGGTTTTGGTGCAGGAGGTGGATGTGAGATGGATTGGTGAGGATTGCCGGGACGTCGACGTGGAGGAGTTGAGTGGGAGGAGGAGGGGTTGAGGGTTTTTGAGGGTTTTTGGAGATTTTGCGATGGCGACCAGTGCGGCGGTGGTGAAAGTGGGGGGTTTGGCGGGTGCGATCGCGTCGGCGTCGTTTGTGCTGGCTGGGAATCCTGCGTTTGCTGATAAAACCCTAGACCCTGGATCGTTCTTCTCCGGCTCGTCGTCTGCTGCGCCAGCGGCGCCCGCGGCGCCAACTCCTTTGAAGGAGCAGGAGAAGCCGCGGAACGATGCTCCGCGCACTTCTGCTGTCGGGTTCGACCCCGAGGCGTTGGAGAGGGGTGCCAAAGCGCTTCGGGAAATCAATGCGTCGAATCATGCGAAGAAGGTGATTGAGCTTTGTCATCGGAGGAATTGATTTTTTTACGTGAATTTCTTTCGTTTGGCCGGTGTTTAATTCTGTGAGGAGGAAAAATAAGTGGTATTCACATTCTATGCACCAAGGACGGTGTTCGAGTTTTCAAGAGCATGTGTATTCTCCTGCTTCTTGACTCGGTTTACGTTAAACCCTAACGAGGGTTTAAGGTTTCGGTGGCCGAACGTTCATGAGATATTTTCTCGTATAGTATGAAAATTACTCCAGGTAGGGTTTAAGGTCCCAGACCCGAAATTTGTAAATGTGAAGTTTAGTGTTGTTTTGATGACTTACATTATGTCATTTGCAGGTGTTTGAGTTGATGAAGAAGCAGGAAGATACCCGGCAAGCAGAGGAAAATGCTCGTAAAGCCGAATATCAAGCTATGCAGGCTCAACACGAAACGGTATTGTGCTTCTCTATCACGCTTTTGAAATTGGCCCACTTTGATAGTATCAGTTTTATCGAGTGAACCTAACTCCAATGCCCTAATCAGTTTTAGGAAGTCTTGTATGAGTAGATTTTTCTGTTAGAATGATTGAAATACACCATTCAAGTTGAAAATACCCCAAAGGATACAATCGTTACATCGGAGTACTCGCCACGGAATTTCTATTTCGATGATGTCGTATTCCCTGCATCACTACGTAAGGTTGCAATTTAGATTGAGGTTTACGTGTGGACGATAAATAATTCTGAAAATTGGAGAGAAATTTGTAAGTCCTATGTTTATTCGTGCATACTAAATAATTTTTTAACCAGGTAAAAGTAAGTATTAATGCTTGCCAAATCTTTGGATATTTTGGTGATGAATTACATGATGTTTATGCTAATAATGGACGCAGCTATTTGTGCTTCACATAGGTGCACATGCTTTCTGCACCAAACAAAATCAAAGAAAAAATATTCTGTGACCTAGCAAGTTGTGAGACTGGTCATTTTGGGATGCATCGAACTGTAAGTATACAACGTTGTAAGATTCTGCGTTCACTAATATCTATGGCTATCAAATAGGAGAGGCAAAGGGTCATGTACGAGGAGCAGAGGAAATTGGTTCAGCAACAAGCTCAGACCAAGGCCCAGCTGGCTCGCTATGAAGATGAACTTACACGCAAGCGGATGCAGGTAATTTTGAACTCTGCTGGTTTACGTGTCTATCCCTTTTACATAGGTGGAGGTGAGCATTGTGATGTCTTAATGGTAGTGCAGTCCTTCACTGAATCTAAACTCGCATTGAGCAGGAATGGAAACACCGATAATCACAATCAATAAAGCAACAACATTACATGAATTGTTTCTCAAGTGCACTTAGATTGATGTGTTTTGGAAATAAAATCAGAGTATAGTGAAAGAAGTTGTTTCTTATAACCTGGGTTGCTGCTTTTCAGGCTGAGCATGAATCGAATAGGCAACGAAATCAAGAATTAGTGAGGATGCAAGAAGAGGCAGCAGTTCGACAGGAGCAGATTCGTAGGAATACAGAAGAACAAATTCAAGCGCAGAGGCGCCAAACAGAGAAAGAGAGGGCTGAGATTGAGAGGGAAACTATTCGAGTAAAGGCAATGGCCGAGGCTGAAGGGCGAGCCCATGAGGCTAAGATGGCTGAGGACGTGAATAGAAGACTTTTGGTTGATCGTGCTAACATGGAGAAGGACAAGTGGCTTGCTGCTATCAACACAACATTTAGTCATATTGGAGGTAATATTGCTGTCTTTGTTTTATTTTTGAACTTCGTATGCTCTAATTTTTATTTTCACATCAGAATTCAACTAAGTACATCATCTGTTTGCACTTGGCCTGGACAATAACATTGTGTCTTCTTCTGGCTGCAGGCGGAATTTATGCAATACTCACCGACCAGAACAAGCTTGTTGTTGCTGTTGGAGGAGCTACTGCCCTAGCAGCCGGAGTGTACACCACCAGGTATTAGGCTTCGTTTGTGGTTTTTATTATTGTATTTGTCTTACAGAATTTGTAGATGGAATGGTGGACTATGCTAAAATTTGATCATCTTCCAATATGTTACGACCTGTTTTAGCGTTCTAACTTAGGTTTGTCGCTTTTCAGAGAGGGAGCTCGTGTAGTGTGGAGCCACATCGATCGAATATTAGGGCAGCCGTCTCTAGTCAGAGAATCATCACGAGGCAAGTATCCGTGGTCAAATATTATAAGCCGCAAAAGCAGCTCTCTTGCAGGAGCCGGTGGCACCCCAGCTGTTGGTGGGACAGCTGAAAGGACACAGGCTATGAAGAGTGGGCAAGGGTTTGGAGATGTAATTCTCCGTCCGTCGTTACACAGTAGGATTCGGCAACTAGCTTCCGTAACTGCCAACACAAAATTGCATGCTGCTCCCTATCGCAATATGCTGTTTTATGGGCCACCAGGAACTGGAAAGACCATGGCAGCCAAAGTACTTGCTCAAGAATCGGTGAGTTTCTTTACGGATTTCTTGTCATTTAGGTGAATGGTCTTGTTTTATCTCTTGTACCTGTGACATTACTACTCCCTGGTACATTGGTTTGTCTGGAATCCCAACTGCTGTCATGTTACTTCCAACCTTTATGGCTTTCCAGTTAAAAAATTTAAAGTATGGTTTTGAGTCGCAATTTGGGAAGGTATGGATGCGAGGCAGAACTATCATTAAGTTTTGACTGGTACTCTTACTTCAAATTTGCAGTTAGATGCTCACTGACTGCAAGCACCAGTTAGACTACTTCGTAGTGTTAGAGCCAGTTAATTTGGCGAAGATGATGGCAAGTTGCTTAGATACGGTGGCACTTTGATGATTAGTGTAGCTGAATATTAAGAGTTTTTCCAGGCCATTCTGCATTGTGACACATTAGTTTCGCTGAGTATTTAATGTGAATGTGCAGGGCTTGGATTATGCATTGATGACAGGTGGTGACGTGGCTCCATTAGGTGCCAACGCGGTGACAAAAATTCATGAACTGTTTAATTGGGCTGGTCGAAGCAAGAAGGGTCTCCTCCTTTTCATTGATGAAGCTGATGCTTTTCTGTGCGAGTAAGAATCCCAAACTCCTCTTACACCAATTTGTAACCTTCCCTGATCTATTGACGTTGTATTATGGTAATTACTGAAGTTGGTATTATCCTAACCTGAGAAAGTGATGTAGGCGAAACAAGACGAACATGAGCGAGTCTCAGCGTAGTGCTTTGAATGCGTTGCTCTATCGCACTGGAGATCAATCGCGAGACATAGTCATGGTTCTGGCCACAAATCGACCAAGTGATCTAGATTCTGCTGTGCTGGACCGTGTAGATGAGGCCTTGGAATTTCCACTTCCTGGAGAAGAAGAACGCCTTAAACTTCTGAATCTGTATTTAGAGAAATACATTGCCCAAGCTGGGAGCCATTCTCGGGGTTGGCGGAGTTGGCTGCGAGGCCAACAAGACAAAATTGAGATTAAGGGAATCACTGAAGATGTCTTGAGGGAGGCTGCTCAGAAAACCGAGGGTTTCTCTGGTCGTGAGATTGCAAAGCTGATGGCCAGTGTTCAGGTACTGTCTTGCACAAGTTTTGTACGTATTTATTCTGTGAGCAACGATCATGTGAATGTTGCCTGCTTTCTTTGTAAGATTGTGCTTTGAGTAGTAAATAATTTTGAATTATAGAATTTAAATTTTATCCAACTCAAGCTACAAACTTTTATTGAAAAATTTGGCGTATATTCACCTTGCTGTGTCCATGCAGTTTCTAGATATATTCTGTTCAACAATGACTGCTTTACCTGGACTACCGAAATACTAATTTAATTTTTTGTTCTGTTTGTTGACTGGATGCAGGGTGCTGTCTACGGAAGTCAAAGGAGCGTTCTGGATGCAGATACGTTTAGGGAGGTTGTTGACTACAAGGTAGCTGAGCATAGGCAGCGACGTATCCTCACAGGAAGGGACGAAGAGAAAGAGGGAGAAGAGGGATTGAAGGGATTGTTACACTAAAGTTTTGGCCTGTCAACCACCTCTGATTTTTGCCTCGCGTCAACCCCATATCAATGTGGGTGACGTTTCAGTGCGGATCTTGGGGTTGTTATCGGAGATTCGAATGCGCTGAAGAGTCCAGTTCGAATGCGAATCTTTTTGTGCAGATTTGCAAGCGGACTTTATTGTAGGAAGGAAAGTATTTATCTTTGAGAGTTAATTCTGGCAGAGGTGGGGTAGCAAGCCTCACAGAGGACATAGTTTCAGTTTCAAGGAGACTCATTTATTTGAGAGCCTTGACAGCGAAAGCCCAAGATCGTACTGACCAGTTTCACCTGACTTTAGTTTCAAATTAGTGTAGACTTTCTAGCGTAACTGTTACACATTTCAGGCCAAACAGCAAGATCTAGTGAAAATTCCATTATTCTTACTTGGTATGTAACATGAGGCAACATGCCAATTTTTTTGCTACAAACTATCCCAGAGGGGCTAATCATTAATCTGGTCTCTTTCCACTTCAGTTACTGTATATAAGGAAACTTTCATGGAGAGTTGCAATGTTCACCTCGATATGCGTCTAGACCCGTCCTGAACCTAATTTGCCATTTTAGTTGCATATCTATCTTCGAATGCAACTTTGCCCTTAAACGTTTTTCATGACCCGAGGGGCTCGGTTTCCAGAGAATCTTCTCTGTAGCTCTTACTGAACTCAACTTTTCACTTATTTTTTTATATCATTCTAATCACCTTCTCATTGTGCATTCTCAAAGTGAAATTTTACAATTCAACCCACAATTTGCATGAGTGATTTGTGCTTTGAAAGGATTATGGTAGGTAGGTAGAGGTTGCACATAGGTTGCAAGCTCATCATTGATTGGTTCATTCATGATGCCCAAGTTCAAAAAATGCACTATTCATGATGCCCAAGCTCAAAAGATGCCGTGATCCAATTTCGGGCTGCCCGAGACACACCGTGACTAAGGTGGCACCCCGGAGTAGTGACCGGGACTTAGTAGGATGGTGGTTCACCCTGGAGTGGGTGAGCAATGACTAGGTTGACGCCGGTTGGGATGACCCTTGTTGGGGTCGGCGGGCGGACCTTGGCCGTTGGCCTAAAGCGGACTAGGCGTCACGAGTGAGTGACGAATGGTTGAGGTGGGAGCTTGTTAAGGTCCCGGAGCTAGACAAGAGCGGGTCTTGGCTAGCGAAGGCTTAAGGCGCCTCACTCGCACCCGGGAGTTGTCTCTTAGGCGGGTCGCGAGGGTTAGACTTAGTTAGTCTTAGAGAGTCTGGCTAAGTGAGTAAGTGCCGTGAGGGAGTTGAACGCCGGGGTTCGTTGGAGTGCACCCCGGAGTAAACTAACTCGTGGGACTTGTTGTTTTGTAGGTAAATAGGAGCACCGCGACGGACTTGGACTCGTGAGGAACGAGCGACTAAGTTTGGAGCGTGACACGTGGTATCAGCCAGACATCAAAATGACGTTTAAGGGTTAGATGCACCTACAGTAAAGCGCATGACTATGTTCAGTGTTGATGTAAACTTACAATTTGAAGCAACATTTATAATGCACCCTCTTTGGAGCATACAGATCAATGAAACGACCATAGATGGATCCATTAGATTTACGTTCCTTCAGGGCGGAAGCTCGCTTCTGGATGGATGTTTCGAGGGAGCAAAGTCTACGAGAGCAACGCTCGACAAAACATAAGCGTCTGTGTTTTTGAGGGCGAGGCTGTGGACGTGGGAATGGAGTTGAGATGATTTTTATACGAGACTTTTTAACAAAATAACAAAATTGGAAGAAACGAAGGAACTTTCTCTTTGAACTGTATATCTAAACCCATGCTACTTAAAAACTACACTGATTTGGTTAAGAACTGTTGGCCATGCTACATGCCACTGTCCTCGAACAGCGAAAATTGTTGAAAATAGTGTGGCCAACACTTATGAACCAAAAAAGTGTAGCCAGTGATGTAGTAAAGTGTGGAACTCATAATTATACAAGGGGATCACCCTATAATTTAGATCAAGCTAATTTGTGCACATCCTATCCTAGTCAGAATACCGTAGTAGAATTACAACACCTTTCTAAGAGGGTGACTTTCGGGGATGCCACAATCCTCTACTTAATGCCTCCTCGTTACTGGCGTAGACGAATTGCTGGGCTGGCTTCCAAGACAGGAATAATAATGCTATCATGAAGAAGCCAGCAAGGAAACCCACTATGAAACCAGGAGTAGCAAACAGATCATTAAAGGAGTTTCCAAGTGACTCGTTGCAAGAGTATTTAGAAGGGTCAAGTGGAGGCCCGCAAAGATCAGGGTTGCCAGGATGCCAGAATGAATCATTTGTAAAGGTCAGCATTTGTCCTCCGGTAGGAATTTTACCAGACAGAAGGTTGTTGGCAAGGAAGAGCTGTTGCAGCTGGGATATATAGGTCATGGACTCCGGAATTTCCCCAGAAAGGATATTGTTGGACAGATCCAGTTTTTGCAGAGAATCCAGGGAACCAATATTGAAAGGAATTGCACCTGTGAAGGAGTTCCATGACAAGTCGAGAAACTTCATCTTCTCCAGCTTGGTGATATCGGCAGGAATCGCACCTGAGAGTTGATTGTGTGATAACGACATGGAAATAACGAAATTGACATCAGTAGTGTAAGTAACATCTGACCCGCTGACGGTAATTGAAACGCTCGGAATGTAAGTGTCTGAGGATCCATCAGTTACATTAAGGCCTGCATCTGCAACTGAGGAATTGATATATCCCTGAAGATTACTGAAGTTGCCCAACAACTGCCCGGTGAAACTATTGTTCTTCAGTTCGAGCAGTTGCAGCTTCGGGAGGCTCCAAATCCATTCGGGGATTGAACCCTGCAGCTTGTTGTTTCCTAGCAGCAACACCTTCAGGTTATCCAATTTCGTCACATCAAATGAGGCTGGAATTGTTCCAGTGAGCTCGTTCGAAGTGAAATCCACTCCCGTCAAGTTGATCGCTGAGTTGAGCGTAGTGAGGGCTTGAAATATATCTCCTGTGATGTTGTTGTTGCTCGCTGAAACCGATGTCAATTTGATCATTTTGCTCATATCCAAAGAAAACTCTCCTGACAGTTGGTTCTTGTTCAGAACGATGGTTTTCAAAGACGAACAGTTCTGCAGAGAACTTGGAATGGACCCAGTTAGTTGATTCATAGAAAGATCGAGACTGGTTAACTGGGAGCAGTTGCTGAGACTGCCCGGAATTGATCCTTCAATTTTGTTCCCTGACAAAATCAAGTAGATCAAGTTCGAGCAGTTGCCAAGAGTGGTTGGAATGGTTCCGCTCAGTGTGTTGTTGTTGAGGACAAGGTACTTGAGGCTGGCACAGTTTCCAAGCGATGGCGGAATTACACCGGAGACTTTTGTGTTGAAGATCACCAAGTTTTCCAGATTCGTCAAGTTTCCGAACTCCGGGGGTATGCTACCTGATAGCAAGGGATTATCCATCAAATGCAATTGTTTCAACGCCGTTAAGTTCGAAAACGAACTCGGAATCGTTCCAGAGAAATTGTTGTTTTGGAAATACATGATATGGATAGTCGTCCCCCATCTGCTAAATTCCGAAGGGATGATACCAGTGAATTTGTTGTGGTCTACCTGGAAATTCTCCATGCGAACACATTTACTGAACTCCTTTGGAATTGTGCCGTTCAATTTGTTCCAGCTGACTCCAATGTTTTCCAAAACTGGGCAGTTGGCCAAGGTTGCCGGAAGCCCACCTGTGAAGTTGTTGCCTGATACAAAGAGATGCGTCAAGAAGGAACAATTCTTCCCAAAGAATCTCGGAAGCGGCCCCTCCAAATGATTGTTCTCCCCATGAATCTGCCACATTGCCTCGACAGGCTCCAGGAAATCAAGCCGTCCGGTAAGATGGTTATCATTGAAGTACACAATGCTCAACTTCTGCAACTTTGCAAACCCCTGTGGAAGCGGCCCTGTGAGGTTGTTGAAACTAACCAGAAACCCCTGCAACTCCGGACAATTTGCCAAGGTTGCCGGAATCTCTCCATCCAAATGGTTGTTTCTCAGATCAAAGCTTGCAAGCTTGGAGCAGTTTCCAAAGCTTGCAGGGATGCTACCAGTGAGCTGGTTGAATTTGGCAAGAAATTTCGTCAAGTTTGTCAAGGTGCCAAAAGCAGGATCAATTATCCCTTGGAAATTATTGCTGGACACATCTATTTCCATCAAACCTTTACAATTCGTGGCTAGCCCAGGTGGTATTGTACCTGTCAGATTGTTGTTACCCAGATCGAATTGCTCAAGGTTTGCACAGAAGGAAGCTTGATAGAGCTCCAAGGGGATGGGTCCTGAAAAGTTATTGCCATGCAGGATTAGTCCCTTCAATTGCTTCAGGTTCGCCACCTCTGTTGCAATTGGGCCGGAAAGGAAGTTTCCCATTACATTCAGCCTCTCCAGGAATGAGAGTTTCCCCAGGTCTGGAGGAATACCGCCGGTCAGGTTGTTGTCCTTCAAATCAAGTTCCACCAGAGAGGTAAGGTTCCCCAACTCCACAGGAATAGTGCCGGTCAGCTGGTTTGTTTCAAGACTAAGGCTCCTCAATCTAGTGAGTTTCCCCAACTCCCCAGGAATAGGGCCGCTTAAGTTGTTTTGCCTGAGCTCAAGTCCCACAAGAGATGAGAGTTGCCCTAATGATCCAGGAATAGTTCCACTTAGGAAGTGTTGCGAAAGCGTGAGGTTCAGAAGGGAGGAGAGTAACGAGATGTTCGGCGAGATTTCACCCACCAGACTAGCGTTGGCAGTACCTGCAACAAGAGCAGACAGATATCAACCCTTAGAATTCTTCAACGTTGAGTAAAAAAATTCCGTGATGATTTAATCGTGATGGTCAATTAGTTGAGTTGCAGAGCAGGCTGTTTAGAACACTGCTTCTGAAATCACACCGCCGTAGAAGAAGGACCTCTAACTTCCTTTCAGAATATACTTTTGAAGGGCTTCCAAAGTACAGGAATAGATAGTCAAGACTGAAATGGAATGATAACACCAAATCAATGGATGCTAAGTACCTGTTATGTTTAAATAAACCACTCGCCGAATTGTGGTGTTGCTACAGGTCACACCAGTCCAATTGCAGTGATTTGCATTCAGCCTTGTATCCCAATCCCGGAGAGTACCATTAGGATCTCTAAGTCCTTGCTTGAACTGCAGCAGCGCATTCTGGTCGTTGATGCTTGCGTTGAGTGCTTGGAGTAGCCTTCGACCTCTGCGCTCCGTAAACTCATCCTCCTCGAAACTACTGAGATGTCCGGTGTCCTCTACAGGGTCGGTGTCCTGATTCAGTAAGAGAGGATAGTTGGTTTGTCAATTTGTACACAAATCATAATAAACCCCTATGTAGTGATGTTTTTCTTATTCATTTAGAGTTGGTGGACCGTTGGAATTTTTAGTAACAAACCTGTTAGCAGATAATCCACCAAAAACATTTTAGTTTTGAACAGTGAGAGAGTTACAGATCTGTGAAACTAACCTTTACATTTATCTCGCTTGCCTCAGACCACAGCTCCTCCACAGAGATCACCGGGTTGGGGAAAGATGCCCCAATCATGAAGCAAACCCCGAGCAAAAGCATGATTGTCTTCATTATGCCACTCACAGAGTTCTACAAAGACAAAGTTCAGATCAACATCAGCGCCTGCATTCGAGCTTCCAAGATTTCTGACGACGAATATTTCAACCATCCCAAGCGAAGCACACACTTCCCTACAGTTTGAGATCCAACACTCTAACATAGGTCGAATCTCTTTCTAAATGGAGAAATCTCGGCTCTCCAAGTAGCTCTGTTACACTACAAATTATAACCTCGGATACAACACAACCAAATTTCTACCACAAGTCCCAACTTGACAAACCCTTCATCTTTCAGCTGGCAGCCCTGCCCTAATCTCGACATATTTTCTCTTCCACAGAACGAGCTAAGAAGCTCATGAAGCCAACGTAAATAGATTAAAGAGAAGATTGTACACTGACCTGTCACGTCAGCTGCAGAATTTCCAAAATGTGCACGTTGCGCTAGCAAATTCAATTCCAGACAAGTTGCTAAGTCGGCTTGAAGAAAATACTTCAGAATCAAGTCATCTGTGTATCTCTAACCGTGGAGCCATCTGGACAAACTACAATAACTTCACTCACAGAAATCCACCTCAAACGCGAGTCCCCTTCACAACACCGTCGCTGATCCAAGCTCACCCATCTCTCTGAGCAAGAAAACCTTCTCCCAATCTCGAGCCCGAATCTGCACACTTCAAATACAAGCTACTCCTATTTCACCCATTGAGCTCTCCAACTCATCACTGGATATCAGCCTGCACCTTCACCAACAACAGGACTGTCCACTCAAGCAAAAAAAATCATCTGATTACCACCATTCTCCCACTTGATCACGTGGGATTCGCCTATCTCTTTTCCATGAAATAACTCCCAGATAAGCCCCCACTTCCAGGAATAGACCAATTCAATTCCTTGCATATGCCGTTCTTTTTTCTTTTCTACTACTTTGCAGTATGCAAGTGGCTGTCATGTTTCATAGGAGTACTGTATATGGCACTTGAAGACCCCATGAGGCCATTCTCTCAGAGGGCACTTGCCAGAACGGTAAAGTACAGTGGGAGGCTCATGGCCAGAGTGAGCACGCGAACATTGTGAATGAGTGGTATCGTCTGTATGATACCGACTGGGCCCTGCTATCATAGGTGTGACTGTGCAGCGTGTGCACAATTGCAACACGTTATGTAAACCGAGTACAGTAACTAGGAGTAGCTTTTGTGAGGTATCCTGGTAGAATGGTACTGTACCAAACAGTACGACTGTAACTTTATGATAAGCATGGTTTGCACAACTAAACAGAATTTCATGTCTCTAATCACTCTTCTTTTCATGCAAACCGATCAGATGGGATTTAGAAGAATCATTCGGTGAAATGGCATGGAGAAGTCGGCTTGCTTGTCTTTGAAGGTGGAATAAGTTAAGTGGAAACTAAGGGGGTGCTTGAACCAACACTGGCGCTTTAACTCTATCTATTGTAAGCTCCAACTGGGCATTAATCAGAAATTTTACCTCAATCTCTTGGTAATGGCAAGCCTGGGATGAAGTTTCCAATGTAATTCTACTTCTTTTTGGGTAACTTTACCTCACCGCAGGAATGGTTTCCAATGTATTTTAAGTTGAAAAAGGAACTCAGGCCCTGAATTTGAGGCCGGACATGTTGAAAACTTCTGACGAAGTGACGACTCGGGTCAGCCGAGTTGATAACAAAATGATAAAACAATTCAAAGGACCTGTCTCCGCAGCAACTACGGAGGAACAAAGTATCAGGCTCGGTTACCAACATACCATATTGCATGCTAGACTTTAAAACTCATTCTGTAGAATGAATTCACACGCACAGTGGCCTTCATTTGCAGCTTTTTTTTTATTTCAGTTCACTTTTGTCCACGCCTCAACCAGAAATTCCGCCGCTCATCCTGGTTTCGTTCCCACCTTCCGAAACGCCCGCCCATGCATTTGTCTGGATTGACCTTTCATTTTTTTATCAATTTTAATGAAACCAAATGGACCTTTATTTCTTGCCTGGATTAGGTGAGATTCCTGTTTGATTCTGGAAGTTTTATGTAGTTCTGAAGGGAGAGTGCAAAGTCTTGGGTTTGGAAAACTCGGCATTAAAATATACCAAGTGAAGCATGTGGGCTATCATAGTACAATTTAATCAATGATGAAATTTGAGAGACTTTCAATTTATCATGTACTCCCTCCGTCTCACTAAAAGAGCATGGTTTGCTAAAAATAGAAGATTTAAGGATAGTTATAAATTTAGAAACAACTTGATCAAATTTAGAAACAAGTTGCCAAATTTAGAAACAATGGCCAAATTTAGAATCAAGTTGCCTAAATTTAGAAATAATTTGGCCAAATTTAGAAACCACTCTCTTTTAACCATGCTCTTTTAGTGAGACGGAGGAAGTAATATGGTATCTTGGTAGTGGAGTGTGATGCTTTATTCTTCCGTAGTTGTTGAACAAAGTAAACAATGGATGAACAAAAGACATATGCATTTTGTAGTTCTTTGGAAGGACAAGGCCTAGATAGCTTTACATCTGGAAACCTCGGGTTATTAGGAAAAGTTGACTAAGTTCTTAGAAATCAAATGTTATGAGTTCTATTGCATAGGATATCACTAGATTTATATAGTGTGGATTAAAAATACTCCCTCCATCTCACTACAAGACCGTTGTTTGCTAATAATATCAGATTTAAGGGCAATTTTAAATTTAGAAAAAAAGCTAACCAAATTTAGAAACAACGATCTTATTTAGAGATAGATTTTTTGAGCAATCAAAGGTCTTTTATTGAGACGGAGGGAGTAATATGGATGTTTTACACTAATTTACATCTAGTACATGTGTTTCAATTTTTAAGTCGCTATCTGTTCTCAAATACTTACATGTTTTTGTCAAATCACATTTAATATTTTGATTTATGTAGAAATTTAGATAACTTTGGCTTATACTATATAAAAAGATACTGTAGTGATATCAACCTCTAAAGGACTGAGAGGAACAAAACGATCCTCTATCATCTACAGATTTTGGACATGTACATGTGTTGCAGTGTTTCATCCAAAATTTTGAAGATTTTAGTTTAAAAGTGTTTTTGAAAAAATAAACTCATAAAATCAATTTCATAAATTCTGATCAATGCTAGAAAGGTTATGAGGTTTTTAAGATTTTAGCCCAAATGAGGGCAGCAAGGGCGGGGCTGAAAATTTTCTCAAATCATTTTTTAGATTTTCTTTTTTAAAAGAATCATATTGTGTAGGTTTTTAAGAATGGAGGAAGCTTTTATTCATTGCATTATGATAAGTCAAGCAAATGATACAAAAAGTCATGTTTTGTGAATTTTGTTGACATAAAATATATAATATCAATTCCAACGGTGAGAGTGTTTTAGGAATCAATTGTAACATTTTCCTTTTTTATTATTTAAGAATCAACAAAATTGAATTTAAGATGAGACTTCAAGGTTCTTTTTGTTAAGACTTTTGGCAAGTGCCAGAGATTAATGTTTTACTCTCATTTTATGCTTCAATCCACCTTATATTCTTTTGAAAGGCAAGTAGCGAGGTTCCTTATTTTGAATTTTTTCTAGGTGAATCATCATGTCATTCACCTATTACAATACCAAAATCCTCAATTGAGAAGATAAAGTCATGACATTTTGAAAATTAAAGACATATAAATTTTCAACTTTAACAAGGAATGAAAATAACTTCTTCGTGGTGTTTCGAGGCTAAGATCTTATAAACTTTTTTGTTTATAAGTCTAAATATTGGAAAGGAAGTTCTTTACTATGTAAACTATAAGATCCTACAATTAAATTTATTTAAAAATGTCACAATGTCAAAAGAAGTAGCGTCCTTTATCAAAAGGTTTTAAATGATAGTTTTGAGGAAAAACAATTCTAGTCCTTTAGGGGTTAATCAACCATTGTAAGGGAATCAAATTGTCAACCATTCATTGAGATATTGTATCTCTGCTTTCCAACTCAAGGACCTCAAAAGATTCAAGATTGCAATAAAAATGAGCCACTCAAAATAAAAATTACTATAGATTTCAGCTATAGAAATGTTATCTCAAAGTAAAGGTCCTCCAACTCTCAAGATTTTTACAAATCAGCTTTCAACTTATCTTGTACTCCCTATACCCAACATGCATTATTCAGAAAGACCAACAATTGGCAAAATTAGACCTCTATTAATTAACCATGATGGTACTAGTTTTTCACTCCCATGTTCTATGTTAGTATGTCATCATTGGCCTATTAATCCTTGAACCATCATTGTTTTTATAGCCAACTAGTGACATTTATATAAACAACTATTCATCAATTATTGACACACATTATCATTAGACCTCAAAAATTCATAAAAATTCAATACAAGTCCAAAAAAAATATTCTTGTTTCTTTTATTCATATTTTTTGTGTCTACCAGACCTTTGTGTATTTTTATCACACCTCATGTGCCATTTAATTTGGTTGGTTTTGGATTCCTTTACCTTATTAGTTAAATCATGCAACATATTGCTATAAACAACCCACCTTTCACGAAGAAAAACTATGGATCTAATTGTTTTACAGTTAATTACACATGATCATCATGCCCCCTCATCAGGTCTTGTGATGGGTTCCATGAGTCTCTTTAATGTAGTAGGACCAGTTTCCGAGCAGGTCCAATTCACGACCCTTACTGTTTGGGGGTTGGGTGTCAGAAACTAGCCAGCCTAGTTTGAGAAAGTGTCCGAGATGATTCTAATTATGTCCATGTTTGGGAAAATTGTGAGTTTCTTGATTGGTTTGGATTGATGCCAAAACAATCTATTTTCAAAATCCAATCTCTCATAAATACCAAGATTATAGTGAACAGTTAATAGTCACTCTAAGCCTTCAGACTTAAAAATTCATAGAACGTTGTAGAAATGCTCAAAAAATGTTTTTTTGGGGAGATGCCTTTGCAATAGCTTTGTGGATCATCCAAAAATTATAATTTTCTCTTCCACAAGTCTATTAAGTATGCAAATCTAAAATTCAGTCGAGAATTGGTCCCACTACCTTAATAACATTGTAGTAGGTAAATATTTGAAAAAAACTCGGACTATACCTCTGTCAATTGCTCCATAATTTGTATCACAAGTATGATTTGCTACTAAACAAGTATGTCATACCGCCAGATTCATACTTGGAGTCTGGGTGCAAGAATCTTTGTAGATTGATTGAATGAGCGCTCCTCAATGATGTATGACATGTACTTCTCAAATTTTCACCAAGTTTTCAAGCTCTCATGGCAGCATCATGTAGATTGTTGATGTTCTGATTCAGTAGTTACTAGTGGGTCTTGCCGGTTAACAAGCTTATCATCTACGTTTCGGACAGCATCCTTGATGAATAGAATCGAGAATGAACTCAGGTAGTGCACACTCTTAAGCTTTGTTAATATTGAAGTTCAGAAGGCAAGTGATAGATTATGTGGTAGTTGTATCGCATCCAAGCTTCTGGGATTCTAGCTACTGGGCTGGTACAGTACAGCTAACAAGCCTCAGTAATATGAGACAGCTTGTGTTTCTGAACCTTGTACAAACTTGGTTTTAGGGCGATCTGTAGGGATGCATTCGAAATGTAGATATTGACAAGCTTTGCATCAGCATACGAAGTCTTGATCAAGTCTGGCATTCCCATCATATGGCAATAATAATTCTCTCAACTCATCAACCTTCAACATTATTACCAAAATATTTTCGTAACAGAATCTGCACTTTCAAACCTGACTGAGGAAACCACGTTAAATCGGCTAATCTTTGATGTTGCCTTTCATTGCCCAAATTAATGACTAATTAAATAAGTAAATGTCATCCTACAAGTGTTGCAGTGTGTCTACATGGAGGTCACTAAATATGTGTATTTCAGTTGGACCATTATAACCATCATCACTGAGGACATGTGGATAGAGTTTGGCACTAAATTGCAGCTATTGTTGCTGGAAGTTGTCACACTTCAGTATATGTGGAGGGCAACTGATGGAAGTTTCTGGCCCGTTTAACGAAAAGAATTTTGTTCAGTCTTCATGTTTCTCGAGAGAGGTGTAACTGCTGTTCAATCCCACCTCGCTTAAGTTGTTGTTTTTGCAATTGGATATGAGTGGCTCAGGGTTTCAAATATGTGTAACTCAGCAATTCGGTGCTCGATAAATTTGCTGGTGTAATAGGCCACAAGCAGCAACATATTTGATCTATTTCAGCAATTGCACCAGCTCCTGAAATAAGCCTCGAGTCGGGGGATGAAGCCGGTGCGGACACTGTTTGGGGATTAAAAAGTGGACCTCGGCAACAATTTCGTACCCACACTAGTCAAGAGCATTTCCCTTCCTCACGGCCGCATCTTCTACACCAGGGCACACGATGGCGGATTCACTGATTGTTGTGTGCTGTTGCTGATAGTTTATTGACCTTGACCTTGGGATTGGACCTAAGCAGCGCTTTCTGGACTTCGCAAGCAGGATACAAGATTTTTCATATTCTCCTGTTTTCTTCCAATTCACGGCCTTCTGATTAGATTGGGTATATCTGGAAAACCGGTTCAATGGAACGATATTCGAGCTTGATGCTTTTCGGAATCTGACAACTCACAGAGTTATAAGCTTCAAAATTCCCCTTTTTGAAGTTTTATCTGCGTCCTCTGTATTAAATTTCTGGATTATATGTCTGTTAGTTCCATATTCTATTTATGTGAAGAGCAATTATCCTGGAAAGAGAATAAAGATTGCATCGTGATTTCACAATCTCCACGAAGGCATGCTTCTAAGTTCCATTCAAGGTTGCTTGCACACTGATATTGAGTTAGTCTCAGATGCCGTATGATTTGTTGTTCAATGTTTGCAGCGCATTGACTATGAGAAACTTAGTAGAAGCAGTTGTCTTCGATACACCAAGCAACTTAGTAGAAGCACACTTGTCTGTGCCACACCATGTGTTCTGCATAGAATGTGTTGGTAAACTATGAACTTCAAAAACTGTATTAGAACCAAAATTAATCAAATCAAATTCCACAGCCAGGCTAGGTCTGTGCCCCATCACCCACGAGCTATGCACAATATCGAGGGTAAGAATGTAAGACCTAGACTATTATCATGTCACGTACTTTGAAATTGTGTTACTTTCCTAGCTCATAATCACATTGACTGTTACATAAAATCCTGCGAATCAATATGCAGGACAAGTACCACATGTTTCTCCCTTGCATCTGAACAACTTGCGACCCTGTAAATGAAATCATGATCTCCAGTGACCACTGCCAACAAGTACATCCTACAATTTGGATTTCAATATTAGATCATGATAGCGGTGATCCAAGGGATCTGCATTCCTTACGCTTGAGGTGAATGTAATTATTTGCCTGAGTACGGTCAAGCTGATTGCACAAGTTTCTCCATACAGTTCCAAAATTTGATCATGCTGTTTCACAGAATTTTAGCCGAGAACAAGTTCGCAGGCCAAGCACCAGATGTTTACAAGCTCAATCTGAGTTATCTGTGAGTGCCATCATTCCCTACCATCATTCTCCCCTAACCTTGCACGGCTAATCATGAAAATGAATTCTGAATTCAGTGGATAGTCAGCTGACAGTTACCAGAACTGAGTCACTGCCCTCTGCAATTTTGTCCATTGAGGTATGAATTTTTTGCTATACATGATTTTTCAGGCTTGGAACGTATGTCTATACTTGGGCTAAACGCAGCTGGTCTCCAAGTCCACAAACATAATGGTCTTGTTGTGGACAGGTCTCTGTCCTGCAACGAGTTCACAGGCCGAGCTCCAGAGGTTTCCAAGTAATCACGGCTGTATAGTCTGTGAGTGATAATATTCCTCCCTATCTGATTGCACCTCACTGATTTAGTGATTTCAGAATCCAGTTATTAATGAATCAATCAGAGTGTTCAAGCCAATCTCTTTTTTAATGGACGAACAGAATATATGTGACACATGAGTTCAGGAATATATCGCGTAACAAGTTCACAGGCCCCGCACCAAATATTTTTTAGTTGACCAATTTGCAGTATCTATGAGTACCAACAAATTTCGCCTTCTTACACTCGTTCTTGAACACTAAATGAAATTTTGTCAAGATTTCTGTAGCCCATGGAATTTGTAGTCCACGTATGAGATAGGTTAGAGCTACCAATATTAATTACAGTAATGTGACTCCGTTCAATAAGAATCTTTGGGTCAAATGAGCCTCAAAGACAACATGATCACCCGTCTAATCACTTCTGATGCCCTCGTCAATATTGTCGCAGCTGGCAATTTGTGGCTTGTGCTTCTAGAAATTGTAAATGTGAGGAGAAGCAAATTAAGCGTATTGTCAGATCGCACATCGTCCTTCTTACAAACTTTTTTGTTTACCGTGGATGAAGTTTGTGCTTGTTTGACTATTCGATGTGGTATGTGTAGTATTGATATGATTCTAACACACAACTGGACTACACAGCCTTGCAATTCAACCATTGTTAGGACTTCAGTGGATTTCTGTGATATAATGATATTTCAAGTCACCGAGGTAGATTTGTGCATTTTTCAATCAGCAGTAGAAATGCTTTCAGACCCTGAAGGTGTAAACTAATCTCTCATTTTCCAGCTACGGAAGCTGGACAAAGAGAACGTAATCTTAGTTATGAAAGGCCCAACGCAACGCTTTAACTTAGCGAGGGGTTGCAATGAGAGATAGCCCTGTCGTAGGTGCAGGTTGCCCCGGAGAGGCGCCCCTCAATGTCTCAAGTAGCGGCAATGCCAGCAGGCGATGCAAACATTGATGTCGATGTTGATGTTGCCCTCGCACATCGCTTGCCCCCACGATAGTTGTTCCACGAGGGAATTACTGGACGAATCTGGCCGGGTAAAGAATATTTACTCCCCTCTCTATCTTCTGCTCCAAGTGTAAGGAGCCTCCTTAGAAATGGCAGTGTATTCACTAAAACTGGCACGTCGCAGTATGAGAGCATGGTAACCAGCAGACATGGCAAGACTTGAAGGTGCAGTGCATACATGGACGAAACTGCTCGAGTGACCTGGCGTTGAGGGACAATGTGAACAATATTTCTTTCAACAGATTTCCAGTGTAGCAGAAACTTTACATGTATAGCAGAGATTTGGCAAATATGTTGATGACCAAGAGAACATTGTTCCAAGCATAGGATTGTACAAGCCGCTTTCAACTCGTTGTTTCCCTGATACACTATTTGCCCGAAAACCACTATCTAGAATAGAAAAAATATGGATTATATGAAGACAAAATTTGCAGAATAAGACATAGGAGAGTAAAAGAACCACGAATTCACAATATATTACAAAATGCCGCATATTAGGAGTACGTCAAAATCATCATGTCCGCAATTCATGCTCCACATCTTGAGAGTGTGCATATCCCTCCAAAACAAACTCAGGCCTAAATCTCCATGTGATTGACAAGCCAATTTGTTCATCCACCAGAACATCCACTTGCAAGCTCCACCAATCGACAATTTTGCATATAATACATGCACGTATCAAATAAACACGGAATCTTGCACAGCAGGTTTGTTGCGCACTTTGACTAGCCCTGTGCGAACTGCTAAACTCACTTCCTTGAATGCAATAACCTACTCGACACTTCCTCGGATACATCTCCTCGGATACTTGCAGCATCTCTTTCCGCTCCGACGTGAACAAAACAGCTCCAGAAATTTTCTTGGCCTCTCCATGAAACATAAAAAAACACTTGCAAAACGTGCTCCCCTTCGACCCTGCTTTGGCTTCGCAACGGGTACTAAAAACAAAACTGTTGTGGTTTATGATCTCTTCCCACCATTGTCCACGGATTTACATCTCTGCAGCCAAGCACGCTATTCGTGTCCTATGTCACGTGAAGGTATAATGCAAGGAAAAGGGACAAGCTAAAAGCAATGAAGTATCTCGAGGTCTGCATAAACTCGTGCCTGTTGAGGCAGATAGCTAGGTATCTTCGAGGTGAAGATTAAGTCTACTGTTAGTAAGCAGGTGCGGTCCTCACCGCAAGCACTTCAACGGGCAGTGCTGGGTTTCGCTGAGCTGCATACAGGAACCGTAGAGGGGATAAAATGGTTAAGGGCCTTAAGAATCAACGCCAGTTCAAATTGCAACACACTGCTGTGATCGGAAGCTTTCCGGTGACAAGAGTCGAACAACAAGCTCTTCCAACCTTCGTGCACCTGGGCCAGGTCTCAACAACGAGTACTCTCCCCGAACTCCACATGGGTCGTTATCTGACCCTACACACCAGCCACCAGGAGTAAACTTGTTCTTTCCCCGTTTGAGAAGCTCCTGGTCAATCTTATCCAGCACTGGATCTTCCTTCTCGAACTTCCGGGCAAATGCGGCACCACTCATGGTCATGTTTTCGAAGAAATTCAGCGTGAGAGCCAGTGGATGTTGCTTGGGAGGGTTGTCCCATGCAATGAAGTGAAGGTCATGGTTTACGGTTGTGTTGCGAAATTCCTGGCTGTTGCAAAGCACAGTATGAAAGTAGCCTTCGGGCGACGAAACGAAGTTTGCGTAGTACATAAGCAGTGTACGTGGGAGGTTGTCCCAACCCGAATTGCAATAATCCATGAAGGAGCGCGTCAATACGACCCAAGCTGAACCTATTGTCCCAAAACCCAGCACAGCCGTCAGGTTTCCTGCCTGATAGGTACAAACTCCTCATATGGCACCGCCGTGGTTAGCGAAACAGCCCGAACTTACGAAAAGCCTGATAAAGCTACAAGAAATGCCATGTCCACTTCTAACAGTATGGAATAAAGTCTACTATATGTGTGTAAAACTACTCCGATGTCCAGTAACGATAGCGCCATGCATGCGAGAGTTTACTTTTAAAGAAGGAAAACCAACAGGAATGAGCAGATTTACCTGTAAACAAACGAAATTTAGTTGGCACAGCTCGCCTCTGTGTCATCCAATAGATGTCAGTCTTCTTGTCCTGATACAGTCCAGGGTCGATGATGATTGGCTTTACCCGCTGTTCCCTGCCATACATATGAATGCGTAGATCGCCTATTAGATTTTACGCAGATCACACTAGTGAAGTTTTACAATCGAGAGTTAACTAAGAGATCAACAAGGAATTACGCTGAAAGCACAATATGGTGTCTTTATAAACAAGAATTTCGCAAAATCTTATTGCAAAGGCTGTACTTGCGAACAGGACTGTCGCACAAGCGAATGTAAGAAGAATTGAACAATTCGGACACCCAGCGGAAAGCTGAAACAAGATTCAGTACTCAACCGACAATCTTCTGAGCCAAATCACCGTACTAAATCTAGTAGACCAACAATTCCAGATCCGAATCAGGGAGGTTTAGCTTACTCTTTCCAAGTAGCGATGTCGCTGGTGTGCTCAATAAAATTGAGATCCTTCGGCAAATATGAGAAAACATGAAGAAGATCTGCACTACCAGAGTAGACAAATTCAACCAGAATCTTCATAACGCTAGCATCACCAAATAAAGAACAAAATACTACCATGAAGTAGTACTCACAGGCAAACACAGAAACTGTTGGTTTCCTATTCAAGTCGTGTACATCAAGACTACAAACCTTTCCACTAATCACACACATCACTGAAGGAAATGCATAATGAATAATGGGCACATGAAAGACAAGACGGAACACCAAAGTAATTAGAACACCACCCACCATCTTGGGTTACGAGAGGGTAATCAGAGGCGCTCAGATTAATGAACCAATCCCAATCCTTCGCTTTCCTCAACAAAATAGCCGCCCCGTGCAACGTCGCAGCGATCATGGTCGGCCCTTTGTAAGTAACCAAATTGGCCTTACCTACCACAAACACATTGCCCGCCTCTTGAAAAGCAGCCTCTTTCTTCACAAACCGCGCTAAATCCATACGCTCAGCCTCGGGCGCTTCGAGATCCAAATGGAGAAGGTAATAATTGTGTGGGTGGTACAACGCTTGCACCAACCGTTGCATCTGCATACCATCACCTATGGTACCCGAAATCAAGTACGCAAACTTGGGAGGGCGCGGCAGGCCAGCTATGGGCCCCTCATCGGTAATCCGCTGCACATTCTCGGGCTGGTTAGAATCTCGCGCGGTGTTCACTGCAATAACAGGGCGATGGCCGCGGTATCCCAAACTAAGAGTAGCGACGAGCAACAGCACAATTGATATCATAGTACTGGCGAGCAATGGTGACAGCCACTTGCGTTCCATGGTGGCCAACGAGAACGGCACTTGCATCAGCTTCTTCATCCCGTCCTCCGCGGCGCTCAAAGCCCGTCGAGACAACCGAGAGCGCGTGGGCGACTCGCTCTGCGGCAGAGAGCCCCGCATCATCATCACCACCACCACCACCACCACCACCACCTCCCCGGGGCGGTTCAACTGGGAATGGCCCGGCTCAACTCAATGATCTACACACCACCTCGCAGCTGTTGTACTACCACGCAGTGCTACCCATAAACGCACGCACCCACCAAACTCCCGAGTCGTCGTCAGAGATGGCGAAACCAAGTCATCAGGCTCCAGCTTCCCAGGCGGACTTCCCGTGTAATCAGTTTCATCCGAAGTCACTGTGCGCGGGTGGCACCGATGGGAGCGCCACTAAGTGCACATTCACAACCCTCTCACCAAACTCCTGCATCGACCTCCGCGCGACGCCAGACCCACCAATCCAATATCTTCTCCTTTCCAACCCACCCCACGACCTAATTAACCCACGATCTAACCCCTTCTAAACACCACACCGCGTCCGCTGACCCAAATCCTCCTCTCGCCCGTGCAACCACGATTCAACCCCCAAGCTCAACCCATAGATTCCACCCCTCCCGGTGGGAAATCCTCCCCAGACAACCCTACCAGATCTCACCTCCTGTACCATTAGAATGAGCACCCCCTCCCACCAAAGTACACCATCCTGTCCTCCACTACCTCGTCAATTCTACAGCCTCCTCCGAGGTTGCACCCAGTCAAGTGCACCCGATAGGGTTTCCCTGTCGCACATTCCAGTCCCAGAAAAAAAGCCAACAGTTAACCACCATCACCTCCACCTACCCCACACCTCAAGGCTCAAACCCACATCATCCCTCACCATAGCCACCACTCACAAACACATGACCTGACATATCCCAAACTCACCTACTCCCATGTCATATCATTCGCATCACATGACAGCACAAGCAACATAAGAGATCACACATGCAAGATGACTGATCTGCAAAGTCCAAAGAAAGCAAATGGCTTCGTGAGCTGCCACAAACGCACACAAAGCCTAAACAGCATGAGCTCCACTGGCAGGGATAGGGACAAACTGCGACACCTGGGCCGAATGGGGACCAAATCGGGCGAGAGAGGTACCAATGGAAAGCGCAGGAGCTCCTCTACGCGGCGATGCAGCTGGAGATTGCAGGTTCGGGGCGGAGCTCGGTGCAATCTGCGATGGAAGATGGGGGGGTGAGGGTGGGGGTGAGGGAGGGAGAGGGTCGCATGATTGGGGGCCAATCAGGGGCGTCCCAGTCGGATGTCCACGTCAGCGGATGGGGTGCCCACGCAGCGCGCGTTTCGTGGGCTATGAATCCCGGGTGGCTATTATTACAAGGTTCCAGGTGAATATTGAATGTTGGTTTGGCAGTTTCCTTGGAAAGCCGAGTCATTAGTTTTGCTTATCTTCTGGGTGGAATCCGCCCTCCTGTGATGACTCTACATGAACATGGTTTGCTGACAACCCACGCTGCTGTGACATGATGACATCTCAGTTGTTTCGGGATTTTTTGGATTGGGTGAACAAGTGTTCAAGGGAGGGGTGCTGATGCCGGATGTGAAGAATCGGAAGTTGTGCATGATATTGAGTGATTGAACTTTTGGAGGGTTTGTGGTTGAAATTTGTGGTTTTTGTGCTGGTTGGGTTGGACTTTGAATGTGGGTTGCGTGCCTTTTTTTTTTCTTCTGTGGGAAAGTTTCTAGGAGTTCAATGTATGTAGTATGTTGAGGGTCTGCGGGTGATTTATTTGCAATGATTTTGCTTTTACCGATGATGGAGGGAGTTTATTCGAGGAAGGATGATAATTGACCATGATGTTGAAAGGCAACAACTTCCAGCTGCATGACAGTGTGCCCATCCACCAACAATTCAGTGGGACTATCTTACCATTTAGAGAACTGTACCACATTGGGAAGGCTAACACCTGCACTCCAATTTTATTCTTTCTGAGGACTTGTTTGAAGGGATGTATGATATGTGGTAGTTTGGCATTGTTCCACAAGCAATTGCATGTCTGTAGACTCGTAGAGTATTACACCAACCAACAATGCAGCTGTGTGATAGAAGACGAGTACTTTGAGTGCTAACAAAATAAAGTGGTCTTACCTACTAAAACTTTTTTGATTTTTATGGTGAATCTTGTGGTTGTAGAAGAAATTGACAATTTTATTTTATTTTGTGGAGGAGATTCAGACATAGAAAGATGACTAGCTATGGTATTGATGTCTGCAAAGGTGTTCTAAATGGAACATTTGAGTATTTTAAATTTATCATATAGTTGCTTCATTGTAGGTATATGTAGAACAACTTTTGCTCAAGCAATTATGACTATGTGTGGATCATTCTTACTGTAAATTCTTGAAGCTAAAAAAAATAGGTATAATATGTAAATTCAATAATTTGAATGGTAAGATCAAAGTTTATATTTGTCACTGGCATGTTTTGGTACAACAATCCTTTGATACATTGTAGCCATGAAGGAGTTGTATTTTTTGTAAATTATTAATGAAAGTACTTGTATCTACAAAGATATTGCAAGTGGATTTATTTGAAGAAACAAGAAATCTTCTAACTTTCCAAAAGGTTATATTGTGGGATTGGATGTCAAATGCATGTTTGTGGTATTCTTTGGATGTAAATAAAAATACATCTAATCTTGTTGAGTTACATATGGAACATGCAACGGAGGAATATGATTTTCCTGGAAGTAGCTCACGTGACCTATATATTAGTTGTTTTTGAAATTTAACAAGGCACATTTTTTGAGAGTCTAAAATTGTAGGATTCTCCTTCAGTTCATTAAAGAATTCATCATAAATATCTTTAGTTCTTGTTTTTTTGTTTATCTTGTGTAATTCCTTGGCAAAGAATTATAGGATTCAAAAATAATGAATAAAAAATTCATTGATGATTCCAAAAACCACCAAGTTTACCCCCAAACGCCCAAGGGTGTTTTTTATCAAAACTGCCTGAAAACAGCCCCTCTTCAAAGCAAGGTGAATTTTGCAAACTTGGGGTCTTAATTAGTACATCTTGTAGCTAACTTCTATGTCTACATGTCCACCAAATCTTACACACTCATTCCTCACCAATTGCAAGATCATAACGTTCAAAGTTGAAAAACAAGTTTTTTTTCGTGCGCAAAAAGGGATCAGCAAAGTTTTGAAGGCCCAAATAACCATTTTTTTGCATTATGGATTTTGAGAGTTTTGATGCACGTCAAAGAAGACTGAGTTAGATAATTGTGTCAAAAAAAATCATATTCAAAAAAGTTGTGGAAGGTTGCCAAAAAATCATTTTCCGCTAGGGGGTATACTGAAATTTACAAACAAAGGCCGTTTTTTGACAATAAAAATAGCATATGAAAAAAAATTGGATTGAAAATCGGAACGGTAGGAACATGCTCTACTGCCTTCTCTATACATAGAAATTTTTATTTTTGAATTTCTCAATTTCTCAAAATCTCAATTTCTGGTGGAATTTCAAAGTTTTTTTTTTTTTTTTTGAAGCAAATGGCAACTTTATTCCATCGCCAAATCAAACAAAGCATCGCCGCGCAACCTGGCAGGATCGAACCGTGCCGGCAATACCAATTTAAAGTTTTAATTACCTGATGATACCTATACCTAAGAACCTGCTTCTACTCTGGATAAACATATGTTAAGTCACAAACGGAGCCGCTAATAATTCCAATGAAGTCGTCGCTCATCGGAGGTAAAGAAGAGCCCGTCAAAATCCCAGGTCGCGAAGAAGGCCATGTATGCACTTGGGATACCTTGGGGTTGGCGCTTGATGCACTAGCCTACGAATTTCAAAGTTTTGGCTTTTGGTAGATTTTGGTAGATTTTGGCAATTTTGGGCAGTTTTGGGCAGTTTTGGGCAGAATTTGCTGCATTGACAGTGGCTGTGAGGTTGCCCGAAGTTTGGCTTAATGCAGCTTTTGACACTCCAAACCCCGTAACTTTTTTTCAGTATGTTAAAAAAAAAAAAAATTAAAAATCCATTCCAGGACAATGGGCCTTTTGGGGTTAAGGACTAATTATATTAGTGCGAGGTTAAACATATAAATTTATATGACACAATAAATGTTGATAATTATTTTCATAACATATACTTTAGAAATTTTGAACTTTAACTTCCAATTATTTAAACATCTGCATTTTTAGAATAAAAATGATTGAGATAGTTAGAATATATATGTTATCATGAAAGAAATAATTTCAAATAAATCATTTATTTATTTGAAATGATTCATTTAAAATTATTTCTTTTATGATAAATTTCTATCATTTAGAATTTGATAGTTTTTTGACCATGAGTATTGTGGTCACTTTCAAAGTTCAATTACATCTACTTTTCAAATTTCAATTACATCCGCTTTACATGAAAGGTCAAGACTAATTTGGAGTTGTCACATGCTTAAATCCTTATATTCAATTTGTTTGATTCATGAAATTAATCTCAAGGCTTTTAAACAAAAGAGTGAAGGCCACTTTATGAAATTCATATTCTAATGGGCTAAAGTAATATTTTAATGCACTAAAAACAAAATTTGAGATGACTTTTAGGAAAGTGAATTGTTCTTGAGCAAAAAAGGAATCCAATTTGCTTCCCTCATGCCATCTAAGAGCTTTCTCCTTTTTCAACTAAGCCAATATTTGATGTGAATTGACTTCAAATTTAATTGGCCTTTGGCACCTTCTGTTAGTGGACTTTATTCAATTAACAAAGTTGGAACGGTTTGGTTCAATTAGACAATCACATATTTTACTGTGTTCGCGCGGTCACTTGCTCATGTCTCCCTCCCTCATCTATTGTACAGTAGGGTCCAACATGGAATGTCGTTTTTGCAATTCCAGTGATGGTGTCCGAAACTACTGCCAACTTTGACACCCTCCACAGGACTAAACAATTGTTATTTTACCTTGAAAATTTTGGGAAAACATCATCTCTATGTTGAGAATATGCATACCAATTTTCAAGTCTACGGTACTTATGAAACAAAAGTTATCAAAGATTAACCACCATGGGATAGCTGTGTGAAAAGTTTCACAACTGCCAAATTTGACACCCTCCCAAGGATTGAGGAATTTTTTTTTACCTATGGAAATTTTGGAGTGGAAACAACTTCATGTTGATTACATGTGTGAAAAATTTCAAGTCCAAAAGACCCACACAAAAAATGATATTCCAAATCTACCAATAGGCGTAGTTGTGAAAAACAAAGAGGAAAATCGTCTCACAACTTTGATAGCCTCCCTAGAGTGGAGTATTTGTCATGTCAACATGAAATTTTTGGCACAAAATCTTTTTTTAGTTGATAACACGTGTGAATGTGGGTAGGCTGTCCTAGCCTTGGGCTTTGTGTTATTCGCGTGGGCCCAGCGGTGGACCCTCGCTGTCAGGTTACCCAGCCCATGCGTGAGTAGATGCAAGCGTTGACTAGTTTGGCGTTTGCTTGGCGTGTTGAAAATGTCTCCCGTCATATTGAGAAAATTTGACGTGACCGGGGCTGTATGGCGGGGTCACGCTAGGATAGCGTGGAGAATGGAGAGTCTATTGGGGCCTTTTTTTTTTAGCGGCTCGGTATATTGCGTTAGTGTGGGTGTATGGCGCCCGATTGGGGATGCTCTAAGGATGTCATGGTCTCGCAATGCAACCACTGAACTCGGCATTTTGCAAAATAGACAAATCAAATGCAAGAGGGCTTGTTACTTTTTATTTTGCAATGAATCACTTCATTTGCCTCAAAAAAAAACAAATTGAATGCAAGATAAGACAAAATAAACATGAACTTAATAGTTACACTCAACTTCAACAACTTTGCATTTTTATGAATGGAATTCTCTCACAAGGCTTTTGTACAATTGCTTACATTTAGAAATGTTAACATTTATATATTACTCCAAAAAGTGATTTCATAATTGTTAACTGTTAACACCTCTATAAATGTTAACTTTTCTCTACTCCCTAGGATTAACATTTATAGAGGGTGGGCTGTAATTGATTGGAAATCCCATAATTTGCATGCATGGGCAGGGTAAACATTACAATGGCAAGACAAAATATTTTCCTCCATTATCAATCAACCACAGCCTGTACTGTGGGTGTTTGTATTCTGTCTGATAAAATTGAATATGGAATACATGTCAAAGCTAGAAAAAAGAAAAAATGATACTGTTGCTTACTCTAAGTTACAACTTCGTTGGAATTTTTTACAGCTTCCAGTATCCAAAGAGGGATTAGACAAGGATGTCCCCTAGCCCCCTCTCTTTTCATTATAGTAGTTGAAGACTTTAACATACTAATTAAAAAGGCCACAAGCAATGGTGAGATTAAAGGTATTAGTCTTCCCCATTTTACTAAAACCCAAGTCATATCCCAGTTTGCAGATGACACATCTATGACTCTAAACATTAGTAACCCTGATAGTATTAGAAACCTCATATCCATACTAGAAACCTTTAGATGTGTCTCAAATTTAACTCCTAATGTCAAATGCCCTCAAAATTGCTTAAAACCCTAAAAATTGCCCTCTTTAAATGCAAGGTATAAATTTTTTAATTTTTGATGTATTTTTTAGTATGCAATCGTAAGAACTTGTACCTAACTTGTATGTGCATATGTATGTCAAATCTTAAATTCAAATTCCTTATCAATTGTGAGATCGAAATGTTTAAAGATGAAATTTTTTAATTTATTTTTTGCTTGTTGGAAAAAGGGTAACTAGTTTTTTGAGGGCCAAAAAAACCATTTTTGGTAGAAAATTTGATATGAGGCTCTCCAAATTCTTGTTTTTAGGTGAGTTAGGAACATGCTTTTGCAATTTTTACCCTCATACGACCTATAAAACCTAAAGAAATGCTTGATAATTCACATAGAAGTATGCTGAAATTCAACTACAAAGGCCAATCTTTGACAATAAAAAAGGCATGTGAAGAATAATTGGATTGAAAATCCAAATAGTGAGATCATGCCTTAAAACTTATTTACTTGAACAAAAGACAAACTTGAAGAAAAGAAAAATCTCAAATTTTGGTGAATTTTTGAAGTTTCTACAATTTAATTGATTTTGGACAGTTTTTGAAAATAAATGAGCAATTTGGGTAGTTTTGGGCAGATTTCAAATAGTATTTTCTAAATTTTATTGGAATATCTCCTAAAGTATGAGGAATTTTGAAGAATGAGATGACTTTTCAAAAAGGTATGAAAAAACTCTACAATCTGCCAAAAGAAGCAACTTCATTTGATCTAAATTTAGTAACTGAGAGCCTGACCGGACCAAAATCGACCCAGATCGAGTTGATTTCAACATTAGGGGTTAAAGATTAATTGACACAAGAGTCATGCTTACCGATTGAACTCAACTAGTAAACATAGGTGGCTTGACAACTTTGGGTGGGAGTGGGCAAATGGACAAATGAGACAAATCTTCTAAAACTATTAGAAATCCCTTTTGGAATAGACCCATCTACAGAAAGTCTAGACAAGTTTCTACTAGATAGATTTGTCAAGAAACTAGCATATTGGACATCTCAAAGGTTATCCTTAGTAGGCAGGACCATGATTGTTAAACAAATTCACCTATCCTCCTTATGATACTTTGTATCTATTTGGCAAGGATCTGTCAAAGTACTTGCCAAAATCAGAAGGCTACTTAGGAAATACCTATGGTCAGGAAAGCAACACACTGCTAGGACTAGAGTGAGTTAGGAGGACTGTTGTGCCAAGATGAAAGTTGGAGGACTAAGCTTAGTTGATCCCCAAGAAGTTACCACTACTCTTTTGTATAAGTGGGTTGTAGTGGCTTATCGACCTGGAGAATTTAATTTACAGATATTGTTGCATAGCAAGTTATGGAGATGCCAGCCTTGCAAGGAAGGATATTGGCCCCTAAACCCCTAGTGGAGGTTGATGGAGGGACACACATTAGTACCAGGATCTAAATGTTCGAGCAAAATACAGCTTGCATGGAAAAAAATAAACAAAAGGATATGTGGTTGCTTCCTTGATTTCCCATGATTACCCAACAAAAGCCATGTCATCGTCCTTATGCTGGGACCATAGGTATAAGGGAGGTCAGCTCAACATCTCTAAGAACCAAGCTTGTTTACTATATTGGATAGGAGTGAGACCAGTAAGAGATGTGTGGAATAGTGGTGAAAAATGAAGAGTTAAATATGTAGATGAGATGATAAATGATTTTCAACTTACAGAAGAGGAGGATTAGTACTTAGACAACTTCTGTTAGAAGTGAAAGATAAATTGGGACAAACACTAAGATCATCAGATGAAGTCCTTAGACTTGGCCAGTGGATAGGGGCCTTTTCAGATAGTGAGAACCAAAACTCTGAGTTGATTATGAGGACCTCTTCTGAGTGGGACTTAGCTACCTCAACAAATAGACAGAGTGTTAAAAATCCCCGAGAGCCCATACCCATATTCTTATTAGGTCCAAGATCTCGCATGCTATATGAGCTGGACATGGAAGAAGGTATGCAGAAGCTAGCTAATTGGTCAAGCAGATTTAGGAGGTTAAGGGTTGCCGCAGATTGACCAGCATAAATCATCTAAGTTTAAGTACTTTCTTTACTATGGTATCCCAAGATAGTTAACAGATATAGACCCATCATTGTGGAAGTGGACATGTGGCACCACTTTACCATGTACAGTTCTAAGAAAGGAAAGGAGATGCTATCCAACATGGAGCTCTCAACAGATCAATTCAGGATAAATAGAAACATGAGGAGAGCATTTCATTTGTCGCATAGTGGAAAGAGGTTTGGAAGGTCAATAAGAGCAAGAAGGAAGCAGGATTCATGTGGTCAATTTGGCATCAAGCTGTAGCCACTAATTCATGAAGGGACAAGTATAATCCAAACATTGAAAAATCATGCTAGATTTGCCCACTCAAGCCTGAGGAGTCATACATTCACTGTTTCTATGACTGCATCAAACTATTACTTTTATTTAATGCACATATTCCAAAAGGGAAGATGCAACCTATCTCCCCCATAGAATATGACCTTTTCCTTGTGCCTATTTGATCATGTTGTAAGATTTAGACATAGAGGATTTGTGAAGTTATTGTCCTGGCTGAGAATAGTGGGATTATGGAAAATTTGGAGAAGCCGTATGAGCCAAGTGTTTGAGGGTGCAAGATGGACATCTACTCAAGTCAGACACTTCATTTGGGAATCAATGCTGGATTATGGAAGGATTGACTCGAGACGCAATTAATAGAGCACAGTCAAAAGCACAGATTTAGAGTGCACTTAGAGCATTTGACTCTAAATGCCTAAATAGACATATATTTAGTCACAAAACATGTCTTATAGTCAGATGGAAACTAATCCCTCGAGGTGGTATAATTCCTAACTGGTTGTGATATTTCCTCTTTTTACATGGTTCAGAAGTTGCCCTGGACATTTTTACGTTGCCCTGGACATTTGTTTGATGAGGGTTGTACTTTAAATTCTTTGCAATGAAATTCGTTCATTTGCTCCAAAACAAAAATAAAAATAAAAATAAATTTACAGCTTGATTGACACCAAGTTCCATAGGCTGGTACGATATAAGGTAGAAGGCTCAATAAGCGCTCATCTAAGGGTTGGTTGGCCTTTTTCATGTATTTCCTTAGGTGGGAATATTTTTAGCTCATTTTTCAAGCAAAGAGGAATTGATGAAGAATCTATCCCAAGTAGTTTTATATTTTTCCAAAGAATTTGAATTACTTATGAATTTTCAAACGAGTTGGGTTGTAGGTCCCTATTTGTGTCCCTAGGTCTTTCATAAACTGTTCACTTGCAATTCTAAATAAAAATGAGGAAAACAAAGAGAATGATTGGCTCATTTCCTTTTTTCCTTGGTTCATTCACTAACTGTACTAGTCAATTTCAGAACCAACTCATGTCCATTTCACTCTTAATGCCCAAACTGTTGATCTCGAGCCTTCTACCTTACAGTCTGCCAGAGGGACATCGCTATTGACGTGTTATCCATGTGATACCTCTGCAACCACTGCAGCTGATGATGACCAATTCAGCTCTACTCAAATAAAGCCTCTAACTCATACCTTGGCTATGCTCTATTACATGTTCTGCACTCTCTGCCTTTGTATCCACGACAGAATAATGGTACAACTTAGTTGCAAGGCGTTCCAATCCAACATAGGTTTTAAACGAGCTCCCTTCCTGTAGCGCAACAATATTTGCAGGGTTTGATTGTCAAAACAGGGCACTTTGCATTTGTAGTAGTAGGCATCTGCAACTGCTTATTGCATTTTACATCAAATTGTTGGTATCAAAAACGTAAGACAGGTTTCGTAGTTGATTTAAACTGAATTCTCCTCTCCACCTCGAATCTCCTCTATCACTGAAGTGCTGTAAATTACTGGCACTTTGACGACACTGGAACAATGCCTTACCGTCTTCTCTCACATCATATGTGGCAAGTTGGCAAGTACTAAAAATGCCTGGTGCACGATTGGGTGTATGGCTCGACTCTCGGCCATTCTCTGTGCATGCATATTGCACAGATGAAGCCTGAAATCCAAAATCTATCTGCATCTCATCCACACAATCAAACATATCATTGATTAACCCTGGTGAGGCGGAAGCAGTTGGCAGAAAACTAGGTGCAAATCTCCTGACATTCTTGTAGTCAAAACATGAGCTCAAAAACAATCTTCAATCTCCCATTTTCAATGAGAATGATGGACTTTTCTGCCATGCCATGCCCGCAAGCCACTCGACGTCCATGACAAAAAATGAGTAAAATCCTTCACTAGTTCTTATTCCACCATCAGCAAGAGCTATGGTCAGCACCAACTGCCTCACTTAACGATATGAAACCGTACTCACGTTCCAAGCGAGCAGCTAAACGGCACACTTCGTGCAGATTATTGTGAAAGCAGTGTTAAGCATAGAGTGGAAGGTATCTCTACATCTGCAAGGCCTGCTTTGACAAAGCAACGGCAATTTTCACTAGTATCAGAGATAGACCTGCTTCTCACCATTGCATTCATCTCCATAAGTTCTACATTTTAATTTAGTTGCTACTCAGCTTGTGTGCAAGACAATATGAACAAATTGGTATTTTCCATTATCTGGTGAACCAGGTTCGGATGTCAATTTAGGCTGTGCGTTGTGAAAATGAATGGTTCTTCTGTGAGTACCGTTTGCACTCCACAGCTCCAGTGTACCTCAACCTAGCACCATTTCAAACATTCCAACAGATCATTATTCACAGATAAACTGGGCGAAGATTTTAGACTGTCTTGCTAAAAAACACGGAAGATCAAAAAGTTTGGAAGGGTAAGTTTCTACTCATGATCATGGTGTATGTTGGCTCTTCGCTAGGTTGTGAACAGCTGGATTCGCAATAGAAGTATGATAAAAAAATAAATTATTCACAGTCCACTTCTATGATTGCAAGTTATTTGTAAAAGACTGCCGTACGTCGATAGCAGGTTTGCTCACCCTTAAACAAATACTTTTTTTTAGAAAAAGAAGGTTTGTCTCCAAAAAATTCAATATTTCAGTTTTTTCATTTTTCAAACAGTACATTGTAAATAGTCTTAAATGGATTAAAATAATTAATATCACATAAAAGAATTTCTCTTATTTTTGTTTTTTTCGACTTCAAAAGTTCATTTTTTAATTTTTAGAATTACTTATGAATAAACATGCTATTGACGTACAATACGCATACACATCAATCACATGTGGAACCAATCACATATTTAAGAGGTGCATGAGATAAGCTCTTAGTCTGTAGTTTAAACTGCTAGCTTAGTGTGTTAGGATCATTTTTGCTTTGAGGAAAGGTTAAAGTCTAGTGAAAGTTAAACCGGGGTACATGTCTTTATAACTGAGTGACAGTAACTCTCTGGCGTTTGTAACCCTAATCCTGTGAAGGCTCTCCACCACTCTTGGATTTCTTGTCCAATACCATGTGCAATCAAGCTACATTTGATTCTATGAATAGAGTAATTTGAAGCAACTCCTTGTCTGCACTCTGGACTTCTGCTTTAATCAAGTCCTATAGAAATTGTATGCCCCCTAACAGTTTATGATCCTGTAATTCTGCGAGGATTCTTTAGGGACCTCAGTCCAGGCTTCCAGCAATCTAAAGGATGACCAAACTCAGTTGAAACTGGTCAGCCCCTTTGAGGTCAATGTGCAGAGCTTCAAAACAAACATCGCTTGACATTCCAGCAAGCCCTCTAACTTACTGATTCAATATTGTACTAGCCTACAGCAGCATCACTGGCCAGATTTGGAGTGTAACTTATCACAAGACATTGAAGCAATGGCCTGCAGTGGGCACTGGGCTCTGGCTGGATCGCAGAAAACTCCTCCCCAGCTCTCGCGCCAATCATTTGATTGACGTTCCACAACAGACTTGCTGGTGCAATATCTGAGTCATGAAAACGTCAGTTGACTTGAACCATGTCCAACCCCCCGTGTGGGATCTTTAGGTGATTTGCTTAGGTATTACCAGATCAGGTGATTCAGGTCCGCTGCACTTCGTGGTGGTCTTGAAGGTTTAGATTGGTATGGTTTCCAGTTTCTTCTCGCCCGTAAGTGAGTCTTCCTTGGTTCGCGATGGTGTTGTACTTTAATTTTGCAGTGGAATAAACGCCATTTGTCTCCAAAAAAAATAAAATTAAAAATGAAACGTCAGTTGACTTAACATGGTATATGTTTATACAAGTCAAACTTTGTTGGAGGGTCCTCTCCGCTCGGTCCCCTTGTTTCTTCTCAACAAGTGTGGCTTGGATGGCAGGCTCAGGTGGGTCCATTTTTCTGGCCCTCCTCATTTTGGGGTTCTAAAGTTTTTTTTTGGGCCAAATTTGGGGCTTGCAATTCCGATTTATCAAAGAAATTTCTCCTTAAGAGATCTGAAGGGTCCCACTAAAACATATTAATAAGGGCAAAGATTCACCCCCCCCTCCCCCCTCCCCCCAAAAAAAAAACCTTGGATCCGATCTATACTAAATGGAGAGATTTAGACAGTTCCGAGGATTATGGACAAATTTGATTCAACATTGAAAATAATGTGGAGGTATTAGTTCTAAGACATTTCTAAACTAGAAGAGCTCGTATTTAAAGTAAGGATAGTCCATTCTCATTTGAAACCTAGGCTTATGATCCTTTTAAGCCTCCCTATGCTCCAATACTTTAAGACAAAGAATCAAACAACACTGGCTTACTACAAGGATTAGCTTTTCTATAAGTATGAAAATGGGCTCCACTACTCTTGAATGAATTTTATAAGATATGACATACTTTAAAAGTATGCAGAGCTAGTGTTACATACGGATATGCTTCAAACTCACATTTGGTTGGATGAAGCTTTCATACTTTGTCTTAACCCCTAAAGGACAATAATCCTAGAATGGGCTTTTTTAGAATTCAGGCATGTACCTGTGACTTCAATTGAAGTCAAGATTTTTTGAAACTTTTTGTGAATACAGGCCATAACAAGAACTTTGAGGGATTTTTTTTTTCAATTGGACATTTATAAAAATAGTTCTGGTACCCAAAGTGGAAAAAGTTGCTCGATGGGTAATTTGGGCAGTCATGCTAAATATATCAATTACCTATGAGAATATTTCTATAAATACTTCATGATGTCATCTTTGAGTTTTCCAAAAAATTATACAACTTTAAGTGCATAATGTTCACTCCACAAAATATCAAAGTTTTATGACTGTTTCGGGCAGTGTACTAAAAAAACTTCGTCTTTCCTTCATAAAAGTTAGAAAAAGTATTATTTTAGGTTTTTTCTTTTTTTCAGTGAAAGTATGGACATCAATCTTTACCGTGATCGTTTGGATTGGGACTTTATTATATAATGAAATTTCTAGGAAAGAAATAAGATTTAGCATTCTTGTGTATTCAACTTAATAAAAAATATTGTTTTCAACATGCTAAACTTGAATTTTGAGAGTAATTTTTTAATACAATTAGCTAACTTAGTCTTCTTTGACATGCATCAAAACCTCTAAATCTATAATGCCAAAAACCTAAAAAAAATAAAATCTGACTGTGTCAACCTAGTAAAAAATCATAAAAGTTTGTTTTCATATTTCAATTGCTATAATCTTCTAATCTCTACGGTCAATTATATTGAATTTTTTTGAGCTGTCTATCACAATAATCTAGTTGAAGATCTTACGGTTTGAGTTAGAAAAAAATGATTGTTAAGTCATTCATGCTTTTAACATTAGAAATGGCAGTTTTGGAGCATTTTTGGTAAAACATAGTCAAGGAACTTTAGGGGTTAACTCCATCATTGCAAACCAACCCCATCTCCAAAATAAAAATTTCAGAACATTTGGGTCCCTTTAACCTTAGAAATGGCAACTTCATACTTTGTTTAAATGAGCCTCAATTTTGTGGCTCGATTGATGATGGCCTAGAGGCTTGTTAAAGGTACTGAAGTACATAACAATACAAGAATGTTGAACACATGACCCCATTTTCCGAAACAATAACGTGCTCATAGCTGACGTGGTGATTCAAGTTGTTCTCACGGGCCTCTGAGAGAAGCCCACCTCGGACGAATTGAGCACAACAACAGTATGATCCACTAAATTCAAGTGGTTTCTCTGGTATGTTGCTAATTTCAATCAACCAAGTTGAAACATTTCCTGTTGCCGAAACCACTGTTCTCCGAAAAGCATGCCCCGAATCGCATTGCCAAATCGGTTGGGTTAATTTAGCCAAGGGTTACGCAGAAAAGATTACTATGATTGGATACATGGTTTGAGATCTACTAAGATTACTACTTGTGTTCCCAAAAAATAAAATAAAAGACCACTAAGAATAACTTCCACGACCAGGATGAAATGAAACGCACAACATGAGTTGCATCACTGTGACGATACGTAAGCAACGAAATTCATCATCGCCACCTCAATGATTCACAAGGAATTTAATAGAAAATGTAATGTGTAACCAATTTTCTAGCTGCCCTGCACGATGTGGGATGTGTCTACTGTTCCAAGTTACTCTCCAGTGCATCGACAGCCGATGCCGGGAATAAGATGGCTGGAAGCTCATAAAGAGGAAGAGGAGTCGGAGCATCAAGCTATTAATACTGGACGGCATGCATGCATGGAAGCTCATAAACCAGGATCCATGGTCCCACTTTGCTACAGTAAAATCGGTACAGCATGTGAAACGCCGATCGATCGATCGATCGCTCGAAGGTGGCAAAAGTACAAAGGTGGCTTTTTTTCCCTTCGCCAGGACGATATCATACGGTGTTGTACTTGCGATGAAAGATATATACGCACCAGTTTAAGCTGCCGATCTGCCACTGCCGTGGTGGTTCTGTATTATTGCTCATCATTGTAGCCATTATTGCGCCATTGTTGTGTAGTCTTTGTTTCTGCGGCAGGGCCTGGAAAGACACATTCTCTCATACAGTTCACACAATTAGCAAACGTCGTTCGTGGTTGGTTGCTTCCCGGAGGATTGCGATGTGTATAATGGCAATGGTGGTCGTGGATTCTCAATCACCTAGTGAAAGTGACCGTGCCAACGTAATATTTCAGCTGCTCGTGTGCTGGTATAATTGCTCCTTGCTGCACAGAACGTGACGCATCGGTTGTTCGAACAGAATATGGCAAAAAGCAAAGGTGAACGTGGAGCACGAAGGGCGGTGGTACGGGACGAGTACAGGCACACCAATTGAAATACATCATGGAATCCAGATGACAACATCGAGTGCACGGCGTCTCATGCGTCGAATTACGCTTGAGTAACAATAAATCTTGTCTTTACGTACAGAACCTCTTCTCTCGCATTCCAATGCCAAAACGAAAGACATTAAAAGAGCACCGAACCGACCAAATCTCAGTGATGCACATAAGGAGGGATTTCCAAATCAAACCCACAAGTTTCCAATCCAAGTTTCCGCCCTCTTCATACATCGCTGTAGGCTAAAATGACCGACATTCCTATCGCATAATCCTGCTCAAATTCTCAAAAACCTAAAGTGACTGCTAATCTATACTCGAAAGGCTATTAAGCCAAACAAACTCACCAGCACAACTGAAGATCATAACAAAACCTGTGGTTGTAAGCAGATTGTTAAGAAATTCCGAAGCACATCGCGTGCTGCATATCAAACCCACATTCGCATGATTACAATAATACGAAACTAAACAGGCAATATCATCAACAGAAGTGCAAAATAAACGCGTGATCTTTGGAGTAAATGAGCAAACACACCGACAACCAAAAAAGCACATAAGCCGAAGCAAAAAAAATTGACAGGTGCAACCGATGCGAGACAGCACATGACTGGGAGAAGCGAACGGCACACGATCTTGCAAGGCTCGGCGCGAGACAAGACGCGTGCGCGAGCGCAAGCGCTCACGCGCAATGTTAGGATCTGCGTTAGGGTTCCGCAATCATAGGGCAAAATCGCAGTCATACCCATGCCATACCCTATGTGCGGGGCCCCTGCAACCCGACCGCTCCTTGAGTGCTTCCCTCCCATCATAAGATACAAACCTCACCCATCTCTCCTCTGCGGGCAACATCATTCTCTCCCTGCAGCCACTCTGCAGCTCTCTGCAGCCTCTGTGCACCCGCCGAGCACCCCACAGAGGTCGTCAGGGGCAGCTTCTCTGTCAGGTACGCACCGCCGTTTCATTCCTGTGAGGTTTGCGCATCTGGAATGTGAGATCTAGGTTTTTGGCATGGGAGATCATGTGTGCGAGTTGGGTTTGATGTATGTGAAGTAGCGGATGTGTTATGTGTGAGTGAGGTGGAGAGATCTGATTGTGAGATCTTTGTGACATGGAGTGAGATCGCCATGTGGGGAGATCGTGAGCTTTAGGTGACTTTTTTGTGCTTTATGGAGGCGAGGGGGTTTAGGGCGTTTGGTGTGAGGAGAAGGTGGATGTTTTTGGATCTGCGAGTGGAAGGGTAAGTGTTGCTTAGCTGATAAGGTTTGTGGTGGTGGTTTTAATTTTCCTTGGGCGTCTTGCAGAGTAGGGTATATATTTTCCTGCTGCGGAGTGCATTTAGTGGTTGGATCTGTCGAGGAGGTTGAGGCGATGGGGAACCCAGGTGATAGCGCGGCCTATGTGCCGAAGAACATTCTTATCACGGGCGCTGCGGGGTTCATCGCGTCGCATGTGGCCAACCGGCTGATCCGCAACTACCCGGATTACAAGATCGTGGTGTTGGACAAGCTTGACTACTGCTCGAATTTGAAGAACTTGTTCCCCTCGAAGGCGTCGAAGAATTTCAAGTTCGTAAAGGGTGACATTGCGAGCGCGGATCTGGTGAACTACCTTCTAATCACTGAGGGTATTGATACTATTATGCACTTTGCAGCGCAGACTCACGTCGATAACTCGTTTGGCAACAGTTTTGAGTTTACGAAGAACAACATCTACGGAACCCATGTGCTCCTCGAGGCTTGCAAGGTTACGGGCCAGATCAAGCGGTTCATTCATGTGAGCACAGACGAAGTGTACGGGGAGACGGAGGCCGAGGCCATCGTGGGAAACCACGAGGCGTCGCAATTGTTGCCTACGAACCCCTACTCTGCTACCAAGGCTGGTGCGGAGATGCTCGTGATGGCCTACGGGCGCTCCTATGGACTGCCCTGCATCACCACTCGTGGGAACAACGTCTACGGGCCGAACCAGTTCCCGGAGAAGCTGATCCCCAAGTTCATCCTGCTCGCAATGCAGGGTAAGCCATTGCCGATCCACGGTGACGGATCCAATGTGCGCAGCTACCTCTACTGCGAGGATGTGGCCGAGGCTTTCGAGTGCGTTCTCCACAAGGGTGTTGTCGGCCATGTGTACAACATCGGAACGAAGAAAGAGCGTCGTGTGTTAGATGTTGCCAAGGACATCTGCGAGCTGTTCAACCTTGACTATAAGAAGTCTATTAAGATGGTGGACAACCGACCCTTCAACGACCAGCGTTACTTCCTCGACGATCAGAAGCTCGTCAGTCTGGGATGGCAGGAAAGAACCAGCTGGGTGGATGGTCTGCAGAAGACCAAGGATTGGTACATGAGCAACCCCGACTGGTGGGGCGATGTGTCTGGCGCTCTTGTGCCTCATCCCAGAGCGCTCACCATGCCCGGTGTGGAGAAGCTCGCGGAGATGCAGCGAGGTGAGCAGGTGGTTGAGGTGGCGCCTGAGGAGGCGCCCAAGGCCACCAATGGCCACACCGAGGGAATAGTCAATGGGATCGTTTCGAAGGTGATGTCTCCTCTCAAGAACGTCACCAGAGATCCCAGCTATAAGTTTTTGATCTACGGGCGTACCGGGTGGCTCGGGGGCCTGCTGGGGAAACTGTGCGAGAAGCAGGGCATCGCGTACGAGTATGGATCTGGGCGCTTGGAGAACAGGAGCTCGCTGGAGGCGGACGTGGCCGCGGTGAAGCCCACGCATGTGTTTAACGCCGCGGGCGTCACCGGGCGGCCCAATGTGGACTGGTGCGAGAGCCACAAGGTGGAGACGATCCGCGCCAATGTGGTGGGCACTCTGACTCTGGCCGATGTGTGCAAGCAGAACGGGCTGGTGTTGATGAACTACGCGACGGGATGCATCTTCGAGTACGACGAGAAGCACCCGCTGGGTAGCGGTGTGGGATTCAAGGAGGAGGACACGCCCAACTTCGCTGGGTCGTACTACTCGAAGACCAAGGCCATGGTGGGTGATGTGCAATGTGGGATTGTTGGTTGAATTTGGGTCGGTTTGGGAATGTTGGTGGATGTGGTGGTGTTGGGATTGGAAGGGGTCGGCAATGTGAGGATGTATGCAATGTGGGTTAGCTGATTGTGGGGGACTGCGATGTGGGGGGTGTAGGTGGAGGACCTGTTGAAGGAGTTCGACAACGTGTGCACGCTGCGAGTGCGGATGCCGATCTCGTCGGACCTGCAGAACCCGCGGAACTTCATCTCGAAGATCGTGCGGTACCAGAAGATCGTGAACATTCCGAACAGCATGACGATTTTGGACGAGCTGCTGCCGATCTCGATCGAGATGGCGAAGCGGAACCTGACGGGGATCTGGAACTTCACGAACCCGGGCGTGGTGAGCCATAACGAGATCATGGAGATGTACAAGGAGTACATCGACCCGGAGCTGTCGTGGGTGAACTTCACGATCGAGGAGCAGGCGAAGGTGATCGTGGCAGCTCGGAGCAACAACGAGATGGACGCATCGAAGTTGGCGAAGGAGTTTCCGGAGATGCTGGGGATCAAGGAGTCGCTGAAGAAGTTCGTGTTCGAGCCCAACAGGAAGACCCCCGCCAAGTAGATCGATAGTTCTCGATTAACATTATTCTTCGTGTAATTCTCTGTTGGAAGGAGTCAGGTGGATTTGCGGATTGTAGGAGTAGTATGATTTAAGGTTAAACTCACACATTGAGTGGCAGTTCCGATCGTGTAGGTAGCTGGGCGGGATTCGAGGAGAGTTCTCGTGTAGTACAGAATACTGGAATGGAACGGTACGTTATAGTTGCGGAGCAATTTTGCTTGATATAGGCGATTCTTTAAATAAGGACTACATATTTGTAAAGGCCTATTTCGAGCATTGAAATTTAGTTCGAAAATGGATAACATGATCTTATTCTGGGAATTGTGCATTAGTGTCGGGCCGATGATGGTCTGATATATTGTGGAGCAAGTGTCTGATTGTTATATTCTGACCCTTCTGTCATTGTTTGCTATCTTTTGATTTGCAGTCATGCACGCACTGCCTTTGTTTAGTTGTCCTTTAATTGGAGACAGTTCTGAACTCTGGCCTTGTAGAGTACACTAGGCGCTCCGCATCATGTGCAATTTAATTGGCCATTTTATCGAAGGTGAGAATTGTCAATGCAGTTCAGTTTTGTTCACTTCCTCGTCGGTTGGGATATACTGTTCGGTTAGGAACGAGGTAGACACTGGAAAATATGTGTTAGATGGACCTTATGCTTGTCCAACACTTCTTAAAAACAGGCGTTACGATCTGAAACACTGTTTGTACTTGGTGAAGAACAGGACTCCGTGGCTTTCTTCACTGAACAAGTTCATGACTTCAATATCCTGTTGAACTGTTAACGTCGGAGATTGACTTCAGCATTTGACTTGATGGCTGCATTCACCATGGAAAGATGAAGACTTTGGTTTTTGTTTTCACACCTGTGTTCAGTTCATAAATTTGTCTTAAGGCATCCATTTATTATGATAGGAAAATACCGAAGGAATATAACTCAACATACTCAATCGAAATTTTACATACAAATCATAAAAGCTTTGAGGGCCATGAATTTTCATGCAGAGGAATCTGTAATGAAAGAAAAGGGCCATGAATGATGTAAAGGTCCATAAATGACTGGCACAGACAAGTCTAAGGGGCACAAGGCTGGCAAATGATTTTTCGAGCATCATGTTTCTACTGATTCAAGCAACCACCGTCAGGGTCCACACCCCCACACGTCCACACCTGGTTTACACTCTGCATTCCATATGTCCATATTGCTGTAGCTTCCAAGCAGCTTGGGTTACAGCTTGCTCCCTATGGACCATGGTAGGAGCACTCAATTCCGAAACAGCCCCTTGAACCAAGTGGTATGGTGAAACCACTGATAAGCGGGCATTTAAAGATTATGTAAGGAATCTATATTCTTGGGTGATGAAATGAGTGGGTTACTATTTTTCAGGGATAAGGAATAGGAAAAGACAAACTTTCCCTATTTTTTTGATATTTTAAAGCACACACATAATTAAGTACAAATTTTAGAAGTGAAAACCTATAAGCGGGCACCCTATTTATGTACGCATGAGGTACATGCAAGGGAGGTTATATCTTTATAAAGGCAAGAATCTAGGGTGCACTCATGGGGTGGTGCCCTCTAATAGGTGGTTTCAACTTAGACTCACCAAGCCGTAGTTGCAAGCAGGACCCATTTTTGTGAGTTTTTTTTGGTATTTGAATTAAGGCCGCAAATAATGTAATTCAACCTATTACCACCAAGTTAAGAAGTTCAGATATTCCGAGTGCCCGAGGATGAGATTTTTTATTGTTCACATGTAGGCAGTAAGGTTTAACCCCTAATTGGCCAAAGTCCTAGAATGGGCATTTTTGAAATTTGGGCAGATTCCTAAAAATTCAAATTTACTTGAAATTTTTTGAAGTTTTTTGTGAAAAAAGGTTTTTCAAAAGATTTATGGGGATATTTTTTATATGTTTTTTGGATGAAGTGAGCAAAAGTTATGCTCCTCTGAGCTTAAAACGCCCTTCCTCGGGCAGGCTCTCAGCCACTGTGAATGCAACAATTTTTGCCCGAAACTGCCCTAAACTGCCCAAATCTGCCCAAATCTACCTAAAGACGAAACTTTGAAATTCCACCAAAAATCGAGATTTTATTCTTTCCGAAAAACAAAAATTCCTATATGTAGAAGAGCTACTAGAGCATGTTTCCACCGTTTGGATTTTCAATCCAAGAATGTTTCATATGCTATTTTTATTGTTAAAAAACTGCCTTTGTATGTGAATTTCAGCATACCCCCTTGTGAAAATAGATGATTTTTTTTCAAGGTTCTACACCTTGCATGGGTATGACATTTTGTGGACATGTACCTAACTCACCTAGAAACAAGAATCTAAAGAGGTGCCATCCAAAACTACTCAAAAAAATGGTTTTTTTTTACCCCGAAATACTGCTTTCCTCTTTTTGCAAGGTAAAAAAACTTTTTTTTCAACTTTGAATGTTACGATCTCTCAAATGGTAAGGTATGAGAGTGTGAGATTTGACAGGCACAAAGACAAATAAGTTAGATACAAGATCTTACGGTTAGATATACCAAAATTGATTTTAATTTTGCACTATCCAGCTTGCTTTCAAAAAAGACTATTTGGTGGCAGTTTTGAGCAAAAACACCCTTGGCCATTTAGGGGTTAAGGAAGAACAAAACTTAAAACATATTTTTGGGACCCTATTTGAAATTTCTTAGATTCAGGAAATCTAATTTTTATCTTAAGGATCCTACAATCTCAATAATTGCAGATGTGACTCTGCAATTTTATCAACTTTGGAGTGATTGAATTCAATGATTAGCAGCTGCTACTTTACACATGTCGACAATATCATTCATACGTTCCCATTTTAACGGTTTATCAATTTTCCTTGTCATATTTTCTACACCCTCACTCTTCGTAATGTAGACATGAGCTATCAATTCAAAGGCAATGTTGTATGACCAAAGTGTATGCACGACTTGTACATTCAACTTTTCAACTCCGAAGCAACTGTTCATTGAGAGTTTAGACTTGTACAAGTTCACATTAGAACATCATGGCAAGCAAAGAGAGTATAGATGTAGATGAGCATGAGTATCAAAGTGAGGATGGCCATGCTAATAATGTTAAGTATGACTTTGATGAAGACTATGTGCAATGCAATTTCGAGAGTGCCACTGATGGTGATGACGAGATCCCTGTTGCCGCATAGCCTAAGGATTATACCTTGGTGGACCTGGAGCAGGACATACGAGAAGCCTTGCGGAGTAGCCAACAACAATCACGGGCAATGACAAGTTTGGTGACTCTGCAATCACGTGAGCAATGCGTAGGGAGTCTTGGTATTCCTCTACTCAAACGACTAGTCGTGTTGCGCTGCAATGGAGTAGGCCCGCCAAGGCAACAAGTCTCGATGGCCGGAGCAGGGGTCCATATCCGTGTACATGGTGTCGTAGTGAGCAGGCCAATAGACAGGTTCTTGGCTTATGGAGCTATGGACTCACAAAATGGTGCTCGAGCAGCTCGGGCGGCATGTTCATGTGTTCAAATTTCTTAAATGTTTGCACTAATTTTCCCACCATCTGTCAGTCTCAACTAGGAGCAAAAGTAGATCGGGGACACACCTACAGAGCGTTAACCAGGGGCAGTCTTCTGAAGACATCTCAACAATTGACACCCTCGTGGATCGTGCTCATGTTCATTATGCATTATGCAATATTAACAATCTACAACATAACTTGCGCAGTCAAACATCGGCCAGGGCCAAGCAAAGAAGGCCTCGCAAGATAATCGGATTCTAAACAAATGAATACCTCCAACGTGCGGTGTCAGCAATTGACGACAACATGAACATCAATAAGGCAAGCAAAACTTTCCACATATTGTATTCTTCTTTGCCTGATTGGTGCCATGGCACTAGAACCAGTCGATGGCATGGTGCAAAAGGAGTCTTAGTCCTATAGAGGAGGAATACATTAGGGGAAATCTATGGTCTCTAAAAGGCCTTTGGGTTTTCCACGTGCATAAAATTTTGGTGAAACCCGTGCACTTTATCCTGCTGGCACCAATGGTGCCACATGTTGCCAACAGTCAATTTTGTGGGTCCAGCCAATCACTGCCAGCGATGGTGTGTGCCACTATTGCCAGCGCAATATACTATGTCAGCAGTAATGACACTGTCAACACTCATTAGGGGAAATATGGGGTCTGCAATGGGCCTTTGGATTTCCCACGTGCCTCAAAATTTGGCCATGCCCGTGCACTTTATCCGCTGGCACCAATGGTGCCAGCGGGTCGCCAAATCGGCGTTTGGGGGGTGCAGCCAATCGCTGCCAGCGAAGGCGTGTGCCACAGCTGTCACTCCATTGGACAGTACGAGCAGTAATGACGTTGTCAACGAGCGTGTGCCACTGCTGTCACCCCATTGGACAGTAGCGGATTGTGTTGTCAGCGAGCAGGATATCCACCAATGAGATTACTTAGAGAGGCATGCGTGGGCAGCAAGTTCACCTACCTTCGAACTGTCTTACAAGGCCCATTGCAGACCCCATATTTCCCCTAATAGTAGTTTCTGACGCTGTCAACAGGCAGGATATCTACCAATGGGATTACTTAGAGAGCCATGCGTTAGCAGCAAGTTCACCTACCTCAGGCTGTCTTACAAGGCCTTTTACAGACCCCACATTTCTTCTAATGATAATCGAGTCGTTGATTAGCATATGCGAATGGGCTATGGTTAGTCTCCAATGGCTTTCAAGATGAAAGTGTACGAAATAACAAGGTCCATATGCACAGCCTTCACGAATGGTATCTCTGAGCAAGGATAGATGCGCTGGTGGATAAAGCACCATCTATAGCTAACTTTGCGAGTATTCTAGGATCTGGAGTCTGCATAGCCCAAAGAACAGTATTCCCCATGGTCTCAATCGTCATCAAAGTGAAGCATTATCCAATTGGATAAAGATCTTCCTTCAGCGCTCCATACAGCAATCCAATGGTCGGTAATTCTAGAACTTCTCCAATTAGATCCACCGAAAGAGCTACCTTTTGCAAATGTATTGTCCCACTCCTTATGGCCGATTGGTAACTCTCCACGAACTACTCCACGAAGTTGAGATCTAGTTGCGAAAGAACCAAGCTGGATTTGACAAAATCATCCAATTTGGCCTCACCCAATTTGATTACCTTCTTGTGATCTTGCAAGAATCGGGAATCGGGGCTCAATGCCTTCACTCTGCAGCCTCCATCGTCATTGGCGTCAACTCCATAGGCTACTTCTCTCCTCCAATTACGCAATAACTCGTTTCCAACTTGGGTTTCTTCAACAGCCGCGTCAAGACTTCTTTGTTTTCACCCTTCTCCTCCAATTGAATCCTGTTCAGGTCAACAATCTCCTTCTTCCCTCCTCACGGCTCCTCTTCGCTCATCTTATTCCAATTGATTAATTAAAACCAAAAAAAAATTCTCTTCTTCACTTTGGTTCTCCTCAACTGACTCGACCCTAAATCCTCATTTCTCTCAAATGCTGAAAATTGCTACCAATTGGTTCTCACAATCATTCGCAAGACAATGTGACCCTCAAACAAAGCTCACAATGTCTCTCGGCACTCCAATTGGCTACAACTAAATTTCCCGCAACCTTCTTCAGTTTTGCTCACTCTGAACTCCTCTTGCGCTTAATTACCAATCTTCTTAAGAAAAGCAGAGCCTCACTAAACTCTCAACAACCTGAATCTGCAAACTCTCACAAAACACACCTACACATACCTATATATACAGATTTCCAATTGTCTTGAGCTCGGCTTCTCCTCTCGCACAACCAGTTTCTTGCAACTTCGCTAATTGGTTTATCTCCAAATCCTTCCCACACTCCGCACTTGAGTGTAAGCCGTAATTGGTCGTTTTCCTATTGATACGTCCTTTTTCATCTATAGAGAATCATTCACCTTTCCTTTCAGCTCCATCCCATCTTTCTTCATTAATAGTCTTCTTACTTCTTCCTCATTATTATGAATTTAATATATTTCTTTATGTTACTTTATTAATTACTAACTTATTTATTTTTACTTATTCTCATTATCTTCATATTCTTCTTTTTCTTTTTCCATTTTACTAGCATTATTAGCTAATTACATATTTACTTTCCTTTTTATCTATTTTATTCTTATTTTTACTGTTTTTATTTTATTTTATTTTATTTTAAAGAAGAGTTTATTATTTCCAACACTCTTTTACTCTCCTTCACACCGGCTTTAAGCCGTCCCCGGCTTAAATATAATAAGCTTTTAAACGGTATCCATTAATACGTGTAGGAACTTGGAAGCAATTTACCTTCAAAGTCTTTTAATTGGACCGGTCCATTACGATTAATATCTACAATCTCATAAGGACCTAGCCAATGAATTTGTAATTTTCCTGGAAATTTCAAAAATCTGCTAACATATAGAAGAACTAAATCACCTACATTAAATTTCTTTGGTGTTAATTTACTATCATAGAATGATTTGCGTCTCTATTGAGCTACGAAGGTATTAAAAAGAGCAATTCTTCTATCCTCATCAAGAGATTCCAATGTGGCTAATTTATCTTGTAAACTTTCCACCTTACTTAAACGATGCTCAATAGCGTTTTGTAAACTAGGAATTTCAAATTCAATAGGTAATATAGTCTTTTGCCTATATACCAATTGGAATGGTGTATTTAGTTGTAACTCTATAGATAGTTCTATAGGGCCATAAAGCACCCCATAATTTTTCATTCCAATCTGTTGTTGAACCTCCAATAGTTTTAGTTAACATATTACATAAAAGCCCATTGGTCTTTTATGTTTGACCATAAGCCCTTGGATGATAAGGACTAATTTTTTATGTTTAATTAAAAAAATAAATAAATAAATAAAATCTTCTATAGTTTCATTTAAAAAATGGGTACTCGGATCACTAATCAACTTTTTTGGACAACCATATCGAGAAAGAATATTTTCATACAAAAACTTAGCCACTATTTTAGCATCATTATTTTTAGTTGCGGCGGCCTCTACCCATTTAGTAGCATAATCAGTAACTACCAATATGTAACTTTTTTTACCAACTCGGGTGGCTGGAGCTATTGGACCTACGAAATCTATTCCCCACTTTTCAAAAGGTGCTAATGCCAATAGAGGTTGTAAAGGCATAGTAGTAGAATGGGTAGGTTTTCTAGTTCGTTGACAAAGATCACAACGACGAGCAAATAAATGAGCATCCTTAAACAAGGTGGGCCACCAATATCCTAACAATAAGGCTTTACGTGCAGTAGATTCACCTGCAAAGTAACCACCGTAGGCATTTGTATGACATCCTCCAAAATTAAAGGTATTTCATTTTTAAAAATACACCTACGTAATATCCCATTTTTATCATGTTTATATAAAACGTTAGAAATTAATGTATAAAGAGCACTACGTTGTAATAATGACTTAACATGATTGGAATTATAATCACTAGATACCTTATTGGTAGTCAAATATTCCAATATGTCACCATACTCCGATTGGATAATATCAACCTCAAACAAATTGGCATCAGGTAACTCATCGTTTAAAGGTTCCAATTGGGTAATATCATATGGCTCTAACGTGGATAGGTGATGTACATTGGCATGGCTTTTGCCAGGCCTTACTACAATTGAAAAATTGAACTCTTGCAACAATAGCATATGTCTAGCCAATCGGCCACTAAGATCTGGTTTATTATTTAGATATTTCAAAGCATCATAATCCACATAAAAAGTAAAAGAATATCCCAATAAATAATGCCTAAACTTCGTAACAGCAAATATCATTCATAAAGCTTCTTGTTCACTAGTATTATATTTCTTTTCAGCAGCTATAAGTTGTATACTGACAAAATAAATTGGATGATCCATATTTTTTTCATCTTTTTTACTAAGTACAGATTGTCACTGCAATGGAATCTCTCATGGGCCTCAAAGCAAATTTTGTTTTTTGAGGCGTGTTTTTACAATCACATGTAATCACATCTCATCTTGACTTCATTCCTCCATGGGTTATATAATTATGGCCTGCAGACTTGCAATAACATCTTTTTGGGTCTTATTGATTAATTTTTTTCTAAAACAAAACTTTTTCATAATACATGTCTACATTGGCTAATTGGCTTTGATATGCAACTAGATCATTATTTTATATTTCAGGAATATAAATAAATAAAACATAATTGAATGATAAATATTTTGAAATCAATATTTTACCATTCATTATTTTGTTACCATCTAGTAATAACATAACAGTGGATGTTGCTAGTGTATGATGATTGTCTTTAAAAACTTTTTGTTGGCATTCTCAAACTTTTTATTCTCCAAATATGTTTATTTTTTTATTTTTATTTGCTGGAATGCTTGTGTAGCTAATGATAATTTTTATGTGCTTTTATGACAAATTGCTTGAGAATAAATAATTCTAGATACCTTTTATACCAATGTACATTGAAGAATTTTGTAAGAAAGAGACGTGTGTTTTTTTTGTTTTTTTTTTTTGTTTTTTTTTTTTTATAATTTTTTATTTACTTCTTTTTTGTATAAAAATTTTGACCCCTAAAAAGTATTATGAAAATCCTATAGACTAATTGTTTTAATATCTTTAGACATAAACGTATCAAAGATATATTTTGTTTGTTTTGAGAAATTGAGGTTCAATATTTTTTTGCATATAGTACAAAATAATGACTTTTGCACACAGTCACTACAAATTTTATGGCAATAATTGACGTAATATTGTTGTTTTAAATGAATAGTTAATTCTACCTTAGATGTTGCGTCTATAAATGTTTTAAAGTGACAATGCCACTAGATGATTTTTGTACATGGAATAATATATAAACAATCAAACACTTCCTGAGTGTGTCGTGGATTTTTATAACTTTTCATTTTTAAATCATAAACTAACTCTAAAGTCCGTTGAGATTTTATGGAGTTAAGGGCCGTGACAAATATTATAATATTTATTAAATATTACTCTAATTGAACTGTTTTTAATTGAAAAAGAACCTATTATTAATTTATGCAATTCTGGAATATTTTGCCTCTTGTATTACAAGCTCAACTATCTTTACAAAAAAATAAATGGTTACACACTAATAAAATATAATGTAGTAGAATGTAAGGCATTAAATATTTTGAATATATTTTAATGAATGAAAAGTATACAATCTTCACATTATATAGTTACTTGTTGTTATCTGAATCCTTCACATGGAGAGGTTTGAATAAAGGAAAGGGATGAGGTGCTTTCTAAAGAGCAATGATTGTAGCTTTTGATCAACAATTGAGGCATTTTATTGAAATATTTCTTACTGAATTTTGTGTATTTGGTTCCAAATTGGATCATAAAGAAAAATTAACATTATGTTTTAATCAATGTGCTAAATTTGGAATTTCATTTAATGCCTCTAAATGCCAATTTATTGTAAAATTATGGAAAATTATTAGGACATATTGTGAGTAAGGAGGGTATAAGTATCCATCCTGATAAAATAGATTTAATTGTGAATACACCCAGATCAACTATACTCACAGGACTGTAAATTTTCGTAAGTTTAGATAGCTATTATAGGAGAGCAGTACAACACCTTTATCCAATTTTCTTAAAAAGTTAGAAAGTGGAGCAAATCCAATTTGGACATCAGAAGGTGAGGCTTCATTTCTAAAATTAAAAGAAAAATTGGGTACCTCTCCTATTTTAATTCTACCTAATTGGGATAAGCCGTTTCATGTTTATGTGGATGCATCTAACATAGCATTGGGATGTGTAAGGTTTAAGATTTGTTTGGAGGTCTAATTAAAGAATTTTTTATTAATGAATTTCAATTTATGAATTATATACCAATTGGATTAGATGCATATCCAACAAAAACTCATAAATTGCACATGTCAAAGAATTCTTTTATAAAGCCACACATAGATAAATTGAATTTTGATTGCACTTTTAAATGTTGGTACACTGAAGGACATTAAAAAAAGGTGAATTTGGAGTTTTCCAACATTTTATGAAACTCTAGAATAACAATGAGGCTAGTATATTTGTATTTAGCAAATATATTAGCAACAAAATGTTACAATTTGATTCTTATTCATTATCAGTTATTGATTTCAAAATTGAACGTGTTTTGGTTACTAAAGAAGAAATTTGTACGAGAGATGAAATTAACTTCAAAATGAAAATCTTAACACTTAAAAAGATATCAAGCATATAGATTATATTCATTATAAAGATCGCTAAAGTGAGTATGCAAATAAAAATGAGGAATTGTAAATGTTTTATAATTATTTGATTTTAATATAAAGTAATTGATTTGTAATGTGAATTTTTGAAAAATAACATAAAATTAAGATAATGTGGACTGTTGATAAATAAATTAATATGAATTTCAAAAAAGAATAAAGAGCCTTTTTTGTCAAGTTTCAATTTTAATTCAAAACTATAGGTCTTAAACATAAATTTTCTACAATAAGTAAAATCAAATAATGAAAACCATACCCTTTCGCAATGCATTGATTCCAAATTTATTACATTATAATAAATTATTTTGTGTTAGTTTATGATTGTTTTATTGAATTTTAAGAAAAAACTTTGCAAAATCACTTATTAAATATCAGTAATAAATATGATGAATCTAAACATATATATGTTATCTTTACATTGACATTTATAACCTTGATTTGTTTATCAACTCCATTTTTGTTTTGCATCAACCATTTCATAATAAATCTTTAAAAACAATGTTGTATGAGATGTCAAAGAGTTAATGCGGTGAGTAAGATTCTTAACAAATAAAAGAACGTTAAGCACCAATTATTTATTTTTTGTAGGTTACAACATTGAATTAATACAAATAACAAAGTAGAAGAGGTACTTAAATTTTTTTGTTTAATCTTGCAATCAATTTCTACTGACTTTCCGAATGCAATTGAATCATAAATCTCTCGAAATGTACACAACTTTCACTCAAAGTACAGAAAAATTCATTGTTGTGAATTTTATTTTATTTATAGCTTTAAGTCTTATTTAGCAGTACATTAAACATTATTAAGTCTTATATAGACTTCCTGTAATTGCAAGTATTTTATTTTGATGTACTTCATCTTTTGAGTTATACATAGCTTCATACTTTACTTCATAAGTTATTGCAATTCAAATTCATTAAGGCATATGAAAAATGGTTGTAGCATGTCCTTTGGACGTTGGTTCATGTATTCCATTTGGTCAGCAATACGAGGCATATAATGATCTAAAATGAGTTAGTAGCAAATTAAAAGAGTGCAATATTAAAATTTTAAAATTTGCATGAAAAAGAGCTATTGTATAAACTTAACAACACAAGGGCAATCGCTCAACTTTCTTTATCAAATTAGGCACATGTTCAATCTTTGTCCACTGCATTGACCGATTCACGGCTAGGAAGAATGCACGTTAAGTCTAAGTTTCATTGCTTTTTGGTGAAGACCAAGTCCTTATTTCTTACATTTGAAGCCCGTTACTAAATCGTACCTTTGTCCATTGTAGTCCTTGTAAGGTCATGACATTGGGTGACACAATGCTCCAAGAATAGAGTTTTTTTCAATTTTATGATAGTCTATATGACAAGCATGGATATTCACAGAGTTTTCATTAAAAATATACATATCTATTTCATTTTTTAAGGAATTTTTTTTTTAAAATGCTTCCTCTGTGGTGTCTTGTTTTTAGCACTGGGTATTTTTTATAAATTCATATTTTTTTTTGGTTGGTGGTATGGACGAGCAAAACAACTCTAGGAAGTTAGAACGGCCATATCTTTCTCAAAACTTGCTTGTATTCAACAATTAATTATTTTTATCATAAACATCTTTTTAAATTCAAATGTAAGCACCAAAATTTATGGCCTAAGCTTTTACCATATGCAAGAATTGAATATTTTTTGGCATTAGATTGATTTTTGTTTTAGTTGTATTCAATACTTCATCTTCCTAAAAATAATTATATCTTGATGGATGATGTGAAGAATATGAATCTGATGACATCAAAATGAGCTCTAAACTACCAAGATTGTGAACACTTTGAGCATTTGAAGGTTTATATGATTCATCATAAATGAAAAGCTTCTGTTGACAAGGCATGTACCAATGCCAAAGGTTCACCAACATATTAGGACTTATTGCTATCTTATTTACTCGGACATTGGATTTAAGAAAATGGTTTGTTGCATCTTTTGAAAAGTTTTTCATATTCCTTTTCATAAAAGATATACTATTTTTCTAAAATAAAACATTTATCTGTGTAAAAAGTTTTAAGTAAATGGAAGCGATGGATTGTTGCTTTCATCTATTTCACTAATTTCTAAAGGACAATTGGTCTAGAATGAGTTATTTTGAGATGTTGGGCAAGATCATATGATGTCAACATTGAATGTAATTTTTGAAGAAATAAATCAAACATAGAAATTTGCAAGAGCTTGGCGGAGATATCATTTTTTTCTCACTAGGCATTAAATTATTTATTTACAATGCTAAAAGTGGTATTTTTTCTACTTCTTGGGCAACTCCAAATATTGCTACAACCTTCTACTACCTTTGAAATATTTTTACAAGGGAAAAAGAATGATTTCCTTTGAGATTGTGAAAAATTAATAAATCTTTTTAGTAGGAAAATTTCATTCCATCATGTATCAAAGTTTTCTCATTTTTTTGCTTAGGATGCAAAAAAACTTTTCTTCAACACATATGAGATAAAGATTTATTTCTTTTAAAAAAAAATGTTTTTTCAACTTCAAGAATAGACATAAGGCTTTCTTTTGCTGAACATATTTACATACTATAAAAAGTCTAAGGTAACATAAAAATAAAATGAGTATTAGCAATAACATGAACTTATCTTTGTTCTAGAATTTTTCTACAAAGCTCTATTCCTTTGCAAACACTAAATTTTGGTGCACAAAAAATCAACATTAGTAAGTAACATCATGTAAACCATATCAGTATAAAATCTTTAACTTCTTTAATACAAAAATTTGACACAAAGCAAAGTCAAACTCTGCTTATCCTATTAAAACATGATAGGAATTTTTTATTGAGAAAAAAAATGCTTTTTAATTCAAATTTCTTTCAATCCGTACATTGAAATGTAATAAGATATTTTATGCTTAATTTTCAAGTAATACTAAGTAAGATATTACGGTTGGAGATGTAAAGAAGACAATTATTTTTCTTTTCATGGAGATGTAAAGAACTCTACTGATGTGACACGCCACATCACTATTTTCCGGGTCCATGTTAGACGCCACATCAACGTATGGTAGGACTACGTCATATTCCACATCACCATTGAAGAGGATGAAATTCCTAGCCCTGTGGCATTGTCCATCGTTCTATAGCTCAAGTATTGTCGACGTGGCACCCAATTGGCACCATTTTCAGCCTCCAAAAATCACCAAAAATTGTTCGTGTTACACGGATGTCTATGCGTTTTTTGATGATATCCCTACGCATTACTGTACATCATTCATGTTAGTACGTATGAGGGATGTAAATTCAGATCTCTACATGTCTCTCTAGACATGACTAAAGACCTCATAAAAAACGCCGGTTTCTTGCAATGACAGTAGTAATAGATGTAGAACTTGCTGATGGTTGTAGATTTTGTGTTGTTCTATATGTGCTTGTGAGATGAAGGGTGTAGAGGATAAGCACCATAGGTAAAGGCGTAATTTTCTGCATGTTGCACATTGTAAGTTGTAATAATGTTATCTCATCCGCTTCTAAGTGCTTGAAAATGGTTTTATGTATTAGCGCCAAGGTTTGGCACCTTTCAAAACAACGGACTTTGTTACTAGACATACACTTGTATGTCACTGTTTTGCATAGTGAAAAATTTGCATTAAATATGGAGAAAATAACTAATTACAATGTTTTTAATTTTATTTTTAAAACCAAACCTCGCGCTATTGTCCTTATTATTTCACTAATCACCTTATATTGGTGTTGTTAATGAAGCCATATGTCACCCCTTAATTAAAGAATGTCAACCATAAATGACTTCAACATCAAAATAATACCAAATGTAACGAGATCATTAGAAGAGTATTTAGAATTGATATACAAATAAAAGATGTAAATTTGGGACTTTTAGATTCTATCTATTTAGATGAATTTCATTGTAATTGTTTGAAACTTAAAAAAATATTTCTCTGAGTTTTTTTTCTTACAAATAAAAAACACCATTATTTGATTGAAATTCATTACAATTAAAAATAAATGATCTACTCTTGACATGCAAATATTTTGAAATTTTTACATGAATCTATACCCTCAATTTTTTACAAAACAATTTTTACAAATCTTCTCTGATCATAGTTTCTTTTGGAATATTACTTTAAAAAAAAATGCAATAGATTGACAACAACTCCAACCGTCATACATAACAATGACTTAACAAAAAATATTTTAAAATAAATATCAAAATGGAAAGGCACATGAAGAAGATCGATGTGACATCAACCCAACCCCACTCGATAAGACTCTCAGCGCCTAACTTAGAAATTCAACTTGCAAACAACAAAAAATAAAATAAAACACAAAACCCAACCACGCCAAGCTGCACCTGGAAACAGCGGCCCCCACAAACCCGGCCCCCAATATAATGAACGGCCCCGATATCCCCCTCCCCATCGGCCCCCCGATCCGACGGCTGGCAAGTGGCCATGGAGTGGTACAAGAGCACCCCCGAGTCCCAAGGCGATGCGTCTGTTGCGTGCTGCGTTGCATCCCCGAGAACGAGATACTCACTAGACCTGCCTGCATCGAGACGGAGGCTGAGACTAAGACTGCCACTGCGACTGCGATGCAGGCGGTGAACGGGATCGCTGCTAAGCTGATGTCGCTCACTACGGAGCCCAGCTACAAGTTTCTCATCTACGGGCGCACCGGGTGGCTCGGGGGCCTGCTGGGGAAGCTGTGCGAGAAGCAGGGCATCGCGTACGAGTATGGATCTGGGCGCTTGGAGAACAGGAGCTCGCTGGAGGCGGACGTGGCCGCGGTGAAGCCCACGCATGTGTTTAACGCCGCGGGCGTCACCGGGCGGCCCAATGTGGACTGGTGCGAGAGCCACAAGGTGGAGACGATCCGCGCCAATGTGGTGGGCACTCTGACTCTGGCCGATGTGTGCAAGCAGAACGGGCTGGTGTTGATGAACTACGCGACGGGATGCATCTTCGAGTACGACGAGAAGCACCCGCTGGGTAGCGGTGTGGGATTCAAGGAGGAGGACACGCCCAACTTCGCTGGGTCGTACTACTCGAAGACCAAGGCCATGGTGGGTGATGTGCAATGTGGGATTGTTGGTTGAATTTGGGTCGGTTTGGGAATGTTGGTGGATGTGGTGGTGTTGGGATTGGAAGGGGTCGGCAATGTGAGGATGTATGCAATGTGGGTTAGCTGATTGTGGGGGACTGCGTTGTGGGGGGGTGTAGGTGGAGGACCTGTTGAAGGAGTTCGACAACGTGTGCACGCTGCGAGTGCGGATGCCGATCTCGTCGGACCTGCAGAACCCGCGGAACTTCATCTCGAAGATCGTGCGGTACCAGAAGATCGTGAACATTCCGAACAGCATGACGATTTTGGACGAGCTGCTGCCGATCTCGATCGAGATGGCGAAGCGGAACCTGACGGGGATCTGGAACTTCACGAACCCGGGCGTGGTGAGCCATAACGAGATCATGGAGATGTACAAGGAGTACATCGACCCGGAGCTGTCGTGGGTGAACTTCACGATCGAGGAGCAGGCGAAGGTGATCGTGGCAGCTCGGAGCAACAACGAGATGGACGCATCGAAGTTGGCGAAGGAGTTTCCGGAGATGCTGGGGATCAAGGAGTCGCTGAAGAAGTTCGTGTTCGAGCCCAACAGGAAGACCCCCGCCAAGTAGAGCTACGATACGGATTTCAACATTAGTTTTTATGTAGTACAATATTCTGGTACGTTATAGTTGTGGAGCAATTTTTCTGGATGCAGGCGATTCTTTAAATAAGGATTACATATTTGTAAAGGCCTACTATTTGAGCGTTGAGACCTTGTTCGAAAATGGATGACATGAGATCTCTCTGGTAATTGCTTGTAGGTTTTCGGCTCGGTGGATGGTCTGGATATATTGTGCACTAGATTATTTTGATTGTCATGTGGCCTGTAATCACTTTTGTCATTGTACATTTCGCTATTTGGTTGTCAGGATCAGACTTTTAGTGTATGTTTAGGTCGTCCTCTTGTTTGTTCAACTAGTTCTGGACACATGATACATTAGTTCTGGCTTGATACATTAGAGTTTCAGAGATCTCTGCAGTATTGCCAGAGACAATTATTTGTTTTTTCACATGGTCTTGGCCTGTCTCATGGCTGTTAGTGTATGCTTTCTGCTGTTTTGTGAGCTAACTTAGTTAAGATCATTGTGTCTGTAATTAGTTTTAGGTCGTCCTCTAACTTGGTTTAGGTTCGGGCCTGGTATGGCGGAGTCTCGGAGCACTCTTGACCACATTGGTTAGTGACAACGGTTACTCCATTATTGGTTACAGTCGGCAGTGTAGGTCTACTCTGTTCACTTTGTCAGGTTGGATAAACCGCTTGGTTGGAAATGAGGTTTGTGCAAGCTATTCATGAGCTGGTAGGTGGGTGTTTCTGCCTTCTCTTCTGGTTCTTGTAGGATGTGGAAGTTTCTTATTTATTTCTCGTTGGAAATAGTTTTTGTGTTGTGAAAGATGTTACCCTTTAATGTGTCTTATTCCACAATCATGTGTCATGTTTTTGAATGTTAATAAACGTGATTTTGAAAGAGATGGTGTTATTTAAATAATTACTCATAGAAATTAAAGACTTATATCTTGAATTGGGACATACTATTTGATACAGACCTTATTTTTTCACATCTATTTATGAAAAAAAATTAAAAATTTTGGAACTTTGTTTTAGTAACCATATTTCATTTCTAAATCTAATGAATGGAGTTATGTTTTTAATTTTTTTTCAAAATTGATATTATTGGTTATCTTGTCATTTGTAAGAGAATTTTAATTTACACTCCAAAGAGATGGTTCTGATTGTTGTTGAGTAAATGTGGGTGGTTTTACCACTTTATTTATGACGATTTCTTCTTTTTGTTTCCTTATTGCCTATAATAAATTAAATAAAGATGTTAAGAACTACATAAAGTCATTGGCCTTTATGTAACCTTTTTGAAATTTCTGTCATAACATCCACTAAGATGTAATTTGCAATATGATATGATGGGAAATTATCTGGGAAATATACTCAAAGACAACCAAACAAAATTTAATCTAACAATTATAAAATGTTTTTTCGGTGTTGCTAAGGAATTTGTACTCAAACAAAAGGACTATGAATGATATAAAGTAAATTCAAAGTGGTATCTTAGAAAGCTTTCATTGGTGCGCCATATTGTATTTTCTCCAAATATCCTTTTTGACAAAAAAAATTCTTGAACAATCTAAATTTTATGGTAGCTTGTAATATAAAATTGAGACTAAGATAACAAGACTGACATGCATGAGTTAAGGGTTTTGAGCATATTTTCTATTTACAAAATTTCCAGAATATAGTAGACTAGATTAGCAAAAGAAAATTACTCGTAATGCACTTTAAAATGCATTATTTGGACATTGTTTGAATAAATTATGAATTTTTGAAGAATTTACTATAAAGACATCTAATGCCGACCTTGGGGTATGATGTTCGAAAGTGGTACATCCTTCAAATCATATCTATTCACTTCCCTAGATTTTCCAAGATTTGAGAAAGAACACTTATAGGCATGAGGACACTTATGGGTGTTGTTATCTTAACCCCTAAAATTCTAGGCCCATTTTTGCCAATTTCCACCTCTAAAACACTGATTTTAAAAAAAAATCCCAAAAAAATCCAAAAATACAAAAATCACCTTTTAATCAAAAGATGTTGTATTTCACATTGAAGACAAGGCATGGTGAAATTTTCAGAATTGTTAACCGTACGGATTTCAAGATAATAAAAGTCAATTTATTTTATTTTATTTTTTGCCACATGCTCGAATGTGTTCGTTCACTTTGAAATTCAATAACTAAAGTTCTATGTGCAACCAAAATTGAAAAATTACATGTATATGTAGGGCTTCAAGTTGAGATTATGCCAAAAAAAAAGGGCTTCGGAAAAAAAAAACCAAGAACAATTTCAAAGTTTGATAAGGCTGATATGGTATGATGAAATGTGGTCACAGTCTGATGAGTTGGCCACAGTCTGATGGGATGGTGGACATGCATGGATGGGTGGTATGTTCATAAGTTGAGATTATTGCAAAAAAAATAAAGCCCAACATACACCTGGGCACTGACGCATTAAAATGCTGCCGCATTATTCATTGGTCAGAATTTACAACATCATTATCAGAACCTGCCCAGTTGGTTGCAGTCAACTTTGATTATGTCTTGTAATCACAAAAAAGAACCAAATGCAATGAAATAAAGTACCTCCAATAGAGTATGATTTATTGAATCTACAATAAAAAGGGCGTCAAAAAATATTAAAAATTCTAACTGTGACAACCTATCCAAAGTTCCTGCAACCCACTTTGGGTTTTGTGGAAGTTTAGGGGTTAATAATTTCTTGGAATTTAACTTATCTTCTTGGAACCTTGTAGAAGCAACAATTTTAAATACTGAATAGGTGTGCTAGCAATGTATTCAAATGTGGTGATTCTGGGTCACTCACACATTCAATTGTGATCATGCACTTTGTTGTGTAGTTGGCAAGCAATTTTGCTAGAGGTAGTTGATTCCTTAAACAGAAGATCGTTGTAATGGCTTGTTTCAAGTGATGGAAATTTTCCATTTGATATCAAGCTCTTCCTCACACTTGCATGTAATGTATTCTTTCCTGGTGAAGAACAGAAGAACATGGTGGAGTTTATGGTCGAGTTTGTGTTGCAACAGCTAATTGTTAACGTGGGTCCTTTCAACACTAATAGCAAATGTGTCGCTCCTAACTGGCGTTAGAGGTGCTCATCACTCAAGTTCACCACTACAAACAAATAAAAGTGACACTTTTCCTGTTTTTCCATCAGTCAGAAGCGTCGATTCTGCTTCCAGTGCAAGGCTTTGCATAGGATATGTATCACACAGTTCAACATGTATGTTTATACGTTACTTAAACGATCAAGTTGTGAATATGGCCTCCAACGTAGCCAATTCAAGGCTAGGTAGGAAATGTAGTTGGTGCTAGTTTTTCAGTTAGATTTGACTCGATTTTCAACCCATGGTTGAAATAGATAACTCATCCGCCCGGGGATTGACGTGAAGCACAAAAATCTTGGAGCTTTATTTGTTCGCACTTGAGGTCTTGGACTCTGATTGGAAACCTGTTGAATCATTGAGTCGATTTCTGGGGAAAGATTAGTTTCATGGATCTGGCAACAACCTGTAGAATCAATGTGTCCGTCACAGCTTTCAACACATTCCTTGGACACAAAATGAAGAATTGGCTCTTGAGTCCTTTGTTGTGTCTTAGGTATTCACTGTCCTAGGTAGTATCTGCACATCCAACCTTGCTGGGCAGGTGTCATCTATGAGCACAATTATACATTTTTTTTTTTTTTTTTGGAGCAAATGAAGAGAATTTCATTGCAAACGAGAAAGAACAACCCTCATCAGGCCGAGGCCCAGGGCAAAAGGACCGAAGGACTTCTGGACTAAAACAATTGCAGTCTACAACCAGTTCATGATGACTCCTCTAGGGGGAAGCAAATTCCACTTAACCTGCAGCTCATTCCTAATACCTAAGATGCTTCGACACATCCATACTGAGTCAAAGCCTTTCAAGATGCTGTGGGCCATTGCAAGGCTGTCAGCTCGCTGAACTGCTATCAGAGTTTTCTTCCATGCGATTCTCCCGTAGTCTAAAATGGCCTCCCATAAGAATTCCCTACATCTGGGGTCAGGCCAGCAAGCGCCTTCAAACACCTTGGCATTTCTGCTAAGCCAAATGCACCACAGGCCGACTCCCCTCAGCAGGGACCACAACCTGATAAGCCCATTCTTGCGCAACCTCACTGGTTGGCCAAACAAACATTGATGAAAAGTGAAACGTTGAGGAGGATTGAGGTTTCTCCTCCCTTTCAACAAGATGTGTATGATGTAAAAGCAGTAATGCCATATCCCTTTAGCATGCCTACATTCGTAAAAACAGTGAGTGTAGGATTCAATGCTATGGGAGTCACATAGCTTACATTCCTGGTCCACCTCTGGGTTGAATTTGCCTCTCCAAGCGTTGGTTGCGACAGCTTGGTGCCAGAGGGACCACATGAATGCTGCTTCCTTCTTAGCCCTGCTCACAATTATACATTTGACATATTGAGCCATTCTTGATATGAATACTGTCGGTAATTGAATTGCCGCAACAAAAGAGCACGAGGTTCTTAGAATTGAAAATCTGAATCATTACTAGAAGAAGGTCACCGAATGAACTAAATCAACAACCATTACTAGTAAAAGGTCACCAAATCAGCAACCAGTAGGAATTATATCTCATCTGTGAAGCGTCATTGCAACAGCTAGAGATCATACTTCACAGTTCCATTCCATTGCAAACCTGGCTATTGAGTTACACAACACATTGACATTCAGACCTATCTTCAAGAGATGCCTCATTGAAACCGGGTACAACTATATAAAGCGGCGATGGGCCTATGTCATTTCTAACCCTAATGTTGTGAGGGCTCCCACCTCCATTGTAGCTTTCTTCCAATCACAAGAGTAGTCAAGCTTTTTTTGACCTCCGAATAGAGTAACCCTAAGTAGTTCAGATCTACACTCTGGACTTCCGCATGAAGCTACAATAAAGCATATCAATTTGCCTTTCAAGCGGAAGTCCAGAGTGTAACTTTATCTGTATAAATCGTAGGCTTAATTTTAAAGTAAAATAATAATGAATTGTTGTTCAGAATTTTGAATTTTCCTAAATTTTTATTTGGAGGGATTTGGAAAATTAAGTTAGAGAGGACGTTTTTAGAAAGAAAAAAAATATAGTGGTTCTAAAGCAAACATTTTTTAAATATTTTGGCAAAGAAAGGGTTTGAAAGTTAGAATAACACAAGAAGAAATAACGAAGGTGAATAGAAAATTAACCCTTAACTATCCTTAAAACCCAAAATGGGTTATTGCAAATTCGGGCAGCCTAGATGGGGAGGTTAAAAGTAATATTTTTTTTCAAGATTTTTACTGGATGCTCCCTTTATGGTAAGGTCTATGTAGTAAAAAATTTGAAGCCAAATTCCAATTTTAGAACCTTCATCTAGAAATTTTAGGTTTCAAGTCGAAAACGGGCAGTCTAAAATTAGGTCTTTTTAAAAAAACAAAAATTGAAATATTTTCATAACCAAATCAATACTCAAGTTCCATAGTGACTTAAGTCAAAAAGTTTACCAATTTTATAAGGGCAGCCTCCAAAACTTACAAAGACAAGCTTCACAGTTTTTAGTAATTTTTGAATTTTTCCTTTAAAAATTTGTCAAAATTCGAGATTTTTGAACTTTTTTAAAAAAAATTCCCCAAAAATCAAAAATTTATAAAGGTACCTACTCACCGTTCACTTTTTCTTAAGCTCACAAATTGTTTTTGTAATGCATGTTTTACTATTTTGTCAATTTTATACCTTCTTATGGAAAATAATTTTTATGAAGGTCTAAAAAGCGTTTTTTTGGCCTAAAATTTCGCATGTGCATACCTAACCTAGTTAGCTACATGGAAAAAAATATGACCAAAATTTTTGAAGTAATAATCATTAAGTCTCCCTTTTGCCCATTTGCACCATGCCTCTCGGCCAAGGCCCAAAAAAATATCTGCTGAAACTTTGAACACTACGATCTCACTAATGAAAAACATCCAACGGTTGAAATTTGGATCAGTTCTTCCAAGCAGGGTTAGGTACAAGATCTTACGGTTGAAATTCCAAAAAAAGTTTAAAAATTTGTTTCATATCCTCGGGAGGGCATAGTGGTAAAAAATCGCAGTTTTGAGGATTCAAGCTTTCAAAAACACAAGGAAATTTAGGGGTTAAGTCAATTTCAAAGATATAAATGAACACATTTTTTGAAAAATAAAATTTTTATCAACTTAATAAAAATATTTTATTTTATTTCTTTATGGTTCTTCTCTTTTATTGCAATGTATCTTGTGTTTTTATCATATATCTCATTTTTTAACATTTTTTGTTCCTTTTTAGACTGTCTACGTTGTTGTACCAAAACACTAAGTGCAACCATTTGCCTTTAGTTTTTCACAAATTGTTTGAATTACTTTTTGTTTTAAAATTAATACTAATCCAATTTGAGTAAATCCATTTTTTTTTTGTATAATAATATATCTTAGAGGAATAACATAATATATTGTACCTTGTAGAGGTTTTATATATATTCCACTCTGAAAATGAAAATTCTCCTCTTTGACCTACATTATTATAAGATTGAAACCATATTATAAAACCGTTGAGTGTGTCACATAAATCAATATTAAGAACCACATAATGATTTTGGATTACGGACAAGAGTGAAAATGGCAAGAAGAGTATCATCTTGGAAGCAATTGCAAGATCTTGGAAGCAAGCACTTTTTGGAATACATGGTGGCAATAAGGACATCAATGTACTTAATTGATCACCTTGTGTTGCTGATTTATTAAGATTTAATTCAGATGAGTTCAGATGAACACCTATGCAATTCAGATGAAAACCTATGGCAAGTTGAAGGTCAGTCACGTAGATACTAATAATACTATAAATTTAAGTATAATAAAGAACATAAATATAGATTATTAATACATATATTTGTACCCACATTACATCTTCGATAATATGATATCTTTAGTATTTTGGACAACATAAGTCAACTTTTTTTGTATTTACTTTAGTTAATCGAACCTTAAAATTTGAGAATCCTTTGAGAAAAATTGCAATTTTATTTATTTTATTAATTCATTTGTAACAAATTTCAATACTGTACTTCCTTGTTCGCTAATTTTTTTGAATCTCGAGATCACAGAATTTGAAGGAAATTCAAAAGCCAAGAGAAGGTTTTGTTTTATTTGATTATGAAAGTAGATTTAGCTTGAATTTAATTACAGAACCCAATGTGTGTACTGAAACTTCTGAAAATTCCATATTAAAAGAAAAAGACATTTTGCATTCAATTTGACTCTAAATTTTATTATCATTTTCAATACCTTTATTAACTATGAGACAGCTCTATATTTAAAAATAGTTGTATAATTTATTTAATGAGAGATCAAGATACTCTCTTCTTTTAAAATCTTAAATTTGGTATCATGGTTTTATTTTTATACTTTTAAAGTAATTTTATTTTATTTTATTTTATTTTATTTTTTTCAGTTGTTGAGAAATTTCAAATTGTGATTTTTTGGAAAAAAAAATTAAATATTTTAAAATTTTTAAAATTTTTTTTTGCTCTGAAAGTCAAATCTTCATTTATTTTTATTTTTAAACCTATTGTTCACATAAACTAAAGATAATTCTAAATCCAAATTGTATTATAGTTTTAAATATGTAATTTTATTATATATATATATATATATATATATATATATATATATATATATTAAAAAACTTCTTTTTATTTTTATTAGCTTGGATATAGTACATAAAGACGTTTGATTTGTTGAAATTATACTATTCTTGTTGATAGTAGAAGAATATATATCTCTTGACTTTATTTGATTTCAAGTTATATATTTTTGAATTGATCATTCATAATATATTTTTCCATATATGAATATATTTTACACAGACATTTGAAAGGTTTGATAACATTTATTTTAACACCGTATTTGATAATTGATTTTTTTTTATTAATATACTTCATTATCATATATATTTCATCAAAACATATTTTATAAAATCATATTTCAGATTTCAACTTTCATATTTGTATCTTCAACTCTTATTTTTGGACCTTTAATTTTTATTTATAGAAATCCGTAGATTTTGGCCTACGTACCAAATGTCTATTTATGATCTTTGATTTTCCATTTATAATTTTCAATCTATCATTTACAGTTTTTAGTTTTTCATTTATGATTTTTAATTTTTCATTTATGATTTTAAATCTATCATCTATGAATTTCAAAGATAAATGACTCTAAGAATTAATATGTTTACAAATTTCCAATTCTAGTTCTAGTTTTTGACATTATATTTTTAAAATCTTAATAGTCAATAAAATTTTGAGTAATTACTTCACTTTAGTGTCTTCCAACTCCGACGTCCTTCCTTCAATGTTTTATGACTCCAACTTCACGTTGGAGACTCTTCAATATCCCTTTCTTTGAAACAAGTTTGCCCTTCTCCTTCACTTCAGAGGTCTCTATCTATGTTTTTTGCCCATCTTCTACTTGTCTTCAAAAATTTTCATTTTTCCTTTTGCTCATTGATTTCAAAAGTCTCCTTCCTATTCTTTTACAATTCACTCATCTCACATACGATTGTTTCCAACTTGTAGAAAATGCAATAATAAGAGTTTATGAGAGGTGAAGACAATCATGAGAATAGAAAGCAACGCTAAGAAGAATCAACAACACCAAGAGATGATGACAACACTAAGAGAAGATGGCAACACTAAGAGGAGATGGCAACACATAGAAAACAAATGAAATCACTTGAAAAGGTGTTAATCTGTAGAGAAGGTGCTCAATTTATATTCGAGAAGGAAGAAGCCCTTTTAAGAAGAATTCAAGAAAAGGATGCCTTGGAGGAAAATGCTCAAAATGCTTTTTCAATGAAGGTAAGCTGGGCAGAAGTTTAGAAGAATAAGTCATGTGTAATTAGTGTCTTAGAATTTGTAGCAAGATAATAAACTTGGATAGTGTGCATTCTACTCCAAATTAGACTTTTTCGGGTAGGGCACTCAGCTCCCATCCAACCCCTCCCCTCAATAGACTCCTTCAAGAGTGCCTCTAAGGTATACACAACTATAATCGATCATTTAAGCATTTCAGCGTAGTATATCTTAGGTTATCAAGAAGAAGTTATTTTTTATGCGTAGGAAAATAAGGTTCGTGAAGAATGATTTTTTTTTTTTTGGAAATTAATTAAGTAAAATTAATTACTAAATTTTTTTTGTTTAAAAGATGGTCAGAATCCATAACCAACATATGGCTTCAGCCATGACCGACAACAACAAGAGTAGTGAACAAACATAAGACTATTTATTTCCGTAACAGTCAGAGAGGCATTCTAAGGTGGTTACCCCATCACCAACTGGCTCCTTTCACCAATAGCTAGGCCTTATTATCCGCAATCAATGCTCTAATGGTTTTGGTTGTAGCATGAGTTCCAGTTGGTAATGGACTCTCTCTTGTTGGTTTTAGTAAATATAAGCATGGTTATGGATTTGTTGTTGTTGGTTTAAGCATCTTTAATACACAAAAGAGGAGTACCTTTATGATGTGAATGGGATGGGTCATACTGCAACTCTGAAAATTTACAACTAATTCATTCTTCATCCAAAAATTTTGTTTCAACTTGTGTTGGAATTCATTTCTTCTTACCTACCTCTAAAAAATAACAACACTAAATAATATCAATGCCTCATATCTGTATTTCTTATTGAGTTGGAAATAGGGTAACCACCTTATTGGAGGACGCATCTTAAATCTTTTGTTTGTCAATTATCGGCTTCTGGTTTTCCATTGGTCAGCAACCAAGAAGTCTACTAATATGCAATGGGTGCGTTATCGGTTATAGGTGTGTATACTTTATTATCCAGATCAAGGGTTTATTTGGAGGGACTGCGGTGCAAATGCTTATAATCAACATCATGTTATATAAGGTAGAAGGCTCGAGAACAGTTCGGGCATTAAGAACCGCCCACTAGATGGGTGTGAAATGGACATGAGTTGGTTCTGAAATTGACTAGTACAGTTAGTGAATGAACCAAGGAAAAAAGGAAATGAGCCAATCATTCTCTTTGTTTTTCCCATTTTTATTTAGAATTGCAAGTGAACAGTTTATGAAAGACCTATTAGCTCAAATAGCACCCTCTAGGCTAAGGTCTTTAAAAAAATATATCTAATTCAGGGAGACTCAGAAATTTTGCGTTTAAAATTTCCACTCAACTGTTCTCAAATTATCTTCCAACCAAAAATATAATCTGAAATTTCCCATTGACAGATTTCTTCACAGAGGGCAAAAGCTCCTTAAGATAGTGGTTGCCAAAACCGACATGCTCCAAAAACCGACCAGTAGCCTTCACCTAGCCTGTTCCTGAAACTGTGCAAAAGCATTCTAATTCCGTCCATGGCTGCAGAAATTGAGTGCTTGTGATTGGTGCAGAAACGTCCTATTCTCAGAATCCAAGTGGTCATATTAACCATGACTCTATGGGCGGTTAGTGGCCCCCCTAGGGCTGAACACTCAAAAATTCATAGGAAATTGTAGACTTACTCAAAAAATGATTTTTTTTTTGGGATGGCTTTGCACTAGCTTTGCACTCCATCCAAAAATTATAAACTTTTTCCACTACTGTTCCAAATGAGCAAACCTCAAATTTGGACGGTTTTTGGTACCACTACCTTAGATGGTCCATTTCCGAGCCTCTACCTTAGGGTCTGGATTTGAATAAATGTCTAGATCTAAATCACCTCATAAATGTGACAAAGTCATTGAACAATTATTTCTGTAGGTTGCATTCTCTTAAAGTGCAACTTTGCAGTTTTAAGGCTTCAAGTACTTTCCATATCCAATTATATCATGATGTGTTGATAGTGAAATTAATTTATTTTTTGAGATTATACTTTTTTCAACACATGAATCACATTTTCCATCTGTAATTAGCATTAGGTTTAGTGTTCAAAAAACCTCTGAAAGTTTGAACCACAGTGAGCCTTGTGGTGAGTCTCCCATAAATTATTAGAGACAGTCTTAATTCATGTCGGTCTCCTCCAAAGATCAAAGTTTCTCTCTTTGAGATGACATGATGCGAGAGCTTTTGAATGGTAATAGCAGCACTCATTTGTTGATTTTTTGTATTGAGAACAATCTTTAGGCTTTAAATTGCGATGGCAAACATTTAGCCTAACAAATTTCAGGTTCAAATACATAAGGGGTGAAAAAGGAGCTTGAGAGTCTTAAGGCTTGCATTCTTTTATGAATCCTAGTAATTTTAATGGTCTCTGTATCTAAGGTAGAACCGCCTATTGGCGAACAACATCCCATAGCCATACCTTAAAAATACATGTATTCACAAGCAATGCATCACCTATTTCTGTACAAGCAAGATTCTATTCCTAAAACAAATCCAACACAAGGCATTCATTGATTGGCACAAGTCACCAAAAGGTGAGTTGTCTTTGTGCACGGTTTTAGGAGGGGTCTATGTACACAAATAGGTGTCTAGCCATACAAAACTTTGAAAATTCATAACTTATTCATATAGAATGAAAAAAATATAATTTCACTTCCATTCTCATATCCTAGTATTTGCTAATATGTAGAAAAAAATTCAGCCCATGCACAACTTTGCATCAAGGATATTTTCTCAAGTGTTCAAAAATAGGTGGTTCTAACTTCTACCTTATGCTGATTGTCACTATCTTTTAGTTCTATGGAAAGTTGACTAGAAATTACTAGAAATTAGGGAATTGGAAATTTTATCGTTCAATGCACTGCTTTAAAGTTCAAAGCCGATGCAATATTTATAATGAAAATTTTGATGGCTCAAGTGAGCATCCGCAGGTGGTTTCTGATACTATCTTTATACGTATGGTTATTGATGAAGTAAAGCTACAGTAACCTTTAAAGATCTGTAGAAGGTTGTGCTTGTTGTTTGCATTGTTTGGATGAGTCATGATTCATGAATTGTAAGAATTCTCAAGAACATACATTGTTAACCTCAATTACTGAGGTAGCATGAATTGCTTTTTAAAACAGATTCAAACCCAACCTGCAAAACAAACCTTTGTAAAAGCAATTGCAGGAGTACAGACTCAATACTCAATGATGCAATCTGAATATCTAATATGCAAAGTCTGATACTCTTTACCAATTATGGAGTAAGCCAAGTGCCACATACTGCAATGAAAAGGTTCCAAGAGGTTCTGTTAAGTTTAATACTTGTCAAGTTGTTTGTTAAGATGTTATCACAGTACATAGTATAAAGTCCTCATGAAACGAATATTGACGTTTCAGGGATCATGTTTTCCACCTATTCTATGGACCACTACTAGTAATTCCTTCAAACAAATTCAATCTTTCTCAAACTTTCTTTTCCATTGTCATGAAAAGCTTTGAAGTTCCTTAAAAACAAATCCATTGATAAATGCTTTTATAATACTATTGGACTCTACTCTAGTAATCAAAACACATTGTCACTAGCTAAGACTACTAGGCTCCTTTGAAGTCTATCATCATATCTCTACTATCTACAAAATATACTAACCTTCATTGAGCACGTTGAATATTGTTGGAATAGTTATAGGTTGTAGCTCTCCACCATGTACGTCTAGCACATGTTTATGTCCATGAAGATATACTCTAAGATAAGAAATTCATATTATTCTTGCATAATAATAGTGACTCAATCTATTTGTTGATTCTTTGTTTTAAATTCAAGCTTTTATACAGACAAATGAATCACTATTCATGAAACATTGATACAGTCATTTTAATTGCACACAAAATCTACAATACTTGAGTTGAAGCTCATTGATTGAACCACATATACTCAAAGTACAGTACATGATATGTGCTATTTAAATGATAGCTCAAGAATGTTCAAATGAAGAGAGATTCATAAGTCAGTACAGTAAACTTGAATTTAAAACAAAGAATCAACAATTCAATCGAAGCACAGTTATCATGCAGAAATAACATGGATTTCTCTTTTCTTAGAAATGCAATGCACTGGAATCATGATGATGTTTTGGAAAACATCAGCCATGAAGAAAACTATATTATAGACACAAAATTAAGACTGGGACCTGATTCAAGTTAACTGCAGGCTTCTCTACAAACTGATCATAACCCTCTACAAACTGCAAACTGATCATAAGCTTCAACTGATTCAAAGACAAACAAGTATTCCACTTTGTCTGCAGAACAGCTCAAGTAACTTGCCCAACAATGCCCAAGTCTAGCTGAATTACTTCTACTGTAATTAAATACTGGGGTTTAGAATCCCTGATACTGTTCTATTATACTGTTAGGTCGGTAACTATCCAAAGGAATCTCTAACGCTTGCTGCATCGTGCGTTTGTTAGAGTTTGATCGACTTAACACAATCGCTGCCCAACCATTCAGACTCAAAGCACTTAAGAAACACAGGCAAAACGTGTTGACAAGATTGGGGCCTTGGAAGTTTAGGATATTCTCATTCCTGGGTCGTTCCGCTCTCCGGTTGATCCTGATCATGCAACAGGGAGTCGAAGTAGGAGGAGCCCAACTCATCTTGAATGTCGGAGAGGAGCTCTCTGACATTTATCACTTCGTTGGCATCGCGATCCTCTAACGTCTCTTCAATCTGCTCGCGGACATTCTTTCCCATCTGGTCCTCGATCGCAGAAAGCAGTTCCTTCAGGTTTGTCCATTCCGGGAGATCGTCCAAAGCCTCAAACAGCTCGTCCGCCATCTTTGTTGTTTAACCTTGTGATACGGGTAAGTATGATGCAAAACTTTCAACTCCGAGCTAACCCTTGATTGGGGTATCAGACTGTATCCTTTCGGCTTGAGCCTTGCGCCAGCGGCCTAGTCTGGATCACCACTTACTTGGGGAACAATCAACTGATAGTAAGACAAGCTTGACAAGCACTTTCTAATCCGGCGTTCTATTCAAGCATTTTCTACCCCTGTACTACACTCGGCGCGACCAACACAACAAACTTGTGATAATTTGGTTCGGTTCACTCGCTGTAGCATGACTACCACACACATTAGCCTGGATGAAGCATAGGTAAGATGGAAAGAATTCTAGAGATGGAACGGATCCAGACAAAGCAACGCTAGCAACTGTGTGTTCTTAGTTCATAAAACCAATTTGAGCAAGATACATGTTCGAACCTAGCAGCGATCAATTTCTTGAAAGTCGAGAGAAGTACTTTTCCCACCGGCCTCACACCTGCTAGCTTCAAGTCTGCACTGGAGCTCAGTCAGGGTTGAGACGAACGTCAAAACGAACTCAACAGGGTGGATACAGCAAAGTGAACCTTGTCTGCCTTGGAACGATCGACTTCTATCACTAGTACAACAGCTGCCTGAGATTGCAGGCGTGGGCACACTGCTTTATATTGTCCTGCCTGGGGAGTCTGGACCAATCAGGGGCGTGTACTGGAGCCGGCACTGTTCATCGTCGCTAAGCTCCAGGGACCTCGCAAGCCTTAAACACGCAGTTTAAAAATTACATAACTTTGCAGAACCCCTGCAGAATGAAGGTACATCTTGGCATTCCTTTGCTTCGAATATCCAGATTCCGTGGGCCCAGAGGGGCCTGCCCCTGCTGCATCGACCCATTCTTCACTTTCACATCTCCGCCCAATCGCACGGCAGCCTTGACCGTCAAGCTACTCTAGATAGGTGAAACAAATCCCAAATAACTTAGGTACGGTTAAATTCTTCAGATACACGGCCTGCAGGTTCCTCAAGGGTATTTTAGCATTTTCTCTGCCCGAATCTGTGCACAGTGGTATCGTCAATTCTGAATTCTGATGATCATTTGGGCCGACCTACCCACATCGATTGCATTCAGCACCCAATCGATTTGGGCGGTAGAATTGGTTCACCTTCTGGTAGCACATCCAACTGTTCCTCGAATCTTGTCTAGTCAGGGTAGTTAGGGAGTCTGAGGAATTACGAAATCCTCTGGAAAGTTGTTCTGGAAGTGCTCAATCGAAACAATTCATTGGTGAAGGGACAACTCTTTGGCAGGACCAATAATCGCGCCAACCACTACAACCTCTGGAAAACGTTAGTTTCCCAATTGATGTTGATCCATTGCTCCGGAAGTGCCAGATATTTTAAAAGCCCTGTGGCTTTTGCAATCTCTGTACGTGTGCCTCACGCGGCAACTAGACAATTCCCTACAGCTTCTCAGATTGCCTAAATTGCAGCTCGTGTGATTTCTTGGTGAGCAAGGCTTCAAGGGATTTAGTCAGGAAATTACCATGATTGAGGCCTCTCACCAGTTGCGTCATTTCTGAACAACAGTCTTCCCTTCCGAGTTCTAAGATATTGTAACTACTCCGATGTTTCTAATGAAGCTTCGACGCGGGGTTGACTTCTGGGGCCACGAGGAAAGTACTGAGTTTGACGAGTCCTTGTGTCGTATTTGGCATGTTGTCATTGGCTCGAATGGTTTTTTTTGGCACAAACCACACCATCAAATCATAAACTCACAGAGAGCCGGGACTCCCTTCACTATTGCAATAACTTAAGGGGACCGTCTCAACCACTTTTGCTGAATACAGACTCCCTTAGAACAGCCTTTTTCTCCCCCAGGTAATTTATTATTGGGTGCATTAAAAAAGTTATAATTTATAGTAATAAAGTGTAGCAGTAGTTTTCAAAAGATGGAAGGAGATACAGATGGCAAACCTGGGTAATAAGTCAATCGAAGTCTTGCAAATGTGTTAACTGTGGAACTCCTTTGCTTTGCTGACTGGGATGCGTCCAACAGAAACAACTGGTGAAACTTCGATCCTGTCGACTGCAGGCTGGCTTTTCGACATTGCACACATAAATTACAGGACATGGAATTCCATCAACCTGACGCTTCCATGTCCGGGAATAATTCGAATTTCTGATTTGGACTAAGTCAGGTGGAGCAGGATGACAGAAGCTTGAGCTCTAAGCCGCCCGCCATGCCGAAAATCTCTTCGCAATCCCTTCTGCTATGGTTTCCGCAAATTCTCCCTGAAATTCTTCATGTCAATCGTGAGTCCCAGCACTAGAGGTCAGCAACAAGGAGACAAAGATGTATATCCGATGCCGCCATTCAAACAGCATCATGGTGATGTCATTGGTGGCAACAGAATCTTCGCTCTTCATTTGTAGTAACAGATTCAACTCTTGAATCTTTATGATCAGCTGAGAATGGATCTTGAGAGGTAGCTTCCGCTTCGAGGCTCAATCAGCAGCAGCAAAGAGGGGCATTACTCTAGATCTACCTCAGCATTGGATACGGTGCACCAGGCTGGTCTGGAACATGCCAACAGGTGCGTATTTGTCAAGGCCTAGCTACTTGCCAAAATATGATGAAACGCTTGCTTCTGGGCCATGTGACCAAAGCTGCCCCGTACCCACGTGAAGCACCTACATTTCCAAAGTTAAAAATTTGTTTCGTATAGAAAAGACGAGCAAGACTCACCTCCACCATCGGACCTTTTTCGAAAACTGTTGGTCATTTGCTGAGTTGATTCTCTCCTTTCAACATAGCCTTCCAGGTGACGGTTACGCATTACTGGAATCAAGGCTAAATTTAACCAGATCTACGCGACGGGATTGCGTATTCTTCAAGACTACAAGCCATTGGCATTTGAAAACACTGTTGACTAGGGCATAGCTCATTGGCTCCAGGAAGCACGAGACTTAAGTTAGATAATTATTGTTCTGTTCGGATTGGAGACCCCATGAACTGACAAAAACTTTCCTATTTTCCATATCAATCACAGTCTCCTAAGGCATTTCTAAGAGTCAAGTGCCAATGTGAGCCAGTTCTGTAAAGACAAGGAAATCAGTTCTGAAATCCACGGAAGACCGTGATTCCTGAAAGGATCCAAAATAGAATAAACCTCAACATGCCTCCACAAAAGCCCTAACAAAAAAGCGAATGCCCTAAAATTCATGCGAACGAAGACCAAGTCTTAAAAATCAAAGAATAAGTCTAGTACATTAAAAAAAATGTATCAACATCAGCTGTATAACTCGTTATAACTATCCGACTTCATCTTCCCTGAACTATCCATTGTGTACACCGTACAAGTAACATTCCGACAGAAATCATGTGTAGTCAGCGTTTGTACAGCATGAGCTGGTGACTCGGCAGCCATGACCATGTAAGCTTTGATCACTCGAAATACCATGTAGTCATTCGTGTTAATTTTACATATATAATCATAACAAGGTGGATTTGAATCACTTAAGCAGCCATCATATAGACATTGGATGACCTCAAGATGCGCAGACCGCACATGCATTGGATAATCAGTGCAAAAAAAAAGGATAAACCACTTTCGGCTCCTGCACGTACGTACCTTCGGTAGGTATGACTATGACCAAGCCCAGCTTCCAGCTACCTTCTTAAGATATTGCCTGAAGAAGCACTCAACTGAATCTTTCACCAACAACAGTCAGCAAGGTTCCTGTCTGTCGGTAATGGACGATTCTGCTCTGAATGCCCCCACAATGAAACTTTGATTCATGAGACGTTTTAAGGACTTATCAGCTAGTAGTTGAAAATTTTGGCACTTTCACGCGTACATGTGCGGTCAACTGGGATTGCTTGGATTGTGAAAGACCTCAGTGCAACATCGACCTGGTTGCAACATCCTGTTCGGAAGGTGCCTCCTACTGATCTTAACTCATCTCCAGAGAGGATGGACTGCAAGCTACACCTGATTTTTTTTAGAATTGTCCGTACTATATTACGTAACTCAGAAATCAGGAGCTTTCCTGCCTTGATCTGGGATCTTGCCTACCTATCTTCTGGCTTCGGGAGACCAGGCTGAGAATTTCAAATTCAGTAACCATTGATAATTTCTCTCTGATTCTATTGCAATCCCTGTTTCCTGGTTTGATTTTCAAAGGGTTAGTTCATGGATTTGTTTGGGGAAATCCTTTCTGGGTTGTCACGATTTGTCAACCGAAAATCACACGATCGACAAAATGATATCATTGAGCCTACATGTGCAGATAAAGAACAACGTTAAACGGCTACTGCCGTTCATGTAGAATGAAGAGCATTAGATCTGAATTTGCCTCCAGCTTAAAACCAGCCCCTCAACAACTCCTCAGCAAGAGTAATAAGTTATACAGTACATGCCTTTTCTTTGATTGAGCGATCGCCTTCCCTTCTTACACGAAACGGCCATCATCCCTGCTTGTATGCCCAACTATGGTCCTTCAGGTATGCCTGAACTGCTTCCTTGAGAGCCAGATTAGGAACAACTTGGTTCGGATGGAGTGTCGCTCGTGTCAGTGGATCAAATTTGCCAACCTGGAAACACGTGACAGAAACCCACTGCAAAGGCATCAGCATATCACTTCCTTTCTTTGCACTCTTACATGAAATATTGAATTGGTTGATGAATCAACACTGACCTTCCTGAGGTGCTCGTAAAGAACTGCCCTTTCATAACTGACGCCACTCGGAGTAATTACTGGATCTCGAAAAATATCCATTGTAATTTTGCAGCACAGATACTCAGGTATCTGTTTCACACCAAGTAGCATTAACGACCTGCTATCATGTTAATGCTATAAATCCGTTGTTATATGGTCATTGAGCGATGGTGGACAACTCACGCTTAATGAAATTTGACCTAGAATAAGAAATGCATTCTGTCGGTCGATAAATTCTGAACTACCGATGGAAAGGAACAAGACAGTCCAAACACGGTTGGGTTCAAGAACGGCGGCACGGATGTAGCAGCTTAGTGTGTGTCATTTCAACATTTTCTAAGTAGCACCAGTTGCAGAAAGTTAAGTTACATCTGCCTTTATTATGGATGCCTCGAACTTCTCAAACTGCTAATTCTGCCATGGATCTTTCATACATAGCTTCACTGGTAGCAAACTCGACGCTTCTGATTCCTATTTTGAGCCACTCCAGAAATTGATGAGCCAGAAGCGACACAAAAGACAAGGTAAAGCGGTCTTTTCCACATTTTCAGTGAGTCAAAAGCGACAACTTCACAATCGTCGGGTTCGCTACCAGTGCTTGAAGTTAATATATTGCAAACACATAACATGAACATCGACGATGTCAATACCATACCTCCGCTGGCAGGTCCTGCTTTTGCGCTTTTTCAAAGACATCGGCAAGAGTTTCAAGCCGTTCTTGGTGATCCTTGCTAAGCTGGGAGAGGAGCTCAATTCGCCTTTGATCTGCACTCAACTGCTCATCTGTCTGCTGTTGTTCGCATCCGTCCTTTTGTTCGTCAATGAACAATATGCTGTCTGCATCATCAATCCGGGAAGATCCGGCAGCCTCTCTCACTTCTCTAACCCTTTTCTCAAATTCCTCCTTCATAAGAGATTGACAGAACTCCCTGACAGATGGATTTATCAATGTTTTCGAGATAGGGTTAAATTCGAGCAATGCAAAATCAGATCTTAATTTCCCATCAAATTTTTGTTGAATCATCGTATTCCTCAGACACGTTCTGAAACTATCAAAATGCAACGAGCTTCTGATGCATAATAAGAAATCCTATATGCATCAGTTTAACATCATTTAACCTTCAGTGCGAAATGGCCAAACATCCAGCACATTGAGCAGTCTTACAACATTGTAACAACTTTCTAAATTTGTTGTTCAATATTAAATACACTGCTCAATAGGAAATTTTATAGCACAGAAAACCGTAGTGATACAATCAATGAACCATCCCCAGGTGTGGTTTGCTAGATTTTAAGGACTCAACGAAAGTCATCAAATTCTAGGAAGCATAAATCTCCTTGCTATCAGTTGACGCTCGACTATTTTGTACTGTAAGGATGCAAGAGGTTTAGAATTCTGTTAGACGTTGAAGTAGTCAAGGATGATATATGTTGTTATTCTTCTTAGATAGTGGCAACTTTGATCCTCACAAAAACTCAGGATATAAACGCACTTTACTGCAGGTTGATGCCGACGACGGATTGTAGCCCCTTGTTCCCACTCTGTATACCGAGCCTTGGCTAGCTCTTGCCATATCTCCACTACCATGTAGTTACCGGGTATTCTTTCTCTTCCAAGATCCAATGCCTGCAGCAGACACACGCATATTCTGTAACTTCTTGCATATCTCGGTTCCACGTGTGCAACCATTTAGACGGACGAGACAGAGCGAGATAAACTTGAGTACCAAGACTTTACTCAAATAGAATACAATGTCTTCATCCGAGTAAGTAAATGCCACAGACATTTGCCACATTCTAATTTTAACCTTTTTTAATTATCAATTTTTTTTATAACGTAGTATGGATTGATAGTAGGCTGATATATTCTGTACGTAGGGCGAAACCTCAACAGTTGATGCAATATATTTTTCATAAACTTTTTGTTGTTGCAAACGATCTTAAGAAGCACACCTTTTCAAGCTCCTTCACAGCATCTCCATACTCCTTTCTTTGCAACAGCGCTAATCCCCACATATAGTGTGCCTGCAATGAAGTGACAAGAATTTAGGCCCCATGCATCTCTCAAATTCAATGGCCTATCATGATCCTTAGTACCTAATTTTCCAGGTGCTTAGAGTAGCAATATTCAACGAGTTGATTTCCACGTGTTGATGTATATATTACTAGTTTAAGCATTTTGATTTTCCTGCTCTAATAAAAAACGAACCCATTCCTAAAATACCGCACAAGGGTGCCAGAGCCCTGTTCTACTACAATACTTTATTGAATTGCTCTAAAAAACATAATGAGTATCTGGCCATTTCGTTTATACCTTGACAGACGTATTGTCCAGCTCCAGAGCTTTCTTACAATCCCCTTCTACATTTGCCCACTCACTGTCGAACAAAATCAGTGGCACAAAAGTGAGTAACGGAATCCACTGCTCCAGTTTGTTATTGGATTCTCCATGGCTCACATGAGCTATCTCAAGCAACTAGTCGAAAAATTGTTCTCAGGGTCGTTCTATTATGTATCATAACATGAACATGTACCAGGCGAAACTCAGTTCTGAAAGAGGACACTGTGCACAGAGCACGAAAACCAGTGCTTTGAGCCGGAAGCCTACTCTCAACCAGAACCAGAACTTGCAGAGCAAGACCGAAAAGGACAGACACTCCGGACAAAAAGATGGCAGAATTTGACTCCGAAGTTTATTGACTTGCTTACTTGCGTCTCCGATGGCAGAGTGCACGGTTGGTCCAGTACACAGGCACATTCGGACACAGAGTAATTGCCTGCTCATAACACCCTATTTGTTAAACATTACCATGTGATCTTAGAACTGCAAGTACCTACAAGTTTGGATATATTGTTGACGACAATAAAGCATGCTATTACTTATATAGGCAGCAGTCCGGTTGCCCAACTCATATGCAGGAAACCATCAAAGACTGGAGCACAGAATCCATGGTTACAAAGGTATATCGATCTGGAAAAAAAAATGGGAAGAGGAAGACCTCAGTGTAAGCCTCAATTGCTGCTGCTAGTCGGTCCTTCTTGAAGTACATGTTACCCTGGTCCTTCAAAAGCTCCGCTTGTTTCTGCGGACTAGCCACCTCCCTCGCCATGTTTACTTTTCTCCCTGTCTCCCCTCTCTACTCAACTTCGCCTAAAGATCTTGAGAGGGTAATTCGACATCATCATGAACATGTGACAATGGTCACAAATAGCGTAGCTCTAACTCGTCAACGATCGCAATGCACTTGATGACAGTGGACACTAACCAGACTCCGAGCAATACCAACCAGAATCCGAGCAACCCAAACGCAGCATCAAACTCAGGCCCCTGTTCCTGAAGCAGTGCTTTCAACAACCGGCTCACACGCCGATACTTCAACAACATCTTTGCCACTAAATCCATTGCAACCAGCAAGCAAGTGCCAGAAGAATCCGATTATCACCCGAGGTATGCACAAGCATCACACTAAATGAATCCCCCGCGAAAGAACCACTCAAAGAATAAGAGGGCACCAAGTATGATTCTCTGAATACAGCATTCCGCTCTAATGACTAAGGAACCCTAGTTCGCCCATTATAACGCAGCTCTCCTTCTGAAACTGCGCAGGATTGTCAAGTCCTGTTTCTACATTCGAAGACCCAGTTACGGAGTATTGAATACCCAGCATTAGAAAGTAGGCCGAGCCACACCAGTTGATATCTCAATAGAACTGTGCAGCAGACAAGGATATCCAACTGCAATGAACTTAGTGAAGGTTATGACATTTGACGACCATGGCACATGCGTTTGTATATCTGTGCATGTTCGGATCCACCATGGGAGAATTTTCCGTGGACAAAGAACAAAAATATGGCCTGATTCAGACAGAAAATCGATAACAAACCCTCCTATCAACAGGTGCTCAGTGATCCTGGTTGCAGCCTCATCAAGTCTTCCGTCACAAACCTAAACTCATAAGAAGCCCGAACCCCTAATCAGAGCAACATGCCTGCATGATCTCCAAGCTCGCAAACCACTTCCCTCCGACACGCCAATTCAAAAATAAAAAGAAAAACTCGTCGCATTTCTGCAGAAAACCTTCAAACTATCAACCCTCTCACATTCAAACCCCCTGCTCTAAAAAATCAATGAAAGATATCTTCACACAGTTGGCCGCATTGCCAATGCCCTCCTCAACAAGCCCATAAGCAACACTGACTCAGACTTGATGCAGGATCTGATCTCAAATTTGCTTCACATAGCATCGGTCCACACGATCATTCTTAATGCAAAGGGTGATGTTCAAGCAAATAGCAGATCAGTGATATATGAACCAAATCTGTGCATTAGAAGGTATGGAATGGTTGTTATATGATGAGGAACATGTAAGTTAACCGTAACACGGGAACAATCAAATGCTTTCCCAAACAAAACCAATGTGATGAACGCACCGCAGCCCGTTTTCATGTGAGAAAGTTAGGCATCATGTCCAAAACCGACGTCAATCTGGTCATGATCTAGATTTCGGGACACAAATGTGAGAATCTGGTAGAGACTGGTAGGTTTGGGTCCAGTGCCGGCATTGGATGTGCATCCCAAACCTCATCCCAAAATGCACACCTTGAACAGTGGGAATGTTGCGAAAACCCTGGTGACTTTGTTCAATTGAGCCTCTCGTTCTCGCACAAATCCGCAAACCATTCTACTCTCACTACTGAACTCACCCAAATGGGTTCTTTCTCTGGTCACCTCTTGAGCTCGTGAATCGTGCAACTATTCTATCTCGCTGGAAATGGCCATGATTCGGGTGTTGCGGAGATGATGGTGATTGTGTGAAGGAGCTGAGGCTGTCGTCAATTTCGATTCACGCTGCCAGGTTTGCGCAACCATTCTCCTGAGCTTTCCAGTATTACCTACTCTAGTTTGCGTGGGGTTTATACATGGGGTTTAGTGTGGGTGGGATTGGAAGGGTGGGTATGAGACCTGTTTGTGTCGTTGATTCTCCAGTCTCTCATTTCCGGCCTGTTCTCCAAGTCGCAGACTGAAATTTTCCTGGTGATTCTCGATTGGGATTGAGCTTCTGGGCGTGTCGTGATTTCTACTTCTTGGAATTCTTGTTAAAGCATCTCGCTTGTTTGCCACTTCCATGTCCTAATCTCTTTGTACTGGTCAGAATCAGAGTCCTGATGTTGTTGGCAAGGCGAGGGAGTGAAACGTGTGATAGAATTGAATCGTTCTTTCCTACTCCGATAGCAATTGATGGGTAATCAAGTTTTGTCTGATTACAGAGATGAATATTCGTCATCCTGCGAAAGAGTTGATTATCAGGGTTATCAAGCGTGAAGCTCTCTGATAGCCAAATCTTTATCGGAAGGGAGACGATTGGTACCTCAAGCATGTCAGTTCCTCAAGCGACCATGGTGCAGGTGCAGGGTTTAGCGTCTGCATCCTCTCCATTCTTGACATCCAAGATCGTCACAGTGACAGACTTCCACACGGCTGGGTCATGTCGCAAGCACTTGGGCATCAAGGTCACGGCGGCCCACGAGGGTTTCAACCTCATGGGAGGTGTGTGGTTACGACCCTTCCGAACGATGAAAGTGAAGACGGAAGAAAACGTGAAACTGGAGCCTCGAGTGGTGCCTGACCCTCCTTGTCTGGTCTGCAAGGGCAATGGGAGAGTGAGGTGCAACCGCTGCTCTGGAAGAGGGCGTCTCAACTTCAAGGACCAGGCTATGTTGCCCAAAGGCGAGTGGCCGCAATGGTGTTGGGACTGTCGAGGCTGTGGCATGAGTTACTGCACCCGGTGTCTCGGTACAGGAGAGAAAAGAGGTGTTATTGGATTTCACTTCCCGGATGATGATTCATCTCCGAATGGCATCTCAGATGGCACTCAGAACTGACCACTTTCACCCTACACATTGTAGCAAGGGTCGAACACTGTTTCACCCAAATCTTTCCGACAGTTTGCAGCTTAGTTAAAGATATTTGGGACCTTGTGGTGGGCTACAGACCGTTGAGTTGAGCTCTCCTCCGTTGCAATTTTTTTCTGAGCTCATCAGAATGTGATAGTTACCTGCTTGGAGATGGCCTCTCGTAGATTGAGGTATTTGACACATGTGTCTGCCCTTCATGACCCTTTGAAATGCATAGCCAGGACTCATGAACTCAGTTGAAGCTTTTGTTCATTTCAAGAGTGAATAGATTTTGGACAATGGTCTTTAGCAAAACACGACGAATTTTATTTCTGAACTTTGTCATGTCTTTCTGCGTATGCAGAAGAAATTTATCGAAAGAAGGTTCCAATCGCATACAAGGTCCCATTGTGTGTCAGCTTGAAAACGGAACATATCTTAGTCTAAACTGTCCTTTCTGTACATGCTTACTGTTCATCCGATACAATCGAGTACATTACTATACAAGGCCGGTACAATTCAGATCGTTACTACCAAACCCAGTGGTACCAACAAGTACCATACCTCCTGGTATTCAAGAACAAATTTTGTAAAGCTTGCTAACAAATAGGAGGCGCGAATAAGGGAAGGGAATCTGGTGCAGAGGCGTTCTCAACTACACCGACAGCGGTGGATCGCTGGTGGATCATAAACTGGTATAAAATCCACACGCACGCACGCACGCACACAAACACACGCTCTGTCTCTCTCTCACACACTCAAATGATGAAAAGTCAGCTGTTATGTCATTGCAAAACTGAATCGTCATTACATAAAAATACAGTCAAGAACTGAGCTGCAAGACTGAGGAATTCTAACGATTGCTTTAGAAGCTCCCCAGTAATTAATCGTCCTCATAAGATGATGAGGGTTATGAACTAAGGGCCTGAACTGAATGTAAAATCATTAGCCACCGCGCTACTTTCTGAAGTTCTATCATTCTTGTCTGTGTACCAATCATACAACTTGGGTCTAAAAGGGCAGTATTCTACAGATTTTTACTATGTGCGTTATTTGAATTATTTTACTTACAGGCAATTGCATCAGAGAGGCTCATCAACAAACTCGTCGAAGTCTAAATTCTCCAAGAAATGTCCTCTATCCTCAAGCTCTCCAGCAATGCTTTCCTCTTCATCGTCCCTGGCACAGCCTCCACTGAGCCCACTATTCCAGCTACTGCGAGAACCACCAAGCCCGGGGGTAGACCGCGATCTGAAATAATGCGATTTGGACTGGGAGCTGGCCAATTTCGCATCAGCTTCGACCTCGGTAAACTCGAATTTCACACGCTCGGCCATGACACACATGGGACAGAGTTGTGGCTTAGTACGAGTTTCTTGCAAGGTTTGTTGTAAGGCAGCGACTTCAGTCTCGTGCTTCCTTCGCAACTTTTCCATTTCTCTGTGAATTCTATTTGCTTCTTGGCCAGCCATTGCAGCCGCATCCTGAACGCAACAAAACTTCACATGTTAGAAAAAATGATTGGAGATAGTTCGAACATTTTCGAGTTACCCTTTCGCAATGCAGTACAGCACTCCTAACTGGAGTCCTAACTAGAATGTATAGACAGTTAATTCTTCAATAGCGAGATTGGCAAAGCTGCAACCAGTAATGTATCAACTGATAGAACATGGGTATTTTTCCCACAGCGGCAGGGCCTTACTTGTGCCAGGCACACCGCTTCCTCGGCCTCCTTGAGCCTCACTAAAAGCTCCCCTGCAGCTGATACCGCTTCAGCAGTATCTCGAAGCTGTGCTTGCAATACAAGAGCTTCGTCTTTAGCAGCATCTCGTTCGAGTTCGTGGTCAATTCTCATGGCTACGAGCTGCTCGGCCTGACACTCAAACCATCGCGTGTCCGTGATAGTAACTCCAGCTTTCTTGGCTAATTTCTTTAGGTCTACCAAGCCCTCACGAATTTTTCGGTTCTTGCCAAGCAAAGCGATGTGCTTTTCTTGAAGCTCCGCGTACTGCTCCAATTGTCGTGCGTGGCCTTCCATTGCCATCTGGAGAGCTTCTTGCACCTCTTTCGCACACCTGACTCACCAAACATGTTTAAAAAAATGCTTTCATTGCGAATTGAGCTAGAATTCAATATGATCTCCAGGTTCCTTGAGTTTCAGGTACTACGGTCATAAGAATACTAGCATCATTCTCTGAATCCAAGATCGTCTGCGTGGTAAATATTTCAGTACGAATAGTCGTAAAAGCCAAAGAAGCCCCATCCAACTTCCGAATCGGGAATCTCTCCTGACATACCTCTTTTCACCGTCCAGTTCAACCCTTCTCTTGTCTGCAAGTAGTCTCCATTTCTCAGATTCAGCCTGCATCTCTTCCATGAGAGTGAGCCATTCAAGCTCTCTCTCCTGCCATAACATGCGTTCGTTCTCCAGCTGACCGGTTTCAAAACCTTCACAGGACACCGGAGGACCATCAGGAACTGCGGTGCGAAGAAGGCTAAGATCAGCGGCCGATTCTCGGATCGCTTTTGAGGTCAAGGAAAGCCGACGGTTCTTTGCCGGTCCTGGAGTATCGCACTCGAGATAAGTCTGGAGGTGGTTTCGCAGCTCCATATTCTCTTGCATAAGGACCTCTCGTTCCCCGAGATCAAAGAATGTCTTGTACCGATCTAACTCATCGAGTAGTCTCTCAAGTTCTATTTTAGAATGAGTGACCTCCGGGTGCTTGTCAAACTTCTCTTGTAATGTCTGCGATACAAACAATCCATTTGCTGTGAGGCCAAGTCCAACGAACGAATCCAAACAATCAAAAAGAACATTGCTTTGATGTTATGGTCAAACTTCTGGAGCGATGAACACTTGGAACTGTCCATGATTTTGTTTCAATTTATCCAAGGATACAGTCTATGAAAACGTTTGATCTTGAGTTCTGTGAAAAATTGCTTCATACCTTGTGTTCATTGAGGAGGGCTGCCCACTCCTCGTTGAGAAAAGTTTCGCGAGGAAGCACACCACCCATGAGGGCCTCTAGCCGGACAATTTTCTCTTCGCGGCTTTGCTGGATAACGGCATTGCATTCCCTCTCGTGCTTATATTGGCGTACCTGCAGAATAAAACCATTGTTCCTTTTGAGTAAAAAAGTGGCGACAGAAACAACATAGTGCAAACTAACTCCATGTCTGATCATAGGACATTGCAACAAGGTCATTACGGCTTGCTCTACCATAAATTGCATGATTACGCTGAGAGTAGCGATAAGTTCGAAATGGTTAAGCCAAGTGATAGAACCAGGCCAGTACCAAACGGTTTAGCTGCTCAATTTCTGCGGCTTGCTGAGTCATGACCTCTTCGGCTGACCTTTCCCTCCTGATGGAGCCAGCTAGCAAAGCTTCGATTTTCTGCAATCATGTGTCAAACCCAAGGTGAAGCGAAAACTCGTAGAACTTGTCATAGGAAAAAAAGTATTAGGACTATCATAGGGGAAATACCGAATTCTCTAGGAATATTTAACACATACCTGAGCGTATTCCGGTTTCCGGGGAGTGAGGACCTTCTTTTCCGATTGATTGTCATCCAACATCTCGAGGGAACTGTCTGGAGAATCTGGCAACATTGTCTTACAACCAATCTCAATAAGGTTAACCAACTCAGCGCTCTTTGAAAGTTCCTTGTGAGGAGATGTCTGGACTCCCGCCTCCGTAGTCCGGGCTATCTTGTTAGGATTAGGAATCTGGAATGAAGCTCGGACACCTGCCGTAGAGGATCGCATCAAACATTTTGGACAAACATTGCCTGCACTCTGCGGCACCTTCTCCGGTTCTGGGGTGCAACTTTGGAAGGAGAATCGGACATTAGTTGACCTGCAGTACAAATGTTTACCATTAGTTCTAAGAAGGTCTTCAATCAAGTAATAGCTTGAAATTCCACTAAATTCAGGAGACAAAGAAATTCGCGTGCACGCCATCCTCTATGGAGTAATCCATGGACTGAGGCGAATACGTAGCACAACAGCAAGAAATATTGCATTCGAGGACTCACCTCCGAAGAGAACTCTTCTGGTGATTATCTAAAATTTGAAGACCTTTCTGGAGGCTCGCAGCTAGACGATCGCGAGGCGATGGGGTTGGCAGAGACATGGAGCTCCTGACAGCGACCATGCCTTCTGGCAGTACTTCTGCCCCGAAGTCCACCACATCTTCATTCTCGGCCAGGGGAATAAGCCCAAACATCGCCCCGGTTCCTGATGGTGTTTTCTTTCCTTTCGGGGAATGACTTTCTACTGGCGGGTTAAGACCTAGTGTTGTGTCCGAAGGAGCTTGATTTACATTCAATACTGGGAGGCTGAATTTAGCATCTTCTACCAAGCCATGAGTTGGCGAATCAATATCAGTGGAGCTATCCAGGTCTTTCTGAGTTGAGGACCCATCATTTGCCCTCTCAGAGTTGGAGGTCCCTTCCACTACTGATTTTCGTAACTTTGGAGAACCTAGCTCCATATCAGTGGACTGAGAAACGGTGGTTCCGTTAGAGAGACGATCGGCCATTTCGTTTAAACTAATCTCCATATCATCAAGCTCCATATTATCGTCATTGTCATTGTCGATAAAGAGAGGGGCTTTCATTGCATGACCAAGGCTAAGCCTGAGAATATTGTAGCTTCGGCGAGCATTCCAGCCCGTAGTGAACGCACTCCCACTTTCATCTTCCGCAGTCTTGTTTGATTTCATCCTTGTCAACTCATCCTGTAAACAAGTAAGGAACATGTCCATTTCAGTTAATCAGGTGCGGTTCTCATTCAAAAATAATGACTTTCTGCGTGGCAATAGGGACATAGACATCTGTATAAATAGTTTTCACAGCAGAAAGTATCGAAGCGTTACCTTAAGTTGGCGTATCTGCTCGCGAAGAAGATTCACGTCATTTGCTTTCTCCTCATTGACCACGGCTTTATTTTGAATTGCCTTTGCCCTCTGCGCAAATCGTAATGTACTAAGCGTCTCACTCCTGCAGCTGCGACGCAATAGACAAATATCAGGATCAGCGCCAATGCCTTCCAATTCAGGATTACAGGATAATAATTAGAACATACAAAAACAGCCCTGCAAGGCAATCACTTTCAGATCAAGAAATCATACCTGCTTGCTGGAGATACAGCACAAATCATGGCCAACTTTGCATTCCCACCAAGTGACTCTTGTAACAGAAATGTCAATCGAGAATCTCTATAAGGAATGTGACGATGTTTCCCAGATTGAGCCACTTCGGCCAAAATGTTTATCACATTGCTGGACAATCAAACAAACCGATTAATATAACCCAAATAGCAAGAGCCATTTAAGTCAAAATGACTGCGAATAAAGCAGAAACTATCACAAGAGTTTAGAGCGTAGGCTCACCCCAGCTGAGAAAGGGACTTGTTGATATTGCCAGCCTCTTTCAAACGCTCACCAGCAGATCCAGTCTGCTTTTGCCTCTCTGAGCCTGCCAAATCTACTAAATTTAATCTACTGCTTCTGACGCTGCTTATGCCCTCCCCCTCACTCTGCAGGTCAACAACCCGTTAGCTGTTAACAGGAGAAATGCGGACAATTTCCGTGCGTTATTATTGTGGAGTCCTCACAGACAACTAGAAGCCATTCTTGTGATTGAAAACAGAACTGAAGTTGTAAAGCACAGGTCAGGCACCTTGGATCGAGATTCAATCACACAAGTGAATACAGAATGGGAGCGCGAGCTCTCGCTGTTCATTGTTGTGGCACCTACTCTCCTATTCGCCAGTCCCTGGACACGAACAGCACCCATGTTGGTATACCGTAACAACTGAAGATATAACGAAAAGAGAATGACAGCGAGCTGAAAACCAGTTTAGGTTAAAGAAACCCACACCTTGGCAAGAATGCGCGTTACATCGTGAACTGAAGAAACAAATTCTTCGCTTAGGCTATCGACGTATACACCGGTCTTTGTATCTTCTCTAATCTGTACATGGAAAAGGTCAGCACTGAAACTCGTAGACAGTCAAATCCTTTAACTCATCGTTCAACTAGCAAGAGTAGCCATCATATCCCTTGCATCCACGATACCATTTGAAACAGAGGAAACTCGGTACTAGACTACTTTTCAAAATTCGAACGGTGGAAAGTTTACCAAGAGATTTCTCTGAGAGGGCTCCAATAGATCAGTAATCTGCTCATTATATATCTGCGTCAATGAGCACAGTAATGTCAACTACAGGAGTCCTCAACAACGTGAAGGGCACGCCACTTACATTCCTTAGGCTTCAATTGAATGCAATCTTAGCAAACATTACAGTTCTCAAGAAACTAAGATTTGGTACCTCTAGGAATGAGCACCGACACTGGTACAAGAGCTGTTTGTCGGCATTAATCATCTCTTCCTGAAATACCAAAGCTACTGTCAGTAGCACTCCACACACATTCACAACGGAGGCGATGATTGCACGCAATAAACTAACGGTAGAGACGGACAATTTTGATACCTCTTGAATTCGAGCAAAGAGACTCTCTAAAACTCGAGGAGTGAGGCCCCGGTCATCAGAGGGAAAGTCATCGGAATCAGACATGACACCCCACATGGTGTGGGTCTTCCCACTACCTGTCTGTAAAATTCCACATCCAGAGGAAGGGTTAGGTTGTCGCCAGTACTCTCATAAGGGATCTTCAGGATCTTCAGCGTAGACTCTATGAGGAGATCACAATTGAATGTCTGTCATAAAGCACTGGATTTCAAGGAATACCAAGAATACCTGGCCATATGCGAAGATAGAGCTATTGAAACCTGCGAGGCAATTCTCCACCATAGGTAGCCCCACCATGTGGAATACGGCTTCCTGTGTCGATCAAAAGACGGATTACACATAAGCATTAAAACAGGCGATGCAGAGTCGTCCAAGAGGTCAGTGACATACAAGAAGGTCTTGAAATGCCGTGGTGGAGGAAAGTGGTCACATGGCCTTCGCTATACAGGAAACACGAATGCTCAATCACAATTGCAGTAGTTATGTTAAAATTTTACCTGAGACGAATTCTCTCCAGCCACCGCGTCATATGTGAACTGCTGATCTGCCAGCGCTACACAAGTAGACGACATCATGTGCACAACTTGTTCGGCTTCCTCAGTCTCTTCCTTCTTGTTCATAGGCCTCACTCTCACAATTACCTGAACACACACCCCACAATGCGTTGGTACGTCTCAGTCGCCAACGGGAGAGCCTTCTAAGTGTTCCCTGTAGCATAAGTCTCAAACCTTCGATGCCAAAACGATCCGAGGGGCTGTTTATGATGAGCTCATTCACTACGCCCTGTACTTACCTTAACACCCGTGTCAGCTGAAGAAACATCCAAGGCTGGAGTCGCCTGGAGACTGTCTGTAGGTGTGTCCCAGTTAATTTTCCGTTTGATGTTAGTCCCCTGTTCATGGCCATTGCTCCTGTCGTGGAATTGGGTTAGTACCGAGGCATTCCGTGCTGGGGAAGGCCTCGGGGGCTTCGGCGGAAGCGCAGGGCTCGCATTGTTTCCAATGCAAAACTCCTTGGAGCTTTTGGGTGCCTTCGACATCCCAGCCTTGGATTGGACCGGCGACATCCCCTCTGCCACCTGCAATCCTCACATCCCAACGCAAAATAAGAACCATTACGAGACCCATTGACTCTCCTGCGATAGGCCGTCCCAAACATAACAAGTGATCAACTACAATCCCCACACAATTTCCTTGGACGCCACATACCAACCACAGAAACCCGGCCTCACCATCCCATCACTCGCATCGAATTTCGCCCGTAAACCAACACATCAGGCTTCCAACATCGATCGCCAGATCCACTCAGCAAACCTACAGAACTCGACCCGTAATACTCACAACGAATTTACACCTGCCTGAACCCAACATTGCATTGCTCCTCCACATCTCCCCCACTTGCCACAAGAGGCCCAAAACCCTCATCTCCGCAAACAAAACCAAATCAGCAACTCCTAGATCAAAGACACACAACCCTCCAAAACCCCCACTCAACCAGAATACTTACATGATTGTTGTTATCCGGCGGCACATTCTCGCTGTTCCCTCGCGGCTTCCGCCCCGGACTGGCGCTCTTGGAGCGATACGGACCCACGTAGAAGGGCTCCTTCTCCTTCCCATCCCCCCGCGGCGTACTCCTCGCCCGACTCAGAACCCCCTTCATCCTTCCAGCCCCACCCTCACCCCCAGCCCCTGATCCAGACAAAGAAAGAAACTCCCCTCCCACCCTCACCACCACACTCCCAAATCAGAACTCCCGAAACTCCCAACTCACCATCTCCCCAAATGTCCCATCACCCAACCCCCCAGCTCGAAATGAAGTGACAGCAGCAACACATCCCCAGCTCTGAACCAGCGGCACTACACAAGTATTGCGGGAATTGGGCATGAATGGGGACTCATGCGGGTGTAGAGAGTGCGAATTAAGAGTGAGAGTAAGTGGCGATGGTGCGTGGGATTCCTTCCTGGTTGTGGGACTGACCGGGAGAGGGAGAGAGCCGTTGTGGGAGGGGGCTTGCCCTCGCTCTCTCTGTGTGTGTGTCTGTCTGTTTGGGACGTTGCGGGAGGGGGAGCGTTTGAATTTCCAACGGGCTCTTGCGGCTGCCACCTCGGCTGGGGAGGGCTGCCACGTGGGATTGCGGCTTGCCTTGCTGGCGGTCGTCTTCATGATTGCTTACCTGACGGTTAGATCGAGGATTCGGGGTGTGATTTCGTGAATTTTACCGTTTGATGGTGGAGGTGGGAGCCAGGTTCATTCCTAAATTATTTAAATAAAAAAGAAACCAAAAAATTGGGGATTTTCAAGGATAGGAAAGAAAATGTATGAGAAATTATTGTATGTGATATTTGTCTATTTTTAATTCATCCGAGGTTTCTTTTTAATAAGAATTTTTTGAAAGAACTAAAATTAAAACATAAAATTTTTAAAAAGAGAATCTTATTTTTTTAAAAGAAATTAAAATTCTTTTGAGGATGAATGAACTTGCTATTGATGTACGGTACTGGGAAGGAAGGGAGGAGAAGGAAGAGAGGGAAACCTGATTGTTTTTTAATTCCAAAATGTAATGAATAAAGTGGTAAAATACTATGGCTCTTTTAACTTAAAATATATTATTACAACTGCTACCACATCCTCCACCTTTCAAGAATTCAATTTTTCAGAAACACTCACACATATTCCAATCCTTTGGGAGGGCCTTCATGAATGAAATACCTTATATTTATATTACTGATGATATTTTAGTATATTAACATATTCATATTCAAATTACATTAATATCTACGTGCTGTTCTAATTTTTTTTAGTACTGTTCAAATAAAAAAATGTAAAATTGCAATAAATTTATACTGATAAATAAAACTATGCTGTTATTTATGTAAATAAGATTTAATATAGTTATTTGTATTTTTAGAATTATAATAAATAATTATATCCAACAAAAAATATTGAGTTCAAAGTATTATACCATCCTATAAATAAATTAACATTAATTTAGTAGAAAAAATATTTAGATGCAAGTTTTATAGTACTCTATAGTAATTGATTTAGTTGACAAAACCATTTGAGCAGTTCATACGTGCTTATTTTATTGAAAATTACATATATTAGTCCACACTATTCATATATCTATTTTACATGCATTAATTGATGTAGAATATTAATAATGATATTTAATATATATTTTAATGTGATTACAATCAATCTAATATTTATTTATTTTTACTTCATTAATCAAATTTAGGTAGATTTAATTATATTGTAAATTGTTTCAGATAGAAAAAGGTGGTTTTCACCTTGTATAATTTTGTTATGCTATATCATAATTAAATTTTGTCATGTTGTATCTGAAAATTATCATCAAATGATACTTTCAAATTTAGACCATAATGATTTTTCAGTCAAACTTAGAAAAATGTGTACTTTCATAAAGCTCAAACTCACTTATACGCTTACAATACGTTTACGTTACTTTGTGAAATGTGTAGTGCATAGCCTTTCAATAACATTATTGGAATGAATTGGAATATTTTTTAATATTTCACCTTTTTATTAGTTATTCCATCGTATTTGAACTCTATATTTCACTAAAAATGTAGTATGATCTTTATTTAGATTTAAATAGCATTTTTTGTTATCAAATTATAAACATTGTATTAATTTAATAGTTCATTAAATAAAAACTACTAGATTTAAAGCATAGAATTTTACCAAAATTTTGACTAAAAAATCATCATGGTCTAATTTTGACTAAAAAATCATTATGGTCTAATTTTGACTGAAAAATCATTATGGTCTAAATTTTTCAATTACCAAAATTTATCAAGAACATCAATTTTTTTTCTTTTGTAATTATAAAAATCTTACCTTCAATCTAATTGTAATTTACAACTCAAATATGCATTGGTGTTCTAATTTTATTGAATTTTGATAACAAAATGGTCATGATTGCACAAGTTAATGGTGTTTTTTTTTTTTTCAATTCATCAATAAATGCATTGTTAAGCTTAAATATTTTGGTTGAATAGTGAAATTAAGTTGTTACAACAAACATAAAACCTATTAATCATAACAATGCATATCTATAACACAATGTGGTTTGTTATTTTAATTTCATGAAACCTACACTTGACTCTGATTCCATTTCATTATCAAAGACATTTACATTGCTCAAGATACTTATTCTTGAGTGATCAATTATCCTACTCTAGAATGTTGTGTAATTCAAAATAGTATGTAATTATTAGACTTTAAGATAGTGTACACTCATAATAAACAACCATCTATTAAATAAGATGCATAATGACGGAATAATCCCTCACTGTGTTTATATACTCACAATTTGTGGCAAGTAGTTGGCCAATTGCTGGTCCCGGCGGCTTAGCGGCTCTGCAGCGCCACTAATGGTTGGCGTGTTCACACTATGATGTTTCATTAGATTAGGGGCAGAGGCATTCTGGGTTCTCAGCAACTCGTGCTGAAGTCGAACTATATTTACATTGAATCATCGAAAATAATTCAAACGTCCAAGAATGCAAGTGACTCGTTTCTCGAATGACTTTTCAATGATTTGATTGCGGTTTAATTTCAGGTGAAAATATCAAGATTCGCAGGTGCCCAGCGGCAGCACAGGATGCCGAAAGTTAATGCTGCATTAGAATACTTTGAGCAATCTGTTTATAAGTTCTAAAGATCACTGAAGGTTTGATCACCGAAGTTTCGAGCGGTGATTTGCAACTTCACTTGGTTTTTTCTACAAGTTTTGCATCGCAGGTTGTGCATCGTTGGTGCACTTTGATTTATTCAAATGTTTGTAGGAACATTGTGAATGAACTATTTGGTTTAATCAACTCATCTAATCGCATGTACATTGTGAATCAAATGCTTTTAACTGGTTAGTGTATTCTGATTTTAATGCATCCTTGACTCTGTCCTATTTTAATCTATATGTGATTGCAGTTTGTAATGTGGTTGATAAGCAGTATAAGAGTAACTGAGATGGTGCAACTATGTCTGATTCTACATTGCTGACTACGGTTGTTTAGGAATTTTATTGATGTGTGATATCTACATATTATTACTATTGCATTGTGCCACTATGGTATGCTATTTTTTAAACTATCAATCCGCAAATTCCCTCATTGACCTAAATCTACATCCACTCAAGAGCAAACATTCATTACTCCATTGTGCAAAACGCCTTCTCCACTATCCCTGTATAACTTTTCTATAAATCATATCAAACCTCTAACAAATTCGAAATTGATGACTTTGCATAATAATAGACTTTAAGATACTAAACACTCATAATAAACAACCATCTATTAAATAGGATGCACAATGAAGGAATAATCCATCACTGTGTTTATATACTCACAATTTGTGGCCAACAGTTGGCCAATTGCTGGTTCCGGCGACTCAGCCGCCCTACAGCCGCCACTAACGGTTTGCGTGTTCACACTATGATGTTTGATTAGAACCTACCCATATTCACACTAGTTATGTTCTTAACAGTAGTAGCACTTTGTAATAGACTTTCAAAGGTTAATTTTCAATTCAAAAAATTTGTAAAGGCGATCATCAAAATTTCAAACCAAATTAACATGAGAGTCTCAGTTTTTAGACTGAAAATTAGAGCATGGTTGGAAAGCAACATGGAGTCGTGAAAAGGAGTTGTGTTGAAAAGTGTAAATGAAGAGTTGCATAAAAAAGGTGCAACCTCTCATGAAAAGCATGCATGAGAGTCTCTTCATTATGAAGCATGCATTTTCATCAGTTTGTTCTGTTCAATACAATGCTCTTCAGATACATTGAAGATGTCATGAAGTAGTTCACGAAGGGGAAGAAAATGAAGTAGATCTTCCACTGTTTGTGAATGTCACAAGGTTATGAGGGAGGCTTTGCAAGATCAAATAAAGACATTGCAAAATGCGGAGAGAACATCCGTAGCTCTGCGATACGAACGAGCAGCAAAAATTATAATTCGATCGTAATATCGAATCCATCTGATATAATTTACGTAGAGGAGAGGACAAGAATTTGGCCATGATGATGAGATTGGATGATCTCAAATACCGGGTTGAGAAGATTGATCCAGAATTTCCTATTCCAAGAGGCATAGGACAAGTTAGTAGGCCACTGGAAATACAAGATCTTCAGAGAATCTAGGAGATCCCTTGAGGAGAGGTATTAAGTCGTGCTATCTAATTATAGTTTTCTTATTTCTAAGGTTGATCAATATGTGAATAGACGGGAGCAGCACGTGGAATGTTGTTGGAACGTGTAGAGTGTCGGCTGCTTGGATATGGCTCTCGAGGAAGTGAGGGTGGACGTGGAGTAAACATAGCCGGGGGGTTGAACGAATCAGCCAACGATGACCCAACTGATTCCAATCGATATGTGAAGGCATCTAAATTTTCAGCCATTGACTAATTAGAGAATGAATGCTAGGTAGAGAAAGATTATTTTTATCCTATATTTTTTAAAATTACAGAAGGTTTATAATTTATTCGCTATGTTTAAATATTGTAGAGCCGAGGGAGTGTTGCAGAGGGACACCATGATACATATATTAATCCACACTATTCATATATCTATTTTACATGCATTAATTGATGTAGAATATTAATAATGATATTTAATATATATTTTAATGTGATTACAATTAATCTAATATTTATTTTATTTTTACTTCATTAATCAAATTTAGGTAGATTTAATTATATTGTAAATTGTTTCAGATAGAAAAAGGTGGTTTTCACCTTGTATAATTTTGTTATGCTATATCATAATTAAATTTTGTCATGTTGTATCTGAAAATTATCTTCAAATGATACTTTCAAATTTAGACCATAATGATTTTTCAGTCAAACTTAGAAAAATGTGTACTTTCATAAAGCTCAAACTCACTTATGCGCTTACAAAAAGTTTATGTTACTTTGTGAAACGTGCAGTGTGTGAGGTGGAAATTCGCTCAACAACACCCAAGCCCAATTAAATCTTAAGTTCGCTCTACAGGAGGGTCAAGTTCGTCCAAGTTTGGCATATGTCTAAGGTTTAAGTAGGTAAATAAAGGTTTTTAAGGGTAAATGTCTTAAGGATAAATCTTATCTTAGAGTTTGTGCAGCACTTTGCCAAATAAGTTTTAAGGTGGGGGTGGAATAAGTCTAAAGGATCTCACAACCTCACTAGTTTCCCTTTATCCTTGCCATATTCGGCCATGGAGATCCTCCATGCAGTTCTCTCCGTCGCTCATTGTTTATTCCTTTATTAAAGTGAATTATTAAGGCACAATTTACCTCGAGCAATTAACGTGCTCCAATCTTCATACTCCAAGCATTCTTTCCTTCACTTAGAGGATTACTTAACTTAGTAATTTATATTCCTAAGATAAATCCACTTAAGGCTCTAACACATTACATGTATGCATTATGCTCTCAAGAATTCTATGTACAACTTCTTATCTCATTCTATTTCACAATGCATTAATTCCTTCAACTCTTCTCTTGAGTCTTAATTCACTCAAGCTATAAGCACTTTGTTACTCTCTCATAAAGTTCAAGTACCCACAACTACTTCTCAACTCACAATCTTTATCACAATTGCACTTAACACTCCACATAATTAAGGTATTTCTTTAATTTTCAATTAAGAACTATTTACTTTTCACTTTTAGTAATGCCAACATCACTCTTCTCAAGTCAATGTTCAAAGCATTAAAATAACAACATTACATACAAGTGTTCACACAAAACTCCTTGTGCAAGTTGAAAGAATCAACAGTATTCATTACAAAACTAGCTTTCCAGCTAGGACACGCATTGTTCGTCATGTCGTGATCAACACCTTGGAGGAGAAGGGGTTACAGTCCAAATCTTAAGAGCCACACCCTTTCTCAAGGGGTGCGCCTTTAAGTTGGCACCTCCCTTTAAGGTAGCGACTCTTTATAAAGTCGTGCCCTTTAACAAGGGATACATCCCTTAATAAAGGTGTACCTCTTACTATGTTCACATGTAACCTATCTTCGTAACTGTTTATTCTTAAGCTATTTACTTATTCTAGTGTGAACTAAGTTTCTTTAAGCCCTTTTCACATTCTAAGGATTTCTCCCTATTTAAAGCATTTAGTTTCTAATTTTTTAAAAGTTTTTATTGCTAAATTTTCTTATTCTTAAGAAATAAGGCTTAAAACTAAAAAATAGCTCTACATAGTGCATAGCCTTTCAATAACATTATTGGAATGAATTGGAATATTTTTTAATATTTCACCTTTTTATTAGTTATTCCATCGTATTTGAACTCTATATTTCACTAAAAATGTAGTATGATCTTTATTTAGATTTAAATAGCATTTTTTGTTATCAAATTATAAACATTGTATTAATTTAATAGTTCATTAAATAAAAACTACTAGATTTAAAGCATAGAATTTTACCAAAATTTTGACTAAAAAATCATCATGGTCTAATTTTGACTAAAAAATCATTATGGTCTAATTTTGACTGAAAAATCATTATGGTCTAAATTTTTCAATTACCAAAATTTATCAAGAACATCAATTTTTTTTCTTTTGTAATTATAAAAATCTTACCTTCAATCTAATTGTAATTTACAACTCAAATATGCATTGGTGTTCTAATTTTATTGAATTTTGATAACAAAATGGTCATGATTGCACAAGTTAATGGTGTTGTTTTTTTTTCAATTCATCAATAAATGCATTGTTAAGCTTAAATATTTTGGTTGAATAGTGAAATTAAGTTGTTACAACAAACATAAAACCTATTAATCATAACAATGCATATCTATAACACAATGTGGTTTGTTATTTTAATTTCATGAAACCTACACTTGACTCTGATTCCATTTCATTATCAAAGACATTTACATTGCTCAAGATACTTATTCTTGAGTGATCAATTATCCTACTCTAGAATGTTGTGTAATTCAAAATAGTATGTAGTAGCACTTTCTAATAGACTCTCAGAAGTTACTTTTCAATTAAAAAAATTTGTAAAGGCGACCATCAAAATTTCAAACCAAATTAAACTGAGAGCCTCAATTTTTAGACTAATAAGTAGATTATAATATAGGAGTTGAAGCCTTTGGCTAGTCACAATGTGAAGCCCCATAGAGCAAGTCCAAAGGCCAAGACCTATAAACTGGATATTCGAAAATTCATCAAAATTGAAAAAAAAGTTGAAGAATTCTTAAAAATTAAAAGAAGTAGTACACACTTGTGACAAAATTGTCAAAATTTTTGAGCAATAAATTTTCTTGTCATGACAAAGTTATGACTAATAAAAATTCAACTTATTTTGGACCTACATGGGCTTAGAGCCAATAATTATCAAAGAATTAATTAACAAAGTATGACAAGGCTCACGGATCATACTTTTAATAGCCAAAACCTTATCTTCTTGTATGAATTTTAAGATAAATTTTTTGATGGCAATTCAAGGAATGATTGGATTGCTCTAAAATCGTGTCTAATTTTGCTGAAATGGCTGAAAGTATTACCATGTAGGCTCAATAGGAGGTGACAAACTTTGGACTTTGGCCTTTAGTGTGAAAGCTGCAAGGTTAACCTTCAAACATTTTGAGTGAGATAAATTAACCAAAAATTGACAAAATTAGAGCCATTTTGTTGGTTGAATGGCATAAGAGGTGTGATAAAAATATACAAAGATCGGACAAATCTAGAGGACATGAACTAATAAAATCCATTTTTTAAAATTACTATTATTTTTTTCAGAATTTTAAAAGTCTAGAAACTAAGGGCGCCAATGATTGATGAATAGGTGCTTATGAAACTATCACTTGGTGGCTCCATCAAACAAAGAGTGTTCAAATATCCTCAGATCAATGAGGAGATTGCGACATCAAACATTGGGAGTAAAAATTAGTACCATCATGATCACTTAATGGAGGTCAAGGGTTGGTCCTCCTCAATTACTAATCCCTCTACCTTATATGATTGGTGGAAAGCGATGGCCTCCCAACCTCCCAACCTTCAATCGCAGAGTGTGAAGTGGCCCTAATTCACAGTCCTCACCCATATTTGATCAAAGTTACTCTCCTTCAAATGGGTCTCTGAACAATATAATGCTCCCAAAATCACTGATATTTTCAGAAACCACAAATCTTGAACTCCAGTGGCAACACTGGATCTGTAAGAACCTATGGCCTGCTTTCTGAGGTACAATTAACTTCTCATTGGGCCATCATAGCAGCTATAGCGAACTCTCCCAGGACCCAGATCAGGTAATTCAACTGATGCTGACAGACTGATTGATCAGGTAATTCAACTGATGCTCCATTTCTAAGATCAGCTGCACGGCCAGACAGAGATCCAGACCTCAAAGGACATGACAATGCTGCTGATATACGTCAACAATATCCTTAATCACTGTCAATAGACCGCAGTACTTTGAAATTAACGTCGATCACCGATCACAATATGATCGACAATAGGATCGACATGTGCACTTCACTCGGAACAGTCACTGAGCTCCATGCATGGAGTTCAGCTGCAAAGTGGGTCGATCTCATGTTGCTCCATGTCCACATTCACCTCAACTTCTTCCTTCACGATATTGATCAACACCGAGCATGTGTCAAAACTGGCACATTGACCTTACATGGTTCTGAACTGGGCCTAAGTGTTTATCAATCTGTACCAGTTGGTGAGTTTTGATTGCCTTCGTGGTCTTTGTCTTCTGGAATGCCTGTCTAAGATGGCTCACGAAGTGTCTTTGTTAGATGATACATTACTCCCCATGGGCTACATCGGAAGGATGTTGTTGAGGGTGTTCAAAGTGTTTGGATTGGTGGAGGTTTGCACCTTGAGCTTCACGCAGTTGATGCCTGTGCTATTGAGGATGAGGAGAATGTTGAGGACGTCGCTGCCGAAGCCGAAGTTGGTGACTTCTGGTAATCGGATGAGAGCCAATGCTTTGCTTTGCCCTTGTAGTCGAACACTGTTGGAATACACATTGATAAGTTGTGCTTTCTATGATGTTTATGATTTGCATTGCTCAAAGTGGGTTAAGTTTCTTCTAGACTGAGTGATGTTGCTTGTTTTTGGAATGGTGGAATGTTTGCAGATGGGTTGTGTACCTTGGATTTCATCAGTGGATCCAATGTCAAGTTTCCTTGAATTTCGAATTTGATGGCATTCAAAGCTTCCAATGCTTGGGTTTTTCCATCGTAGGCATGATCTGCAGTCAAGCTACGGCGCAACCCTAAAGAGCCATCAGAGTAGACCATGAAAGTGTAGATATGGTATAGCTTCGTCTCATCCGTCTTGCCATTTCTGCAGGAGCCCCTTGCTAGGTTTAGGGTTTAATGTCTGTTATTGGTCAGTCTGATAATGTTCTCGATTCTCTGTCTGTTGAAGCTCAGCTTTGGAAGGGATGATGTTAAGCGTGCCCTGTCTTGTTGCCTCTGTCTGTAATGTACAACATCTTCTCGACTATTGAAAACGCAAGGCCGTTCCTTAGAGTGAAGCCGTTAGCCATGGTGTCTACAATGCCGGACCCTGGTGCAATCCGGTATAGGTGGTTCTGACCTGCACCCTTTCACCCTGGCATTGCACTTAGAAGGTAAGACTCTTTTGACCTTATAGCATGCACTCGTGTTTTGTACTTGAATCAAAGACAGTCGCTCACTACTTGCTGGCTCTTCCATAGATCCCAAATTGCGTCTATTGACATTGCTGAGTAGCCTCCAGAAGAAACGTGCCACTATTCCTGTCAAAACTTGTGATTGAGAATGCTGGAATAGGTCTTAAAAATATATAATTCAGAAGTGGACAGCAAAGAGTTGCGACTAACAGCAGTGGATTTCATTGTACATCTTAGTCCTCTATAGTGACATATCTTGGAGTAGAAGGAGTTGATATATTGCTCAGCCTCTTTTCTATCATCTCAGATGTAGGTATAGGTTTTCGCGGGTGATATCCTTTGACATCCTCCTCCTTGAAGCCTAACTTTATCATCATGCCCTGCAGAACCTCTACAATCTCTGTGAATTCAGGCCTTTCGTTCGGATCTGCATGCCAGCATCTACTAACAAGACCCCTCACTCCAGAACTAAGAAGTGGAGGCAATTGAGGCCTTTGCCCATCTATCACATGATCAAAGTTGTTCCTCAGATGTGCGTCGAAAGGGATATGACCAGTTAGAATTTCATAGCAGGTCATACCGTAGCTATAAACATCCATCTTCCTAGTGAATTCCATTCTTACCAGGGAACAACGGTTCTTCAAGAAAAGTAGGAGTTCATTCGCTCGCCAAAAGCGTGTCCCCATAACCCCAGCCGAGCTTTCATAATCTGCTACCGCACACCGGAAGAGACCAGCTGGTGGGTAGTCTCTGGATTGGTAATCATCTGCTGATTTAGGGTGACGGACTAGCACATTCGCCGCCTTGAGATCTCTGTGGAGAATGCCCATGGAGTGGAGATATTGCATGCCATACGCAATTGTGAGCATGTAAAATAACGCTTCGGGCTCCTTGAAGGGTGGACCTTTGTTCCTGCTCTTTTCCATGATGACATCCATTGCCTTGCGTAAATCCTGCAAGTGCATCTCCATCACAATTGCATATGAGTTGCTTTCCAACACCACTCCTTTGATCACTCTGCAAATGGCTGGGTGAGAGCAATGGAACAGATTGGCAGGCAAGTGCGATCGGAGAGCGTGGACGAATTCCGGTTTGAAGACTTTCACAGCAAACGCAGCGTTTCTGCCAACGTAAGCCTTGAAGATTCTAGCTTGGCCTCCCTCCGCAAGCATTGGCCCTAGCGCGAAATCCACCGGCTTGAATACACGATCCGTTTCCTCTGGATCCAGGAGGATCTCTTTCGTCAAGGCTCCGGGTTTCGTACATCCTGGATCGAGCTCAGCCCAACACTCTTTGGAGAAAGCTGTGTCAAACTCAACGTCGCTTGAAATGTTCAAGGATCGAAGGCGTGTCATTCGTTCAATTCTCGCTGAATAAGGTGATCCAGAGTCTACAACCTTATCTTCCAAGCCAAGACGTTGCAGTTCCAAACTCTCAGGCATTGCAACAGCTGATAAGGGCAGGTCATTGCAACAGTCTGACAGGAACAACTCCGGAGTCCCACCTTGGTCATGCATCTCATCCATAATTGCTTGAGTGGGGACTTAATATAATCTGGAAACCCTCGTGTAGGATGTCAAAGATACCTTCTTTTTTGTCCACAACTTGAACGTCGCCTCCAGACTCACAGGCACGTCTTAACAACAAACTTTTTTGAAGTGCTGCTCATAAGCAGAAAGCCAAGATGGCCATCCCTTCCTGGAGAAACACACAAAAACAGTGTCAAAGAAGTTTGTTGCCCTCAAGCTAACTGTTCCCTTACACCTCGAACTTGCCCCATTCATTGCAACACTAAGCTGACCATATGCTTTCTGGGTATGTAGAGGTTTAAAGACTTGGTGTACTGGACCCGATTTGGGGCAGAAACTGGCTTACCTGAAGCTGCGAACCACTGACTTCGACGCTCTTCGTCCCGCAGCGTCGTCCTGTCGGTATTTTCCTTGAAGCTTGTTGCTGCGCTCCTCTCTCCCAAGCATTCTTCCCTCGACGTTTCGATCCCACCCGACCTAAGGAATCGGTTGCCCGTGTAACTTAGATCTTAATGAAGTGAGAGAATTATGTTAGCCCTCAATACTATCCCTTGTTGAAAGAGCTCCCGCAGGCACCTATAGCGCATTCAGCATTCGATGCATGCATCTCCGACGAATACAGAGTTTTCTCCGCCTCTGTTCCCGACGAGAGTTCTGTAGCAGGAATTCTCATTGCATAAAATCATGCAAAATAGTACCCCTTCTCTTGCCGACAGTGACTTCCAAGCGTAGTCGGCACAAGAAGCCATCGGCTGTTACATCAGCGGATGTAGAGAGAATCGTCTTTTGCAGGTATAGGTTAGTCAAGAGCCTCATTCTGACTCTTTCGGCAACACCGCCTCGAAGCCTCGAATTCAAGGATATGATCACCCAACCTCGACCCGATTTTTGTGGATGTGTGCAATAAGGGAACTCTGCTCCAACCGACAGTGCCTTCTTTGATCGTGGTGAGCACTTTACCACATACTTGGCCTTCGTTGGGATTCTACATGGTCATGTGTAATCTGAGAACTCATTTTGAGTTGGAGGCGTTCTGAGTTCGTTCGCAGTAGAGTTTTTAATCGCTGAGAATATGTTTGTCACACAGAAATATTGCGATAATTGCGTCTCTTGAGGGTTTAGTATCTAGTCGGCAGGTTGAATAGTCTTGGGGAACGAAGCTGCCTAGGACTCTTTAAGTTAGGTTACTCTGCAATCTGTCAGAACACGCTGTGTTAAGGTTTCTAGAAAGTTCAATCGCCGATTTGTGTGGGAAAATTCACCTTCATGTTCATGTCATCAAGCACTATATTGCATAAAATTTCGGTGGTGGTGTCCGAACATTCTCATCAAGGTCTCTGCATCCTCAGGAGATTCTTATGTGTTGTTCTTGTGGCTACCTATTTTGGAACTCGAACTAGGTTGCATAGTTGCTCTATCCATCAACTGGAAGATCGTTGCCAATCTCTAAGCACGACATACTGGTGAATACGCAGGTAGATGCATACGAGTGATCCCATCCTGATTTCCAACCCACAATCCCATCTCGATTTCCGACCAGCACAGTGGTAGCCATAGACTCAATGCATGAGTGTTGTGCGAAAGCTCCTCAGACCCTGCTGCTGCCGACATTGAGGTTATTGCAGATTTCTCTTCGTAGTTGTTGTTCAGCATGTTGCAGTGCTCTGATGAATGTGAGGTGTACTTGGGTGAGGTGGTGAAGAGTCGTGTGTCCTCTGTCCCATCTTATTTGATCCGTTCAAGACGTTTATAAGGGTGATTCACGGCAGAACTTGCCGGTATAGAATATGTTTGCAACCTCCAGTATTCCTTGAGGGCTAACTGTCTGACTCGCAACTAAGTTACTTTGTCTTGAATAATTTCTGGACGAGGAATGAGACTCACTTGTAACAACGTTGGCGGTTGTGATTACTTTTCTCAGGGACTGTAGGACGATCGATGAAGAAGGGGACAACGGTCCACTAGAGGCATAATCCCTTCCCAACGGACAGCACTGAGTGCATTTTCTGGTTTTAAGCAGTTGCGCGGGACTGGGGAATATTATAGCTTGGTGATTACAGCTCCCAATCTAAACTGTGAATACTCATTACAGACTGGTTCAGCATCTGGAAGACAGAATGGAGATTTTTCTTCATAGGGCTAATAGATTGGGCAACTTGGATGTACTTGTTAATTACCCGAACATTCTGATGGAGGTGAAGGACTCAAATACTGTTATAGATTTGAAGTTCAAGATTCTGGAGACGCAAGGTCTTTGTAGCCACGATCAAAATTTGAAGCTGTCAACATATTTTGTTCGGGATTTTGAGGATGGTAGAATCTTAGGGTACTATCATATACGTCAGAATTCCGTAATTAGATTTTCGGTTCTCCACGATAAAGATGGCACGCAGATTTTTGTCAGGAAATCAAATGGGGAAACCATCAATCCGGATGGAGAGACCATCCACACTGTTGAGCAGTTGAGATTCAAAATTTTTGAGAGGGAAGGTATCCCTCCGAAGTATCAAAGGTTGATTTATGGAGGGCAGAAACTCGAAGATGGCAGAACCTTGAGTTCCTATGATATTGAGCGGGGCGCCGTAATATATCTTGCTGTTGATCTCTTTGAATTCGGGAAGAACCTGGAATGTAGTTTGGAAATACATGTCTTTGATTCGAAGAGAATTTTTCAGGACTATGCGGCCACTCCTTTCAAGCTAGATGGCTTAGATACTATTGAGGTTTTGAAGTTATTTATCCTTGAGAAAGGAGGAATTCCTCCAGATCAACAGCGGTTGATTTATCGAGGGCAGAAACTGGAGGATGGCAGAACTTTACTTTCTTATGATATTGGCCAAGGCTCCACAATTCATCTGAAAGTTATTTGTCTCCGTGCGAGTGGAGATTCTGGCTTTCCGGCTCTTCGGTTGCAAAATGGCATGGTGATATTTGTGAAAACACGAACTGGGAAAACTATCAAACTGGAGGTGGAGTCTCCATGCTCCGTTGAAAGTTTGTGGTTCCAGATTATGGAGAGGGAGGGTGTTCCTCCGTGTCAGCAGAGATTGGTTTTCCGTTGCAACACCCTTAGAGTTGGTGCCATAAGTAACTATGGAATAGTCCAATATAGCACACTTCATCTTCTTCTCTGGCTCAAAGGAGGCGCCTGCTATGATGGTCATTTTGTCGACTTAGAAAATAAGGATGGTCTCCAAAAGATCGACTTTACTTACATTAAAGAACAGTGTCGATGGTCGAGTAAGGTAGACAGCGGTTTGAACATCGAAGGGAAATGCACTCAGACGTCATGTTCCGCACATGACAAGAGGGTTATATGTCAGATGAAGTATTGTGTTTTCAACGTCACCTCAGATGATGTGCATTGTCCATCATGTGAGAACACCATCAAGGCGACCACTTGTGGATTTACGGACTGCGAGTGGATGTATACAGGACGTAAGAAAGGGTCTGATATCCCAATCAGTAGCGAGTGGCATGTTGCAGGGGACGATCAGTACGAGCGATTTTGCGAAGCTGGTAAGCTCACAAATTTTTAGATATCGAATGCAAAATTATGCATAGTACTTGACAGGGTCAATCCTCAATTTCAGTTTCACATGAGTTTCAAATCTTATATCCGCCCAAGCTGCTTTGGTACGTTTAGCTAGACCATGGCGTTTATGTGGACACTGATGTCGAGTGGTATATCTTGGTGTGTGGTATCGTGGTTGAGCTTTTGATGCAGAAGATGCCATACGTTGCAAGTTTCACTAACCAACTGCTGATACTGTTGCAACAGGCAATACTCTTGATTGGGATGTCCTCATCATTGAAGCAAAGCGGACCTCAGCTGTTCCTAGGCTACAGTGTCCCATTTGTTTGTTTGATGTATCTACTTTTGAAAAACCCCTAAGTTTAGCATGTGGATGTCGATTCCACAGCGATTGTGTGGCCTTGTGGAAGACCCGTGAAACACATTGCCCGACCTGCAGATCAGAAATTAGCAATGAAGCTCCCATCGCAAGCCCAGAGTCAAGATTTGAAACGAACTGTTCATCACCTTTGACTCAACACAATCCACCACTTTCGAATGAAGAGATGTGTCACGAAGGTAATATGCCTCCTGTGAAGAACCGTTTTCGGAGACTTTTGTTCAGGTTGGGCCTGGTCTGCAATTAAATTTGCAGGAAAGATGGCCAACCTTTCTCGTTTGGAGTTGGTACATCGCTAGTAGATTGTCTTCAAGTTGGTCAAGAGCTACCCAGGACTTAAGATTGTCTTCAAGTTGGGCAATACGATGGCACGAATATTGGTTGGTCTCAATTGATGTGTACTATTTTCTTACATGTAGCAGCCCAAATTCACTTCTATGATTGAAGTACCAGTATTCCGAGTCAATGAAGGGTGTTAGATGAGTTTGCCCACATTTCTTTTACGAAGTACATGGTGTACTTTTGTTTTGGTTCAATTGCTCATTCCTGTGTTCAGTTTGCTTGTGGAGGTTGTATATCTTCTATGTTGAATGGTTTGTTTGTTGCTACCACATAACTATTAGGGTTAAAAACATAATTATTGCTCTCTTTTATGGGCGAGCAGAACTTATGAGATTTTCCTTACAAGGTAATGAATACGCAGCTCTAGGTTTCGCCTGCTACTAGGTATTTTTGGAAAGAATGATTGTCTAGATAGGCATTACTCTCTCCGAAACGGACAGACAATCTCCTTCAGTTACAGAACTCGCAAGATCGTCGAATTTTAGCCAGGGTGTTCTGAAGAAAAAATCCAGGAAGACTTCTTAGATGTGAATGTTTTGGAGATCGTTAACTGTGAGGGAAATGAGTGAACGAAATGAACACCAAACTGATTTAATGACCAATTCCTACACTCCCGAAACAATGGTTTGATCACCAATTTCGGTCCTTTGGATCACACTCGTCGCCGAGATGTCGACTCGCGCATTGCAGTACAGACAATTCGAAGACAAATTTCCACAATCCTCTTTTTTTAAAGTCTGCAAAGTAGATGATTGTCTCCACAGTTGCACCTGAAATTCTTAGGCTGCACACGGAATCCTCTCTGGCACAGTGGCACTAGGGGTGTTCATCCAGGGAGACAAATCAAAAATAGCGGCTTCTGTAGCAAATTCTTGACCTCGGGAAGGCGGCATCCAATCAAGCCCAGTCGTGGTGCACAAATTGTCAATGTATGCACCCAGTCCATAGCCTTCTTGGCTGAGCTCGAGCGCAGGATCAACCGGGGGTGGAGATGGGGGGCATGGTAACTTGTTTTGGCTCATGTGCCTAGACTTGGCTCCAATGACAACTAGCTATATATGGATATCTACACTAGTTCATAAGTTGTTGGAAAAGTAGGGATCCTCTTGCAACTACAGTTACCAGTGCTTTCAATGCAAGTATACCTGACATGGGGTTGCGGAGTTGTGGCAACAGTACTTCACAGTGAACTTCGGTTAAAAATTCAATCAATAAAATTAATTTACCGTATGATATTTTGCTTCGAAAGTTACACAGATTCGAGAACGACACAGTTCCGGATGCACAATGGATATGGTTGATCAGACGTTCATGATCCCAGGGATAGCAGATATGGTCTGAGATGGCAACAACTGGACAAACTTCTGAAAGTTTCATGTTCCTGCTTTCAACAATTACCCGTTCAGAAGCGGCCTCTCAGTTACTTCTGAAGTGTCCAGAAGTATATCTCAATGCGAGAGAAGAACGTCATGGCACTGTGCCGTAAATTTCACACGATTTCTGTTCTTGACATCCATGGCTACAAAAGTCTTGAAATTCCCCAAGGTCTAGCAATCTCCAGCTAAGATGGCTTATAAAAGACAGTCTGTGACTCGGGACCAGTTGACGTGGTGATTCAATGGACTCACTTTAAAGTTTGAATGGTTGATGAGTCCACTGTAACAGTGCTGTGCATGAGAAATTGGGAAACCGTATCTAACAACCAATATTTTACTGCCCTTGTAGGTTCTAGGAATTACTCCACGGCCAACATATGTATCCCCACCTTGTCAGACCTTGTTGGTAAGCCGACCCAGTGCTCGCCACTCCTGCGGAGTCCGCTTGGAGCCTGTCGTCCTTCACTTACAAGGCGGCGGTAGCAGGAGCAGCAGAGAAGCAGATCCTGAACCAGGCTTCTGGACAGTCCAGGTTGGGATTCACACGATCACAGAAGAATTAGACTAGATGTTAGAGGTTCTAGAACTGAAAGCAATGGTGTTTCAATTAGTTGGGGTGTGACTGAAGTTGTTGCCGTGCAGGTGAATGGACCTGCTTTCAGCCCGGGGCCATAATGAAGACTCTGGTGCTGCTGTGTGTGTTTGCCACTTTGTTTGCAGGGATTGCGGTAGCTAATGAATCACATCATGATGACGATGATGGCCCTGAATACCCAGGTGGGGGGGACCATCCTCCGGGCGTGGGCCACCATCCCCCGGATGTGGGTCGCCATGCGCCTGTGTGGAGCAAGTGGAGAGCTTACAAGGCGCTGCAAGCTTGGAAGAAGGCCATCACTGACGATCCTCAATGTATTCTGAAGACGTGGGAAGGGCCTGATGTGTGCAACTATACTGGGGTGTTTTGTTCTCCTCCTTTGGACCCGGCGCTCTCACATCTTGAGGTCGTGTCAGGGATAGATCTGAATGGGGCAAATTTGACGGGGTGCCTGGTGGAGGAGTTGGGTTTACTTCGTGAGATTGGATTATTTCACTTGAACAGCAACCATTTCGATGGCACGGTTCCGGAATCGTTCAAGTACATGGTGACGCTGTTCGAGCTCGATCTTAGCAACAACAAGTTCAGCGGGTCGTTTCCTATGGCTGTCCTGGAGATTCCTAATCTGGATTTTTTGGATATCCGCTTCAACAAATTTTACGGCAAGCTACCGAGGGAGCTTTTCGCGAAGCGTTTGGATGCAATCTTTGTGAACAACAATTACTTCGATGGTGAGCTTCCGGATAGCTTCGGACAGTCCCAAAGCTCAGCTATTGTACTTGCGAACAATCAAATCCAAGGCAACATTCCGAAGTCGATTTCGAATCTGAAAGATACACTGCAGCAGATTGTTGCGCTTAATAACAAGTTTCAAGGGGGGCTTCCTTCTGACATCGGTGATTTGCAGAATGTCCTTCTCTTTGATTACAGCCAAAACAGCCTCACAGGAGGGTTGCCGACGAAGATCAAGGATATGTCCACCTTGCAGACTTTCGACATGAGCAAGAACATACTCAGTGGGAAAGTCACAGCCCAGCTCTGTACACTCAACAACCTGGAATCCGTTATTCTAGATGATAACTACTTCAATAAAGAGGATCCTACTTGTGTTGATCTCGGCGACAAAATCTCACTCACAGGTAACTGCTTGCCCGGCGAGCCCGACCAGAAATCCAACCAGACTTGCGCTGCATTCTATCCCCCTCCTCCCTCACCTCCTCCTCCCTCGCCTCCTCCTCCATCTCCTCCCCCTCCCTCCCCTCCTCCTCCCTCGCCTCCCCCTCCCTCACCCCCTCCTCCCTCACCACCGCCTCCACCACCATGTCCTCCAGGCTACAAGTTGGGACATAAGTCCGCGACATGCTTCAAGCTGGTTAAGGAATGCAAGACTTGGGACGACGCTGAGTTCTACTGCCGGCGTCAATCAGGTGGGCACTTGGCCGCGGTTGCGGACTGGGAAGAGCTTCAGGATCTGGGCAACATGTGTTCTAAGGTGAACGACACTCGTGGCTGTTTCTTGGGAGGCAGAAAGCCAAAGGTGAGCCCAGCGAGCAAAGGATGGAGCTACCCATGGTCTCCTTGCGTGAAGTTCAACGACAACTTCTGGAACGATGGCAAACCAGACAACAAAGACGGGTGCGAGACCTGCCTGGGTATCAGATACGAATCCGACGAGCAGGCTCACGAATCCAACAAGCTCCCCTACATGCTGGATGACCTGAGCTGCGACACCTCGTTGCCGTTCATCTGCGCCTTGAAGCGATGTGACGATTGTGGCTGCAAGGTGCCTGACACTTGCAAGACCATGGGTGACAAGTGGGCTACCTGCACTTCCGACTGGGGTGAAGCAGTTGGCTACAAGTGTGATTGCAGTGAAGGCTATGAGGAAGACAAGGCCGGTACATGTATTCGTAAAGAGTCCGATCATCACAATTAGTTCGGAGGCAGAGTACTTCGATGATCGATATTGGACACATGGTGTTTTAATTGGATTAGTTCACACACTTTGCACACCTGGGCTTCTAATCAGATGCCGAGAACAATAATCGTTTGCCAACATGATCAGGAGAGAGAATAAGGATTCTGCGAGGGGCCGTTGTAATCTGCTGCTAGCTTAGTTTGTTCCTGTTTTTCAATAATCCAAGAGGTGTAAAGAGGCGAGGATCACCGGAAGACGATCGCAGGAATCCAGAGACGAGCTACGGCGCATTAACTGATACTGTGCACATCAACGGAGTCTTTCCTGGTTGGGCTTTACTCAAGAAAATAAAGTGATTTTCTCCACCGCCCTTCAGAGAGTTCCAATTTAATTAGCATCAGCTACAGCCAAGTGATTTAATTTTGTGGGATGGAAGATTGATTGGAGTCGATCGGAAGAGATCACTGGTAGAAAATCCACAAACTTGGCTCTATTGGCCACTGTTGTAAGGTAGTGGAAAGTTTGATGCGAATGTTTTCAAGCATTTCCAATTGTAGTGAGTTTTACTAGGTTACAGTTTGTTGTATCAAAGTAGATTTTTTACTGACAATTTGAGAAAACGAATGTGTGTCAGCAGTCTCAGTAATGAGTCTGAATTTGAGAATTGTGATGAATTTCAATAAAGTTCAGATTTTGGCTTCAACTTTATGGTCCCGTACAGATTCGCAATTTTGCTGTGGAAACACCACTTCTCTATGTGAACTTGTCCTATGAACGCTGCTTCAATGCACCACTCTCTTGTGTGTTTCAAATATGACTCTTTTGTATGCTTCTAGTTTGCACAATGAAGATGATAATAAGTGTCATGTAATATAATGTGTCATCACAAAGCACTTTCTCACATGTGATAACATTCATATAGTAAGAAGCACTGTGTTGATATTTAGTATCGGTGACACAACTAGAGTGGTTTGCAATTGACATTGTACAAGCCATTCAGAATTGATCACACATTTAGTTATCATTTTCACTTTTACAGCATTTGCAACACTGTAGACATTTCGAGGGAAAACAGTAAACAACTCAGCTGGAATCTGGATTGTAGGGGCATGTGGGCTATATTCTTTTAAAACAAAAGTAATATTAAAATACCCCCAAAAGCCAAAGCAACCTCTGACATATGCGAATGAAGTTAAAACCTCAGTCTTCCAGACAAGCTGGTCCTTCCGTATTATATTAATACTGACTGGCATCGATTACCAACATCCTTATCCTGGTTGAAAAAGCCTGGCTGTCAGGGGAGCAGCCCAATAATCATTTATTTATCTTATGTTGACAGGAGATGTCAAAAAGTGTCAATTAGTCATCATTCACCGAGTTGTGTTGAGCAACATTTTGGTTGAAATTAACTTAAAATGAGACCATGGGTCTCAACTTCTTGAGCTATGTGAGCACATACCGGTTACTTGGTCAATTTCCCTGTATCAGGTTCCTCTGTGGGTTCTCACTGCAAACAAGGTTTAGTGGTACACAGTAGGTATGATATAAAAATCCTTGAGAAATAGGTTACACTGTAGTGGCATTGGGTAATGCATCAGCGGTAAGAGGCGGCTACATAGATCCATGGCGGCAGATTCATGCAATACCCAAAGTTTTATTTCTTTATGTTTTGTACACAATTCATCATCATCATCAGAAGAGAAGCACAACGTTTTTGTTTTGTTTTTGTCCCAAATGAAAGCACATTTCGTTGCACAAAAAAAACACATGAGGCCCGTTGGTACCAATTATCTTTGCAACGACAATGTTTTCTTGTTTTCCAAGATAAGAGAAGGAATAATTTGTGTTTTCTAAATGTGTGAAATATTTCTTGACACATTGTCAATAAATTTATTCTTTGGAAACAAATGAATAATAATTTTGTTTATTTATTAATTTATTAATTCATTAAAATATTTTGTTTGATGGAAGTTGAAATTTATCAGAACTTCAAACTTTGAATGATATGCATCCTCAGTCAGAATTACACCTAGGTTTTAAATGTGCAGTAAGAAAGTTCATATTAACTGCCGATTCAAAAAACTGCATATTACCTGGACTGTGATTGTGGAAGAAAGCAGGAATGCTATCTTGTGAGCGGTGAGCGGTGAGCAGTGAGCGGTGAGCACTAAATTTTCAATATTTTGACTATTTATTTGATATTTTGAGATGATTTTGAATGACATGGCATATATAGGACCTATGACCGTGGAAAGTGTTTTAGGGTATATTCCAAAAAGAGTGGCTTCTAAATTGTAAAATGTAGAAATTCACACCCGATTCATATGAGTATAAATTGTGATTATTTTTTCATATATCATATGAATTCCACGCCAAGAAGATCAAGAGGGAAAAAAATTTTAAAAAGAAGAAAAATAAATAAATAAACAAAAGAAAGAAAAAAGAATAAAAATAAATAATTAAAAGGATTATAGGGAAAACAAATTAAAAAATGAAGGTAAATAAGAAGAAAAGAAAGAAAAATAAATAAAACAATAAAAGCAGAAAAACATCAAATAAATAAAATAAATATAAAAAAAATTAAAGATAAAACATAAAAAGGAATTAATAAAAAAATATTAAAAAAAATGAATGAATACATATAGAAGAGAAAGAACAAAGATAAAAAAAATTTAAACAAAAAAAAGGTGAAGAACGGTTTTAGGGAACGGCTATTGCAGATGAATGTGGCTTCTAGTTTTTTGGGATGAATAAGTTTTCATCCAACTGTTGGATGACTGATTTAAAGGTGCAAAATTAATTAACTGAAAGTTAATTACTCCTTAAACCAACTTGGGATTTCTGTTCGTAGAGGACCCCAAGTAATTACTAGGGGTGCCCAAGTACCCCAAGTAATTACTAGCGGTGTTTGCATAATAGGGAAGGGAAAAATACATGAGAAAGGTTTTAAGGAAACCACATTTTATTGTGATGCCTTCAAGCTGTAACCAAGGAATGTTCAACTTCTAAAAACATCTTTATGATTCAATCATGTATGAAGTCAATTTAAAACATATGGCCTGTGGAGAAATTCACACAGAAGTAGAGTAAAGTGAGGTTAAGGCAATATATAAAATCCAAAGCCAAAGGTATCATATAATATAGAAGTAGGGAAAACATAACAATATAGAGTAAATATGCAATGATCAAGTAGACATCTCGTCATCGCTACAAGTACCAATCCAACCATCATAAGAATCGCTATCACTATCACTAGATAATACCACTCTAGCAACTTCTGCAGCTATGTCAAGATAAATCTCAGCATCACGACAAATGCTATCTCTGTCAGATGAAATAGATGGAGAAGGAGCAGCTAAATAAGCTTGAGCCTGCATCTCTGCATAATGTGGAAGCTCTAAAGGTCTAACTGGACTCCTTATCTTGCTAAGATGGCGCGAGATAATAGAGCCACCAATGTCATTCTTCAACGCTTTCTTCCGACTGCACATGACAATTTCACAGTTTAATAAATACTGAACTAAATTTTTTTTTAAAAATAAACAAATGACACATGAATGTAAAGACTTACTTACAAGAACACTTGGCGGCAGTCTTCCTCTCAGGCTCATCGTCAGACTCAACCGAACGTTTCTTCCTCGGTGAGAATAGAGGAATTGGAGTAGACTCAACCTCCTCCGTGCTTGGAAGAAGAGGAAACAACACTTGATTGTACAAGGTGGTGTCAGACTCAAAGCCTATAACTGACGTCGGAGACTCTTGGATGCTCGAATGGAGGCACCTGCACAGAAATTAGAGCTCCAAAACATAAGTAAAAATTATAAAATGAAATGCAGAGTACTTCTAAACAAAAAATAAAACAAATTAATACCTGTAGAAGCTGTGAGATCCATGACAATGTCGTTCTCAACCGTGCACAAATCAATTAGTGCCTGCAAGAGGTTAGAAGTCTTCTCCCGTGTTCCTCTGAAAGGCTCACCAGTCTCTGAATTATAAGTCAGAGAATCTGCAGTAATCAAATTAGTGCAATGTCCATCAGAGGAGAGCTTGATGCCAAGGGCACCAAGCTCAGCCCTATCATGAAACTGGAACTTAGACCTTGGAACTTCCTCCTCCACATTCTCCATCTTGATGAAGCACTTGACCATGAAAGTCTTGTGCTGGCGTGGATAACGGTTTGGAATAGTCAATGGCAGGCCATTGATTGCAAACCACTTGGCCTCTTCCTGGAACTTAGCCCACTCCGCCCAGGAAAGGAGCTCATTCGAAATGAACTTTGAATCAGGGTAAAAAACAATCAAAGCTCCATCATCCTGCAGAAACTGCATAGCAAACTCAAAATGGGCCTTAATCCATGAAGACTCCATTTTTTTTCCTGCTGGAATCTTGGGGTGCTTGTTCCAGGAGGGAATCTCACCATCTTGCCCTAAACCTAGTACTGGTAAATCCTCTGGAACATAAAAAATGATGAGGTCCACAGCAGCCTCAGCCTCCTAACCTCCAAATTTCCTAGCCTTGCTACCGAGATGGTCCTGGATCCAATCCTTGATCTTGCTCCAAATCTCAGGCACATCCCCCTCCGATAAAGAAGTAAACAAATCCAAAATGCCCATAGGGCAATCATTGATGATCTCAACACTAGTGTCTACCTCATCCAACTGCGAGCATGGAATCGTGTAGATAGTCTGAGAAGGCATGGGGGTAGAAAAAAGAGGCACCTGAGGAATTAAAGGAACTATGGCAGCCTGCATGCTACTGCCTGAAGGAGAAATGCCAACATAAGACATCAACTTCTCTGGCCCTTCCTTCAAAACTAACTTGGCCAATTCTCTGTTCCTTGCTGCCACTTCCTTCTTGAGCTTAGCTTCCTGCTCCTTCTCCTTCTTCTTGTCTTCCTTCTCCTTCATCTTAGCCTCTGTCTTTGCCTTCCTCTCAGCCACCTTCTTCTTCTGTTTCTCAGAAAGAGCAGCATCATTACCAACCTGCGAGGTATCCTCCTCCAAACCCACCATGTTCTCATCCAATTCTCACAACTTGCCTTAAGACCTCTCTCTTCCCCCGGGCATTGATCATTCTCCTTAAGCTCAATGTACCAAGGACACTGAAGGAGATGAGGAGCTCCAAAATGCCTCCTCTGATAATTTGTGAAAATGCACTCACTGCTAGAAACATCCACCCACTTCTTAAACCGTTGTGGGATATCCTTCCAGTCAATGGCACCCTTTACAACCAATTCCCTCCAGAAATACCTCAAAATTGCCCGCTTCATAGCATTCTCAGCACCAGCCTGATGGAGAAATGGCTCTTTCTTGGTATAAGTTCCAGCCTTGGGAAAAAATGACTTAAAAGCCTTGCCCCACAAAGTAATGGAATGAGCCTCAATCCATGAGCCAATATCATCTACAGGATTCGGTAAATCCTCTGTCCTTAGAACTATGATATCCTCCTCTACAATCTTGGCATAACGAATGACTACCTCCTCCTCTAGCTGCAAAAATGATCAGATACAAAACACATATGAATACAAGACATTTTTTTGGTTGAAACAATACGTGACATTGAGGAAAGCAACAATTGTAAAACAAATTCATAAAACTTAACTTATTGAAACTTACCCCGGCCCAGAAAGCAGCTTGATCCACCCAAGGCCTGAGAGCTAAATCTGAAGCAGGATGTGGAGGGAAGTTGTACTCCTGCCGACTCTCCTTGCTCATATTCCACCACCTCAACCACCTCTCTTTATGCTTGGCACTCACCTTAGCAGAGGCAATGAGCTGCAACTTCTCTGGAGTCATCTCTCGATCTGCATAGAAGATGTCAAAGTGGCGAATAATCTGCACAACAAGATTTCAAATACAATTAAGTCAAATAAGTGGATAAGTAAGAATTCAAACCTAAACAACTACAGTTTTAAGAAAATTCATCTATTCATTCATACTAAGATTCTATCCTTAAACAACTGTAAAAACAATAAGGCGAGTCAACCAAAGCATTCATGCACAACCTGATTTTACAAAATTAAACGCCATAAAAAACACAAGCAGACTGCCTGCTACATACCACTAGGTACTGCTCAATCGAGCCCCGGTGCCCTCGGCACTTGGTGCTCGCAACTAGCATGCAGCAACTAAGCAGCAGAAGAAAACTAAATGTGCATCTAGGGACCCAAAGCACACGCATGGAGAAATAATAATAAATAAAAAACATCCCCAACTAGTGGAGCACACATCCCCTCACGCCCAAGGCTGCAGTCAGCAGCGAGCATGGCTTTCCTCGATGCTCCTGCTTGAGCAATGCGCTGCCTGCATGAGCAGGCAGCATGCCCTCATGGTGTGGACCAAGGCCGAAGCGCATCATGTGTCACAAGAAATAAAAAAAAACCACAAGCTGCAGCCAATGCTGGAGCACACAAATAAAAAAAAACCAAACCAAAAGACCAGGGCCGGGGATGCTCTCGGATCCGAGAGGGGGTCGACAGGTCTCCTCATGAAACACTTTTTTTCGACATCCATTGAAAAATGGAATCTCTTCATGATGCTCCTCTCGGATCCGAGAGCAGAATATTCCACATTCTGAGCCCCAGCCTGCAATGCCCCAGCAAAGCGATACAAACTCACAAGCTCCACCAACTGGTGGAGCACACATCCCCTCACGCCCAAGGCTGCAGTCAGCAGCGAGCATGGCTTTCCTCGATGCTCCTGCTTGAGCAATGCGCTGCCTGCATGAGCAGGCAGCATGCCCTCATGGTGTGGACCAAGGCCGAAGCGCATCATGTGTCACAAGAAATAAAAAAAAACCACAAGCTGCAGCCAATGCTGGAGCACACAAATAAAAAAAAACCAAACCAAAAGACCAGGGCCGGGGATGCTCTCGGATCCGAGAGGGGGTCGACAGGTCTCCTCATGAAACACTTTTTTTCGACATCCATTGAAAAATGGAATCTCTTCATGATGCTCCTCTCGGATCCGAGAGCAGAATATTCCACATTCTGAGCCCCAGCCTGCAATGCCCCAGCAAAGCGATACAAACTCACAAGCTCCACCAACTGGTGGAGCACACATCCCCTCACGCCCAAGGCTGTAGTCAGCAGCGAGCATGGCTTTCCTCGATGCTCCTGCTTGAGCAATGCGCTGCCTGCATGAGCAGGCAGCATGCCCTCATGGTGTGGACCAAGGCCGAAGCGCATCATGTGTCACAAGAAATAAAAAAAAACCACAAGCTGCAGCCAATGCTGGAGCACACAAATAAAAAAAAACCAAACCAAAAGACCAGGGCCGGGGATGCTCTCGGATCCGAGAGGGGGTCGACAGGTCTCCTCATGAAACACTTTTTTTCGACTTCTACTCAAACAATCTTAGCCACCGTACGAGGCATGTACGTTGGAAGAAAACAAAACATAAAATACGGACATACCTCCTTTAAAAAACCTTCTCCATTGCTCGGGTTGGCTATAGCAATATACCGATCCAAATGGGTTGAAAGCTGGGTCTTCTTCTTATCTACTGCCTTAGTAGCGATGGCCTTTAGTTCAGATGCACTTTCTGGTCTTTCTTCTCTTGTGCTTGTTATGAGCGTGTCTTTATAGCCTCGAATAGCCTCCTCCTGGGCCGCTGAGATCTCCCTCTTCAATTACAAAAAATGAAATGTCAACATCTTGAAACTCCAGAGCTCTTAAACAAGAATCAGTATTTTATAGTACGGGTAGCTTACCTCATATAAGAAGTTGATAAATGCATCATTTGTGAGGTGAAACCATTTTCTACTTTTTGTCCGTGCCTTCTCGAGTATGCTGGCTTGTAAATCGTCTTCATTCACAAGACTCTTGAGTTGGTCAAAATCAAGCAAACCTAGTTGTTGGACACGCTTCACCTCGTGTGTCCAATGCTGTTGAACGTGGTCCACTTGATTTTTTCTGAATAACATCAAGTCACACAAACTTCAGTTAAATATCAATGTATACATACATCCTAATGAACAAATATATGAATTGTTAGAGGGCGTAACAAATAAAAATAAGATTTTAAACATGGCTTGACTGTGGCACATTTTCTGAGCTCACTGTTTATAAAAAACGTACCAAATAATAGTTGCCATTGAGCTCATAAGCGAACATTGTACAAATTGATTATAAAGCATTAATTCCGATAGTGCAGGCAGCAACAAGCAACCAGCAGTAGCTGGTCATCGTAGCCTTCGATCCGGCTGCACTCGTGAGCTATTGCATCATTTAAGCACAGCCATTCACATAAATTAAAATGCAGTATCACAAAAATCATGAGAACATGAACTTACTTATTCCAGTCAGTCATGGCGTGCAAAAGGATATGTCAGTTTGCAGGGGTGACATTGATAACCACCGATCGAACAGCAACATGAAACGTTGGATCATGCTTCCGAATGGTATTGATAATTTCTGACCAGGCAATGTGGCGATGATTTCCATCCCACACATAAAAGTACTTGTTCGAGTACTTCTGGAAAGCTGGATTTAGTGACAATCTTCTCTCAAATTCTTCATCCTCCTTCCGCCATAGCGCAGACCACGACGCTCTGTCTTCTTCAGAAACGGTACACTCTTCCATCTTGAAACTCTTGAGAGAAAGATAGAAGCATGTTGACGCCCTCTTGTATCCACGTGCAAACTCGGCCTTCAACTTATGAATGTCATTCTTCAAAGGCTCTCTGACGTCCTTCATTGGAATCATCCTGCAAAGTGGTACATCAATCTCAATACCTGGCATGTCGAGTGCACTTTCCAAAGCAACATGTGAATTGCCTATCACTGCTCTCCGAAGCTGGTCCTCGACCTCGGCCATGCCCCCGTCCTCATGGTCCATTGCGGTTGATGATCTCTGCAACTCCCGAATATGCTCTTCACTGCTCACCTGCGTTCACAAAATATCTCACACTTATCTACTGATTACTGCAGCTCCGATATCGGACCTAGAAATCTTCCAGCAGCGACAAGACTCATACCATCAAAACCACTCATGGACTACAAAAAAAATCCCAACTCGACTCACAACTTGCCTTAACCTAAATTTCATGCAAATCCACACAGCTCAAGATTCATTGGAGCTGACTCCCTTGGTCTCAATCAATATGCATAATTTATTTGTAATCGATTACTCGCAGATCACAGCCTCAGCTCATGTCCTTATACTAAAATAAAGCTTATTTCTTGAATTCCTCACATAATCTGCAAGCAATGTTCAGCAAGAAAAGAAAAAGGTTGAGAAAGCGTACCTCCATGTTCTGATGCTCGGACAATTCCACTCCTTGGACGCGGTCCATGACTTCGGATATCTGCAAGCACTAAACAGGATGAGAGACCCGGAATCGCTTGACTAATGCAGAAACACCGAACATACCCACCAAGCTATACCATGCCCTCGCACTCTTTGAAATTCAGCGTTCACTAAAGCTGAATCCTTCAAGCAGATGACATTCGACCTTAGATGACATTCACAGCAAGCAGATTGTCAACCTAGCTCACCTCTTCGGCGTGTTTATAATCAGTCGAGAAGCTCTCCAACAGCACAAATTCTGAAATCCCCTCTTTCGCCTCCAATATCTCGAGATCGACACCCACTTCGAGTCTCTCAGACCCAAGTACCTGCACCCGAATTTAGGTTTTAGATTCCATAACCTAGTGCTAATGCACAACAAATCCGAAGTTCTGCTACTATCATCCTCTTCCGGAGCATAAAAAAACCAAGCATAACAACTCACAGGAGTTCCGAGGTTCCGGTCCAAGCAGAAAAATACAAACCAGAGTGAGAGTGCTTACGGTTACACTCGGATTGCTGGTGGAGAAATCGGTTCGTGTGGGGTCTCCAGCTTGAAGTGCGTCGCCTCTTCCCTCTCTCTCTCCCGACGGCAACTCGACCTCGACCTGCAAACCCTCCTTTGGAAGTAACGGAAAAGTCAACCCATAGTACCATTCAGAATCTCTAGTCGTACTGAAGTCCGTCCATTCATTAATTAACATTCACCTAGATTCTGAAAACGCATAATGAATTATTTGTCAAAGCTATGTCCCTGCCTCTCAGTGACCATGACCATTAGACAAAACTAACAAAATAGAACCCGAATCCATTCAACAAATACATACTAATTATCATCAAACTTTGAAGTACTCAATTTCACAAAGCAAACAGCATGGTCTAGTATACCTGGCATATAGTAGCTAATGCTCTGATTTTGAGATGCTTGGAATCATCTGAACTATAATCCACCTCTGCAATACAGCCAAGTGCAACTTTCTCCTTGCGTCTCTTCTGGGCCGCCACCTGCTTCGGATTACTAAAACCTGAACCTCGCCTTCTCCCTCTACCTCTAGTCGTACATGATCTAGGAGCCCTCGGCACTCTTGGGCTTGGCTCTTCCTCTTCCCTCATAGGTCTCAGTAACGCTCTCCCGTAAACATAATTGTAACTAAGACGTATGCTTTCAAATCGACAAGTGCCAAGTACCAGTTTTATAGTGGACTCTTAGTACCCTAAATCTTGCATACATATAATACATGCATGAGCATTCTGTGATTGCTAATGTTCGTGGCACTATATTCGTTATATGTAATAGTAGTATATATTTAAATTATTAGGTGCAGACCATTTTAGAATGGCCACCAAATCTATGTAAAGGGAATGACATGATCTAATGTTGAATTTAGTGAACACCACTCACTGATCTGGTATGATATCTCTCCTTATTTTTAAAGTAAGTTATGGAACTCTGCCTCCGAACGAAATAACCATTTAAATTAAAGTTGCCCTGGTCACGCTCACATTGACGGCTAATTGTTATAAATGTATTGGTGCACATCTGTGATGGTTGAATTTCACTGCTGAGTGATATAATAGTATTAACTAAACATGATGTGGTTGGCGGTCTCAGCCGCCTTAGCATTTCAGTTTGTCAGATACATTCAAGTTAAATTAAGCTATACAGGTCATGGTGAATTCGTGAGTACACCCTATTTCATTTTAGAGTAAATTAGCTGTCCCACCACACTAACCATCTTTTGACTATATAATCTCTACAACCTGGAACACACCAAGCACATCTTCTTACACTCTACTTGCACAAGCTCTCCTCCAATGCATGATTGTACTTCTTCTATCTTCTATAGTACACTTAGAATGGCCTCTCTACGGTCTCATGATGGAGGTATTCCTTTTGTGATGTCTGTAGGTCCAGACAATAAGGTAGTTGTGGAGGAGCGATTACTTAGCCTCAAGTTTGGGTCCAGAGCTGGGACTATTTACGTGGAAGAAGAGATCTTTGATGATAATGGTGAGATTCTTGAGTGTGTATTTCAAGTGAAGGATAGTACACCCGATGGTTACGTCTGGACTCTTAGCACTGGAACTTTCAAGGTTTATGGATTAACACATGCACAGATGTCGGAGTCTACTGTTCTCTTGACCCCTCCCCCCTCCACGTCAACAGTTCAAGTTCCTAGTCTAGCATCTGTCAAAATTGAACCCAGTGACAACTCCGTACATTTGTTGTGTGACTCGGATGATGACACTCACAGTGAGATCAAGCTAGGAGACACTAGGTCAAATCCATTTCAGAGTCGTGGATCCCAAGAATCAGCTCGTCCATCTCGACAGGGTAGTCGTTCTAGTATGTCTGCGTCATTGTCTACAGGGCGTCCACCTATTCACCCTGCTTCCAAAAAAAACAGGAGCATTATGTTTTCCATCAGAATGACAGCATCAAGAAGGGGCTCCAGATCAGAATTATCGAAGATTGATTTCGACACTATTGAACATGAACAAGTGAAGTATTTACCGCCAGTTTACGATGGAGACAAGATTTTCGAGGTGCCCCCTGTACCAGAAGGAGTTCCAAATCCATTCGGAGGTGGAATGGACGGGATGAGCAAGCAGTACGATGGCCACACCTGGTGCAAGACCATGACCACAAACATCAAGAACGAGTATGGCCTCACATATCGTAAGTCATCCTGTACCGGACACTTACAATGTCCCAACACGAGTTGTGATTACATCTGCCGGAATAATGGGAGGCTAAATAGCACTGAATGGTCAGGCGTAGCTTTAGTACCTTGCACTGTGGGAGGCTCCCCCATAGAGAAATCTACTTTAGCATGCAAAGTATGTCAGACACCTCCTACTTGTCTAGCATTGTGCGACGCTAGGATCTATCATGTGTCGTCTTCAGACAATGATATGACCCGTGCGGCGATTCATTTAGGACGTCATAGACATCCTGTATCTCAAGGCAGATGTCAAGATTCTATGGATATCATGTTTGACTGCATAGCTAAGGAGGTTGAGAGGACATCTAACGCCAAAAACTCTGCTATCGTTCTAGCGGTCAGCAAGCAGTACCTTGTCGATGCTCTGATCCGTCCTACTGCAGGAGGCAGTCATCTTCGGGGAGCATCTATGGATGCTGTAATGGACCAATTTGAGACTCTTTCTTCACCGAATATACGCAATTTCGTTTCTGGATCAAAGAGGTTTTTCCGTCAAGGGAGAGGAGTCACAAATAGCATCCTGAAATTGAAGGATTACTCCAACTTTGATTTCATCCACCGTAATCAGTTCCCTGGACAGAATGAAGGCAAGGTGTTTCTGTTCAAGATCTCCACTGATCGTCCAGGAAGCGGTGTGGATCTGGTAAAGCGCATGCAGGCTGGAGGTGATCTCGAAGACTGCTGGATCATGTTCGACCATGTTAGGCGTGTAGCTGACTGGACTTCTATGGCATGCCACGTTTATGACAGTAAGTATTGTAAAGTTATGACAATTGCACTTTGTGACATGCAATCCAAAGATGCTGCTGCTCAAGAGTTATTTTGGCACCAGTTCAATGAAGTTATGCGCGAGAACGGCCTTGAAAATACAAATTTCAAGGGATTCATGGCTGACAATGCTGGAGCCAACTGGCACGCTGTTCGGAAGGTGTATGGGAACGGAGACCCCAATGATCCTATGGAAGAACGGGAGCACACTTGTCTTTTCCAGTGGACGAAGTGCCTTCAGAGGGCTACTTCTCGGAATATCTTGCCAAGCTTTCAAGACCAACACAAAGCTCTGTGCAAAGTATGGAAAGACGCAAAGACCAAGGAGGAAGCAGAAGCGCAGTACAACGTCATCCGCGGGTGGTGGCTTTCGTCAGGCGCTACAACTCAAGAAGGAAGGCGTCATCTAAATGATTGGATGGTTTTCTGGCACTATCGGTATTGACAATGGGGAGGCTCGATGCAGCTTGTAAGTTCATTCATCTGTAAACCTTCAATCAAGTATTAGTACGGCCTTGCTTTTATCTATAATCATGAAAATGACATTATTTATTTTATTGTATTTCCTAGGATCTTACCCTTGACGAGAGAGCCGACATGCCTTCCTGCAACCTTGCGGAAACTGTGCATAACAAATGGCTTCAACAATCAGGAAATACAATGACCTGTTTGTACGAGGCAACAGTGGATGCTATGATCTGAGCATTCATGCAGATCACAAGTTCCCGGTCATGGCTGAAGGGAGGAAACGGCGGTAAAGGTCCGGACAGAGCAGAACTTCGTTTACGCCACGCTCAACGGTCTGGTGACCCCAAGTTGATTGCTGAGGTAGTGAATTCGTACCCGGGAGCTAAGGATTTACTGACGAAGAAAGGAGGCTTGGAAGGTGCCGAGATCTTTGGATCTATGAAACGGAAGTTAGATTTGCCGCCTGGATCGAGTCATGACTCGCATCGGTATGATACAGTGAACTATTCCATTCCTCGTGATGGCACGAGATCCACTAGAGCACGCATTGAGGAGGCTCTTTCTCAAACTGACTCCGGTGTTAAACACACTACTTTAGTGCAGGAGACAGATTGCGACCCGTCTAAGTGGCACATTGCCAGACTGTCCGGCAAGTCTAACCGAAAATGCCAAGCAATGCAAGCTCATACGAATGAGAAGTGCGATACCCGAGTGCGCCGAGGTACGCATGGTACGCCTGCTCCTACCTATGTAGGGCTGAAGAAGGAGTTCAGAACCGATCGCCAGATTTCTACTGACTTCTGGTTCTGCGCCGATGACATTAATAGATGTGTGAAGGGCACAAAGAAGTCGTTTGTGATCGATTGGCCATCTATCCCGCAGACTTGGCCTGTGAAAATGGGCACGAACTTGACCATCAAAGAGATTTTGGCTCTTGAAGAGGCCGGCTTCCAACTTCAACAACGTGGAGTACTATCACCTCGTCGTCAGTTCCAGGTTTCTGCTAATATGCCGCTTCCAAGGAGTCATTTCCCGGTTCCTGTTGATCCGGATACACACCCGACGACTCGAAACGGATATGCCATCAGGAGAAGTTCTGACGCTCCTACCTCCGACCACCGCAACAAGTGGAGCAGCGCGGGTCTCATGAACAACTATTGGATTACAACTGTCACATCAATTCCGTATCCAGGATTTGGCTGCGTCATCTCCTTGAAGAGTCCAAGTGAAACAATATATTGTATCACCATCACGGACTTCCCTGGATGTACTTGCCCCGACTTCATGAAAATGACTTCGGAAACCCTTGGCAAAAGAGGCCAGTGGAAGTACTGTAAGGATGTTTATTATATCTTCCGCTATCTATGTGAGATGGATTACAAGGTTGATACTTTTATGCACGCCCCTAGCTTCAGCTTCAACGAAGTTATGCGTGTTCTGGAGATGGCCAAAGTTGCTGAACCGCTTCAGTAGTTTCTTATGGTTACACTGTGAAATTAAGTGACCAATACAGTTCAGGAATACATTATATGAATAGCGGATTTGATTTGTTTTGACTTTGTGATGGATTTGGAATCCGCAGAACAGAAATAAAGGTCACTATTTATTTTTATATTGTCCACCTCTCGGATGTGTTTGTGTTGAAATGAAAGCAGAAAAAGAATATTTCCAAGGTATGAAGGAATATTCTCCTCTCGGATCCAAGAGGGGAATATTCCTTCATACCTTGGAAATATTCTTCTCTCGTATCCGCGACCACAAAAATGTAATAAAATTGTTTTAAAAAAAGATTGGATATACATTCTGTATGTGACTTAAACAGTAAGATTTTCCCTCCAACCATTCACATTTGATTGATTCCACGGTTATAGGGTCTACTTTATTTGCATTCATATATTCCAACGAAGTGTCCTAAATTGCTCATCATTGTTTGATTGTTCTCCAAAAAATTCCAAAAAAAAAATTAAAAAAATCAAATTTTCACCTAAAAATTTGAAAATTTAGTGCTCACCGCTCACTGCTCACCGCTCACCGCTCACTGCTCACCGCTCACCGCTCACCGCTCACAAGATAGCGTCGCTGTGGAAGAAAGGTTATTTGTTGGGCAAAGAATCAAATAAATACAACATGTAAGGTTGGGGTACCTATTCTGACTTCAATAAGAATTTTCATATTCTTGTTCTAAATAAGATGTAGTTATGAGAATGACTTGCAAGTTTCAGCATTTGGCATTTGAAAATGGAGCTCAATCCAAGTGATTTCATATTTATTGGAGCTCATGCAAATAAGTTATGAATTGTTGAAGTACAGTATAAAAGTACCAAAAATGTGGATATTAGGGACACCCAAGATGAACACAATAATCTCATGCATCCAATGATTATAATTCACAATTAAGATTAGAAGTTGTAGTAAGGATAAATTTGGGTATTACTACAACAATTTTAGGTTGAATAGTAGGGAATTGTTTTAGATTGCGCACCTCATTCTAAATGATTAGTTTATTGAAGTTTTCAAGTTCGTGTAGTGCTCTAGAGGGCAAGAGAATTTGGCCATATATTTAAAAATTCAAGAAACATGTTGATTCATGATAATTTAATAAAAACTTAGATTGTATTTTCTAAACTCATCATGTAGCCTGTAGATACAATGGATATTAATTTTAAAAACATGATTTCTATGATTTATCAAACTGTGCACATTCTTCAACCATCCACATGGTTATCTTTGTAAAGGTATCTTTTCAAAGGTGTTGAGTTTTCACTACCCTACTGATACAATTAAATAAATAGTGGAGGCTCACAAGATGTATCGAAGACCGTGGCCATTGTTTACTGTAAAAGTAACGCCAACGGGAAGTTGGTGTGGCGGGTCTCGATAAAGTTGTCATAGGGTCCCACCAACGCCAAAATGGTATAAGTCACTGCAAATGTCTTGCCTTGGACGGTAACTTGTGGTGACCTATACCGTCTTTTGGATAATAAATTTCTTTTTTACAATTAAATAGAATATTTTAGATTGTCAAAATGAATGAGTGGGAAAAAAAGGTAAAAGAAAGGAGGGGAGAAGAAAAAAACATGGGGGAGAAGGTGGGAAGGAAGAGGAAGAAGGTGGAAAGGAGGAGGGAAGAAGCTACAAAGAAGGGGACCTAGGGCCCTCTCCACCCGCCATGTGTGCCATTGGAGGGATGGGATCTAGGTCCATTGGCAGATTTCTAGGGAGTGCTAGCTCCCGGCAAGGTGCCCGAGGCACTAGGGGTGTTCAGAGCACATTTGAGGACCACTTGAAAGACCATTAGATTTCATCGCCGGGACCACCATACATAGAGGACCCCACATGAGGGCCCCAAACTCACTTGAATTTCCCTAAATTTCCTTGTGTTTTTGAGAGCTTGAATCCTCAAAACTGCGATTTTTTACCACTATGCTCTCCCGAGGATATGAAACAAATTTTTTATCTTTTTTTGGAAATTCAACCGTAAGATCTTGTACCTAACCCTACTTGGAAGAACTGATTCAAATTTCAACCGTTGGATGTTTTTCATTAGTGAGATCGTAGTGTTCAAAGTTTCAGCAGATATTTTTTTGGGCCTTAGCCGAGAGGCATGGTGCAAATGGGCCAAAGGGAGACTTGATGATTATTACTTCAAACATTTTGGTCACATTTTTTTCCATGTAGCTAACTAGGTTAGGTATGCTCATGCAAAAATTTAGGCCAAAAAAACGCTTTTTAGACCTTCATAATAATTATTTTCTGTAAGAAAGTATAAAATTGACAAAATAGTAAAACATGCATTACAAAAACAATTTGTGAGCTAAAGAAAAATTGAACGGTGAGTAGGTACCTTCATAAATTTGTAATTTTTAGAAAAAAAAAAAATTCAAAAATTCAAAAATCTCGAATTTTGACAAATTTTTAAAGGAAAAATTCAAAAATTACTAAAAACTTTGAAGCTTGTCTTTGTAAGTTTTGGAGGCTGCCCTTGTAAAAATGGTAAATTTTTTGACTTGGGTCACTATGGAATTTGTATAGTGATTTGGTTATGAACATATTTCAATTTTTTTTTTTGTAAAAAGACCTAATTTTAGACTGCCCGTTTTGGACTTGAAACCTAAAATTTCTAGATGAAGGTTCTAAAATTGGAATTTGGCTTCAAATTTTTTACTACATAGACCTTACCGTAAAGGGAGCATCCAGTAAAAATCTTGAAAAAAAATATTACTTTTAACCCCTCCATCTGGGCTGCCCGAAAGTGCAAAAACCCATTTTGGGTTTTAAGGATAGTTAGGGGTTAATGAGTTGGCAAGATGAGAGTGGATGCTAGAAATAAGTCACTAGAAACTCATCAAAGAGCCCCCCACCCTCCTTGATGAGTTTCTAGTGACTTATTTCTAGCATCCACTCTCATCTTGCCAACTCATTAAAATTCAAGTGAGTTTGCCAGTTTGGGGCCCTCATGTGGGGTCCTCTATGTATGGTGGTCCCGGCGATGAAATCTAGTGGTCTTTCAAGTGGTCCTCAAATGTGCTCTGAATACCCCTACTTAAAAGCCACTTAGTCCACACCTTCGTTGGCCTGAACAAGTGGTCATGCCCTAAAACATGTAAACCTCTCTTCCACTGCAAGGAAGGACATATGTAAGTGTCTCACTTGTATACATCATGCACTGAATGAATTTAATATCAGTGAAAGGCTCAACTTTGTCCAAGATTCACATACTGAAAATCCATTCAAGAACTGTTAATTAAATCCCAAAAACTCAAATTGCATGTAACTTTATCCAAGATGAATAGACACTCGTATTCACCTGCAAGTGTGGGTGTTTTGTCCCACTTCCCAGACAGAAATCATGCAAGAGCCTCACAACTCAAGCAAAGTTCTTTGTTGGCACTAGCTTGGTCCACATAAAGCAAAGACCAAGGAGTGGTGCTACAACCAAGAATGTTATGCAATGACTTGACATGAGCCTTTCACGGAGGAAACGAACGCAACGTTGACACATGGAGCACCCGTGATACCAGCCACTGCCAGGATCTATCATCTGCTGATTTGGTGTGATAGGAATCTGTTGAATCACCTCCAGGTTTCAGCTTCATGTGCAATACAGGTGCTATCTGAGGAACTGGAAGCATATACGGTACTGCATTGACGTCGTCCCCGTGACGGTAAAGTGATGCAACAAGCAGATCTTTGGTAATTGTGCAAAGGTCACTCACAGAACACTGGTCGAGTCCCACACCACCTGTCGAGTCCTGATGGCGGCAATGTGCACCATGTACTCGTCGACTCGCAGAGCTGATCATAGGTTTGACATGATGCCCAACCATTTGGTTCCAAATTAATTGAACCCGGTTGCTGCCAATGCAGAAATCATGTAGCTAAGCTTGTTTTCCTTCGATGCTATGTCGAACTAATTGCAAGTTGCCGGACCAAAGATGAACTTGGAATATTACTCTTGTAATCTCCTGGCAGTATTTAAGAATGGGCCGGCATTGGATGCGAAATTTCGAGGGCATTGATCACCCTATCCATTCGGTTTGAACTACATGTTTTGAGCTGCTTCTCTGATTTAAAAACCAGCCAACAAGCTGTGCATGGTTTGAGTCACGAGTCTTCTTTCTTCAATTTGGTACTTGACCATTGACACTTGAGTCTATTTGAGTCCGCCCTTGAACTACTTGATTTCTCAGAGTTTCTTTTCAACAAGTTCTCGCACATTTATTGTTTGCTGTTAAAATTGTCACATTTGTCGATCGTGAGTTAGATCCTAGTTGACCTAAATTCCAGCTGAACTGCCTTCTGTTCTTCAGGACAGTCACCTACTCTAGTCATGGTGTAACTTCGAAAAGCTTCATAGATTTTAAGAGTTGCACAGATCCATATACTTGAAATGCCTTGCTCATGGCTACCAGCACAGGTTTTTCCTATTCAGATCAAGGCCAATGCATTCTTTCAATATTCATGAGCTCCCAGATTTCTCTTCTCGAACTATGCAGTTCCCTCAAATTTTTAGCATCCAGTTGCAGACAGAAACACGGCACGCTATCAATCAATCAGCCGGCATGAGGTATCTGATCACTAGTGTACTGAACTGTCATCGATTCTAGATAAACCTTAGGACGTGAATCGACCATGTCATAAATTGATTGCAGCTACAACGACGATGTGCTACCCGAAATTAAGTCAAACAACAGTCGAACATCAGTGATGCTCTTGACTCTGCGCCTGGCAACTAATTTCGGAAAAATAATATACGTACACGGTCAGCCCTGAAGCTCAGTCATCGATTTCCACCGTGGAGACCGCCAGTGATTGACATCTATGGCGGTCCGGTGGGTACACTAATTACCCACAGCGGCGGAGATCGACGACGCCCCCACGTCCCGCATGATTTTCACTCCAAGGACTAGCTTCCGTAACGTCGAAAAATCCTGAACCGCATCGAGCAACGCGCCAGCCCCGTCAATTGCTTGCTTCCCGTTGAAGTCTTCAGGGTACTGAGCCAAGTACGCGATCCCCGCCGCGGTGGAAATGAACATTCGGAAGGACTTGGTGTCCCCGCCTCTTTGTCCGAAGAAGACCACTGTCCCCACTAATGTTGTCTTCGTGTCGATGGGGGCTTGGACACCATGCTCACGGAACTGATCGCCCACGCGATGGGCGAGGCCGCGACGAACCCCTTCGCACCCTTATATCGGCGCGGATGGTGAAAGCACCACAATAGCTACTCCGAGAATGCGGATTTTTGTGTGCTTGTTTCTGGAGGCCGGGGTTGCAACTACTGCGGCCTGAATGGTATTTTCGGGGAGTTTCGATTCATGCCGATGATTGCAAGTGGAGCATTGACGTCTTAAATGCAAAGAAATTGATTTTGGTGTTAATAACATAGCAACGGGATATAATAATTTGGACCATGTAGATAGATGTATAGCAGATGTTCGTGAACGGAGACTGGAACGCTACTTAGCGTTAGTGAATGTGACACAGTCCATGCTTCGGCTGTCGATATCGGAGCCAGCGTCGGAGCGGGATTTGGAGGGGGTTGCGCATTCACAAGCTTCGGAGGGCTGAGCCCGTATCCGAGCGAGTAGAGTGAAAACCTGCTCCACTACAAAGGAGGTGCGGAGTGTCCAGCTGATTCCAATTCAATCTGCTGAAAATTAACCTAGAACAATCTAATGGATTCAAGTGGCCTAGACAATCAATCCACAATTAGCAATGGTAACATCAGGAGTCAACATATGTGCAGAATTCGATGGACTAGCTTATTCGATTATTGATGTGACGATCATGTTTACTGTACTGCTTCGATTAATTTTCATTTTTGGTTTATAAAAGTATTCGTTGATCCATAAGCTAGCAACAGCGACGACACGATCACCGTGCGGGAGTTGATCGGAAATGCATGTGTTACAATGTTCCGGTCGAGGGAATGACGATGTGGATCGCGGACAGGTTACAAAAGAAAATTCTCCTTTGTAGTACTGAGAGATGCACCTGACTTAGGTCTCAGAGTCTAAAATACAGAAAAGACTTGTTAATTTACCGAGTTTCTATCACATTCAAGAGCTCGCTTCAGATTGTAGTCATCTGCACCAGTGAGAAATTGATGCAGACAAGATTCTAAACGAATTAGTACACGAGGCCCGACCTAATGATAATCTGTAGAGAACGCAAGCACTGACTTCCCTCTGAATGGTGAAAATCTCGTTCCCAGGAGCCCAAGAAACGCTTGATTGGTGCCGGATCCTACATACGCAACGCCATCCACAACCGAAACTCCACCCGCCATGGGACCAGGCATTGGGTGCAATGATCGGGGAGATCCGGCAGTCAGTTGTAAATCAGCCGAATGAAGTTGTCAAATTACCGATTCAATTTGATAGAGTTAGGATTTTTTCCGACTCGTATTTTAAATATTACCTAAGTATCACATGGGTATCACCTAGGTATCATGTAGGTATCATACAAAATTACCGAATGCTTTTATGGAAAAGGGCATAATAGCTGGATTGTATTAGAAACTTCCCGAACAGTGATTGGGTGTGTCCACAAGACATCCCCTGTTTTCGCATCCAGCGCCACCACCCTCCCTGGCTCCAGCGTGTTGGGAGCGCCACCATTCGATCCTCCGAACACCACCCCATTCGCATACGTCAACTGCATCAAAAAAAAGTTCACAGCGTTAGGGTAACGCCCAACAGAACCACATCAATCTTTCGGAAGGAGGAGACAGGAATTGGGTTTTACCGGGGGATTTGTCGTGAAATTGTCTGGGTTGGCGGTGGACCACAGAATTTTACCAGTAGCAGCGTCCATCGCAACCCAACCTCCGCGTCGCACTACTTCCGACGAAGGCAGCAGGGTAAAGTCTACCCTACCGTTGTTGAGGATGTTCGTGAACACCCGTTTGCCGTCCGTTGTCATTCCCCACGAGCTTCCTCCTAAGTTTCCTCCAGGTCCCGCAGCCTGCAATCAATCAATCAATCACAACTCCATCAACCTCACACTATATAGGATTAATCTGCAAATCGATATCCATCACAATGAGAATCCAACCTAATTTTTCTGAGAGAAGGGTCATGGCAGAAGGATTCATGGCCCATTCAACTCACCGTGACCCAGAATTGCTCTCCGCTGTCGCGATCCAGAGCCCACACGAACCCACTCTTCTGTCCAAGCACAACAATGTCGCGGCTGGGAGCATCCTCAGGGTGGATCGTGAGCAACATGGGCGACTCTCCGAAATCGTAGTCCTCTCCTGGACTCCCAGGGCAATTGGGACTCGCAGGGTTACCGATGCAAGCGAACACGAACACATCAGACCCGCCGAGATTCTTCCCCCAGGAGACCTTCCCGGTGTCCAAGTGAATCGCGACAACAGCGGTCGAGTAGTCGTCCTTCGCCACGCACGGATCTTCCAGGGAAGGATTGGTCATTTTCATCGAGTTATTCAGCCGGCACTCCGTCACCTCAGGTGGAGTGGAGTAGGAGTTTCCAGTAGCGATGTAAACCATCCTCCGAGATTTGTCAATAGGGGGGCTGCTTGCCCACACAGCATTCCCGGCATACAACCCCGCCTTGCCGCCGTTGTCAGGTGCCATGCCGACTCTCCAGACAATCTTGCCCGTCGCGAGCTCCAGCTTGTACACTGCACCTATGAATGTGCAGCAGCCCACCTCACGAGTTTCCTCCAAGGAGCTTGTGCCGATGTAGTAATGCCTGCACACAATCCAATGTCTCGCACATTTAACGTCATGATCTTTGGACTGATTTCCATTTCTGCTCTCAGCGAGAGAATTCAGAGCACATACCCCTCGAATGCGGTTCCGCTCATGGTGACAATAGCATACGGATGCGCGTCCAAAAGTGAGCTCCAAACCAGGGTGCCCGAGGATTTCTTCACAGCAATGACCACGCCAGGGCTGGACAGCCCGATTAGCAGAAGGCCTCCGACGACAACCGGTGTGGATCGTGAATACAAGCTGAGGTTGAAGAGCTTTGCAACGAAGTCCTTCCCATCAATCTCCGGAATTCCGGCTGTAAGTTGGGTCAAATTCTTCTCCCACACCAGCTTCCCTGTTGTGGCGCTCACGGCGTATAAGTTGCCGTTGTAGCTGGGGAAGTACACCACCCCTTTGGACACGGCGGGCGTCGCCGTAACGTCTGCCCCGCAGATGAACTCCCACTTCTTCCCGAAGCCTCGCACTGACTTCTGGTCGATCTTCCGCTCCCGGAACGCTTCCCGGTGGTTCGTGAGGCCGGGTCCTCCATGATTTGGCCACTGCAATATTCAACACTCCCATACACACACCCACACACACACCCAGCCGTAAGAAATTATGCACATGCTTCACACCATTCTGCAGGACAGATCTGCACAAAAATCATATATAGTCTTATAAGCTAGCTTAAGTCCAACAATGGAAATGACGTACGTCACGATCACGCTGGCTGGCGTGCCGAAGATCGTCTGTAGCCACCACGGTCTGCAAGCCCACAAGTACAACGCACAACACTAGGAGAGTTCTCCACAATTTTGAAGCAACGAAGAGATCCATCATCCTTGTCACTAGCTAATCTTCGAAAAAAACCCTGATTCAAAGCCCCGAGGAATTCTGGATATAAATACTCTCGCTTATCAATGAAAATCCGCACAGTGACCATGTCAAGCACACATGCAAACAATCGATCGCAGCTTGAAAGATCGACGATGACTTCGCAGCAGAAAAAGACGCTGCAAGGAGTCAACGCCGTGGGAGCCATCATCGTGATTTTGGTGAAACACTGTACTTACTTATCCATTGCCTTCGTTATTGCGAATGAAAACCATGCCATGTTGATCAGAGGAAATTTCGCAGCTTTCGTGACTCTGACAAACCAAGTACGCCTCATACTTCGTGGTGCAGCCTGATCTAGAACAGATCTAGCTCCCCCAGACAGACCCGGCCCAGGGGTTGTACAAAGTAGTCTCAAAATCCGGGAAGTCTGGTGCCGGGATGGGTTGATTTCGCGTGACGCATATGTCAAACAGCTTCGCCTCATTGGCATGTTCTACAATCTGTGGGCCTACTTAGCGACGATAGCAGTAGGTTTTTAAATATCTCATGGTTCGCTACTGGGCAAACCAGTTCGATACATGTTGCTCCTGCCATTTTCACCTTTCCGACAATTCGTCACACACAAAACGATTCTGCAATGAAATGTTTTGTCACGAGAATATATGAATATACCTCGAAGCAGGATCCCTGCAACAGCTGTGCCATACGATGAGTCTCGATCGCAAGAGGATTGTTCGTCACTGTGACGTTGAAGAGGTATCTTCCGGAACAGGGTTCCTGTCGCTGAGAATGAAAAGCATGAAATGCTTGAAAATGAAAACCTACCTAACCTCGTCCTTATTTGCCGTGATGCTGAATATTTACATGAGTTGTTTTTGGTGCTTCGAAGCTACTATGTAACCATCTGCAGGTAAGATAGCGTCCGGGGTGAGTAAAATTTTCGCCCGAGCGCCGGATTGCTGCTACTATTCGTGTTGCTTGATTTTGTCGAAGCCGTTGCACCGGCTTGTTCCCGTTTTATTTTGGGAATCCAGGGAATGTTAGGGTTTTGGGAGCACTTCGTTAGATTACTGGATAACATGAGCGATTTGCGTCGACACAGTTATTGTCCACATACAATGAGGTTTTACAGCACAATATCCAGTTGAGTTACATTAATCCACCATCCTTTACTGGGGTTTTGTTCAAGCAAGGTTCTAGACAAAGAGTTATAAGTCAAACAAATGATAGCAGACCAATCAACCGATCTTAGAGGAGAGGATATTGTCATCTATCTCACCCTAAATCAGATGGTACAAAACGGAGGGAGCCCCAGAAACCATCTTCTTCACAACTTTACGGGAGCATATTCTTCTTGTTGAAGTCCGTTGGAAGCCCGTCGAGTGTTTGAAGGAGTCCTAAAGGACTTTGTTCCTTGGAACAGGATAATTGGGAGTGGCACACAGAATGGTCGTTGTGAGGAAGCCTTAGAGCTTTTCCTTCAAATGCAGGCAGGAACATGTGAAGCCTAACAAGTGCACTAGTTAGAGTTTGCTCCAGCCTTCTCCTACAACGTTAGAGTTAGATTGGGTGAGAAAGGTCGATTTTCACGTTCGACAAGCTGGGCTTGATTCTCATGTGACCGTGGAGAATACTCTCATCAACCTCTATGTCAAGAGTGGAAGCTGACAGGATGCACGCGAAGTTTTCGACAAGATGGTCGAACGTGATCTCATAACATGGAATAATATGATGTTTGGTGCATGCGCAGAGAGCGGTAATGGCGAAGAAGCATGTAAGTTGTTCCTCCAATTGCAGTGAGAAGGCATAAACTTGCCCACCTTGGTCACTTTCATGTGCATTCTGAACTTGAATAGTACTGCAAGAGCGAAAATGGACTGGCTTGAGGAGTTGCACTCTCAGGCTGTCAAAGCAGGACTAGAATCTGAGGTGCGTGTATGCAATGCATTTATTAACATGTTTGTATAGAGTGGAAGCATGAAGAGAGCATTTCAGGTTTTCATGAAGATGGTGAAACGTGACGTTACCACTTGGACGTTTATGATTGGGATTTATGCCGCAAGTGGCCTTGGCAAAGACGCCTTTCAGTTGTTCGTTGAAATGCAGCAGGAAGTTGTGGAGCCTAATGCAATCACTTTTATTACCCTGTTAGATTCACATTGTGCTAAGGAGGTTCATTTCCAAGCTTCCAAAGCATGGCTAGCAACCGATGTCCGCGTAAGAGATGCCCTCATTGCCAATTGCGGTAGTATCAAAGACGCCAATCAGACGTCTTTTCAGGCTTTGGTTTATGGATGTGACTTCATGATGGACAGCGATGATTGGAGTAAATGTCAAGAGTGGTGATGGCAATGATTCTTGCCGTTTGTTTCGTCAGATGCAACACGAAGGGGTGAAGCCCAATGAAGTCACATACATGACTCTCTTGAATCCTAATGCCATTGCAGGTGACTTTGTGGAATGGGTGAAAGGGGTGCATTGCGAATCTGTAAAAGCAGGGCTTGATTCAAACATAGGCGTAGGAATTGCCTCATCAGAATGTATCTAGCACTGGAAGCATGACCGATGCACGTCAGGTGTTTGATAAGATGGTACTCAAACGTGATGCTATCACTTGGAATTAGATCATTGGAGCGCATGCGCAGAACGGTTATGACGATGAAGCTTTTGATCTTCTTGCGGAAATGCAACAAGAAGGCTGGCAGCCTGATGCAACAACATATTTGAGCATTCTTTATATATATGACAATCCTTCAGATATAAGATGGGTAAAGAAGGTCCAAGCTCAAGTAGTTAGTGCAGGGCTAGAATCCAATTTACCCATAGGAACTGCTCTTTTCAAGATTTATCCCAAGACCGGGAAGCTTGAAGACGCTCGTTGCATCTTTGAGATGCTTGGACACCGGGATGCAATAACGTGGAATTTGGTGATTGGAAGGAGTGGCCATGCCGACGAGGCTTTCAGACTTTTTCTTGAAATGCAGCAAGAAATTCCTAAGCCTGACACTCTGATATACTTGAGTATCCTTGATACATGCGCCAGCGCAGGAAGCTTGGAATGGGTGAAGAAGGTGCGCTCCCAAGCCCTTGCAAAATCTTGGATCCGATGTTGGCGTGGTAAGCGCAATGGTGAACATGTATGGTAAAGGTGGGAGTATCAAGGATGCTCAAAAGATTGTCACACACGATGTCATCTCGTGGACGGTGATGATTGTAGGGCTTGCTCCATCATGAACACGGTGAAGAACCTCTGAACCTCTTCCAACAGATGAAGCTAGATGGGGCTCACCTACACGAGGTCACTTCTGTGAGAGTTTTGACAGCATGCAGGTACGTAGATATCGTAGACGAAGGTTGGCGCCACTTTCAGTCAATGCCGCAGGATTATGGGGTGGTACCAACAATAGTTCATTACAACTGCATGGTACATATGCTTGGACGAGCAGGACGTCGAGTTGAAGCAGAAGACTTCATCAAGAGCATGCCAATTGCACCTGATGTGACGACATGAGAGGTGTTGCTTGGTGCTTGCAGAATCAAGGTACGAGGAAGTCGCTGAACGTGCAGCAAAAGAGTGTCTCAGCTCAGAACCAGAATCCGCTGGAGAATGTGTGATGCCTGCTAATCCTTTACTCTAGCTCACAATCCTGAGGAAAGGGGGTGAAGGAGCCTGGACGAAGCCGAACTCGGACTGCCAACAGAGTGCCTTCTTCTACAGGTAAGGGGAACTCCCACCCAAGAGATAATCAAATAGACACTAAGTTGAAGGCATTTATTAATGACATCAAAGCAATACCGAACACACGGTATAACGAGAGATGAGTGAGGACAAAAAGGAATTTGCTCTATGTTGTCATGGTGAGAGTCACCAATCTAGCCCAATGAGTTGAGATGGTACTCACTTTTGAACATTCACTGTTTTGCGATTTCCTTTCTGCCAGACTCCGTCCATGCCGAGGATGTGTTGACAGTGTCTCAAGGAGATGCACAGAAAATAGATGATGATGCCTTTCTTTCTTGAGGAATGATTTGATCTTTCCAACTGGACATTCCAAGTGAACATTTCAAGCGATCATTCGGAGCCGCATCATGTAACTTAGCTCCCCCTACAGGGCTGTAGCCTTCTCTGTGAGCAGTGAGTACGGATGTTGGACTTCAAACAACCGCGAAATAAACTTTGAAAAGACTCCCTCCGATCTAGATCACAATACATTCGCCACAGTAACCAAACATAGCGAAGAGAAATATAAACCCTAAACCTTGCACACAACCTGAGCAACTTACACAGGCATTCCTGGACAATTCTTCACAAGCACTGTTCAATCATTCAAAACAACAAACCAAAAACCAAACCTGTTCCATGCACAAACATGAACTGTATCAAGAAGGCCGAAGGTTTTATTATCGTGAAGCACGGGCACGTCTGTGAAACCCCGGCATACTTACACCGGCTTGGTTCAAAATTTTATCAAATGAGCAAAGTAAAGCACTCTAATATCACTTACTTATATCACAAGAAAGGACGCCCAGGTCCTTGGCAAAATCTGCAATCTCTGGAGGCAGCGCATAGCCAGCAACAACAGGGAGAACCGAGAACGACGGTCCCACAGCTCGCCTCCATAGCTCCGCCCTCCGGAGAGCTTTCTCGACATCTGACTTCTCAATGGCAGCTGCAAACATTGTTGTTGTGCATACCAGCAATACGGGTCCAAATGTTCCCGGGTGCACACCTTGCAGGGTTAGGTCGACGTAACTAGCGTCTTGAGACTCGTTTCGAGAGAGGACGGATTGAGAGGCAGCAACACTGAGCATGAATTCTGCAGCCTCGGGGGAGAGGACCTTCGGATTCACGCAGACGTCGCAGAATAGCACAGTCGACTTATCCTGCAATGCTTCGGATGCAACCGCAGTTACGTGCAAGCGGTGATCTTTCATTCTCTCCGGTACTCTCACGTTGCTGCGCAGGATTGACGCGTCCTTGCGCGCTAGCCTGAGCTTCAGCTGATCGAAGAGCTCGGTTCTTCTGTTAAAATTGACTGCCGACAGCCACCAGAAACGACTCAAAAACCGAAAATTATCACTTCAAAGCTCCAATTTGAACACCAACAATACTCAAAATCCAACTTTCTCACAGCAATGGGAACTCCCTCACTTACCCTCACCTACACTCAATCAATCAACCAACAGATCCACACTAAGCACAAACCCACCAAGAGAACCCTTGAATCCCCAATTCTTCACAACTAGTCCTAAACCATCAGAAACTACAAACGCTTGCAAACTCTTTCACAGATTCAAAAAAATGCATAAGCACTTTCAATGCAAGGCATCAATCAACCACCACGATCCAAAAAAAAAATCGCCTTCAAATTGAAACCTTGGCTCTTATCCCCCACCCACACCAACCCAATCAATCCACCAACAGGTGCACACTCACAGAAGCCCAGTTCCAAAAAAAACAAAACTATCCAATCTCCTCCTCTCCACTAACGAACCAAAACCATCAGGTAAAAAAACCAAACACTTTCACAGATTCAAAGAATGCATAATCACTTCACCAATAATCAATCAACCACCATGATCCAATTTTTCACCATCACTCACTCCCATCAAACTTTCATCCCACACACCAGCGCTCAATTTATCAACAGACCGATGCACACAGGTTAAGCTCACAACCCAAGTTTCAAAAACCAAGAGACTCCAACCCCTCTTCTCCACCACCTCGAAAACCATCTGCTCCTCTACAGGTCGAATCTTACCGACAAGCTGCTGACGACCACTGGAACGCACACCGCGCACTGTGCCTGAGCCTCCGGCCGCAACGCCCACGGACACCAATTGGGCCTCACAGCCGCACTGCATCCCCCACACCATGCTGCTCAGGCTCTCCTCCCCCTCATGACGTTAGCAAATCAGTCCAACACATATGATTCTATCCCCAGCTTCACCATGGCCATGGCTCCGACATTTTGAAGGCAGATTTCCGTTCCAATGTGCACTGTTCAGCCATCTGAGTGAGCGGTTGATGCGAGAATCCACGTGAACTCAGTGGCCTTTAATTCTACTGATTCCCGGATTCGTGTCCCCCATGTGCAGAATTACCAAGTCGCGCCATCATCCAAAGTCCGACACTTTTCATGATTTTCAGCTTCCTGAACGCACAACTCTCGTAGATGCCGGTCATTTTGGGTACGGTGACGGTTCTCAGTGTGCAGACCTTTGCCTGCAGGCGACCTTAGCCGTCATAATATTCAATATCAACACTATGTATGGTTTTCAGAAACATCAACAACGGTTGATAATATGTTAGACAATGGTTTATAATATGATAGATAATGGTGGTGTTAGTGGTTCGGTGTATGCATTTGATACCGAATCTAAAATTAGAATGATGGATGTGCTGAATTACCACATTGCAGTGGTAATCCCAAATGGTTGATGAGCCCAAGTTCCAAATTCCACACTTCCCAGATTTGAAGCATTCAGGATCGTAACTTGTGGACACCGTGTTACCTTATGACTTCATCCTTGCGTCCATTTTATATTGATAATTCTACCTGTCACTACAGTAATGGTTTTTGGAGGTACTGGTGAACAGAGCTTCCGTGTTACCATGGAGTTGTCATTTCGTTTGTTTTTGGCTCAATTTAGCAGGATGGTTTCTTCGAGGTAAGGTAGGTAAGCTGGATTCCGGAATATATCAAGAGATTGTGTGAGGAGTATACTGTTACTAGTGTACACAAGCCACAATGGACTGCAGTAAGAGTGAAGTAGTAATATTCCAACATCGAAGTCTATGTTTGATATAAGATTTCTTAGAAATATATAAGAAGTTTTGCTTGTTGTGAAGAATTCAAAGGGCACAAGAATCGCACTGAATTCTGTTGAGATCTGAAGGTAACGCTGTCGGTGCTGCGAGCACTGATTCCACTGCCGTACATTTACTACACGAGAACCTATGTGTGTATTTCGGAGGATTGACAATGTACTGTAGATACGGTGACTTGCTCCTTCTCCCTCAGCCTAGTTGTGAACAGTGTCTCCTCCAGTCTAGTAAACATAAATTTCAAAATCTTTCAACCTTGTGATATGGCTTGGTATGGACTGCTTAACCCCCAAGGTAGAGATACCAAAAATACTTTATTTTTATTAACCCTTAAAGGACGGAGGGGTATTTCCACAATTTTTCACTATTCTTGCATCTTCCAAAGTGAGTCAAATTTAAGAATCACCATAAGCAATTTAACCGTAAGATCTTTGAAAGTAATGGGCTACCAAAATTTGTACTAAATTTTAGGTTTACAGAAGCAACGGATTGGGAGATAATAACATGTGAAGTTTGGAAGATTAGTGAATTTTTGAAATACTAACAATGAGTTTCCGAGTTTGACTAGAAATTGCTACTTCAAAATTTACAAAAACTTGGCAACTAAAGCTAATTCTCTTTTCCAGTATGTTAGGAACATGCACAATTTTTTTTGGATTTTTCCGAGTTATCAATTTGGAGAAAATAAGTTTGACATAAGTGTCACTTTGAATTTTATTTTTTTCAACATGGCACTTTTTGGCAAATTCAAAAGGGTTTTTGATAAATCCAAAACGGTGAAGCCATAAAATAGTTGTCGTACACGCATCCAAAAGAAAATGATAAAAATAAAATAAAATAAATCCACTAGCAGAGATCTTCATTTCAATGCACAATGTGCTCGAAGTACAGTTGAAACATTTTCACTATAGAAACACTAACTTCATTGTAGAAATACGTCACCGACCCATTTTGTTTCTTTTTTCTAAAATAAGGATTTCACTTTTCACTAAAATTTTAGCGTATCCATATTACCAACTTGATTCTAAATAGGTTAAGAACAAAAAACACTCAAATCCGGTCATTCTAGGGCATTTTACGGGGTTTTCAATTTCTGGCGCGACCCAAAAGTGGTTGCTTCGTCCTTTAGGGGTTAATTGAACTTTTTATTATGTAATTTATTCTTAATCAAATTTCTACTCTAACTACCAACTTAGCCAAGTTGTAGTATATATGAACTCTTTAAGGGCAAGTTTCAAAGTTTCATTAGAAGAAATTCTAAAGTTGCTCATGATAAATTTCATCTCACTTTGATCTTTATGTTCTCATAAATGAAGCATAATTGATGGTTTAATATATAAGTAGGATATTAAGTTCGTCATGAGATCTTACATCTAAATCTATTAAAAAATGTTTAGATTGAGATTTATTAAACTCGAAGTAAAAAAAACCACTTTTGGCAATTTTGGCCAATTTGCAACAAGGGTCTTTAGGGGTTGAATTATAATACATTAAATGGACATTATTTTTAAGCAATCAAAAGACAGCTTTTGATGTTTACTTCAATGTTGTTTACTCTAGTATTGTTTATAATAATAAAACTTATATTTATAGTGGTGAAATATATATTTTTTTCAAATCATTGAATATGGTTGTTTAGGCACAACTATTCATTTGCACACTTCATTTGTTGATATCCATTTTATTTTGTATTTCTTTCTAGAGACAAGAAGGATAAATTTAGTCTTAATACTCTTCAATTCCGCTTTTGGTTTGAAAAGTAATTGTTGTTGTAATCATTTTGATTTAGAAAAATGATAAGATTGATTTATGATATTTTAATGTGAATATCCCACTTCTACAAAAATGTAATCTCAAATAATAATAATAATGAAGTATAAAAAATAAAAATTCAAGCATACAAACGTATTATACTTGGCATAATAGAATTTGGAGAAAAATAAGCGTAACATGGATCACTTCCGGGTCCGGTCAGGCTCCCTATGAGTCAAATTTTACCGGATGTGGCTTTAATTTTGGCATAGCATGGAAAATTTTCATATTTTTCCAACAAGACTATTGATGCTTCAAAATTCCTCATACTTTAGGAGATATCCACAGTCAAAGTTTGAAAACACTATTCGGGCATACTAAAATTTGCCCAAAACTGCAGCGTGTGCTCAAAATCTGCCCAAAATTATATAGATCTCAGAAACTTCAATAATTCACCAAAAATTGAGATTTTACTTTTTTTTCAAGTTTTGTTTTTTCTAAATGTAAATACAATTTTAAGCCATGATCTCACCGCTTGGATTTCCAATCCAATATTTTTCCGTATGCCTTTTTTACTATCATAGACCAGCCTTTGCATTTTGAATATCAGCATACCTCCATCTGGAAAATCAAACAAATCTTTAGGTTTTTTAGATCGTATAAGGAAAAAAATTCCATAGACATATTCCTAATTCATCTAGAAACAAGAATTTGAAGAGACCTCACATCTAGTTTGCTTTTAAAATTGGTTATTTTGGCTCATGAAACACTTGAAACCCATTTTGCAACAAGGAATAAAAATAAAAATAAAATCAACTTGAAACGTTACGATCTCACAAACGGTAAGGAGTTTGAATCTTATACTGTACAAGTAAGGTAATAGATCCTACGGTTATTTCCCCCAAATACATCAAAACTTAAAAACTTACACCTTGTATTGAAAGAATCTAATTTTGAGGGTTTTTGGCAATTTTTAGGCCTTTCAACTTTAGGGGTTAAATCCGACCACCACCCCCCCCCCCCCCCCCCCCCCCCCCTACACACACTTCTTTCGAAATTTATTTCCCTCACTACTTCCAATATAAAAATCAAGAGTCCAAAATCCAACATCATATCTTTTTGCGGATTACAAAAGAAGACATCATTTAGAGAATACCAAATATTTATGAAGAACTTATAATCCACCTTGTGTCATTCCCTAAGCTCTAAAGAACTTCCTAACTAATGACCACTTTTTGTTTCAAGCCTTCAATTCATATCGAATAATGAAGTTGAATTGCTTCGAGTGCTTTGATGAAAAAAATGCCACTTCTTGTTTCAAGCCTTCAATTCATATCAAATAATGAAGTTGAATTGCTTCGAGTGCTTTGATGAAAAAATCAGCTCCAATGTATTTATATAAAAACAAATTTCTTAACATAATGATATAACAACTTGTAGTACACACCAATTTTTATTGCAAACTTTAACGAGTATATTAGGAGAATACAAATGTAGTTTGATTTTTGGAAACGAATTAATGATCTGAAGATGTAAACTTCTACAAATGACCAATTTCAAATATCAACAAAGCTAAAACTTTGAATATCCATGTAGGCTACTCAATCCTTAAAAGGCAATAGTAGTGGAAAAAGGTGTATGAGATTTTAAGCAGGGTTCCTACGATCTCAGTTTGAAATTAGATTCCAGACCTAAGAAATCGTAAGAGCTTCACAAACCTATTATTTGTTTTTGCACAAGACATTGAAATAAATATAAATGGTGTTTGAAGCAATCTTTTCTATTTGTGCGGGAGTTCCAAATTCCATGACAAGTCAGAGTTTCTCACCCTTTTTTTGGTCAGGATGTAAAAACCTCATTTTTTAACTACATAAAAGATAGAGAGTTTGTTCTTTATTTTTTATTTTTTTCTACCTCAAGAATAAACATAAACCTTTATTCTAACTCTATATGTTCAAATATCATTTAAAATTTAGTATTAGAAAAATAAATGAATTTTTGCAATAATACGAATTCATATACCTTTTACAACAATAGTCTATATGCTACACTTCTTTAAAATTCTCTAAAATTTAACACCAAGAATAGTCAAAGATGGATGATACTATTTGAGTAGGATAAAAGAAATCAATGTTTTTTACTTCAAAATCTATTATCTTCCAATGTGTAGGATCAAATTTACTGATCATTTTCATGTACAATATTATAGTAATTCCATGCAAGACCCTATAGTTGGATATACACAGAAATTTTTGGGATATCCAACTATAGGGTCTTGCATGCCATGCTATAAAAAAACATTGCCCCAAAACTTTGCCCCATGCTATAAAAATGGCAGTTTTTGGAATGTTTTTGCTAAAAAAATGGGCAAAGAATTTTCAGAGGTTAATTGATTCAAGTCTTCATTAAAATGGTGATTTTGCAATGAAAGTGGTTGGTTGAATTCCTACAAACTTAGTTGAAGTTTCAATGTTGAAATAAGAACAATAAGTTTATTACATTTCAATGCCATTAGAAGGATTCTACTTAACATGTTCTTTTCGTGGAACAATGACTTAAAATTTAAGTATACGCTATTAAAAAATCTCTTATTTTTGTTGTATAATGGGTACCATCCGTCGAAGTCTATGCTAAAGAATTTGTGGAATCATTGATATAGACGTTACTAGTATTGGCAAATGATTCTTTACCTTTGTTGCTTCGATCTTATGCCGCAAACCAAATTTCTACTTCATTGCTTTGGATTATAGGATGGCATTGAATACTAGTTTGACAAGATTTAATAAAAATAAAATAAAATTACAAAGTGGAGGAAATAGTGGGATTTTAGTAGTTGGAACACAAATGGCTCCTTCACATCTAGAAACACCTAAGTCTTTAGTACATAGTGCATTTTAGTCTTTGAAATTTTATGTTCTCTACCAAGGTCATTTAATTCATCTCCAAAAGTGACTCCTCCTGATTAAAAAAAATTAGGAATTTTTATGTATCTTCAAATTTATGCTAGTGATTTATCTTTGCGCTCAATCAAGAAATTGTAAAGTATTGCACAACATAAAATAACATCTAGTGCAAAATTGCACTCTCATTTTAGTTATGTTATCCAACTTTATTTTATTTTTTTAAATGCAAATAAATGCTTTCATTGCAAGAACAAAGGAACAACTCCATTGATATCCAATTCTTTAAATCTTGCTTTAAGAATTCCAAAAGCACATTTTGAAGCCATTCTTGTCAAGCTATAATGTATATTAAACATTTTGTAAATTTTTGTTAATTCTACAATATGACTTGCTCTAAATGGCGTTATTATCCATGGTGCTAATTCAATAATGTGGGGTTTTATATCAACTTGTGGAATAAAAACACTAGGCCTAATATTTAATCCACCACTTCACGAAAAAATAGTTCCAATCCAACAGAGTTTCAGTAGAATTCTGTTGATGCTACATGTTATGAACTCTTGATTCGGAACAATTTTAATCCCTAAAGGACTAAGATTGTTTTCACCTCAAGCTAATTCTTTTGACATTGTGACAAATTTAAATAAATTTAAACAAATTAATCTTATAGTTAACATAGTAAACTTTCCTTGTTCAAAATTTAGACTTAAAAACAAAATATATTGCAAGATCTTAGATTTAGATAAAATGAAAAATAACTTGTTCTTGGTGTTTATGGGCTAAAAATTCAAATTTTTTTTAATTTAAAAAAAAATAATGGCTTTTGTTCTCAATTGAGAAAATTGGTATTGTGATAGATAAATGTCCTAAGGATTCACCAAAAAATTTAAATAAGAAACCTCCATACTAGCCTTTCAAAAGAATATAAGATGGATAGAGGTATAAAATGAAAGTTAACCCCTATAATTCTTCGCAACTAGAACTTGGTCGTTTGACTTCTTGGGCAGCCTCCAGGGACTCCATACTTTTAAAACTTTCAATGAAACTTTTAGTGTAGTTTCCAAAAACTATACTCTACATGTAGCACTTTGTTTCACGTCATTCCGATAAGTATTGCAAAAGTTATAAGCATTTGAAGTTTTCAAAGCGGGATCAGGCAGCAAGAAAAAAAGATTAAAATTGTTTTTTTCAAATTTTTTTTTGGTTGATCTATATCTATAAAATTAAGCTATAAATCAACCCATTATGAGCGATGGTATAAAATTTATGAGGAGATATGTTTCTTGGGCAGTTTGGACAAAGAAATCTTTGAAGCTCATTTCTAAACTCAATTTTCAATATTTTTTAATGAAATAAAAAGCACTAGGTGAAGACCTTTAAGCACAACATTCTGACCGTTAAGATTGACATTTTACAATTCCATGTCAAACTTATAAATGATTTTCTATTTCCTTCCATTTTGTACCCACTTCTAATAAATGTTTTATGAAAAAATTAATATGAGTTTTTTTCTTTCAAGATTTTATATTTGAAGACTTAACTCAATTGTTAACATGGCCTTGCCATTCAATCAATTTCTGACCCATTCAAAAAAAAGATATTAATTTCTAAAGTTCAAATTTGTCACCAGATTGAACCCCAAAAAATCTTCTTTTGCAACTTTGATCCTTATAATCTAAGAATCTAATGGTCATCTTGCTCTCAAATTTTGTGCTTACTTGAAAAACCAAGTTGAGTATTAGATCTTACGGTTAAATGATGAAAAAACTAAAAAAACATATTATTTCTTCTCCAACTTCCAAATACTGCGTTTTTCATGGTTTTTTGTGAGATTACAGTCAAGGAATTTTAGGGGTTAAACCTAAATCTTTTATTTTGTTGACATAAAATTCAGTATTGTTAATTTCAACAGTGAAAGTATTATATGAATCAATCGTAACCTTTTCCTTTTTTATTATTTGAAAATTGTTGAAATTGAAATGAAGATGAAACATTCTTGTTAATATTTTTGTATCATTTTCTTGACTTATATTAATAATGATTTGAATTTGTTTTTAGCTTAGCCATTACTGCCCAAATTTGGGTTGAAATCTTAAGAACTTCATAATTTTCTCAATTATTATCAGAATTTGATGAAAATTATTTTCCTTGACAGGTCTTACAAATATCTATTGTCTTACAAAATTTAGGAAAAGAAAAATGTTCATTGCAATCATTGGTACATGCCCAAAATCACTAGGGACCCGTTTTGGGTCTCTCAATCCTTTCGAGATGAAGACAACTCTCTTAATCAAGGCGTTGATTCAATGTCCAAATCATACTAGTAGTAAAAATTACAGCCATCATTCCAGGCCTAGCCACCTACATAGCAAAGGCGGGGCCACCTAGCTTAGCCTAGGCTCAAACATAATTTAGCCACATACCCACCAAGCTAGGCTAGGCAAAAGCGGTGGTCAATGGAATTGATCCTTGAACCTCATGGCTCTCGCGTAGAGGCCTTAGCCAATAAGCCTTAAAACCCATCTTTGGACAATCGATTAAATACAGGAATTAAAGGACAAAGTCCCAAAACAATCAGGCCGCAAAGGTGAGATCCAAAGAACAACCCGGGGATGCTCTAAACAACCTCAGAGCGGGAAGAGAACAACGAACAGTGAAACTGAACGAAGCATGCATGCAAAGAAGCATGAGAACTTGCAACTAAGAGCAAACGAGACCTAAGAGATTAGAAAATGGAACCAAGTCACACTAAGGATAGCCAGAAATCGAGGAGACACAATGTCATCCGGTATAGAAAGTTGATCAAAACGAGAGGGCCGTCGCTTGAAAATCCTCCTCTTCAGCTTCAACTTCCAAGTCGTTGACAAGATGTCCAACGATGGTTTACGCAAGGTCTTTGGCTTCTTCAAAATGGCGGAGAAGAGGATCATAAAACGGTGAGGTGCTTTGAACAGGGAAGTTGTCTTTTGAATCCAAAGATGCTTCTTCAGAAGGGACATGATCACTCCTGATAATTTGAGTAAAAGAATTTTTTTTGCTAAGACAAGAGGAAGAATCTTCAAAGAAAAGAACCTTTCTAAAATTGCCACTAAGAATTGTAATGCAAGTGCCTTCGGCGATGCCTCGGCTATAATAGCGAAGCTGATACTCGATCTGCTTCACTGTCCAAAACAGAGAAGTGAAAGTTACCAAGATTGCGACTTCTTGAAATATCTTCGCATGGTGACTGTGCTGCAACACCCGTGGGAGTGAACACCGAACATACAGAATGCGCGTGCGTCCGGTCATCCATAGGTAATCCCTCTCAAGCGTTGGCTCCTACTATAGCTTCCAATGCGATCCCTCCCTGCTCTCACTCTGCGCCAATTGCCTCTTGTGCCGGCCGAGGAACGATAGAAACGACTTTTCCTACACTACAAGCGATAACTAACAGCTAAAGAAGCGAAAACCCGGAAAGAAGGTATAAGTACCTTCCTCTCACAGAGACAACTACGAAAAAATAAATAAAGATAAAAATTAGCAAAATCAGTAAACAAAAAGCATCAAGATCAACGAGAGTCCATCAATGCTGCCATGGCCGCTTCTTGGACCTCCGCATCGCTCCACTCTATTCTTTGCTCTACGCTCTACTCCTTAGCCATTAAGCTACTACACCTAACATGATATAGAAGAAATATATAACAATTTTGTATATAAAATTACTTTCTATTTTCTAATTACAATAATTATAGTATTTATTGTTGTTTTTAGTTAGTAATTACAGTAATTATTGTAATTCTAGTAATTAAAATTAAAATTACAATCATTTCAATTTATAATTGTAATTTTAAGTAATTACATTAATTAATTACTATAAATTGATTACTCTAATAATTATTGTAAATTACAGGAGTTATAGTATTTATTAAAATTTAATTAAAACTATAATAATTAATTATTTAATCATAGTATTTATTATTATTTATTTACTAGTGGAACCCGTGCCGTTGAGCACGTTGTCATTAATTTGATGTTAACCACTTTCATAAACTTCAAATAAGTTGATTCAAAAAATTAAAAATATATATCAAATGTATTTATTTAATAAAAAAATATACACATTGAAAGCCTCAAACATTGTTATACATCAAACATTTTATAATTGATCTTTGGAAATGGTGTTGAATTTATTACTATGGTAAAGGATTAACACTGTGATACATTTGCACGGACTTTGCGCAAGTGTATGAATCCAATTTCAAACCCATGAAGTGAAAGAATTACTTTACATTATTTTAATCTGTACCTACAAACAACATGAGGCGTCTGCAAATCATGTAATAGCTGGTTGCATCCATTCGGCAGAGTTGCAGGCTAGCTAAATTACAATTTGCTGAGTCTACCAACAAAATTGCACTATATGTCCAATGAACCCTCGGCAATTCCGAATGACAACAACAAATGTATTTATTCAATGAAATAAAATATACACTGAAGGCCTCAAATTTGGCTTTATTTTATTATTCGATAACATTCTAATGGATCAATCCTCAACATGGGTATCGACTTTTGAAATGTCTTTATTCTTTTTAGAAATAATTCATAGCGGTCATCTACAATACTACATATTAATTGTAGGCCGTTAGTATACGTTTCATAATCCATGTGTAAAATGTCAAGTTCTGGCGTAAAAGAGCCTAGAATCCAAGTTACACTACAAACGTCCGATGTTCCAGAGAGTTGGAAAAGTATGCAAATAGATATAGCAAGTCGAGGAGCGACATGGAGTCCTCTTATTGTTTGTTGTCCACATCATCTGGCAGTCACTCCGTTTGCTGATGTCGAAGATGCTGAAACAATTTGCCCATCCTCAGAAAGTTTCCACACCACAATGTCTCTTCGACGGATTCTGACGCGGATTCGTCGAGTGAGACATCTATGCTCATTTGTAATATAGATTGTAAAGTAATTATTGTAAATTATAGCAATTGAATCAATCAAAGTAATTAGTTATTGTAAATTAATTATTGTAATTAAAATTACATTAATTATAGTATTTGAAATTAAAATTATAGTTTTTAAAACTCTTTTGTTGAAATTAAGAGATAAATGATCTTCCTTTGTTCAAATAAACAAATAAATGTTTTCTCTCTTGATTTGAGTGGCACAATGGATTTATTTCGCCATTATTTTCCCAAATTTGTTGAAACCAGCAAAGAGACAATTGATTCTATCTTGATTTGAAGTGCAATTTCTTGTAGTGCTCATTTGTAGCCAACTTATTAAATTGTATATATATATATATATATATATATATATATATATATATATATATATATATATATATATATATACCATCCAATGCTCCAAGGCAGTAAGCTAATCCTTTTGGGCTTGAAATTCAATTGTAATATGCTTTAATTTATTCAATTGAGGCTAATTCAGTTTATATAATAACTTATAATTTATAGGTTTTACAAAATTAGTCAATATTTCAGAAATTGTTAATCGTTCAGTTCCAAATATATGAGAAACCAAATTTATAGTGGATCTACTAATTAATTTAACAATGCATTATCAACTATTTTTTCAACTTCAATTGATTCTCTTCAATTCGTCTCTTAGCCCATTACATAAATTCATAAATGTTTTTTTTTGGTTTGGGATACTCTTGCATCAAAAAGATATAACACCAAGTCATACATCGAGGCATGACATACCAACAATTAGTCAAATCAAACATGAACCTTTTTTAAATACACAATATTTAAGAGTATTGTATAATAATATAATTTACATTATCTTTTTAATTAATATCAATAATAGGGTTGTATATATTCTTACCATGAAAGTTGAAGAAGTTTGTCAAATACAAATTGTTTGCCCTTGGCTCACAATGTTTTCCTTCAAGTTGTACTACTTCAACCAATAACATTGATACTAGTAAACATGTTACTAATGATAAAATTGAAAACATATTTTGAAAACAATGGCATCACATATTTTTCATCTTGAACATTCATTTTGCACCGTTTACCTTACAATCAAAGGAAATTCTCAAAACCCTTTAGGATGTCTTACAGGTGTTTTCCCTACAAGTTTTTGATTCAGCAGTTGGATAATTGGATTTGAATATCAAGAGGTTAATGCATGATTATACAACACATATCTTGTACATCCAGACCATATGGATGATGACAAGTGTCTTTAGACCTAAGAAATGGCAGCAACAAGCATGTAAGCCATATTTAAGATATTATAGACTCTTTAAAGTCCATAATTAGTAATCAACTCATGCGCCAACAAATTTATTGTAGTAAATAATTCAGAATCATTGAAAATTTAAATAAAATTTAGAATAAATACTATAAAATAAAGTATGTTTCAATAAATTTGCAAAAAATTAAACTTATAGATGTCCAAATGTAGAAATTTATGGCTGAAACAGAGTCAAAACAATGAATTTAAAGCAAAAAATGGTTTTACAACATATTTTGGATGAAAAATGCAAGAAAGAGTTTTTTACTACCTTGCTATTTTGGTTGGCGGCCCGCCGATGGGATGATAAAAATCCATAATTGGACGTTTTGTCCAAAATTACTTAAATATGGGATGTGTATTTTTTATTGATGGAAAATAATGATGCAATGATATATTTACAAGACTTTGAAGAAAACTCTAATCTATGGACATAGAAATTATCATTAGATTGTGATATTAACAAACTATAATTAGATCGAGGGGAAGCACAATAAAGTGGACCACAAAAGTGCTTAGCTCATTGTCAATTTCAGCCCTTTTGCAAAATTTGCACAAAAGTGATGGAAAGATGTAATTGAAGTCAAATTTTTTTGCTAATATGGATTCTCAACTTGTTTTTCTACAGCTTAGAAAAGTTTCGTGCAAAGTAGACACTTTTAAGTTATTGTATGAGGGCTTTAAATCCAAGCAAAGTGAATGCAGTTATTTATAAAAGTGGCTAGAAAAGAATCGAAAACTATCTAAAAATCACTTTTGATGAAGTGGGGCCTGTGTATGTTTAAGAGGTACTCTGAAATGGTCATTTCATAGACTTGTTAACTGATTTAGGATTCCAAAAGTATGGCAAGGATGTTTTTAGGAGGGTCTTTTCCGCGATACTTTTTGTCACTTTTTTTCCACCGAACATTGTTTTTTAAATTGAAAAAAAACATCCTCTAAAGACAATAAAGGGCACCAAATGAAGAAATTAAGACTTTGAAAAATTTCATTTTCATCCTTTAGAACTAGTGGTCAAATTAAGTTTCAATCAAAGATGTTTCTCTTATGGAGATGCCTATAAGATACCTTATGACACCTTAAAAAATGACTTAAATGTTCAAAAACTACACCAAAATGCTCAAAATCAGATTTGAGCTTTGAAAAACAGCACACTTCATATTCACTTCTTAGTAATCACAAATTGCACTTGGTGGTCCACTTTATTGTGCTTCCCCCCGACCGTGTACTTGGAATGGCAAATTTGAAGATAAGGTCCATTATTCTTTTTGGCTCTTTATGTTACTTGATAATTTAGTTATCTTTTAGAATCAAATGTTTGAGGATTGCCTATAATAAGATATTATATCATAAAAGAGGAATTGACAATATTTAGCTCAATCATAGAATTAATAATTTCATCAATAAATCATTGTTGTACAAACCGTCTTGTAAGGAATGGATATCAAATTTTCAACATCAGTTCCTACCAAATTTTCTTCAAAATTTAATATTGGGTAGTCCCATGAATCACAATTTTCAATGACAAGGAGTAATAGGCTACAAGCTTTGTTTTTGTAATCCTTGGTGATCTCAAGAATAATTGTTCTTATCATATCTAAAGCAAAACTAATGAGTTCAGAAAAAAAAAAAAAAAAACCTCTTAAGCTTTACAAAGCGGTTTGTTTAAATACCCCATGAAGTGTAGCTTAGAGAACAAGCTCAAGAAGGGGTGGGGCAAAATCCTACCTCTATTATTAGGTTGGAGTGGAACCTTACTTGATCTTAAGGGGTCTTTAGTAGGTAATAAGGAACTCCATGCTCCAAAATTTAGCAAAAAAAACCCTTCAAAAATCCTCTTGAAACCAAAAACGGGTAGGGCTAGAAAAATGGACTCAACCAGAACGGAGCTTCAAGCCACACTCGTTAGTGGAAAATAAAGAGACCCCTTCCAAAGGTTAACTCTTAAAGGCCATTTTGGGTCCAAGGAGAGCAGCCCAGGATTGGATAAGAGCATCTTTGGTACTTGGGCATCATGGATAGTGGACTTTTGAATTTGGGCATCATGAATGAACCAACGAATGATGAGCGTGCAACCTCCTACAAGGTTATGTGCAACCCCAACCTGCCTACCACAATCCTTTCAAAGCACAAACTACTCATACAAATTGTGATTTGAATTGTAAAATTTAACTTTTTGAATGCATCACATGAAGGTGTTTAGAATGATATCAAAAAATAAGTGAAAATTTGAGTTCAAGAAGATTCTGTAGAAACCCAGCCCCTCGGGCTGGCTCTGACCTTTAAGGGTTAAGGCTACCACCAACACTTCAATAACTTCCTTATGACATCCAGAATCCTACTAACAAGAAAGTGGTCCTCTCTGTTCTGTCCATCCACCAAGTTCAATCCGCAAAAGTTTTTAGACTCTTAATTCAGCGAAGCAGCCATGGTTTGATATTCATTATGAATGATAGCAACTAGGAGTACAACTTATGTCCTGTTTCCTAATCTTTTTGGGATTTTTTGCAACTCTTGGGATTTTTTGCAACTCCGGGTGGTCACGAGTCACGACGTCGTGACTCACGAGCACAGAAATGAGAGTAAAAATGAAATCCACAATGTTGCAGTAATGCTTCATTGTTCAAATGTGATGAAACATGATTTGGTTTTTGGCGTCGTTGTTTAATTGTCCAGTTCTATTTCAATTCAAGATTACTGCAACTGCTTGAAAGTATCAATATCTGAGGCAATAGTTACTGCTAATATGGCTTCTGCAAAGGAGATCCTAACACTGCTAGGTTAATTCTAAACCGAGGTTTGTAAGTTTTGAAGCAGATTCAAATAGTACTTGTATTCAAGAGAAAAATAAACATTTTTTGTATCATTGCTTTTTGAGCTTAGGTTCTGGTTTTCTGAAGCAAACAATTATTTTTTGTCTGTAGGAAGAATATTAAGCTTGTGTACTGTTACACAACTGGCATGCGTTCTGAGCTGAGGTTGGAGGGGTTCAAGTCACAATGTGTCCTGCACCTACTCTAAACAACCTTTGACAAAATGGCTTGTACTCCTGCAACGAACAACAGTATTGAGTTTGATTCTTTCCTCCTTTGGATTTCGACCCGGTTGGTCACTTGTGCCCAAAGCCCCAACCCTGTTCTTGAACTCGAATCATGCACTGGATACAGCTACTAGTTCTATCCTCATGGACATATATTGACATCATTTACCCATCACCATTGACAATTGCCAAGTTTTATGTAGTGTTGAAAAACTAGTGAATCCAGTAGTCTCCAGCGACGTTTTCTCCGGAAGACAGACAAAAAAAATTCATTACAGACAGAATCGCCGCGCAGAAGTTATTTCTGGCTTAGCCCATTTCAATTCCTGGCTTCATGCATATCTGAAATGCTCTAAACTCCTCAAACCTTTGTCATTTTCAGCTTCTGGTGATTTCCTCATTAACACAACTGTGCAAGACATAACAGTTGCAATTGGTGCCGGTGCATTACGTAAAAAATGGTGAATTATTTCTAATAACATTCACACACAATTTGAAACAATCCTTAATAAAATCAGAAGTCTAGAGTATAGATTCCTGAACTCAAGCATAACTTCGCCGGCTCAGATGATAATGTTCTTGGTATTCTCCACAGCTTCGGAAGCCATGACGGCACTTCCAGCAAGGTAGTGAAGTATAAATAATATTGTGCAAGAAGTTTCTGCTGATCATAAATGACTTGTGCAGCTCCACTAGGTAACATCCTTGTATCATTCCTGCCACACACCAACCCACCGCCTCGTTCCATTAAAGCGCGGTTGAGTTGACAAATCACGCTTGAGTCCATCAACTGGGCCTGCTACCTGACCGCTGCCTTACTGTCAGGCAACACTGGGCAGACCACTTCACTCGTTCACCTGCAGTCTGCCATGCATTTAATGCTGCACTGGAGATCTGATTGATCGATCCTCTACGTTGGGGTGACATCTTGGGTTGACCGCGACACCCACGTTAGTGATCTACCGTCATACATGCCACATGGAGAGACTCCAAGGCTACAAACTTCATAAGGACCTCCGGGTTCTATGTTTTGTGAGAATTAAGAAGCTTGTTAAGTTAACCCAAGCATTATTTGGAAGTGCCATAAAGACCGTGGTGCACGAAATGATAGCACTGTACATGTGAGCCTGCAGGTGTTAAAAGCTGGCACATGCAGGGTTATGAGCGGGCACCGGAAGAAATTTCAAAGAAGCGACTGGGTTAATTACGTGAAAATTTGAACCAAATGCAAGTCTCGAAGTGCTTAGCTTACCATCTTGATGATCAGTTGCTGAATTAACAGGAAGTTTTTGAGCAATTTTCTTAATCGGAGGGACGCTATGGTACGAGCTTCAGTTGTAGCTGATTACGTGGTACCGGTAACCAGCTTCTCTTCAGACCAATTCATTGATGTGAACGCACTCTATGATACAATGTTCCGAGTACTATAATTTCGTTTCCACTATTTCCTTGGAGTACAACTCAGTGGAAAATTTCTGAACTGAGCAGTCACTTTGTTTCATCGTCATTGTCGAGGATTAGTGGGAAGTAGACAGGTCCACTAAACTACGCCGCTACGGTGATGATTTAGAACCACGGTACTATTTTTCTGAAGATGATCTATGATTGCACTTATAATTTGATTTCTGGACGAGCTCTGTCGAGCATTCCGTTTCTAATTATCTGACAGTCTAAGAAACTACGAAGGAGTGAGCTCTCTCACTTCGAGATCATGTGATTACATGGCGAGCAATCATACCAAGTTTCATGAATGCGTACAAGTACTTACTACGGTTGACGAAAATATTAAATCTCCTTCTACCATTAAAACTTATAAATTTTTAAAGATGCCTGTATGCTCAATCAATGTCCTTAATACTATGACAATATCCAACCTGTTCACAGATACGACACGGATCGGTGCTTTCAGAGAGATGAAATGTCCATACATGTGAACTTACTGCAGGCAAACTTACTGCAAGCAAGCTGTCACTCGCAAACAGATATTCTTGACGTCTTCCCTTTCAACACCATGTTCTGCACAACCAACAGGTTAGCATCCATGTCCAACTTTTGATTTGTCGGAAGCTACTCCTCGGACCCTTCGTTGTCATTATATCAGCCTCCAATAATCCCATACCTAGTGACCTAGTCTTCCAAAGAGTGCAACAACAATTGCAGTGTTGCACGCGGACTTTCTCGCGCGTTTGTTTGACTTGCGATCCTCTCGATGCAACTACTCTCCCGAGAGTGATAATCGTAGGAGCTCCAGTCCTTGAAAAACCTCATCATGTCAAGCCATTCTGCCATCTGAGCTGCGCCTGCATCCCCTGGTCTGCTGTAACTTAGAAGCTGTACGGAGCTCAGCTAGCTTGAGTCTGTGAAGGCCATCACAGACATTGCGATCTGCTGGGTGTATGCCACACCGATTTCAGATGCGCCGGAGATTATGCTAAAGTGGCAGATCACATTGATGGTCAGATAGGAATTACTACAGCGCACCTAGATACAGCATTGGAGGCTCCTGGAGTTGAAACTTGAACGATTGCCCGAGTGGAAATGGGCGGGCTGCGGTATGGCAGGAGTACTACAGCAGCTGTGGTGCACATTGTAGTAGCGACATTGGTCTTGCAAGCTCAGGTGCTGCTAGGGCAAGACATATTTGTCGGATTCTATGACCAAAGCTGTCCTCAGGCAGAAAGCATCGTCACTCAAACAGTGAAGGAGTTCAACTCACAAGATCCCACCACTCCTGCTGCATTGCTCCGTCTCCTCTTCCATGACTGCTTCGTTGAGGTGCCTATCTTTCTCCTCTAAACTCGCATGTATGTTGCCCTTCGTACCATGGCCACACCGTTGTACTGAAACACTGAGTAGTTCTCTCCATGCCTGCCACGAACATCTCTGCACTTTGTTAACAGAGCTCTAAAAACTTGACACTTAAGCGACCATACATTGTCGTGCTTAACATCAGAAGAGTGTCATTGTAGTTGTTGAAGCTGACACTCATGGAGCTCCCAGATGACATTGTCCTTCCCAGTCCAACCTTCAAAAGCTTTCATCAAGTAATTAACCAGTCGGCCGTGTATTGCGATGCAGGGTTGCGATGCTTCCATACTTTTGGACTCGACCCCCGCTAATCCCAACATTGAGAAAATGGCGTCACCCAATCTCACCGTGCGAGGCTACGAGGTGATTGATAAAGCGAAGGAGCGCCTTGAAGCTGCCTGTCCACAGACGGTCTCCTGCGCGGACATCGTTGCGCTCGCAGCTAGAGACGGCGCTGTTCTCGTATGTCACCTCTCATTCCTCTGTTTTCTTTCACTTCATCTTCCCCCATTGTCGAGTTCACCCAAAACACTTGGACCATCGAACCCATCTCAATAAGACTAACTCTGTGTATGAACTTCCAGGCAGGATTAAACTTCCAAGGACTCCCCCTCACAATGGCGACCGGCCGCTGGGACGGCCGCGTCTCCAGCATGGACGCAGCCAACTCCGCCCTCCCCTCCTCCAAATCCAACGTCCAGCAGCTCACATCCCAATTCGGCAACAAAGGCCTCTCGCAAGACGAGATGGTCACGCTCTCAGGTATATTACTACTCTCACAGGGGTTATATTTTTTTACAGATCACCATGTCGAGTTGCTCCAAGCACATAGATTCCTGATATGCTGGGAAGCACAGGGATTTTGATGTTTATATTCATGAAGTCAGGCAGCATTTGGAGCCGATGTCAAACAGAGTGGAACTTGTGGTAACTTAACCCTTAGCCCTAAAAATCTCGAACTTCAGTTTCATCTCCAAAAACTCACAACTTACTTCGCAGGCGCTCACACCATCGGCAAAGCGCATTGCGTGAACTTCATGGACCGCCTGTACGACTTCCCGGGATCTCCAAATGGGGTGGATCCGACGCTGGACCCGGCATATGCAGCACAATTGCAGGCGCAGTGTCCGCGAGGGAACCCGAATCAAAACACGGTGGTGGACTTGGACCAGTCGACGCCGTTCGTGATGGACAACAACTACTACAGCAACGGATTCGCCGGGAAGGTGCTGTTCGGGTCCGACATGGCTCTGTTCCATGACTTTGAGACGCAGTTCACAAGCAATCTGAATGTTGTCAATGGCATGACATGGAATCAGAAGTTCGGGAATGCGTTGGCGCAGATGGCTGCGATCGAGCTCAAGGACGAGTTTGACGGCGAAGTGCGGCTCAACTGCAGGCGGATCAACTAGTCAGTCTAGATCTGTGGTATGGGTTTCGCTGTCTGTAACGAGTCGATCATTCTTTTTTGTACCTTTAAAGTGCTTGTTTCCATTCGAGCTGACCTGACTGGTTGGCGCACTCATGGTGGGTCTGATGGAAGCTTGCTCTTATGGTTTTAGTTTTGGTGTCTGCAAGGAGAAGGGCTTGATTCCATGTGTACTTGGTTAGATCAGAAGGTGGTGAAGCTAGTTGGGATTTGGGCAAGTCTGCATGGAAATTAGCCAGAAGAACTTCGATGTGAATCTATAATTTACTCGTTTCCAACATTCATTAGCAGGAAGTTATACAAAACAAATGCTTTGTAGATTTTAGTTTCAATATTCAATATTTGGTGTTTAGTCGAGATTTGATGGATCTCGAAAAGTGCTGAAGGATCTTTTAGCTTGGTATTCTGTCCACCTTCTTAAGAGGTGAAATGGTACAAGGTGTCTGAGAATTGTGGACCTTTCTAAGATGTGTCTTGGACTCATAAATAACATCTATTCAAGGATCAGCAGATTTCAAGTTTTCTTGTAACTTGGTGCAATTTAATTGCTTCGTTTTTGTCATGTGGAGTATGGTCGGGTAGAGAGTGCATTTCTCAAATGACAACCTGCAAGGTGCACAATGAAAAGCTAGCAACTGGAGTAAATATTTGAGTTGTGCACATTGTGCGTGAAGCATGAATCGAACATCTCTAGCTGTGTCCTGGTCGAGCTCGTGAGAGATGGCTGGGGTCCTTTTTTCCAACAACATATGTGAGGCTTCCTGTCAGATGATCATATAGAATAAATCGGAAGTATTCATCAGCCTAGTTACAACAATCATTAAGTTTTAGCAATTTCATATTCCACTCACTTTGAATCAAACAATGTGGAACTCTTGCACGATAGATGACAACCCTATATTTTGTAAACTTTTGCACAAGTTGGATTATCGACGGGGGTGTTTGTCAGCATTGCAGCATGCCATCTTCATGATAAACTGCAAGTCCGCAAAAGCCATGAGCTCAATGACCATTTTGTCCCATACGCTATCGATTACAATCTAAACTTCAGCCTGCTGGACAATTAGTCACTGGTTCTAACGGCAAGGATTCCAGCACTAAGAGGCCTAACTACCATTCTGCCCAATAAATCGTTGGAGTTGCCCAACTACATAAACAATGCAAAAAGATTGCTACAAGCAACCAGAAATTAGATTCGTAAGACAGGTGGAGGTTTTCCCATATATGCTAACACATGACTTACTAATCATGTAAGCCCTCGCTGAGATATTACAAGAACCAAACAGAGCCTAAACGGTTGAAAGGATGGAGCGGCAGACTGACTCATAATGCTAGATACCACAATGGCACCTTGTCTACGACATCATGACATTCAGAAGAGAAACAACTAGGGAAGAAGCTCAATAGGCCAAGTTCTCAGTGCGGTAGGACTTCTCAGTACTGCAACACTTAGTTCTCCACGCCTTAAGGGACAAATGGTAATCCGGACAAGGATTGCCGTGACAATGCATGACTATATTTGCTAAATGAGACCGTATGCACCATCCAGGTTTGGAAGTCCCCCTTCACCAACATGTCATTTCGTGTTTTCTTTAGCCCATCATCCTGTTGAACTTGTCGGGTGTTTCATGAACCGATCCGGTGCGCCCATATCTGAGACGAGTAATCAGGCCCCAGTAGCATACACGCGAGTCCACTCCTTGGCTGCTCCCATGCAAAACATTCAAAGAGAACCCAGTAAGACTTAGTACCTGCTAAAGAACAGCTTTTACTTTAAGAGTTGAGACATGAAAATGAAAAGAGCAACCAAAAAGTAAAACTCAAATAGTGTTAGATTAGAAGCTGTTCTCGATGTAGAAAGACTGTCAACCACTGATGAAGTCTAGTAAATTTCACGTTTTCCAGAACTGCACATGCACTCGTGCTATGTTGAGCAACAGCGAATATTTAGTTGTCAACACATATAATATTCGGGAATTATTGAGCGTGCACTAACCAGTCTCCACTGCCTCAGCCTCGTTTGTTTTCCAATGTTTAGCGACATTCTCAGCCAGAGGATCATCTGGATTAGGTGCACTCAAGAGTGCCTGAATGCTGGAAAACGAGATTGCATCACATTAAACTGTCATTGTCATGTCATGTAGATCACAATTTACAGGTCCAGGCACCTACATCACCCATACCTTGTTGAAGCGATCACAAATGAAAACCACGTGAAAAAACCTCTAAACCCGCTGTGAAGCTCACTTTATTAAATGAATTAACCAGAAATGAAGAGTTATGTTGACATCTCAAAGACACTTGCACGAAAGTATCAATGATGCTGTACTAGAGATCAAGCAAGTAGCAAAAGAGACTGACAACGGACAACACTTATATAATCCTGTCAATAAGGTTGCTCAGCGCATCTTACCTGAGCAGAACAGTGCGAATTTGAAGAGCTGGACTCCATTTATCCTTAAGAATATCCAAACAAATGCGCCCCAACTGCAGTCACGACGACCACATTGATCAGAAAAGCTTTGCAACCGGGATACTAACACCACCACAAAAAAACAGAACTCCTAACTCTGTCACCCTGTGCTCAATAAAATGCCAACTACGGGCCTCTAACTTACTGTCAACACTAATGTCAGGGCTTGTCGGAATAGAAATCATAAGAATTGTGAATAATAGGCGAGAAAAAATCTCACCTTGTCAATATTGGGATGATAAATTTTCGTCAAGAACCGAACCTGGAATCAAACACAAGGATAATATGTCCTTAAAAAAAAATCACCGAAAAGCCCACCTGCATCGTCGAAGAAATGCAAAATGCATTTTGGTTGATTGATCGGTAGTTTTAACCACTTTCTAAAGTGATTGACCTACCCTTCAAAATGTGTACAGAAGTGCGTAGATATGGCCATCACCTACCCAAACATTAGACCTTAACATCGTGACCTTAACCATAGATAAGTGAATACATGTTTCAAACATATTGAAGTAAACCTTCTGTGTAAACCAAAAGTACTTGATATTGCACACAGCGTGGTACAGGAGTTTAAATGCCGTACAAGATTCCCGGAACAGAATTCTTTCCAAAGATAATCGAACGAGGAGCAATTTCACTAAACCAAATTATTATAAGAGAGAAACACGTCCAAATACTAAGAGAACAGTTATAACTATGAAAGAATACCTAGACTAATACTTCATAAGTTGTGGACTTACCTTGGGTGCAGCCATGGGATATTCCTCTGGCAAGAACAATTCAAGCTTGAATACCCCACCTTCATAGATGCACATAACCACAATATCAGTCCCTGAAGTAACCAGTGTCGTAAAAGCACTTGAAATCAGCTTCACTTAAACCCAAATCACACAGGTCCGAGAAAGAAGAAGACAGTAGATACAAGCCCATATCGCTAGCGTTTGAGGTTTCATGCAATAGCGTGGGCCTAAAACATGCAAACTAAAAGTTACCAAGGCATTAAATATGAGCAGGAGAGTGAAATTGGTGGATACAGCAGTGCTAATAAATAGTAACAATCCGAGCAACTACTTCACTACCTCAGAAGAGAGGAAGACAATCTTACACGTAACTATCTCTAATTTAATACCACGAAGGCACAGGAGACTTACCTTCATACGGAGACTGGGATGGCCCCAATATCATAACATTGAAATACCGCAAATTCTCCTCAGATGGAGATGCACTGATTCCTGGAGCTGGAGTGTCATACAGCAGACCGCAACAGCGTTGCCAGTGTGAGCCTCTTCAAGCGCACTTCGAGGAAAAATCCAATAGAGTAACTCAACTGCCATTCTTGTATGCCAGTTTACCATACTTCACAACGAAGGATCCTCTAAAACCAAAGCAATTCAGCTGAACGATAAAAATAACAAAAAAACCACCACTCTCTGCTCAACATTCACCTTCCTTCGTCTTCAGAAATTCAACTCCACCCTTACATCCAAACCTTGACGCTAAAACTACATAACAATTCATATCCCACTCCCTTGCCCACATACCTGGCTCACTCAGCAACCGCTGCGTCTCCTGCACAAAACCCAACCCAACGTTCACCTCCTCACATCAATCCCGACACAGCACAAACGATATACGACCCGGAATCCTCCCCACCGACAGAGCAACACCAACACCACAAACTCACCCCTGATCTCTCACCCCACACCACCTAACCCTCAGTTGAAACTCTCTCTCTCACAAACACAAACAGACACACCATAGAACCAAATCAAACCTCAATACCGACTAGATTTCACCACCAACCATCAAACTCTAGTCCCCCTCCCACCACACCAAAGATCCACCACCACCACCCAAACACACACCTTGACCACCAACAATCCACCACATCCAAGCTCCAGAGCCCTCAAGTGGCAAACCTCCTCCAAATTGAACCAAACAAGCATGAATCAAACGAGTTGCAGGTGAAGGTGGGGGTAAAAGGTGGTACCTTGATGATCCGCCTGGGCAAGTTAGTGTTGGCAGTGGCAGACATGACTTGTGAGGCTCCCTGGCAATGCAAATGCAAATGCAAAGGCAAAGAATGGCTCCCACCTTCCCCGAGTGTTGGCCTTTCCCTGGTGATGGTGATGGATATGGAACACAATTGGTGAGTGAAGGTGAAGCAGAAAATGGAGTTTGTTTGTGACTGTGTGTGAGGAGAAGAAGGTGAGTGTTTGTGGAGCTTGAGGAGGTTGTGGAGGTTGCCTTGGAAGGGGAGGGAGGGAGGGTGTGAGGCAAGCCAAGCAAGGGAAGGGCAAGGAAATGAAGGGAAATGAAGGGAAAGGAGAGGGAGAGAGGCTTCAAGAGTGAAGGACTTCCTCCAAAGAGGGACACACACAGAGACAGAGAGGCAGACAGAGAGTGTTTGTTGTTTTATGTGGGATTAGGGCTGCATCTTCAAGTCATTCCCATTGGTCTCTCCTTCTCTTTGATGAATCTCTTCTCATGAATTGGGGCTGACCATCTTAACCCCTTTGTGTTTAAGCTAAAAAAAAAAAGGATGTTAATGTCTAAAGACTTGGGTTTTTTTTACTCTAAAGTTATTGTTTGCTTTGGGATTGTTTAGGTCAAATGAAAGTTAGTTGTGAAGTTTTAAGCGTATGATTTTGTAGTAGAATTGTTGTAGTTGAGGTGGATTGATTTTGGACTTGTAAAGTGTCAGAGATTGAAGATTATAGTACTTGATTATTTAAATTTGGTTGTTGGTACCATCGAGTTGTAAATTTGATACTTGAGATACATGTTGACATATCATTTTATCAAATTTATTGAATATTACTCAATATTAATTCAAATTGTATTTAGCAACACAATCAATAAATTTTTATATTTATATTCAAAATATAATTTGAATTATCAAATTTAAAACTTTAAATACTTCACAAAATGCTTCATCTTATGATTTTCAACAAACCACCTTTTAAAGAATAACTTTACAACATCCTAATGTCCAAATACATCACCTATATTCTCACCACCTTATAAATACAAAGCCTATACCAAATACACCAATACTTAACTTCAATACAACCCCTATTTTCTCTAAACGTCCACCTAGCCTCAACCCCATTTACAATCACAAGTCCTTACACCAAACAAAAACAATCGCCCTATTCTAAAACACTACATACACCACCACTCGTCACTCTCCCATTTCTTCCCATACCAAAAAAGGTATTTCCCTCCCCCCCCCCCCCCCAACAATCCCCACAAACATCCACTCAAACACTACACTTTTTATTTGCGAGAGCAACACACAACATAACTTAACCCCACCACCATCCACACACAACCCAATGCAAAGTGACTCACCTCACCGAACTCCAAATTCCAATGCCACAGCAATTGAGCGTTGGAACTAAGCCATGTCATGGTGGGCCCCACACCCCTCCAGCTCACCACCCGAACCCCAACTCACCGTCCTCGTCAGCACCTCGTCCAGGCCTCGTCCCCGCATCGTCGATATATCGTCCACATTTCGTCCCAATATCGTCCACATTTCGTCCATATATCGTCCACGTCTCGTCCACTTATCGTCCACCGTGCGTGTCCTGACCGTCACCGAGACCGACGGATCGTCGTCCAGGACAGCGTGGCCGTCGTACTGTCGTCGTCTTCTTCGTTCATATTTTTCCGGTGGAGCGTCTTGTTGCGATTGAGCTCGGGGCATCGCCATCGCCATCGCCATCGCCATCGGCAAGCTCGCGCACGGTCGCTCGCTACCCTAACCATCGCCACTCCCTCACTCACTCCGACGCACGTCTCCACTCTCCGCGGCTACCTCGGACCGGCATCGCATCGCCTTGCGTGTGACCTCGGATCAATTCAGTTACGAATTTCGTTTGGAATCGGAGGTGCTGACGGGAGGGGCGGGAGGGGAGTGTCGCATTGGCAAGGGAAGCTCGCAGTCATGTCTTCTGCCGCGACCGCCAACACGAACCTGCCCAGGCGGATCATCAAGGTACTGCTCGGGGTTTGCGCGGTGCCAGGTTTTGGGTTTGATGTGGATTTTCGTCAATTTGGTGGAGAATTGGGTTTTTAGGTTTTAGGTTTGGGGTTGGGGATGGCGGATCTTTGATGTGGTGGGAGGGAGAGCGGATTTTGTTGCGTTTGTTGAAGGAGCGCGGTCCGTGGGGATATTGATCTGGTTTTTGACGGTGTGCGATTTTTGACCGAGGGTTAGGTTGTTGAGTTTGTGGTGTTGGTGGTGGTTTTTTTTTTCTGTCGGTTTTGGAGGATTCTGTGTGGTGGATGGGGGTTTCGGTGTCGGGATTGATGTTGGGGAGGTTGGTTGTGTGTGCAGGAAACGCAGCGGTTGCTTAGCGAGCCAGGTACGCGCATGGGAATGTAGGAATGTGTGGCAGGGTGGAGTGTTGCAGTTTAGGTTAGTGAGGGAGGGAGTTGGATTGGTAGGCTGATCTAGGTGTGTTGGAATTACTGTGAGCTGAAGCATGTTTATCTCGGGGATGAATTTGTAATGAGATGTTGAGGCGATTGCAGTGCAATGTGAGTGGTGTCATTTTGTAATAGTTCTCTTCTAGATGGGGTTAACAGCTCGGCTGTTGTGGTCTGCTGTGTGGTACTCCAGCTCCAGGGATCAGTGCATCACCGTCTGAGGAGAATTTGCGGTATTTCAATGTCATGATATTGGGACCATCCCAGTCTCCGTATGAAGGTAAGTTACGGGTTAGGTTTATCCTTGAATGATGATGTCGTGGTGCCACTCTAGATTTGTATCTGTTGTCGTACGACGTTGTGTTTGGATGGTCTGATACCAAGGATTGGTTTGTAAATTCAGGTGGGGTATTTAAGCTGGAGTTGTTCTTACCAGAAGAGTATCCAATGGCTGCACCTAAGGTGAGGAAACGGGATTTATTATGGGAAACACCATGAGTTGTGTTTCAAGCCAGGTTGGAATGGTACATGTTATGCGTGTTATTTAGATCTGGTTTCTTTTTAGTGACCTCGTTCTGTCTGGGAAATCAACACCTTCACATTAGTGTGCGTTTTCAACATATCTTGAAGTGCCTACGGTTATGTTGTCCAATAATATTGTATTGTCAAGCCTTTTACTTCAGGATTTTACTTCATTTGATGTAGGGATTCTGTCTCTTCCAAAGTGCGTGATCTACGTGTTCAGTAGCGATTTTGGCTTTCATCACGTTTTTTCTTCATTGAACAATAAAGTGTCATCTTTTTGTAGGTTCGGTTCTTGACGAAGATATACCATCCTAACATTGATAAGGTGAGGCACCATTCTTATCTCGGTGACGTTTTCTTATACATGTCTTATTGCCAGTTTCAGAAAACAATAAACACGTTGAAGGGAATGTTAAAATATTGTGTGAAACGCCTAGTTGTTCAATTTGATCTAAGCGACATTTTCCTAGCTTCTTCATCTGATTGTTTTCTTGTTGCATTTCTCAGCTGGGGCGGATCTGCCTAGATATTCTTAAAGATAAATGGAGCCCTGCTCTTCAGATTCGCACTGTACTACTCAGGTTTGTATAAAGTGTGCCGGTTGACCTGGTAACCCTGGCATAGTACCCGTTCAGATAGTTTTGTGAGAATCTTCGTTTGATCTATTTGGACTCCTGAGGTTGTCCTCGATAGTTCTAGAATGGTCAATGATGCGATAAATGCTTGAAGATCGAGATCAACAAAGTGTATGCTTCTGTTTTTATCTACATATCAAGCCTTGTTTAAACAGTAAATGTTTTTGGTGGTGCTTACCAGCATTCAGGCTCTCTTGAGTGCGCCAAACCCAGACGATCCTCTTGCCGAAAATGTTGCCAAACATTGGAAAACGAATGAAGTGGAGGCTGTTGACACTGGTGAGCTCATGCTTTCTCAGATTAATGTAGTAAGATCACTAATAGTGAACCTTTTTTCCTAGGACCACAATAGTTAGTAGTACTAAATGATGATCTGGCCAATCTAATAATTTATATCTGATTTATGGTCCTGGCAGCAGAGTGGTGCTCGTCTTAGGAAATTTCTCTACGTTTATGCTGCTGGTTGCATTTTTTTGCATCCATCTGTGTCGTAGAGGAAATTGTTGATTGCTGATTACTTCCGGTTTCTGTGTTCATTCCTGGGAGCAGCTAAGCAGTGGACTCGTTTATACGCAAGCGGCGCCTGATTATTCTCTGGCGCTTCGGTCCAAAACATGGAGAGGTGAGGAGCAGGATCGAATTCTGAGAAAGAATATGGAATGACCTTACGGTATTGGACGGAGTACCATATGGGTGAATGTTGCCAGGGGGGGCACATATAAGAAGTTTAGTTGTGAATTTGTCACTTCTATACTTCTGGGGGTCATGGATTGTCCATCCATGCAGGGAGAGGGCAAGCAACCCAGCTCTTGGATATTCCAGTGCGTTACAAGCCTCCCCTGTTCTTTTGCGTAGTCATCTCTTATCTTTAGTGTCATTGTGTCCAGGCCAGGGCCTATTTTGGTGTTCTGCATGGCAGGCAGCCTTTCGTTATACCTTCTATCCATTCCCTTGATTGAGATTCTGGTATTGTATACTTTGTACTACCCCAATGAAGGCCTACATAATTTGTAGTGCATGCGTTCAGGGAAATTACGAAGGGCACAAGGAAAAGCGGCCTTATTTGTACGCGCTACAGACATTTTTTGTGTGCATTGTACCAATTCCTCAGCAGTCACCATAGTTAGCATGATTAGGGTAAGGTCAGATTCTATCAAGGTTATTGGGAAAAAATTATAAGTATTAGTAGTGGTTCAGATGCGTCCGTGCCGTTAGTTATATATCAACGACTTGGTTTCGCATGACTTTGAAGTGAGGCTAGACACCTAGAATGAAGTTCGTAGCTGTTGGCCTGAAATTGGTCATCTTGAACATCAACATGATTTGTCATTTATTGCTTTTGGAAATTTGTGTATTAAACTTGAAACTATGGAAGTTTACCAAGTTTAATATTCAAGTTTGCACTCTGTTGGCATTTGTATCTGTTGAATGAACATGGCATAAAGATCACTTTCTTGTAAGCTTCTGGATGTCATGAGGAAGTACTTTTGTAACTCATCCTTATCGCTTTATATATGATGTTCATCAAGCATTACAAAAACTTGAAACTCATTGGCCATCGCTTGACAACTTGGATCCTTGGAAGTGACTGAAGCTGGATTTTTGAAAGAAACTCTTGAATTCACTATCTGGCTTGACAAGTATGTAATGCTTCTAACTTGTTGATTTCTTGGAATGGCCAGTAAACTCACACAAGCAGCCTTAGTTTGATGCCTATCAGTGAACGAAGAAAGTCAGTCACTCGCAATTGCGACAAATGTGAAAGAAGGGACACATGAGGTCAGGTGGTTGAAAATTAATCTTCTCCAAATTGACGTGAAATTGTTTCTGTGGAAAGGGGAAAATAGATACTTGTTACCGATGATGGCTGAGAACTATCAATTACTTTGTCCAGGGACCAAGATATTAGAGAGAATAGAATCGACCTTTACTCCATATGTGACATAAGCAAACTTGGTTAGAAAGATTGAACTAAGGGCTGGCTCAGACTGTGAGCAAGTTAAGAGGCCGACATCAAATTTTCAGATTGAACTAAGGCGAGAGTCTTAACTTTTGGGCTGAAAATATACATTCAAATATACCAATTGATGCCTTTGGCTGGTTACAATGTGAAGCCCCAAAGGTCAAATCTAAAGGTTAATAACTTTTTGGGGGAATTCATAGCCTAGTAATTCACATACATTCTAATATATAGGATAAGAATAGGCTTATTTGTCTTCTAAACTACTCCCACAACAAAACTTTCTTACTAATAATGCTGAAAATAGTGATAAGAGTCCAATTTAGTAATGGGAATAAGGAGGGAATATTATGAAGAATAATTACATTCAACTTAGTTTATAATTCTATAATTTTACAATATTGCCTTCTACGTCCATTCTTGGTAAATTATAATCTTCTTAAAAATCTTTTAAATATATCATTACATCATTATCTCTAACTGCAAAGGGAATATAGGTTATTGCCTTTATTTCTAAAGAGTAGGGATACTTGTCAACAACCACATGTCATGGTCTACACATACAATACATGTATTGTACTATTCTAAATTGTCATCTTCAAACTGCCATACACATATTGAATAAAAACTTGAATTATGGAAAAAGATTTCAAGTGCATTGAGCATCACTAATTTCTTTACATTAACATCACAAATATGAATGGGTTTTGCCATTCAAATTCCTCTAAACATGATGTTGTTCTTTTCCCAGCTTAGCATACTTGATTTTGATAGGTTTGATTTAGCAAAGTGTGCTCTTGTTAAGCAACAATTGGTTTCTATGAAAACACATCTAGAAACATTTTTGGCAACTCAAACATTTGAAGTGAAACTGATTGGCATTCTTAGTCTTGATGCATTTTAACTTGAATTGTTAATGTTGCAACACCATTGGTATGGGGGAGAGCACAATAAAGTGTACCACAAAGTGCAACATGTGATCACTAGGAAGTGAATATGAAGTGTGCTGTTTTTTATTGCTCAAAGCTGATTTTGAGCATTTTGGTGTAGTTTTTGAGCATTTTAGTCACTTTTCAAGGTGTCACAAGGTATCTTACAGGCATCTCTATAAAAAAAACATCTTCAATTGAAACTTAATTTGACCGCTAGTTCTAAACCATGAAAATGAACTTTTCCAAAGTCTTAATTTCTTCATTTGAGGCCCTCTATTGTCTTTAGAGGATGTTTTTTCCAATTTAAAAAACAATGTTCGGTGAAAAAAACCTCACAAAAAGTTTCGTCAAAAACAACTCCCTGAAAACGTCCCAACGAAACTTTTCGGCTGTACAAACTTCCAAAGGAATTGCTTAGGCCCATTTTTGAAACCGCAATTCACAATCAGAGGGTACAGCGCAGTCAAAAGTGATTTCTAACATTTGTGCACTCTTTTTTGTCCACTTCTTCAAATGATTGCATTCACTTTGGATCACTTGCCATGACTCGTAAGGCTTCGTAAAAAGCACATATCGGTTCCAAAATTTCATAGACTCAAGATGACCAAGTCTATTTTCTATACCCAAAGCCCCTTCCAACATATCATCAAATTATATGTCACTTTTCTTAGTGTTTACAACAATGGCTGAAATTGGCAATGAGCTAAGCACTTTTGTGGTACACTTTATTGTGCTTCCCCCCGTATTCAATTGACATTCCTTTCAACTCCCAAGGACCTTAAATTTGATTATTTTTATAGGATCTAAGCTTCTTTTTACATTGATACTAAATACTACAATTCAAATATGCATGTTTTGGTTAATTAGGCTTTTCATTGTTTAGGATTCAATTTCTATTCAAAAATATATTTTAAAGTAATAAAGAATAATATATACAAAAAAATTAATGATCAATAAAAATTGGTTAAAATAAAATTATATGATTATTTATGTTCTTCAAATGATTTTTTTAATAATCTACATCATATAATATATGCGAGATATAAAATTTCTACATACTTGATAGATCCAAGTTTTTAATTAAGAAATTATGGAATACACTTAGAAGATTGAACACATTAAAGATGTGAATAAATATACTCTTGAATTAGAATAGACAGTTCAATAAACCGAATATAATTAGGATAAGATGGATAAATGAATGATACTTACAACTGGAATGAGACTAACAGTTCAATAAAGTATGCATTTGCAATAGGATAAATAAGATTTACAGTTCAATACAGTATTTACTTGCAGTAGATAAACATGTGAAATAGTTGGTCAAATGGAATCAACTATAGTATTGTACAATCGGAAAAGTCAATGTTCGGACATTGCATCAACTTTGATCCTTTAGACTATTGACCTAAATTCCTTGTCCTGAGGTCTTCTCCCTCCTCCAACCTTTACTTCTTCTCCCTCCTTCAGCCTTTACTTCATAACCTTCCTTCCATAGTTCTATATGATCGTGACGGCTCTTGTTTTCCTCATACTACACTCCTCACTTTCTAGAAAAGGTTTGCTTCTTAGTCTTCTCTCTTGGTCTTTCATGATATTTTGCAATAGTAAGGTGTCTTTTAATTGCTTACATTGTTAACATCTACCTGCCTCCCCCTTACACTAGACTTTTAAGTTAATGCTTTGTTGTTTTCTTCCCAATTCATTTCCTCACCTCTCAGCTTGTGCTTCTTCTTCTTCTATCTCTATTTGTAACCAATCTGTAGAGAGAATAAATCATCAAACTAGCATGCGTTTGTTCATGTTATAACTTAATCATGAGTCCTCTTATTCATTTGAGAGCTTGACAAGAAGTCTTGAACTGTGTCCTAAAGAATTAGTCCTTGATTGTTTTTTCACAGAACATGGACATCATAACCATGGAGCAGGAGAAGTGGAGCAGACTTCCGGCGGAGGTGCAAGAGCAGGTGCTGTTGTGTGTTGCGGTGGTGGACCTCATCCGATGCCGAGCTGCCAGCAAAGTGATGGAGAGGATCATCCTCAGTCCTGGCTTCAAAGCCAAGTACCTCGCCAAACATGGAACGCCCACGGACAGATTCATGTTCGAGTTCCATTTCAACCGCACCAACTTTTGCAGGACATTTCCGACGGGCAGCGTTCGAAAATCCGGATTATTTGCGAAAGTCTGATGATGAAGACTGGGTGATTCCCGTTTCCGAGAAGTTTTTATGGTTATCCTACAGAATAAATGGATACAGGGTCCTGGCACAACATAGTTGCTTCATAACATAATTATTTAGAAGTGATATACTTTCGCAACTGTGAGTGACGCAGTTTCACCTTACGAGTTCGCAGGGAGTGACTTGATTTTAGAGGGCTTCTCTGATAGGATTCTAGTTTGTCAAAGTGAGAAGCCCCTTCTCTATGTCTCTCGTCAACGTAATAAGTTTCAGCCATCAAGCCAGACCACATACTCTGTATACCAGTCGTAAGGCAATAAATATATACTTCGAAGTTGAAATATGTTCTACCTTGGAATGCTATGCTCTGTCCTTGCTCTTGTGTAGAGGACTTTGTCGTGTGGAGTATGGCAAGCTGAATTGCAATCTATTGTATGAATGTGAGCATGCAATAAGCCGTCACAACCAATGGTGTTGTGTACGAGCAGGGCCCCAGGTTATCACAAGAACATTGAATTAAGCAGTTGAATATTGCTGGTAGTTATTCACATTTAAAAACAGCTTTAACTCAGCAATGGTCTCTCATATAAAAACTGTCTGTGAGCAACGTTACCCCTTCCTGAATATTGCATTGGAGACACAAGTGGCCTTTCACATTGGGGAGATGTTGCCCAGCTTGAAATGATAACCACATCCCAAGTAGACCGGACCAGCAAAGGAAATCTTCCACAGGCTTAGTACTTTCTAGCACTAGGGTACTGTCAGCAGCATCTCCTTCGAAGCTTGGTTATGTTTTCTTCAAATCCCTAATTACAAGGAGCTAGAACTGCAGAATTGTAGATTTTATGGGTTGAATTGGGGCACATAGGGGTTTGAACTGTAGGTGGACTTTAGACATGGACTCAGAGTGCTGCGTAAGCATACTTTTCACTTCCAAGCGCTTCCAAGACTGATTACTGAACAAAATTAAGCTTGTAGTTGGGTGAGTGTACTGAAACATCCTCATTTGATTTTCTGCTTCTCAACTACCTCCTCGGTGATTGTAAAGAGATGCACTGGAATGTGGACAGGTATTTGGAGACGGAGTCGAGAGCAAGAAAGAGAAAGAGGATTTCGAGCGCATCCTTGCTCGCACCTATGACCTTGTTGGTGGCATCACCATCAGTGACTTTGTACCGTAAATGGCCTTCGTCACCATATTGCAAGGTTTGCAGAAGAAGCTGGAGGGACACCGGGATTCCACCTTCGACATCGCAGGCAGGATGCTTGAAATGAGAAGCCCTGACAAATGCCCAAACAGAAATGAGGGTGTCAGACTTCATGGATGTGCTTTTGCAAACGCGACTAAAAGATGGCAACGTTCTTCCTGATAAGAACCTCACCCTCATTAATTTAATGGTGAGCTTGGAACTTCTTTCACATCCGAACGATGCATAGCCAGAACTTGCTGCAATGTTTTCCTTACAAATCGAAATTCAGCCTCAGATTAGTAATGAATACATTTCCAGCAGTTGGTAATGAATTCATTTATGATACTTTTGTACAGAAGCAGCTGATCACAATCAACATCATTAATACTTTGACACTTCGACATCACCACTTTTGAGGTATCCTTGGAAAAAATTTGATTTTTTTATTCGAGTTTAGTACTTGAACGTGGGGCGCTCTATTCAGCCTTATTTCTTCCAAATTTTCTTAAATGGTTTCCTGTTTCTGCTAGGACCTCATCATTGGAGGAACCAAAACCAGTAAAACGGCTGTGGAGTGGGCAATGGCAAAGCTCGTGCGCAGACCCGAAATCATGCAACAGCTCTCACCAACAAGATCGGCACCGGCGTAGTCTTGCAAGCCATAGTTAAGGAAAACTTCGGCCTCCACTCCCCTGTTCCCCTAAACCTTCCTCGCGAGTCTAAATTCAAGAATTCGAGTTTAGAGGTTTCAAGTTCCCGAAGCTTGCGAGGCTCATCCTAAACCATTTCATTATCCTCGGCTGTGTATGCGAATCCGGATGAGTTCAGACCCGAAAGATTTGGGGACCGTCCAGAGGTAAATCAGAGGCCACGCGTTTGAGTCCTTCGATCTGACACCGTTCTCAGCTGGACATCGCATGTGTCCTGCGGCTGAGCTGGGCAACCTGATGGTTTGCTTGATGCTGGCTCACCTCGTACGCAGCTGGTCCTTAACAGTTGCTCGTGCTGTACCTTAGAGACTAAGTTGGGAATACCTGGCTATAGACACATTTTGCAAAATTGATACAAATTATTCTGTCTGGGTCGGTGACCGGGTTTGTGACTGAATAAAATGTTCATAGGGAGTACTTCAACTTGTAATCAGTACAAACAAATGCATCCTTTTGTAGCCAACTCTAAGCAGAATTAGAGGCGATGAACACCAAATTACATTTATTAAGTTGGGAATCATGGCAACACCAGTTGCGTACATTCACCGACTGATAACTTAATTTTTGATCTGCATTGCAAGCTGTAACAAACCAAAGCTGACGATCAATAGATTATCTGCACACGGGATCTAGCCACTACGTCAAGTTGATGTACTTCTACTTCCCTTCAACTTCGACACGCTACTGAAACATGACTGGAATCCACCGACAATCCAACTCAAAACAAACTATGGACGTTGATCAAGTGCAGTTGAATGCGTCGATCATCTTCAAGGGAAGTTGAAATGGACGGCGGTGACGTCGTTCTGGCCCAGATTGCCAGTGCCGAAGTTAGTCTCGATGGTCTTGAGCAGAGAGTAATGGTTGAAGTTGGTGTTGTCAGTGCTGCCCACGGTGATGCTCATGGTCCCGAACGGCACCAGCGCGGTGTAAATTTGGTTACCAGCAGTGCCCGAGTTCTCATCGAACGTGATCACCACCATGGTGCGTCCCGTGATGGCGTTGCCAGTAAACGTGCTGGTCATGAAGCTGTCCAAAAACTTCCCTGCATAGGTGACACCAATGTCATGTCCGTCGTTGCACTGATTGGGCACGTAGAACACCACCTGCGGGATGACGTTGTTGGCCTTGTCCGTCGCCAGCTGCGTCGCGGGCACAATCTTGTTGCACCGGGAAGCGCTGCTCTGGACGTCCGTAAAGGACACGAAGGCGTTGTGCTTGCGCGCGTATAGGGTCGTCGCGGATGTCTTCACGCTCTGGTTGGGGCAGACGGCGGATCCGATGGAGGCCGCCGTGTTGCAAACGTTGGGCGACGCCGTGTAGTTCTCGTTGTAAGACTTCCAGGACACCCCCGCTGTTTCCAGGATGTCCACGAGATTCTGCTGCCCTAGGTTGTGCACGTTGTCGTCGGTGACGCCCAGAGTAGATCCGGCGATCATGGCAATGTAGTTTGGCTGCGACGGGTGCGCCACACCGTGGTAGTTCGTCAACTTCTTCCCCTTGCCGGCCCACTTGGCGAAGTTGGGGTCGGCAATGGCTGCGGAGTAGTCTGTGTTTTCGAAAATCACGACGTAGATGCGGTCGAACCAGAGCGCCGCTTCGGCGGTTGAAACCAGCCACAGCGCCGCCACTAGCAGCGTCGCTGCAACGCTCCTCCCAGACTGCGCCATTGTGCAGACTATGTAACTTCTAATCTATCAGCGCAATGTATAAGCTCGATTAGCTTTAATATTCGACAAACTCGATCAGCTTCACACTTGAGGCAGGATGGTAGCCTTGATTGTCGAAAGAGGTGATATCAATTCACTCATCAAGTCAACTTTATAGGATGAGGTCGGTAGGCATATGCTCGGAGTATATCTCTGTCAGTTGACCTTCACAATTAAGATTTTTAGAAGCGGCGCATAGTGTGCGTGTCAGCGTGAGCAAGCGGGGTTCCTGAGTCGACCTGACTGGACATCGACACACAATATTCTCCCCAAAATAACTTACGCTTCGGCGAAGAATTCCGTGTGTGAGCTGACGGAACGCTTGGTGTAAATTTAGCAGCCGAGAATGAAGTTCATGAATTGGAAGAGGTGGCTCCACACAAGCCTACACTCAGCAGATTGTTTGGTTTCTGAAGTTTCGACGACTGACGAGCAATCAAGATACAACCGGCAGAACAGCCACCAAGTTGCACTGGAAGTTTTGGTAGCATTAGCCGGGGCTACTCTATGTGGAGTTAGCCCCCATTTTAGCCTCCCTTTACAAAGGGTCCAGGAAATCTCAGATTTTCTTGTACACTTGTTTTAGCCCCCAAAATTGCACACCTTGGCCGGGCTAATCTTTCCTAGTTAGAAGAAAAAGCACGTTTAGCCCGGGCTAAAGTGCCAAGGATTAGCCCCCTTTCCAGTTTAGCCCCGGGGGCTAACAGCTCCAAAACTTCCAGTGTTGCACCAAGCCAGCGGTCGGCTGATTCCCTTTTTTTCACCAAGAAAATGCAGAATTATAACTAGCAGGTATTACGTGCAAGTGTTAGTAACAATGTTTTAAGGCACCAGAAATTGAGTTCCGATCAAATTTGGACTCGTGCAAGTATCTATGCCATCACCAATCCCGGCCTTACGTGGCATTGGCAACAGTGCTTTGTGCTCAAATTAAATTCCTGGTCAGATTAAATTTCTGATCAGGTTAAATTTCTGCTCAATCCGCTTTGGAGGTGCTTATCAGGGGCTTTCAGGATTTCGGAGGTGACCATCTACTTGTGGAGTGTGGTCTTGAAGTACCTCGGGGGAGGCTTTCCCTAGGGAAGGTTCATTGGCATATACCAAACTGTCTCTTCGGTTTGCCCTGTCCGACGCCGCTGGCACGGATTCCGATGTACTTATGAAGGGGATTAAGGGCTCTAGCTAGTTATCAAGTCGATGGAGTAACTTCCACTGTGCTTACCATTGTGTTACGTAAGTAACTTGTAAGAAAACATGATCGAGGTGGAATGGATTGAAGATTCTTGAAAAATCCGTTGTTCTAAGATCTGTAGCTTGTTGATGAAGCTCCTATTGTGAGCTTTGCAGTGACCATCTTAGGCTTTGAAAGATATGCTGTTCGTACCGGTCTTAGTGTCATGTGTGAGTCATAGCACCCGACCAATCAAACCGAAGAAAAACTCAGTGGCTTCTGCTGATCGGCTGACTAATACAGTTCCTGTCTAATGAGGTGTGAGTCATGTCACTAAGTCTCATATCCAACAACAGGTGCATGACAGAGAAGTTGGTAAAAATTTATAAATCGTAAGAGTGTTGAATATCATAAAATACTACAATACATCAAAACTGATGATCATAAGGAACCAAACTCAGGTGTCAAATATACAGCTCATTTGCATTTGACCAAGAGTTCGAACGCCAGTCTGAGATCATGGAGAGATCTATGAAGGAGTGTACATGCCTAGCTCCTCCTCAATGCTAGCCTCTGAAGTCGAGATGCTGTTCATAAGCTTCTCAGATTGCATTTCACCGCAAATTAGTTTTACCTGCGAAGATAACATATTTTAGCACTATGCATAAGGGTGTATTTCGTCCACGCCAAGAAAATGTTTTTGTAAAACTGGCCAAAACATCATATCACATTGAAATATGAGATTCCTACATAAACATTTCTGATTGCAGTTCATGAAATGAAACCCATGAAGCTCAAAAATTTCATGCCTTTATAATCAACATCTTATGCCATTTCATCGACAAGGGACAGAGAGATAGATCAGTGGAGGTACCAAAAGATAACTCCAGCTGGTATCTTGGGAGCAAGGAGAAGGCCAAGGCTCAATGCCACTCCAAGTGCTACATGAAGGCGCACACAGTAGTATTTTGCCATAAAGATCAAATTTTTATCCTGGTCCAAAGCACACAAGATATGAGTTCACCGCCAGACATTTTGATTGTTTGATGTTCTTTTAGTTCAAGCCTTGAAGAAATAAAAATGTCTAACAATGTCGAAAACTATAACGGAAAATTGTTGTATATCTTACGGCATGATTCTTGCCAATAAACTGAAGCACTAATTTGCCAATGGGCAGCGTCAACAACGAGAGACCCTGTGAGAAAAATATATGCATCAATTTAGCACAACCAATTTGTCTTTTGAGACTAGACTCTGGAGCTTTGTGGTTCACATAAGAGAAGAAACCAAAAGCACCATAGATGGAGGGAAGATATAACGGCAAGCAGACACAACACCCAACAACGAATGATAAATAAAAATGAAAGCTACAAGGTTTCAGTGTTCTGAGAAAAGTTGATATGCTATTTCATCAATATGAAGGTTCATACATTAAATTTGAAAAAGAAAGTGTCACTTACGAAACAGGTCAACGGCAAAGCCTTGAGTGCAGTCAGCAGGGCGATGATGGTGTACACTGAAATCACCGCTGTTTGGACCACTTTTGAGCCTTTTTCTGTGCCGAGCCTCACCTGGAAAGGCACGTCACTAATCATCAGATTAAGACTTTCACAATAAAATTATAAAGAGACTGACATCCCAACGTCCTCCAACGCATTAGATTAAGATTTGATTAAAAGAAGCTCATATTCGATGTTTGCACATCCATGGGGAGAGAAAATCACGAAGTCACTCCCTCAACGATGGTCAACAGCTTCAGTGAGGTTTTCTAAATATATACGCACATGGGGTAACTGTTATTTATTTAGGGTTCAAGGTCGTAATTAGATCAAAAGTATATACGATAGACTGGATCCAGGGTAAGAGAAAGTACCAACGGGGACATTTTCCCAACAGCAAGATCCCCCTCAATCTGTGAAAAAGACAATGATACACGTCAAAAATCTCAAAATTCGAGGAAGAAAAATAGTCATTGAGCCTTCAAAACTGAAGAAATGTTACCAATTGCTACTTCAGACGAGAAAAGGAAATGCAACGTTCTTTAATAGTCTAGTATTCTCCAGACATTGCAAAGGGAATCGGAAAATCAGAACAATTAAAAGCTCAGCTCTGTATCACTCTCTAGACCAACAAGTAGAAAATATATGCACTTCGGACACCGCACTCGTGTATAAACTGCAAAGGCAATAAAGGACTGCAATGAATGTATATACCTGATGAAAGTGGCTACAGAAGAGGATGAGCGAAGTAGTGATCCCGACGAGCACACTGACTCCAAGCACGGTCAGTGTCACTGGCAAAGCCCCTACTCCACTGTCTCAAGTCAGAATCCAGATCAGATGGCGTGGAAGCGGAATACATAAGACACAAACATAATTGAAAGGTAAACGTAAACTCAAAAACGTTGAGCTATTCACTGCGGAAAAACTACGTTCTTGGTCTGTAATTCCTCGGCAATTGCGATGCATATATTTGTTACAAGAAGTGTGACGGATATTTAATTTACCTGGCATGACACAGATAGAAAGCAGTTGTGGCGAGTGGACCAAAGGCCACGAAACAGAGTGGTTCACCGAGACCTTTGTAACTCAACCGAAATGGGGGACACTGAAAAAGTCATGAACAGGCCTAGGTTTAGGAGCTCAGCATAACTTAGAATATCTAGAACCAGTCCGACTCATCTGCCACACTCTTGCAAATTTCTCATGTTTAACGTCGAAGAATGATCATATACCATTCAGGCTTCCTCAGTTTAGCATCTAGTACGATGGTTGGCATATCTGAAAATTTTATTTCGACGTATATGCGTCGTCCAATTTTAGGACTGGTGTTAAATTCCCAAATTTTGTGAGATAATTAAACATTAATGGAGGGATATTAAACCTGATAAACATAGCCACAGAGAATGGCAGCAGAAAGGAGACCAACGACACGCATATCACCAATTCGTTGCGCAGCTTTTACAATCCCCATTGCTCCCAGAGCAAGACATGCGTACGCAGCACCGAGTACACCTGTCTGACTGCACCATCAAGTGCCAGGAGTATTGAGCACCAAGCTAGAACTAGTCAAGATTTACTAGTGATTAATTGCTGCCTGCAAATATAAAAACCTTGCTTAAATACGGGAACACATCCACCATCTGAATCCTTTCTTAACTGCAGCTAAACTAAGTTAAGCTTACCTTCCAGTTATGTTCACAACAGATTCCTTCTTGTCCTTGTCCACACCAGTCTCTGCATCGTAGGCGTCATTACTGCACAGAACGTTTCCATGATCTTGATTAATTCTACGAAACCCTCAGCAGTATGTGCTTACATCACTCTAAACCTTGAAATTCAAATCTGCATTAGAGTTCACAAACCTGAGATTTAGCCAAGTGATGACGAGAACGGAGGACCCAAGCAGTAGCCAATACCGACCCGAAAAGAACAAACCGGATTGCAAATAAGCAGCTGCTGCTCCCACCTTCATAAACGCACCCCACTTCAGAAAATTAATCCAAGAACTCCATGGTTCCCCACATTCCCAACCACCAAAATCTCCCACTCTGATTTCGTATTTGCAACTAAAATGCCCTCGGTTTCGACTATTTTGGGGTGTCTAATCATCGTTAAAGCGTTGAATTATAGAAAGACGAATACGAAAATCTCTGGATCTTGAGGTGGGAAGCTTGCCAACCGTGAGGGGGATGACTGCAACGGAATACAGGGGAAGCTTAACAGCTCTCCAAATCAAAGTGGCCTGGCTCAGCTCTTCCTCAGCCTCTGGAGGTGTCACCATATCCAGCTCTGGCGACGTCACTGCCTCCGCCTCCGAGAACGAGGCACGAGTCTGAGCGCACGGCGGCCGTGCACTCCTCAACGAACATCTTCTCACCTGAACCCCCCAAAATTCTCATCACCATCCATGTCCTCCAAAACCACAACTTCCACTCCCAACCCATACAGTCCAATGTAGAATCCTCACTCCTCGCCACCCCCATTTCAATTAGCTTTAAACCTAAAAACGCAAGCAAAGAGTCATCACTCCGCACAACATACTTCGCAATGCTCGCCGGTGATGGACACACATGGTAGCCGAGAAGCAACAATGTGGGCACTCGTTCGGACTCCAAGACGCTTCCTTTCTCCGGCAAAGAGATTCCCAAAGTCTCCAACACTTCCAACACTGGAACAAACCACTCCCTTCGAGGATAAACTTGGCCTCAACAGAGACGAGCTCTGCATCCCACAGCCCATCGACATGGCTCCCCTCACTGCAGAACTCCAAACCCCTTAACTCAAAAACTCATCACATTTGAACCAAATTCTGACCAAATATCCCACCTTCGAAGCTTCACCAATGGTCCAAAACCTGCGAGTCAAATCGAAGCCCAGACAGTTCTCTGATTGAAAACGTGCTAAAATACCAAGACTCAATAAATGTACTCCAAAACCACTGACACAAAAGCTTCCTCGGTACAGTGCCGCAGCAGAGGTGGGGACCGAGTGGATAACTTTATCCACGGCTGTGAGCTACACATTGGCCGCTTCATACGCCCATCTACAGTTCACGTCCTCTCCAACTTCCTCGACTCTGCAGAACCGGGCCCCACTCAAACCGCACCAGTCTCCCTCTTTTTGGGAACGAAAAGAAAACACTTTGGAAAACATTGATGATGAAAAGGGAAATATTTTCCAACTTCCCATCACCTCACAGCCCGAGTCTCTTCGACACTTACTCCAGGTTCACTTTCTTCTCAAACAAAAGACCCTTCTTCCCAGACATGGAACACACATATTCACAAACAAGATCAATCCCATTTCTCGATCAAAACACAGATCGATTAGCAAAAAGTCTGCTGGGGCGAGAGAGGCTCGAACTCTCGACCTCAGGATTTCTCTTAGCTATGAGACCTACGCGCTAGCCAACTTTTAATTCCGCACCGCGGTTAAAACAAAGAAAGAGGAAACAGGACCTGGTAAAACCAGGGAGGCCGGGGTCACCGGCCGTAACGTCACCGCCACGCGTCTAATTTTCGTTGCTTGACCTATGGCGCGGGTGACCATGCAGTGACATAAGCTAGTCTACTTGAGCCAAACACTCGAGAAGTACTAACTCCTAATCATACCATCCATGTACTGAAATCGTTACTAATAAATGCAAGGAGAGCTAACTGTCGCTAATCAGCTATCTCAGAAATCAATGCAGGGGGAGAGTCGTAATCGAAAGCTAACGATCTGTCCAGTTAAGCAATCAATCTGAAGAGAAGACTAGCTGTGAATGATGAGATTGACCTGGGGGTCATAAAAGGATTCATGAACGAAGAGATCCGGGTGGATTGGGTCGATCCGAGGTCGATTGTGGTCGAGGTTGGCGGCCTGATCGATTGTGGAGAGGGCTGATCGGTGAAGTATAAAAGGAGCGCAATGCTCCTCTGTTGTGTGAGTTGCGTTGATCATCGTCCTCATGCTTGTGTGTTGATAATTGCGTAGATCAGGTCCTGAGAGTGTTCCACGCCATGTCCGCTTGGGTTGGTGGTGATCCCTCCGTGAAGGGAGCAATTCTTGGTTGGATGGCAATCATACTATGGCGTTGGGATCCTCGAAAGGGAGGATTTCCTGCAACTCCTGCAATAGCAGCGATGGTTGCAGATGCTCGAACAAGTAACTTGTCGGCTGCAGTGCATGCTGAGATACGGTTGCTTGGGCAAATTGCTGACTTTCCTTTTGACAAGTACGTCCGTGGTTTACACAAGAATGTAGTTTTACGACGAAAGAGAAGAAACGCAGCTCATTTTAGAGTATTGGGGCCGCGGGTGCAGCCTGTTGAGGAAGTCGTTGTCAATGCGGAAGATGCTCCTGGTGGTGATGCAGGAGCTGGCGAGAGCACCTTGGTTGGCAGTGCTGATGTGCGTGAAGTCTTCGACGATGCGGGCTCATCTGTCCCTCCTGCCTTGTGCTGATTTGAAACGTTCGGTTCTGTCGGTCCAGGCGGTATGAAGTCTTGCGCCTAGGACGTATGATCGGAGTTGCAGGGTGTATTACCATTGGTGGAGCTTCGTTTTGCTTGTACTTGGTGGGGCTTGTGCTGTCCAAGTTGATGAAGATGTCGAAGGGATGCATGCATCTGTATCAACTATGACTGCACAAGCTGACGAGTATATCCCGAAGAACTGCTAGAAAATGGCTTGTGAAGTTAAATTGTCCTTTCTATTGTAGCCTAGGGATTAGGTTCTATATTGAGGCGAAGAGATAACTAGGGAAAAGTGAAGTAAGCTCTACATTGGAAGGGAAACTTCTATGACAAGCTACTTGGTTGAGAATGGTCCTTTTGATCTGGACCTTGAGGTAGCAGTAACCAGGGATAGCTACAGTAATGATGATCTGAGAAGTTAGGTTAAGGAACCTAGGTGGAGGCTGAGAGCCATCCGAGAAACAATGGTAAATTTTGAAAGACGACTTATCTGAATGGAGCGTTTGCTAATCTTCTGGTGAAGGCCCTGATTCTTGATCTTTGCTTGCCATCCAGTCGATGAGATCTTGTCTTGTTCCGAGGTTGTTGCCTTTATAGATAATGGTCGGGGCAATGCCAGTGGTGTAGTGGTCGAGTGGACCTGGTCTAGGTGGGCGGGTGCGGGAGTCGGGGTTGAAGCGTAGGTGAGACGAGTCTCTCGCTGTTGCGGGGTAAAAATTGAATGGATCCCTGCCTTGCGCCACTGTTTCGTTTATTTCTCTGATGAGGGCATCTGTTGGGTCTTCCATGTCTAATTCCGGGGGGGTTGAGTTGTATGGTACTGCCAGACCGGTGCTGTGCAGCCTTTCACTGTTGGAGTAGAAATTTCCCGCTGAGGGGAGAGAGTCTTCGGGTGGCTTGGGTAAGGTTCTGGTACTCCGGGTTTTTGCAGCCGTATTTTGCTGTACATACCACCGGGATCCTCCTGCTTGGTTAGGAGCAGGGGGAAAAACGATGTTACCTGCAGAAGTGGGGAGCATTGGTTCTTGAGAAGGGTCTGGGTCAGGTTCTGTGGGAATCGGTTGGCTTGAATGGCGTTGCCGATTTTTCTTCTTCGAGTGGCCCTTCCGCTTTGCTCTCATCTTGGGCCGGGCCTTCGGTTTAGGTCGAGGTCTGGATAGGTTAGTGCGTTTTGTCCGGTCAGCGAGAGTTTTCCGAATGGTTCTGAAGAGTTCAGAGATAGATGCTTGAAGGCCAGGATCACGAGGTTCCTCCAGGTCTGGGTGTTCTTGGTCGGAGTCTTGCTCTACTTGGATTTCATGGTCAGGTCTTATTGCTCTGTCTCTTGTTAACCATTGTGCCGGTGGAATGAGGTTCCAATGAAGTTTTCCATCTCTCGGTGTTGCAAACAGGCCCCCTTTTGTCCAGAGTCTGTGGAGTTGGGACTGCATTTCCTCTCTTTTGCCTGGTTTCCTAGGGTATCTGTCTATTTCCCGTTCAGCCTCCATTCCTATAAAGATGGTATTTCTCCAGGCGCTTAGAAGGGCTGCTCCTAAGTGAAAATTCTCACTGTTCATTTCGAACTTGCAGCGCTGACACCAGATGAACCAAAGGACATTGGCTCTCAATATATCCCATGCTGTGTTGTGATCAATGAGAGTTAGACCTTTTGAATCCCACTTGAATGTATCGTCCTTGTTGGCGCCGGGGAGAGAGAGGAAACCTGTTAAGTGTTGGGGCCATTGTATGTCTTGAATATGGGGATCAACCATTTTCCTGATGTTGTTGAATCGGTTCCAGGCTTCTTTGACGTGTGGGCAATCCACAACTGTGTGGCGTACGGTGTCTAGGGTATCGTCATTGCAGATCTTGCAGTTCCCTGAGTCACCGATTTTCTTCCTCCATTCGCCGACTGGTAATCCCCCAGACAAAGCTAGCCAATTCATAGCTGAGATCTTCCGCGGCTTCCAATTATGCCATAGTTGAGCAAAGATCTGTTGTTTCTCTTTGATGGAATAACCTTGCTCTGTGAGGTTTATATCAAAGTAAGATGGGACTCCTGTTTGTTGAAGTCCTAAGTTGTAGCCCCTCTTGGATGTGTACTGGAATAGGGGGGCATCCTTTAGCCCGGCAGTCTTCCGCCACCGCCATGGGGCCGGGTCCCATTGAAGCTCAGATAAGGGTTTGTCACCATAAATCCAAAGCGAGTGATGGTGCTCAATGTCATGACGGGGGTTAAAGGTCGTATACTTGTTTTTCCTATCATCCTTAGTGACTATTCTGACTGGGTGAAGTGGGGCAGGATCAAGAGGTTCCGGAGCTACCGAACATAATTTCAACTTTTTGTTGGTAAGAACTTCATACCTGTCAGCATATTGAATGTCTTGGATGGATGTGCGAATGTGGTATACTATGGTTGCTCCTGGCCGATCAAAATTTGCCATCCATCTGTGGACTCTTCGGGGGTTGTGATCTCGGGCTTGCCATGGGATGCTTTGGAGAAGTCTGGTTCTGTTCCTCGTGGCCGTGGTGAACTGGGATCGAGTTGTTCGCTGAATCTCCTGTGCAGTTTTCCAGTCTTCAGAGGTAGGGCTCCAGAGATCACCGACTGTAAATATACCTGTTGAAGACCAGCGGGGAAGTTGAGTTCGTGGGCTCATGCCCCACTGCTCTCCTTGTTGGGATGTGATGAGGCGGTTGCCAAAGATCGGCTGTCGAGCTCTTTCCGCCCACGTCTTGGGAACAGATTGTTCGAGGCCTTGGAGCATTGGTGTCCAGCTCCGCATGATGCTCTGAAAGAGAGGTGAGCCTGTTGTTTTAAGTTTGTTGTAGGGTTGCGTGATCCACCCCATGTGACTAGGCCATGGGCCATTCGACTTTGGCTGGAGCTGTTGAATGTTGTGTAGTAACAGTACCTTCCAAGGCTCGGGCTCAGGGTTTAGTCCTCGAATAAGGATTTTTGTGAGTAGCGCATTCGATTGAATCTCAGGGTCCAGCACTTTTATTCCTCCTGCAGTAAGCGGTAAAATCGCTGTATTCCATTTGAGCTTTGCTCTGGTCCGTTTCCCAGCTTGGCCGCACCATAGATAATCTCTAATGAGACATCTTATCTTCTTCATGGCAGTGGAGGAGAAGGCGGAGCAAGAAACAACATACCAGATGGAAGCTAAAAGTACTTGGTTGATAATTAAGGTACGAGCTGCTAGAGACAACTTCTTTTTTGCCCATTTGTGAATTCCTTGTCTTATCTTGTTAATGATAGTATTATCTATTTCTTCTTTGTTAAGTTGAAAACCTAGAGGGTATCCTAAATACCTAGCATAAGACCCTGGTTGGAGCCAGATTAAGCCTAGGGCTTCACCCCAGTTCCAAAGCTTGGGTTGGGTGGAAGCCCAGATAGCTCTACTCTTATGCCAATTGATTTTGGCTCCAGACGCAGCACTAAAGAGATTGAAAATCTGCATGACTTTGTCTAAGTTTTCAGGAGTTCCCTCTAGAAAAAGTAGTGTGTCATCTGCAAATAGCTGACTGAATATTACAGACTGGTCTGGCAGGGTGAGGCCTTTAAGTTCAAATTTGGGGTCTTGGAGCATATACGCGATGACATTAGCTACTAGAAGAAAAAGATAAGGGGCTAACGGACATCCCTGCCTGACTGACCGCTGAAGATTGAAGGTAGGTCCTTTAAGTCCGTTAACCATGACGCTGCCTTTAGCTTCGTTATGCAATGACATGATCCATTTTATCCATACTGAATTGAACCCCATTTTAATCATTGTTGCTTCCATAAATTTCCATGAGACTCTATCATATGCTTTATCAAAATCCATAAGGAGTAGGACTAGGTTTTGATTTGACTCTGTAGCCCAGTTCATTGATTCATAAGCTAGAAAAATATTATCAAAAATGCATCTGTTCGGTACAAAACCTGTTTGGGACGGATGAATCCAGTCCTTGAGATGAGGAGTCATTCTGAGGGCCATGAATTTAGCTATTATCTTGTATAATGAATTTAGCAGTGTTATAGGCCGGTAATTCGTTAGATAGGACAGTTCTCCGTTCTTTGGGATTAGGACAATTTTTCCTTCATTTAAGAATTCAGGTAGCAGTCCGTTATTAAGTGTTTCGTGTGTAAATCTAAGCAGATCGTTCGAGATTACCTCCCAAAGTACTTTGTAGAATTCCGAGGGTATCGCATCTTCCCCGGGAGCTTTGTTGCTGGGCAGGGTTCGGATCGCTTCTTGCAGTTCTTGCTCCGTCACCGGGAGAGTGAGGGTACGATTCTGTTCCTCGGTGACTAGTTGGGGCAGACTTTCGAGGCAGCGGTCCCTGTCCAGAGTGTTAGCCTCCACTGCAGGGTCAGCCGTGTATAAGGTGTGGTAGAATTCGGTGACGTGAGAGCTCAGCTGGTGTTGTCCTCGAATGACTGTCCCATCTTTGACTAGTTCTTTGATCTTCGGTGCTGGTCTGATTTCATTGTGAAAGTCGAAAAACTGTTTAGTGCAGCGATCACCAACCTTGGTCCATGTCGAGGCTGATTTGTGAATGCGTTTGTCGAGCCGATGGGTGCGTATGCGGTGTAGCTTGATCTGGGCGGAAGATAGTTTTGCTCTGATCTCCTCGCTCTCCCAGTTGGAGTGTAGTTCTTCCTCCGCCTGGATAATCTCTTTGATCTCCTCATCATAGATGGATCGCCACTTGCTCTTGGTTCGGTGCGAGTAAGCGTCGCTGGCAGCTTTTACAGATCGCAGGGCACTCTGGATTTTCTTAGCTTCTGAAGGTAAGTTCGGTTGGCCATGTCCGAGTTTCCAAGCGTCTGTTAGAAGCTGTCGTCCTTCCTCTGTTTGAAGCATGCTCTTGTTGAAGATCAAAGATCGGGGGATACTAATGGGATTATAAATGAGCTTCAAAGCTACTGGTGAATGGTCAGAAACTTTTCTAAGGGAGGCTAGTATTCCGACTTGGCCACCTATATTTTGTAGTGTCTCAGGAATGTAGAATTTATCAATGCGAGAGGCTTTCCTGTCCAGTCCTCTTTGTCCATTGTCCCAACTGAATAGTTTTTTGGTGAGTCTCCGGAATTCAGGCATCTGGAAGCTGTCGGCTACTCCATACTTGAGTGTGAGGTTAGTCCAAGCAAGCATTTCATTGTGGGCCATACCTGAGTTGCTGCTACCGCCAATTCTGTCGTCGAGACTCTCAACTGAATTGAAGTCTCCAGCTAGGATCCATTCGGCTTCTGGAAGGGAGGCATTAGTAATTGCTTCCCATAGTCTGGTACGTCTTCGTGTGTCGTTGAAGGCGTATAAGTTAATAATGCCGACCTTGAGGTGTGGGTTAAGTTGGAAGGTCACATATTGTGCCCTTCCAGCCATTATGATCCCAGATTCTCTCGTAAGGTCAGCTAGTCTTTTGGATACTAGGATTGCTGTTCCACCTTTCACTTTGTCTGTGGACGCAGCATAAGTGCCCTCGTTCCAGAGTGTGAGGCCACCTAGGAAGTCGAGTTGTGAAGTTTGGGATTTGCAATCCTGTGCAGTGTATCTGTGTTCTTGCATGAGAATGACATCAGGGATCGGGTTCATGTGTGAATAGTGGTCTCGTATTGCATGACGCTTCCAAACACCTTCAGTGCCTTGTCCGAGTGATCGGACATTTTGAGAAACTATTGTGAACTTAGGTACTTGTACCATCTAAGCTAATTGGAGGGTATTGTTCCTCAGGGGGTGCTATCTCTAGCGCCTGGGTCCGTTGTTTTTTCGGCTCAGGTTTCGGAGGCGAGATCGGCTCTCGCTCACTGAATAAGGTGGTAAACATCTGGCTCCAAGTTTGGAGTAGGTGTGTACTCTCTTGAATGTTGGACGTCGGATTCTTCTTGATGGTGTCATAGATCGCATCCGGCATTCGACGCCAAAGGTATGTTCGAGAATTCTCGAAGACAACATCAGTTCGTCCTGCGTGCATCATCGGGAAGATGAAGCAACGGGCTTGTGTCTTCGGTTCTTGAGTCCATACGTACGTCCATTCGGCCTTGTCCCAAGAGGTAAGCGGGTTGTGTCTATTGTTATAATTCCTAATGATGTTCCTAAGCTCCGAGAGGGTGTCATTAGTCACTTGCTGTCTGCACAGTTTTGGTGACCAATAAATGTCCTCAAGGGTGCTCAATTCCGTCATCTGGAACATATAGACTGGAGAGAGGACCTTACTGATGGTTTCGCACAGATACTCTATTCTCAGCTGATCGGTGCTAACTCGATAAAAGAATGGAATCACAAAACATCTGATACTAGCAGTATCGGGGATGTTATCTATTCCTAAGGCCTGAAGATATGAAGGAGAGATTTCTGAGGACCGGTATATCCTTTTGGTTACCTCAGAGTCTCCTAGTTTCGGAGATGAATTCGGTGCTGGCGGTGGAGTTGTAAATTTGCCTGGCTTTCTTCCTGTAGCCCAAATCCATTGATTCGTTTGTGCCTGGATCGTCTGCGTCTCCGTCTCTGGGCGCTGAATGTGTGATGTTGATGTCGCAGGGGGAGCTGAATTCGATGAAGGGACAGGTGCGGCTGGATTTTCCCCTGCTACAGCCTGAGCGGCTCGGGATGACGAAGGGTCTCCCTCTTCCGGAGTCTGGAATTGAGGCATGTCGACATCAGTGCTTGGTGAATAATCTTGTTCCTTCTTGGGCACTCGTGTGTCTGAATCCTTGGGATTGCTGACTTGGGGTGGAGGGTGCGTTGTTTCTTTCTTAACTGCCTGATGTCCCTCCACCTTAGGCTTCCATTCTTGAATAGGTTTCTCTCTGGCAGCTCTGGTGTTAGCTTGCCGTCGAGGCTGTTCTGGGGGTCTTGGAATATTGCCCCGCTGACGAGTCTCTCGGTCTCGCCTGAAAGATTTCTTCGGGACCTTACAGTACTTGACTGTATGATCTTTTTTATGGCATCGTTCACATTCATCTGGGCTTCCAGTGTAAACGATATCATGGTAGACCCCTCCATCCCCATCGATTTTAGGGATATGGAGAGTGTCTGGAAGTTCTGAAACATTTGTAGGAATAATTCGGACCCTAAGTCCTAGAGTTCTAGCTCTATAAGAATCGGAGTCCTCAACATAAACTACAGTAGCAAATTGACTTATAACCTCTCTAAGAAAATCCTCTGTTCGGAGGAACCTGGGGAGGCCTTTAATCTGAGCCCAGAGTGGATATTGGAGTGTGCTAGCTGCATTATCCCCTTCTGGTTCAAAATGTGGAGTCCACTCGGCAAACATAACATTTCGATTGTTGAACTTGTATTCAGCATGAGATAGAGTAAATTGTTTACCTAGTGGGCTGGAAAAATGAGCTTCAAAAAATCCTTGTCCTTTACTGATGATATCAATAAAGGATTCGTGTAATTCTTCTCGTCCCCATTCGTTTAATTCAAATTGACTCGGTGATGGTCCTTGTGTCTTCCCGATTAGCGTATGTTGCTGGCCATGGGCAACACTATTGCGCAGTTTGTCGAGGGTGCTGTCTTTGAGTACTATCGGGAAAATCTTCTTCTGTGGACGGGTCCCTTCTTCTGTGGTGAGAACAACCGGGTTGGCCTCGGTTGGAGGAGAAGTCCCTACTTGTTTTTGCTGGTCTTCTGTCAATGCATCCGTAGTGGGCGGTCTATCATCTCTGTTGTCGCCAGATTCTTCAGAGCTGACCGGTGGAATGGGAGCTGGATACCGAAAAAAGTCTGTAATATCCACTTCTTGTCTGCCTGCTTCATCGGTGCCATGGCCTACGGGAGGTCCCGCCCAGACAGTGTGAGTGGTGCCGTGCGTATCAGTCCAGGTATAGGTTGGCGGATGCGGGTTGCGGTCTTCCATCCAGTTAAAGTAAGCCTTCATTTCCAGCGACTCATTTTTCCTATCATTCTGCCTGCGCTGGATACTAGAGCGGTAGTCTTTGCTAAGCAGCGGGTTACCCCCTTCAAAGTAATTTCCTTTGCTAGCAAGTCTAATCTGAATTTTGTCTCGTTCTTGTTGAACTAAGTCCCTCCACTGCTGTGATCTATCAGGTGGGAGGCCAAATTGCAGGGGGAGAGTTCTGAGGAAGTTGGGAATTTCAATGTAGCTAAGCTCTTCCTCTGGGTTGCTAAGTCGCCTAGGAAACTTTTGACGTTCCTCTTTCATCATATATTTGTACCACTCTCCAAGGTTTTCTATGTAAATCAAGGCTTGTGCTACCGGAGGGAGGTCTGTCCATGGAAGAATGTCTAGAAGATTTAAGGCAAGTTCCTCCTGGTAGGAAATAGGGTGTCTAAAAGGTAGTATGCCTCCATTCCTTCGGTATACTTCCTCTGCCGTATCTCTTCTAGATTTAATAACACTCTGGCTCTCAAAAAACAGATCCTCTATTGCCGGTGGGAAGCGTTCCCCATTCCGAGCAATTAAAATGGCTTCCTGAAGAGGTTCAGGATCTCTTTGTAAGTATCCGGGAGGAGGTGGGTAATAATACCTGTCGTCTGCTCCCTCCTCTCCCCACAGGCGAGGTGTGAGGTTTGGTCGGTGTCCAAAACCCGGAGGGGTGTTTGGAGGGCGCTGCCGAGTTCCTTCAGACGTCCTGGCTTGTCCTTGAAGAGGCGCAGCTTGATATTGGGGGTGCTGGAAGTACCGACGCTCCGTCTGGACGTGTGCAGGCGGCGGGGGCGGCGGTTGGTGAGGTCGTTGTTCCCGGGGTCTTCCGAGAGTCTCCTGCTGCTCCTGAAGACTACGGTACTGTTCATACGTAGATGGAGAGGAGGAGTACCTGGTTGGAGATTCTACTGGGGAAGAGTGTTGCCAGAGAGGGGGCTCTCGGGAGGGCCAAAAGTGCTGCATCCCGCCTCTGGCATTGTCCGCATATCTCCCCGTCCCCACCGGTTGTTGCTGTTCTGGCTGGTAGTCCCCTTGCGGTCTCGGGATGTGTGCATTGTTGTCGTTGTGTCCAAGTGGGGTCCTGCGGTTAGGTGATCTTCGAGGCGATGACCCGCCTGTACGAATCTGCGGGGGGCGTCGTGGAGTGCCTAGTACCATGTGGGAGGGCCCAGGAGAACTCATGATTGATGTTGCCGTCTCGAATCTAGTGCGTATTGTTCTATCGAAAAATCTAATACAAATCAGCAAGGAGTGTGTTCAAAAGACAGTGTCTAATGCGTACACTCAAGCTTGGTCTCCATAACTAACTGTCTATGCCAACTCTCTCAAAACTGCTCTAAATTGGCATCAAGCTAGTGCAAAACATTCCCTGAGGGAATGATTAGCGTCCTGAGACTGTATTAGTAGTAAATTCAATGGAATCTGGTCCTTGCAATCATTCCGTTTATAGCGGATCTAGATAAGGTGCGGCTCCGCCAAACGCGGAGCCGCTGCGGCGCCAACGCAGCGTGATTACGCGCTAGCCAACTGCGCCACCGCCCCGTTTCGGAATCTTCGCAGCGAAGGAATTGCCATCAAAGTGAGGAAATCGTCATCGAAGGAAACCGAAGATGAACTATGATTTTTCCTCTACGCTTATAACCGGTGTTTTTTCTTGTGATCTTCCACGACTGCTTTCGAAGCAGCAAATCTAGAGTTGAGGAGTGTGTTTTGCTAGTGAGAAATCGTTGAATGTTGGGAGACATCTCAACATCGTACAGATCGATTCTCTAGAACAAGACCATCTCAAGCTGCGAATGGAACCACCACTTGTGACTTTTGGCACTTTGCGTAGGTTCATCATAAACGCTGCAGGGTTGACCGATGTGGTGGAAGTTGTGATCACCGAACTTGGAGGTTTCTTCCGAGAACGGAATTCGATTGCACATCGAGAAGTGAATCTCTGAGATCTCAAGCGTACTGTTGGAGGTACGTCTCTCATTTGCTCACTCGTATGTGCACAAGAAAATCGTCTGGTGGTGTAATTTGACGTCCTGCTCTTGTTGGCAATGATGTAATTTAGACCCACTTTATACACAATCTGGGGCTGGCCGGTGAGTGGGCCGATTGAACATTATTCCAGCCTCACTGGCCCAGAGTTTGTGCCCAAGTTGGAAGTTCGGGCCATGTAAAACCTTGTCCCAAATGTATCATTAAGGCCCAAACATTTTGGTGTCAAAATAGTGCCATGTGGTATGTCATATAGAATAAATTGAAGTTTCGGTCAAGTCTTACCCTTGGGCCTGATTTGAAAGAATTGAACAATCTTATTGGTTGAAATTTGAAGAGTTTGTGTCGGCCTTAATTTGGCCAAAAGTATAAACTGGCCCTCAGGTTATGGCCCTCAGGTTATAGCCCTCAGGTTATAGATTTCAAGTACCACGCAGAGAAGGGCAAATGAATGACGTGTTACTCCAAATTGCTCACTTCTAACTGAGCTCCAAAGCTGTGAAACTATTTTGTTGTTCCATTTGTTGCTCCATTTGTTGCTCCATGGTTTGGGACTGTTCACCGTGGTAACCCAAAAGAAGTTGATTGCAAGCTGCGCAGGTTTGTCTAGTCTAAGCAAGTGGGCAGCCAGTTCTCTTACCACTGAATGCTGGCTTTGTATTATTTTATGTTAAAAGAGTCAATGTGATTGTCACTTGGGCCCTCATCAAAGCAGTTGTTATATTTATCTAACTCAACTGCAATATACTTAGCAAAGTGCTTTTTTTATTACTGGTAATTGTACCAGGGTTCGTATGGTTAGCATGAAATCAAATTTTGAGTAAAAGTATATAAAACCGGGGTACGGGTATTTAACCCCTAAAGCATCAACTCAACAGTTTTGGTATAATTTAGGATCCGGTCAGGCTCCCAATGAATCAAATTTTACTGGATGTGGCCCTAACTTTGGCACAGCATGGGGAAATTTTCATATATTTCTAACAAGACCATTCATGCTTCAAAATTCCTCATACTTTAGGAGATATCCGCAGTCAAAGTTTGAAAACTCTATTCGGGCATGTTGAAATCTGCCCAAAACTGCATTATATGCTCAAAATTTGCCCAAAATTAATTAGATTACAGAATATTCAAAAATTCACCAAAAATAAAGATCTTACCTTTTTCAAGTTTTGTTTTTTCTACAAGTAAATACAATTTGAAGCTATGATCTCACCGCTTGGATCTCCAATCCAATATTTTTCCGTATGCCATTTTTACTATCATAGACCAGCCTTTGCATTTTGAATATCAGCATACCTCCATGTGAAAAATCAAACAAATCTTTAGGTTTTGTAGATCGTATAAGGAAAAAAATTCTATGGACATATTCCTAATTCATCTAGGAACAAGAATTTGAAGAGACCTCGCATCTAGTTTGCTTTTAAAATTGGTTTTTTGGCTCACGAAACACTTGAAATCCATTTTGCAACAAGGAAAAAAAAAATTTCTTTCAACTTAGAACATTATGATCTCACAAATGGTAAGGAGTTTGAATCTTATATTTTGGAGTACATATACATGTACAAGTAAGGTAATAGATCCTACGCTTATTTCCCCCAAAATACATCAAAACTTTAAAACTTACATCTTGTATTTAAAGAGTCTAATTTTGAGGGTTTTTGGCAGATTTGAGGCCTTTCAACTTTAGGGGTTAAAGCGGCATTAGCTTGTGAAGGCTTTCGATCTCTCTCGAATCTCCTTTCTAATCACATGAGTAGTCAAGCTATTTTTGACCAATAAATGGAGTAATTAGAAGTAACTCGTCATTTGTGGTGTAGACTTCCGCTTAAAACAGGCTTTGGGGCGCAAGATGTAGTAACGAAGCCTCTACACGATATTATGTAAAAAGAATTATGTATCACCTTTTGTTTATAGAATAGTTTTTGTAATTCTATAAGAAGGATTTCTTTGCAACAACTTTTGTTCCACGTGCTTTTCTAAAATATCACACTAAAAAAGACGTTGTGTGTACATGAGACACAACTTTCAAGGCAGTTTACAGACCAAGAGCTGTGACCAAGGAAAATGGATTAATTCCATGGTCACATTTTAGAAATATGTAATTTTCAAAGCCCTTGGCCCTCTTACTGTAAACCAAACTTGGACTAGGAGGAATGTTTATGTACTAATAAGTAGGTGTGCTCATTTTTAAATGATTGCCTACTAATGGAAATTGTGAAAGATTATCCCACCTTCTCAAAAAACATGTTTAAAAATATCAAAATAGCATTTCGTGCCTATGGTCTTCTTGTTTTGCAAAAAGATGACCATTTTTCATTTCTCACGATAAAATTCGGGGGACCTTCAACAGTATCCACTAGGTCTATTTTAGGCCTTTTAAAGACCTCAACTCTCTTGGTCAGTTTTGTATTTTTTTTAGTTGTACAAACCCAAGTCATACTTATTACTGTAAGGAGTTGATGAAGGGCCAATCACAGATTTTATAGCTCCATCGGACAAGTTATTTGTCTCCAGCGTAAGGTAGAGATACCCATAACCGATAATGGCCCCATCACAGATAAGTAGGCTTCTTGGTTGCAGAACAATGGAAAACCAGTAGCCGATAATAGATGAACAGTAGATTCATGATGCATCCTCCAATAGAATGCGTCTGTGACTATAATGGAATTAGATAGTCATATGTTTGTTCACTACTCTTGTTGTTGTCCGTCATGGGTGAACCTATATATCGGTTATGGGGTGTGACTAACTTTTCCACAAAAACATTTTTAGTAATTGGAATTTTACTCAATTAATTCTGAAAATTTCTCAGTCTTTATGAACCTTATGTTTCTACAAACAAAAAATACTATTTAGTGACCCTTCCTTCATAACACAAGCGCAGCTATGCTCAAATGCTTAAGTTAATAGTTATAGGTACTTCTACCTTAAACCGTCCCTAAGGTTTTATGTTCTCTCCACGACTTCTTGACAGGGATGGGTGGTTCAAGAGTGTGGCAAAGAAGCCAGTGCCTTTGCCCATTGAAAGGCATGTTATAGCCAGCGAAACAGTTTGCCATTGCAAGGCATGTTATAGCCAAAAAAACAGATGTGTAATTAAAAAGTAATAACCTTCAATTGTATGACAATCAAATTCCATAGCAGAATAACTTTGGAAGCTTATTCATTAATGGTACAAATTAAAGTATATAATTATGGAATCTTATGTAAAATGCCCAAATACAATACACAAAATAGCTTGAAATATCATTCTATAGTGTTGAAAGAGTGTTTCTCTTAAATCAAAATAAAACTTAGAATATTATAGAAAAGAAAATTCAAGGATGAACTAATAAAAGTAAAATGAACAAGCAAGGTAAACAACGTGTATGTATATACATATGAATAGATAATATATATGATTTCATTTGTAATCCAATAATAATAAGGAAGAAGAGTGTTTTTTGAATGTCTGTCAGCGCATGACATTTTACACAGAATAAGTGGTTATTGGATTAAGTTCTGGAGTGGAACTTACTTGGAGCATTCTTGGCATTTTGCGAGTATACTTGAAATTGTTGCGCATGGAGCATTCTTGGCATTGTGCCAATGTTTCTTGGCATTTTGCGAGTATTCTTGAAATTATTGCGCAGTTTTTAAATGGCGATATGCTTGTTTCTGAGTAAATGATTGTTCCATTCCACAAGTGTTCTTGGATCAAGCTCGCCGAAGGAACGTAGTAGACCGAGAATGAAGCCTCATAATTGTTTTTTCCTCCAAACAAACAAGATTTAATAATTGGTTGCGCTTTGCTTAATGCTTTCTGTATGCTTTGCTTGTTTATCGCTCGCTTTTTGTGATTGATTGTCTATTCCACAAGTATTTTAAGAACGAGCTCCCAGAATGAACATAGCTGACCAACGGTGAAGCCTCAAAATTATTTTGCTCCAAGCAAACATGATTTAATAATTGATTGCGCTTTGCCTATTGCTCGCTTTCTTAGAGGTTTTGATATTTATTTTGAAATTCTTAATGTGCTGGTAGCCAACACGGGTCAAGCTAGTATTTTATATGATCATATTGATAGATGCCAAAAAATTATTTTAAAATTATGGATTGAAGTAAACCTCTATATACATGTTTTGGAGTTGATATTGCATTACTTTACTCAATATGCACATCAAAGGATGTATTGAGTTTGCAAGGATTAGAAATATTCTATTGAAAATTTTCACAAGCGTTTGAGTAATGACATAGAAAAATTCATTGAACAATTGGATACAAACATTATTTCATTTTATATATCGGGCCTAACAAAATCTCATATATTGTACTTTATAAAATGGACCCACAATCTAAAGATAATTCAATTAAAGACTTCAAATTTATAACAACAAAATATGGAACCGATAATATGATAAATTTTGTTAAAAGCTATAAAAAATCTATATATATATTACTATTTATGTTCAATCTTTACAAAAATGAGCTTTCATTTACTAATTACATGGTTGAAATATGAATAACAAACAAAAAGAAATTATCATATTCAAACATGATGCTTTTAATGAGTCATTATCATCCAAGTCTAATTGTCAAAACTTTTAAATTCTAAAGATCTCTACAAGATAGTGGTTTTGTATTTTGATAAATTAAGCCCAAAAATCACAATTCAAGCAAGTCATTTTGATTCTAAATCAAAATTTTGATTACCTACAGAAAAATATAGGTGCTTTGATATAATACGCACCTAATATGTATATACATACCACAAAGGCTCTATTATACTACAATTTATAGATAAATACTACTGAAGTTTTAAGATGTTTAAGAGACCTTCTAAAGCCAAAAATAATCATCTTGATTTTGATCATTCTTAAGTCATCTTCAATAAGTAAATTTATTTATTTAAAATCAAATCTCTTTTTAAACTGTTTTTTATAAAATTTACTTTAAACTATCTTTTTGTATATTTATATATATTATTAATTTGGATATTTTGAATACAAGTTAGGATTACAAATTATTTAAATATTACAAGTTATTGCAAGGATCCAATCTGCTTCCACCAGCATCTTTACCATTCTCATGAATTGCAAATACATGCAGAAAAGAATATGCGGTCAAAGATCGCAATTAAACAAGGCATGTGTCGTGGCCTCCGATCAGCCTATCCAACAATTCCTTCCAATAAAATACGTGGCCGGATGTGGTGGCCACTAGATCGACCATCCTCTCATGGCAAATATTGCTTGTGAAAGACATAGTGACCGCCTGCCACAACTGCCTCCAACCATGGGATCCTGTTAAATTGTACAATTGTGCCTTAGCCAAAGCAACAAAACAAAAGACATGCATAAACTATTATATAAGCACTCATATATTAATCATGCACTAGGAATATATAGAAGAAAATAAACCTGAAACGTGGCTACATAGGCTAGTAAGAAGCAAGCACGGGTGTGCAGCAAGGAGACGCTGCCAATCCAAATGTAAGCTCTGCAAAGTACGCTTGTACACCTAAACCAAGTCAATATAACTCCTTAATGGAACAAATATTGCCATCACAAGTCTTTTGAGATGTGTACAAATTTAAGTAGAGTTTGAAGATCAACTCTATGATCAACAACCTTACAACAAAGAATAAACCCATCATTTTTGCTTTCAGTTGCATTAATTAATTGAAATGGGAAACCATGCATTATTTGGATACTATATAAGTTAGTTATGAATCATTCCAAATACGAGTTTGAGCTATCATCGAACTATGAGTCTTGCACCTATTAATAATTTATTTTAATCTTTTGTAATATTCATTTTAATATTATGATTTTTGATTGAAAACGGAGGTCTTTAATTTGCCTTTTTCTACTCCTGATCTAGAGTTGAAAAATGATTTAGAAAGGCTTTTCAGTATAAATTTTGGATGTGGAGGTAAAAGTATTACATATGCATTTGAATATACAAATTTGGATATACAAGTAGATCAATTGGAAACATTATATGAAAAAAATATGTTGACAAAACCTCACTTGAGGTGCGAGTAACTCAGTGACTTTAATCAATGTTTGCGTCAATGATTATGGTTCACAAAATATCAATGAAATTTTTTCAGATATGAATAAATTATTATGGTTTTTATTATTATTAATTGTGTACACTTCTAAGAGTTATTTCATGATAAAAATATTTTAAATTCTTAAACTTATTGTGGTTAATTTGTTTGTTGAAGTTGAAGGTATCTCCATATTCAGATGAATTGAAGACATTGGTTGCCAACGTGGTGTATGACTTATCATTCAATATAATGTGGCTTTATTGTTTTGGCCTAGATAATTTTGTAGTTGCAAATTTAGCAAATATGCCATGTTTATCCCTTGATCATGGTACAATCAAAATTTTAATGCTTGCAATGACAATTCAACAATAATTGTTGAGAATTTAGCTCATAATGAATAATTTATAAAAAAGAATGGACTTATTGAAAAATTAATTGGGAATGCACATTTTACTTTTAGATCAAATCAAGGCTTTTGATCTTGTGTTTCATAATGGAGGAGATTTTGGAAAGTTACTTAGATATCATTTCTTTTTTTTCATTTTTCAAAAGTGAATCATATATTTATTTATAAATTGTATTATTAATTATTTCAATGTTGAATCATTTGAATGTAGGTTTGATGGTAACATTAAATCTTGCTTCAATGGAAAAGATCCTTTGGACTTGTCTCAACATTATGGTTTCCTTGATAACTGAGGTCACCAAACTTATACATTGTGTGAAGATCCAAGTATCTTATCTTTGATGTTATACAACCAACACAAGTAGAATGGAAAGTCATATTCAATTTATATAAATATGATATTAGATATTAACAATTTACAAGATTTACTTGTAATGTCCTCATTTATATACAAGAATGATGGGCTTACTGAATTTAATTTTTTTAATCAAGTAGTGTGGAAACTTGACGAAATAACAAATACGTGGAAACTTTGTACATTGATGGAGAGTTATTTTATTGAGAAGATGAATAAATATATCTGAAAACACAACAACTGTTTTGAAGTGGATGTTACATGTTTTAATGGTATTATATTATTTCAACTATGGGATTTTGAAAAAGATCCTTATTAGTTTATTTATAATATTTTCACATGCAAGCATTATATTATAGACTATGAATCGTTCAACACATCTGAAGAAATCAAATCATTGATTGCTTCTCGGAAGAATGACAGTTCGCAAGATGCCAATATCATACATGATATTTCAAATCAGACGTGGATTTCAAAATTTTGATGTTTAGTTCTTTACTTGATACTATAAATGTAAGAACTGTAGTGCTAGAACTGTAGTGAAAATGTGTCTAGAAAATTGCTGGCCATGGAATTCAAGCCGTCTAAGGTAGATGGTGCTTAAACCGTGCACTTAAGGGATTTGAACAGCTTGAATCAAGCATAAATAATTGCAAAAATCTCACATACTTGCAAGAAAAAGACGATTCGTTAGGCAGTGTTCACATGAGCATATCAAACCACCTCAATTAATGAAAAATCTTCAAAGTGAATCAACAAAATCCCCCATAGACATGCCCTAATGCTACTATTGACAGTCAAGACTAAGGTAAGAACTGACCATCTTGGTATACAAATTCAACCACTTTGTTTCCTACATGCAACTGTGATCTATCTAAATCCACCCACTTTGTTTCCTACATGCAACTGCAAGTGTATCCAACTTGCGAACACTACTAGGTTGGTTCTGAGTCTTGCAGTGCATGGTTTTTATGCTCAGACCACCTGCACGGATTAAGGAGACGCAAGGATTTAGCACCGTCTACCTTAATGGTAGTAGAGTAACTTGCCTTTCTGAACTCCAGGTTAAGGAGATGTTGATCAATTTCTCCGAATGAAGGAATTGTATCAGTATGGCTACCTGCAGCCCCTAAATGCCAATATCTTTTGACCCAACAGGTCAGCCAACAAACAGAGCATAAATCAATGTTAAACTAGATTCAATGTTAAACCTTCAACAGAAATACCTTTAAACCTCTAATGGCGATGATAGGATGGAGAAGGGAGAGGAGGGAAGAGGGAGCTCCGTGCGCATCGGAGCACCACCGCCGCCGCCATGTCTCGCACCAAGCCCTGCACCGTCTTCGTGCTACTCCTGCCCTGCATCCTCTGCTATTTTCTTCAACAAGCTCCGACATGCGTCTGCTCTCTTCCGCGCCCATTGCTGCCCTATCTCAAGAACTTCGGCCCAAGATTTTGCGACCTTCCTCGCCGTGTTTTTCAACACCCTCAAGATACTGCGCCTCGTGCCTCACTGAGACCCCGCCTCTACTCCTCCCTTCGTGTTCATTTTCATCAGCTGCAATGGCCGCCTCCGCGAGACCTTCCCCTCCTCCCAGATGGCTTCAACCCTGTCCACGCTCGCTCTCCTCCTGTCTATACCTCCCACACTTATCTCACTCTCTCGCCCTCCTCTGCGACTTCCCACAGTCACCCCCACACATCCCCATACAATAAATTCTCCATACACACCATTCCCTCCCCCCAACACCAACACACATGGTCCTCCCCCCCATTCGACTCACCAAATGCCAACAATAAACTCTTTATTCCTCCACATATCACCAATACATCGGATATCAGCACACACGCTGTAAAATTTGCTCTTTCATCCCTACACTACACTCTCTATACTCCCCTCACCCCAAACCCCCTCCTTCCTACCTCGGCACTCCTGCTCCTTTCCACCGCTTCTCGAGCCCTACACTTCTTGCACTCTCTATCCTCCTCACATACGTGCCTACCCCCTCCCACGCATTCCGCTACTCGCCACCCCCGCGCCTCTTGTGCCGCTGCCCACCTCGCCCTCCACACCTTTCCTGTCCATCTGCCTGCACACCCACCCCCATCACCCAACCCCCCCCACCCCCTATACTTCCCCAGCTCCCCACCCACACTCACCACCCTTGCCCCCAAACCGCCGCCCCCCCCGTCACCCACCCCTTGCACGCCCCGAAAGCCGCCCATTACCCCCGCCACCATAGCCACACTTACAATCCCTTTCCCCACACAAAAACCGCTCACACCTCACTTTCTCTCCCCCAAATTCGCCCCACTATCCCTTTCACCGATCTTTTCCTCCGCAACCATCGTCCCTTCTTCCACCTGCGCCCCTCCCACCCCGACGTTCCCACCTGGCCCCCTCCCTTCCCCACCCGCACAAACTCACACCCACCCCATGCATAAAAACCCTCTGCACTTAGTCCCACCCACCCCATACCTCGTACACACCCTCCTCCCGCACCCTCTTCACTCTCCTCGCCCCCCCCCCCCCTCCCGTCACCATGACGAAAGCCTCTCGCTCCTCCTCCCTGTCCAAACCTTCTGGCACCGTTAGAATCTCCAAACCTTCCCTCTCTACAGGGACAACCCGTAGAAAATTAGTCATCAAACTTAATGAGCAGACTCTTAGCGCCCCCACACCCCTTGCTGACCCTGGTGGCCCGATAGGGGTTCGGGACTATCCCCCTGGCTGCCAACCCGGCCCCTCTGCTCGCTCTTCTGACTCCGTTGCTCACCAGACCAGCTCCGCCAAACGTACTCGCCACCAACGGAAGCTGCTGGACGTCGAAGAAGACAGTGACGGCTCGGACTCGCCCCCTCGCCACTCCCGCTCCACTTCCTCCCGAGACTCCGCTCCAGACAGCAGCCACAGTACTCCCAGCAGCAGCCGTGTCATCGCACAACCCCAGGCCGCATTACCCGCTCCTGCTCCTGTCTCAACCCCGCCTCCTCCCCAGCAGCCTGCTACCCCCTCGGCACCTCCCGCAGGCACTTCTCTCACCCCCTCCCCCCCCCTTCGACAATGCTGTATATGTCCCACAATTGTGGCTCTCCTTTAGTGTCCACGAATACCTCAATTCTAAGTTAGGACTCCCAGAGAGCCGAGATTCAGCTCATGACGCATTAGCTTCTGGTCTTATGCCGGACATCGAAGTATTAGAATTCCACTCCTGCCGTCACTCCTTCCCCCACGTCCCCCAAGTTCTCTACCCCTCCGCCCGCCCCGATGGTCTCCCAGGCCAATACCTTCACCTCACACAAATCCCTATTGACACAGATATAGTCCCTGCCACTGGCTTATCTCAGAGCTACCAAATTATCATTAGATTTGATGCAGATTATCATCGCATGACCAAGCAGGAAGTCCAAGACGCCGCCACTGCCCGTTTTGCCCTCATGAACATCCCACTTGCTAATCGCTACCGGGAGCCGGTTTCTGCCATTGTCAACCGTAAGACACACGGCTGGCTGGGGTTCATCCGTGTCGACTTACGCAATCCTGAAATCGACGCCCTCGCCCTCCTCCGCGGCCAGCGCATCTTCACATTGACTCTCCAGAACTCCGAAGTAGTAGTGGGCAAAGTTGAGAAGGGTTACGAATTTTTGTCTACAGCCACCAATCGCAGACTTCAGATCACAGGTCCTTATTCTTTCCACTTACAACTCTTGTCAATTACTCGCTGACCTAATTCTCCTAGGCTACCGTCAAACAGCACATGCAGAAGTGGTTGGGGTCGCAAAGAAGTTTCAAGACACACTTACCGCGGACATTACAGTCACCAGTGCCCTCTCCAAACAGCTCCTCATGAACCTGCCCCCGCTCCTCGCCGACCACCCGATCAGCATCACCGACATCTCCTCCACTGACGCTCCAGCACGAGCCCCCGCGCCGGATCCCCTCAGCACCTCCATCCTCGTACGCGGTCTGAACATTCAGTACTCTCAAACCCAAGTCTCTGCTGCCCTTCATCAATTACTCGGCGCCCGTAACATCGTCACTATCTCCTACAATCGGGCCCAAGATGATTCCCTGGGTCGCCATGACGGTGCGGCAACGATCAGCTGCCTCAATAGCGCTGTCTATACAGCTTGGTGCTCCCGTCGAGCCATCCCCATGCTTGGCAAACTCATCGACTTTACACCTCATCATCGTAGCATCGCTGGCTCTTCTCCCATTGACAGCTCCAAAACTCACGACTCCAAACCGACCCGGGAGCTCCTCCATGAGGCCATCACCGCGCTGAAGAATGAAACCCCCACGGGTCCTACGCTTGCCCAGCTCCGGGACTCGCTTCACGCCGGCGTCACCAACCTGCAGCACCGCCTGAACACTCTCAGCTCCGAGGTGAATCACCACACCTCCCTCACCGTCGAAGCTGCCAACTCCGCCCAGCAGCTCCAGCACCAACATCTGCTCCAACAGCTGCAGTTGCTCACGACCGCCTCCAGTGACTATTCTAAACACATGAGCGGCATCTCCCATGCCCTTCTCTCCGGCCCCCTCCAAACCCCTGCCCCTCACGCCGGACCTTCCCACCCCTCCCCGCCATGATTTACACCTTATCTTGCTTAGGGTTGCTCCCTCAACAGCTCCACTGTATCGCCTCAGACGGCGCTCTCTCTTTCAATAAAATTTTGCATTTTCTCTCCTCACCATCCCTTCCATCCCCCGCACCACCCTCATTCCCCTTGGTACAGACTCCATCCCCCACACTCCATTGCCCACCTCCCCAAACAATTACCCCCCCCTGGCACCCATACGCCTCCTCCGCCCGCTGTCCCCCACTGTCCTCCCTCGCCTCGGTAGTCACGATAATCCTCTTGCTGCTCTCCCTGCCCCCTACCATCCATACACACCCCCGCCCTGGCTCTTCACTCCCTCACCCCCACCCCGCATACTTTCCGTACGTAACCATCACCCCACCCACATACCTGCCTTTGCTGTTTGGCACCCTCCGCTTCTCCACCCTGGCCCCAATTTACCATCCTCTTCGTCCCCCAATCCACGCTATGCTCTGGCCCATCGTCTCCCATTGCCATGCTGCTCTTCTCCCCTCCCAATCCGTCACCCTATTCACCATCCCTCTATTTTTCCCTCTCGCAAACCCCCCCCCCCCCCAACCACCTCTCTTCCCCCTCCCATCAGCTCGTAACCTCACATTTGATCTCTCAAACCACTCTAACACCTTCCGTCTACACCCACCTCCTCCATACACTCCCTCGGTCCTGCTCCGATGGCCACCTTCTCCATCTACACTACTCCCGGTCACACTTCTCGCACCGCCCTCACCAACACACCCCCTTTTCCCTTCCCCACTCTCTGATCTTCCTTTGCTCCCACACCTTCCCCCTCCACCCCCCCCCCCCCCCCCCCCCCCCGGTTCAATCCCCACCCTTCTCTCTCCCTCCACCCCCTCCCGCCTCGCACCTAACCTGCCCAGCACTCCTTGCCCTACGCCACCCTTACACCCATCCTCTCTCTGTTCACCCCCGCCTCGCCCCCCCATCTTCCTTCTCCCGACCCCTGCTCCATACCCCCCGCACTTCCATCACAAATTGTCAAAACCCTCCTCCTCCCCCCCTCTCTCCCGACAGCATCCCCCCCCATCCGACACTCAGCCCCACTCTCCCCGACACCTCCTACCGCCACCTCCCCGGACTACCAAAACCCGAACTGCGGATACCCGGGCTACACCTACCCGGACTACCAAACCTCGGAAGGCTACCCGGACTGCTAATACCCGGTCTGACGACGCCCTCCCCTAATCTACCACGACCTCCTCCTTACCACATTTACCCTACTCCACACCCCCTTCTTTTGATCTTCAAACTCCCATACTCTACCTGCTTCCAGCAGCCCCTCCCTCACAAATCATTTTTTCAACTTTTCCTAACATATATACACAAATTCTCACTCGCCCTCCTCAAATCTCTACACAGTCCTTCCCTCACCCCTACCAAATCCCCATCCTTATATCCTCTCCCACTGCTATTTCCCCCCTTCTACTCCTCCCATCTCACCATCCTTACATACTCTCACACCTACCTCCGACGCCCTAAGCCTCACATCCTCCAATACCATGTCACACCCCACCTCCACCTTCTCCTCCTCTGCGGCGACATAGAATCCAACCCAGGCCCCATGCCTGACATTCTCACCACCCATCCACCTTCTCACAAAAAACGTTATAGAACTTATTTCCTCCCCTGCACAATCAAATTCCGCCCTGAATATCAACACCTCGCCCTCCAGTTTCACCCACTCTTCAAAAACACCCACCCCAATCATGCTTCCACAGCTACTGCCTTTCCCCACCTCTCTCAATACCTTCTCCAACACCAACACCACCCCCCTCCGCGCGTTATCTATGCCCTCATCACCACCCTAAGTCCCTCCCTTCAGAAATGTGACCACCTCCTTCACCATCAACCTACCCCTGATTGGATCACCCCGCTCCTTGCCCGCATGGCCCTCCTACCTAACCCCCCTAAACGCCACATTTCCACCCCCCACCCCTACACTGAATTCATCCAAAATAACCCACATCTTCTCAAACCACCCCCACACATCCACACCGAACTCTATGATTACATCCACCAAAACCACGCCACACTTACTCCTCACTCCCTTTCTCACAAATTTCCCTTCCTCCCCGACAACCTCCTTCACGAAGCTCTTCGAATTTATGAACCCATCCCAGCATACGCACACCCCCCTCCACCTCCCCCCACTCCCCCTCTTCCCCCCCAAATCCTCCCCACCACCAACTTCGACACCCGCTTCATCACTTGGAACGCCTCCTCACTTAACACCGCCCTCCCCAGTCTCCAAGACTTAATTCAACATGCCCCCCAAGAACCTGCTATCGTTTCCATTCAAGAAACAAAATTTACTGACACCAAATCCACCAAATTCCTTCAACAGTTATTTCCAAACTACAAACTCCTCTTTAATAATACTCATACATTAACCAGATGCATGCAACAACGCATGCCCTATACTCCCACCCGAGGCGGCCTCCTCACCTTAATCCATCACAAGTATGCCTACCCTGGTAACATTTCCAAAATCCCTACCCCAAAAGAAATCTCCCCTTACCTCCAAATCATCCGCATCAATAACACCCCACTTCCCTCCATTTTCATCTTCCATCTTTACATGCCCTCCCACATTGAAGACATCCCCCACATCCCCCTCATCCAACAACACATCACCCAACACATCACCACACACCCCACCTTCACTCACATCCTTTGTGGCGACTTTAATCGTGACATCGCCCTTATTGGTCGTCTTAATGGCTCTACTGTCACACCCCCGCAACCAGAAGACCTCACCTGGAGATCCTTCACCGACAACCTACAACTCACTTATATTCCTACTAATGCCCCCTTTACGCGCCAAGGCGGCCTCAACTACACACAAACCAGCTTAATTGATGGCTTTTACATCAAATCCCCCCACACTACAATATACTCCTCCACTACCAACACTAACCACACCCTCAACTCAGATCACTCTCCGGTCACATTATATATTCCCCCTAACATCCTCCTCGCTAAGACAATCCCAAAGCCCGCTTCCACACCCCGCCTCCTCAACCCTATCCCACCCAGCAATCTTGACAAATTCAGAACCACCTTCTCTGAAGAAAATGCCTTACTCATTAATCAACTTAACACCCTCCTATCCAATGAACATCTCACCAACACCCAATGGCAAAACTCTTGTAACCAACTTGACCAACTAATCACTAACATCTCTAACACAATCCAAACAACTTGTAGTGCCCCCCCCCCTCCCTACCCTCACCCCTCGCGCCTCCCAACAAGGCGGCTTCCTCCCACGCCAACTCCAAAAACCCTGGAAGAAACACCTTGCTACCTATCACCTCATCCGAAAAGCTCTCTACATTCTAAACACCACTGCCAACTGGCAAACACACCCCATCCTCCAGGAACTCCACATCCATTCCAACCCGACCTTACCTCCTCTCCCCAATGACCCAGCTCTTCTCCCGGAATGGAAACAAGCCCTCGCCGATATTGCCAAACATGCCAAACTCCAAACCTGCAAGATCACTACAAAGCACACCCAAAATTGTATCAAAAAAGCTGTTCAAAATATCGCCAACTCTATGATAAAAGTCCAAAGAAAATTAACAACCGAGTCTTCAAGAACCTTAACAACCCCCCTCTTGACTGCATCCTCGATCGCTCTAACAATATCCTCACTAGCCCAGACGATATCGCCAATGAAATCCATATCCAACAATCTATCAGCAACAGGCCCACTGTTCCTACCTGCTACTTCCAACCCGACCACAACCCCCATTGTACTTGTGGTGTCCGCCAATACCCCTGGCATGACCTCGATGGCTTTATCCTCGAAAGCCGTGGTGACCCCACCACCCCCCTACATCAACACTACAACAAAAATATCTTCGACACCTGCCTCAAAAACCTATCCCCTAACAAAACCCCCGGCCCAGACAAAATTCCCAACTCTATCCTCAAAAACCTCCCTTCCAATTTTCACGACATGCTCTTTCTTTTCTTTTCTCACTGCTATAAACAAAAACAAATCCCTGCCTCATGGAAAATCAGCCTCACCATTCTGCTTTACAAAAAAGGAGACCCCGCCCAACTCGTCAACCACCGTCCTATTGCCCTTGCCAATACAATTTACAAATTCTTCACAAGTACACTCACCTACATCCTCTCTGCCTATGGAGAACACCATCAAATCCTCCATGATAGCCAAGAAGGCTTTCGAGCTGAACGCAGCACTGCCCGCCAACTCCAACTCCTCATTGCTGCCCTCGAAGACGCCCGATTCACAAACCAAGACATATACCTCCTCTACATTGACTTCAAAAATGCCTTTGGCTCCCTCGACCACGCACGCCTCCTCACAATCATGCAAGACCTCGGGTACCCCACCGATGCCGTCTTGTTAATTGGTAATATATATTCTCACTCTAATACCGTATTCACCGGTGAACATTTTGGTCACACCAAACCAATCCCCATCCAACGTGGCACCATACAAGGCGATACCCTCAGTCCTTACCTCTTCCTCATCTTTCTTGAACCCCTCCTCCGCTGGCTCCAGAAAGGCAACCATGGCTATAAATTTGGCACATCCAATACCTCCGTTAGCTCCGCTGCTTATGCCGACGACCTTGCTGCCTTAACCTTCCAACTCCCCTCTCTTCAAATTCAACTACACAAAATTGATCGCTTCTGCAACTGGGCAGGCATGGACCTCGGTGTCAACAAATGTGCCGTCACAGGATGCCCTAACAAAACCAAACTCACCCCCATTAAATTCAAAACACACATCCAATCCCACCACATCCATTACCGTAACCAACCAATTCCCATCCTTCACCAAAACGAATCCTACGTCTACCTAGGCATCCAATTTGTCCCCTCCCTCAAATGGAAACTTCAAACACATATCACCACCACCAAAATCATTGACCAATGCAAACAACTCACAAAATGTCCTGCTTCCATTCGCCAACGAATAAATATGGTTGACACTGTTATTAGGGCAGGGATTGCATATAGTTTCTTTGCCGTACCATATTCCCTCCCCACTATCAAAAAACTTGACAAAAAACTAATCGCCATCCAAAAAACCATCTGTGGCCTACCCCGAAGCACCGCTAATGTCCTCACCCAACTACCCCATGACCTCTTCGGACTTGAAGCCTTCTCATTAAAAAACGCGTACCTCCGATGTATCAGTGAACAACTCCGCAACGCACTCAACGACACCGGCCGCCTCGGTCTCATCTATAACGGACTCATCCAACATATTCTAGCCAAAGCTGGCGGTTCTCAAGATATCCCTCGTATTACATCATACGACTGCATCCGCTCCCCCACCACTCGCACTCTCTTCCTCACCAAAACAGTCAGCAAAATTCACCTCAAAAGCACCAAACCCGGCTTCCTCCTCCACAAATCAAGTCTAGAACACGAATGGACCACCACCGCCCCCACAGCTCTCCCCCACCTTAACCCTCAACTCTCTCTCAAACTGCTATATAAACTCCTCGCTAACAACATCCACTCAATCAAACAACTTACCCTTCCAAATGGCACCACTCTAATGTCCCCCACCGACTTTTCACATTACTATCATCCTCCCACCCGCTTAGAAAAAAGTGCCCTCCACATTGCGGACCAACTCTTCTGTACACCCCCCTGTCTTGATACTTGTCCCCAACCCTGCCCCCTACACTCCCCTCCCCGTACACTCAAAAACCAATACATCCTCCCCCATCACGTTATTAATCCTCAACAAACACCTCCCCCCGCCCTCACCCCCCCTCCCCCTCCGTCCCCCCCCACCCCCCACCTCCCCTCCGCCTCCTCAAAAAACCCTCTCTTCATCCAATCTCCACTATTCTTAACCACAAAACCACCACCACCAAAGACTCCAATCAAATCTCCAAACATTCCACTGCCTACCTCTGCCAATGGATAGGACCACACCAACAACCTTATAGTAAATGGCTAGCTCAACGACACCTCTTCCCTCTCAATCAACCACTCATCCTCCAACACCACCTCACTCTTCTCAAACTCTACTATACTCATCTCAAACACCGTACCTACCAGCACACTATCAACACGCTCTTCTCCCCTGCCCAACCTCGTGATACCCGCTTTATCCCCCCTCCAACCCTCCTCCCCTCCACCCAAACCTCTACCCTCGAATGCAACCCTGATAAAGACATCATCGCCAATACATGCACCCTCCATACCCACGATGATAAAACTCACCTCTACACCGCAAACGGAACATATCTCACCACTATCCCCACTGCCCGCCTCTCTTGGCTCTGGCACCAATATCACAATAACCGCCACCGCACCCATCACCTCACCCCACTTCCTCAATCATTTGAAACCGAAATCGTATGGCTCTACCAAAGATATCACCACCCCTCCAGTACCAAAAATCCTACCACATCACCCCACCACTCCCTCCCTACCCCACTCCTAGACACCCTAACAACAAGCTTCAACATCACTCACTCCTACTTTTCCTCCCCACTCACCTGCTCCATGCACCTCCCCCATTTCTACTCCCCCTTCATCCGCGACCAACTATTCGGCTCCCTTGGTACTGCCTTCAGCTTCAAATGGCAAGGCATAGGCTATGCCCATCCCCCTGATCTCGTCACAACACAACAAGCAATCCATTGGGCTCGACTTGCCGCCAAACACGACCCATCTACCATCACAATTCTTACCATCCCCGACACAGACTGGTACCAAAACCTATCCCCCCTCCTCGGACCATTCCCCGACACACATGCCTTACTCCATTTTGCTGCTGATACCCTTACATATGAACTTCCTATCTACCCCCCCGATCTAGTTCCCGCTTCCCCTGAACCCCTAGCCCTTCATATTTGGTGTATCCATCACAACCCCCACTCTGTCTACCCTCCCACCACCCTCCACACTCTCCACACCACCCTAACAACGCTCAACATCCCCCAATATCACATCCAGCCCATTCCCCCTACACCCCGCCATACCCCAGTAAACAACAGTAAGAAATGGCACAAACTCTTATATCCACCCCCCCTGGCCCTCCTTCCTCAAACCCCCCCCGCCGCCTTTGCCATCCTTTACCGCTCCAATAACTCTTAAATTCCTTCCTCAGCACTCCAACTACACGGATGGCTCCTTCCTCCCCCCTGAACTAGCTCCCGATGGACACTGGAAAAAAGAAAAAGCTGGCTACGGCATCTACAGCCCCTCCAAACCCGAAGTACGCCTCTCCAAACGCCTCCCGGGCCTCCAAACATGTTTTCGAGCTGAACTCATGGCCATCTACGACACCATTACCCTCATCTCCACTACTTACCGCCATGAACCTGCCCATATCTTCACTGACTGTCTCAACTGCATTCATGTCCTCAACACACAACTACACCACCCCACCCAACATAACAATCATGCTGACAAAATCATCCTCCAAGACATGATTAGAATGCTACAAACCCGCACCCAACTTACCACCATAAATAAAGTCAAGGCTCACTCTAAAATTGATGGCAACGAACAAGCTGATAAACTAGCTAAAGCTGCCACAATGCTCCGCAACTACCGATTCGCCATCAACCATCATGAATTTGCCCATACCACCCCCTATTTCTTCCAAAAAGACACCTGGCCAGGCCCCCACAAACGTCCTGATAAAGGACCAGTCCGCTCACTGGAAGAATACATCAAAAAACACGACCGTGAACATAACCTCGAAATCCTAGCCTCAGACTTCCCCAACATCAATAAATGGACCACTAACTCCGAGATTGACAATATACTCTCCAATGACTTCTGGTATAACCCGGACATCACCGACTCTCAGAAAACCAGCTTACTCAAATTTCGTACTGGTCAATACATGGGAAACGCCCGTAAACAACTCATTTTTGGATTACAACGATTTCCCTCCAAAACTTGCCCCCTCTGCCACTCCGTAGATGCCGATACATGGCTCCATGTCCTTTTACTGTGCACACAACATCACCTTCATGCCCTCCGAGTTAAACGCCACAACAAAGCAGTCTGGGAACTCCGCAAACTCCTGTTATCTTCCCAAAAATCCCGTTGCTTCATTCTCATGAATGCAGGCACATTTCATAATGCACCCCCCGATAATACAGTCCCCCCCTGGCTTCTACCCTGTACCTGCACCCACTCTCGTTGTAGTTGTAATGCCCGCTTTAAACCAGATCTTCTCTGCGTCAGAGGCCTCCCATACCAATCCCCGCCTCCCACCCACCCTACCCCTCAACTCTCCATCCAATTCATCGAATTTACATATACGAATGATTGCTTTTCTCCTGAAACTATTGGACGGAAAATTCTTAAATACCAACCCCTCATCCAAGACATCATCCAACATGGATGGAAAGTAGACCCCCTTGTAGTTATCACCGCCGGTGCCCGAGGCACCACCCATACCCACTCCATGACCCAACTCGACAAAACCTTTCAACTCTGCGACACCTCCATCAAACGCTCCTTTAAAGCCATCAATACCATTGCAATTCACCATGCCAGTTCCATCCTACTCCATAAACGACGACTCGAAAACCGTCAACCGCTTCCCACAGACCCCCCCTAGCCTTCCTCAAAACTCAGCCTTTCTCCTCCCATTTAGCTACCTTCTCTAAATATGCCACATCTACATACTAACCCTTCCAACAGACCCACTTCCACTCACTGTTACCCCGCACTAATATATATATATATATATATATATATACACATATATATACACATATATATACAAATATATATACAAATATATGTACACATATATAAATATATACAAATATATACATACTTCTCCATATCTATAAACACATATATATCTATACATACATCTCCCCATTTTTTACCCTACCCAGTCCGACCCCTTCCCTCCCCTTCCCGATCTTCTCTACTCTCCCAACTCTTTCTATATCCACCCCGCATCCCTATGTTTCTCTGGTTCTGGTTACTATAGCGGCCATCCTCGAAAGGGGAGAGTAGTTGAGTCACACTATCCCTCTGTCCTGTGGGCACCGGGTCATTGGCTCTACGAACGGCCACTTCATTCACGCTGGCCCGACAAGGGCCAGTGTTTCTATCTATCTATCTGGCGATGATAGCCAATTCTTCTAATAGACCACAACTATGGTGGTTAAAGAATACACATGAAAATAAGGGTACAAGGTAGATAGGTCATCAATTCGATCTCCAAAGTTCAACGGCTGGAGAGTATATGGGAAATGATGAAACAAGAAAGCCAGAAATTTTATTCAAAAATATTTTTAATTACAATTCAAGAGTCTTAAAATCATAAAAGCTGATATCGAGAGCACCTAATTACCCTGCTGACAACCGTGCGATCGCTGTGAAATTGCACTAAAAAAATCTGCAGCTCTAGAAATACATGAAAACTACGAATGATGAGTTTATTAACATCAACCAAAATTAAATCTGCCAAGCTCTAATTTCTACGAAGGGAGGATATCCTGAAGCTTTAAATTCAACTCTTCAACGATGCAGAAACTAAATTTAGAAAGGTCTTGTAGGATCAGGAAGTCGTTCTAACATGTAGCTCAAGCCCCCAGCGAACGCAAACACAAAGATGAACATCAGAAGCACTTTTCCAATGTAAGCAGGTGAGCAATCCTGACTGCCCCCTTCAGGTAGCTTGCCGCCTGGATATAAATCCTCCCAGTTCTGCAATATTGATATTGCAGATGAAGGACTCGTCAGATAATCCACAAAAAATAAGGAGTATTAAAAGTAAAAATAACACTTCATCCATTGACAAATTCCCAAGGTGATATTGGCCAATCGCAAAAGCGTTAGAAGAAAAAAAAAAACATAGGAAACTAGAAACTACAGGGATGAATAGCTCAAAAGTGTTCACCTTGACGCCAAAATATTGTAGTGGATCCATGTCTTCAACACTCTTCCGTGTGGGCTTAGTGGACTGGTTCTGTTTGGTGTCTGCTGCATCTGCTCAAAGAAAATATCGCAACTGCTCAGCACAGTAACAGCTGAGTGCATGTCCTCAATATGAATGTAAAGAAAATCTACATTTGCTGAAAGATCGAAGAGTTATTACAAGAATTACAGGTCAAGGTGACCTGTGGTCTACAAAAGAACCTGACTGAAGATGCTCGTAGAATGTCAATATGAGACTCTTTCATTTGGTTGCATAGACATGACCTTCTTTAATTCAGATATACATTACTTTAATTCTAGAAACGAGTTGCACGAGGGTTTTCAAAGAACTCTTACTACGGTCTAATCAAGCTTAACTTTTATTCACAAGTGTTGACCCAAGACTAAAATTTCTAGTGAACATATCTATGCACACAAAGAGAATCATCAAGTTTGCAATGGAGTAATAATCCAAAGGTCCTAGAAGTTAAGAGATATGGTAAAGTTGGCGTGTACCAAAGATGAACCCTGGCACTTTTGTGACAGGTTTTAGTGATGAAATTGCCCGGGCAGCGCCCTCTTTGATTGAGTCCTTCAATTTGTGAACTGGATCCTCGTATTGAACAGCTGCTGCCCACAAGCACATGTAATTAACGATATGCCACTCTATCAACCCCCATAATTTCTGACTTATCTGATACTTAAGACTGTCAAAATTACTGTTGCATTTGAAGTTATCAACGAGCTACATATTAGGAGACACTAAAGACAAAAAATGCACCGGAAAATATTCTTAGGCCAATTAAACATGTAACATCCACATGCATAACGGTTCCCGTAGAAGTAAGAATGCGCTACGGAATATCATATGCTTTCGGCAGAATGACACTCATTTGCTCCCTGGCCACAGGGCAATCAAAGACAGGATTTTGCCATATCTTAGCTCGCTGCTCAATGAACGTTATCTGATATCCTGAATATTGTGCTTTGGTGCATCTTACAAGATACAGAGGCACACCTTTTAATCATTTGCTAACTTTCATATTAAATCACTCGCTATGCCGCCTTTTCCGTTTCACATATCCTCCTTTGGGCTCTATAGAACGATGGTGGTATGGCATGAGAACCACCCCGTAAATTACGTACAGAAAATAGTTTGTAGAAGTTTTAAAAATTACAAATAAGCAAGTTGGGAACTTTGACAAAGTTGACTCAGTCCTGATGACCCTAGAACTAATCACCATATTGCATGAATACTCTTCAAATGCAAGCGCTACAGACGTGCACAGAAATCGAATTCCAAGCGGAAGAACAAATCTTAACATGATATATAGGATTGAAGGTACCTCCTGTACCTTCTCGTAAGGTCTTTAATGTCCACGAATCATCGTAAGAAACGAGCTCAACGTCGGGGCCAAACTCGATGGGGTCTTCACCGTCTTTGTAGGCCACTATGCACACTACTGGCAAGGCGGGGTCTTTCAGCTGACAGTTGAATCGTTCAACTGCAAAAGCAGCCTTCGTTCCTGGTGCAAACCTCTTAATTACACCATCGGGGCCTACAACATCCACAGACTGCCAATTTTTTTCGATATCAGCCAATTTTTCTGACAAATTGGCTCTCGTGGCCAGGACAACTCCAAGAACATCTAAAGAAAACGGATCTCGTCAAGGCTGAATTTTCGCATGTGAAATTAGTAGGTAAAGAACCAAGAAAGTAGTTCATCTTCCTAAGTAGAATGCATTGGAAAAATAATCAGAGATTTGCGACCAGAAATGCTCAATCGAAATCTCCTGAATGTCTATGGAAAACCAGGAGAATCTCACATAACGCATGCCATGAGAAATTGTCAGTTTTAACTTACACAGAAATTTGGTGCCCGATTGTTCTTATTGCTCATCTTGTTTCCTGTTGTTGCCTAAAGACACCAAGAAGCGACTTATTAATGAATGATTTCTGCAGAGACACAAGTGATAAATAGTTGAAATATTTTAGACTTTCCAGGTTGCTGAATACAGTATAACTATTTGGCAGCTTGATATCTCACAATTTTCCATGAAACACTCAACGCTAAAAGTTATAGTATGCAAAAAAGTCGTACTTACAAGCGCTCTCAAGTCATGCGTCTCCTTCGGAACCTTAACATCCGGATCCCGATTCTGCGTAGCGTGGCAAGCTTATGTCAATCACTATCCAACACAAATCAAAACTAACATAAAAACAATGTTGAAGATGCTGTCTTGTGCAGAGGATTGAGGAATGCAGAATCTGACTTACAGACACTATCGGGCTATCCGATTCTTCCGGAGCGTCAACATCCACGTCCGTGTCCTGAGCAACAAGATCATGAGCGCCGTCGTTAAACAGCTCTAGTTAACATCACAAACACATATTGGAAAACAACTCCAGCATACAATGAGCAGCTTGTTGTGCACACTCTATAGAAAGATCGTGTAATAATATTGCAAATTTGAAGTAGCGAATTAGACACTGCGATATTGAATACAACAAAGCTGGCCTAATTCTAAAATGAAGTTTAGGATGTTTGTCACACGACTTAAATGACTAATCCACAAGAAATAGATGCCTGCTTCTGAGCACTGCACAACATCTACTTCGAGGCAAGGATAGAGTCATGCACTACCTCCGCAATCAGCTAATAAGTCACATTCAAAAAGCACTACCGCATAGAATCACGAAATTCATTAGCACTCTAACCCTGGGGTAATCCCAAGCGAGACAACCATGCCAAAAGCTCAGTCCAACCTGAAGACTTGCACTCCGCTGTAGGAGTAAAGTCCACAGACGTCGAAACTTTCACACGAAACAAACGACCCTCGGTTCCCGATAAGATAGCATAGTTTCTTTTAACAAGCCAAAATACTGCGGTGGCTGAAAACTTCGCGAAGCAAACACTCACGCTTCAAAGAAACGTCGTCAAGCACGCAATTCAGTATCAATTAAACCTAATCCCACCAAAATAAGAACATAGAAAATAAAAAAGATCCTGGAATGAACCTAAGGAAACGAAGCAATTAATTTGATTAGGTCATCCACTCTCTCCGAACTCTGGCTCATGCAACGTGGAAGATATGGACAGACACCGGTATGCACCAAGACTGGCATCATGCACGACAAGAAAGAACGTGAGCAAGAAGAATGTGGAGTAGGAGAGAAGGAAAGAAGGAAGGGAGGAAGGAAGAACTGACAGGGTCGGGGTGATCGGTTAGGATCTGGGAGCGGGTGGATCCGGCGGGATGCTGCAGCAGCGGCGTCGCCTCCCGAATCTCCCCGAGGTCGAGGGCGTCGCCGTCGTGGAGGTCGCCCGCGTCCGCGTCGTCCTGGTGGTGGTCGGAGTCGGGGAGTGCGTCCATGGCTGCTGCGAGAGGGCCGCGTGCGTGGTGGTGTGGTGCTCCTCCTCCGGGGCGTCGTCCTGCATGGCCCTGCTTACCTTCGCAGCGATGCACTTGGCTTCGCTGGGCTGGGCACTAACGGCGTCACGAATTGGCGCCAGGCCCATTTTCCCCCGCCTGCCTCTGCCACGGATACCCTGCTACTATCGATACCCTGATAACACCGATGCCCTGAACCTCCCGCAGGATATACCCTCCACTCCCCGCTCGCGAAATCCTGTGCAGTGCAGGACCTGAAGTTCACGATAATATGAAAGCCTCGCACTGTATTATGGAACAACACCGCTTCTTTTGTATTTCTGAGATTGGATAGAGAGTGGTTTGCCTTCTCATTTGGACATTCCCCGTCTCCTTCTCCACTGCTTTTACATCATGCCTAATCTTATGGCCATAATTTGGCTATCTCTTCGCACCTCCAGCACAATGATCTTCTACAGGAAACTAGATTGTTCTGCACAAGGGCAGTATGCAAAAAAAAATTCAATGGATGTTAAGGAGAATGCAAGTTCCTGACCACCGTGGTTGAATGTATTCAAGCTATCTGGAGCTAAGTTGGCTTTGCTGTATTCTTGCAAAGGCCGAAAGAGAAACAGATCAAGCTCCCAACTAGTCCAATTTCTGGAACATCTATATGCAAGGAGGCATCGCCAAGCTCTGGAAACATTAGCAGTAACTTCAAATTTCTCTTGAGTAGGTATAAGCCACAACAAGATGGCCAGAGTAAAAACTGTAAATGGAAGGAATGCCCATATCTAAGTCTTGTCTTCTAGTCCTAACTCAGGTAATTGCAATTGGATATTCAAACATCACGGTATGCAGCATTGCACGCCCATGGAACACAACCATCGCATATGCAGTTAATAACTTGCCAAGCATATTCTACCCACATGTGAGTTGATACTTGAAACGGAGAATGCTCACTTTATTCCAAAGAATCAAATACAGATGAGCATCAAACTCCGAGAGCTGAGTCGCACATTTCCAAAGGTAGCAAACTGGATCATGGACCATCATCACCATCTCCAATTATGTTGCAGATTTCACTACACTCCACCAGGCTGCCACCAACTCAAACGCTTCAAAATGATAGACATTCTAGAAGAAAACTATCAAGTTCTTTTGGATCTAATGTACCAAATTCCGTCAAGGATTGAAAGACGTAACGAGATTTAACGAAAGATGCAGAAATCTTTTTTTTTGTAATTTGTTTCATCTTGCATTGCATGACTTTCCATTACATCATTTTCCGAATCCTGCCATATTCTACTGCTATGGTTCTTTGTTTGCATTCAGGGGTAGGCAAAGAAATGAAAACATCGATACATTAAGGAGTAAATGAAGTTTACAAAACAATAGAGAGAATGTCAAAGTTGAAGGCAAGGGATTATTCGTACCAATACTGTCGACTTCGAAAACCTTCCTTGAACACCACAAGAGGCCTGCAGAAAGAAAATCAGTGGCGATAATATCATTTTACAAAAGAATCCATCCAGTTCTGTACAACTGCCCTTCTGTTCAACTTTACTTTTTCAAAGTTACTGAAAAACCTGGCACAGAGAATGCATCACTCAAAAAGTTCGAATGTAAGAGAATACCTTCGGACATTAAGAGGCCCCTCGCCAGATCCAGCTCCTCCTCGAATACAGGTGGACACACACTTTCTTGTGCAAGTTTCAGCCTTTGCCGACTTCGGTTTCTGAATTCTCTGTCCTTTGTCAGCTCCTGTAACATCGATCATCACCACATCCACTGAATGATTCAGTCTCAAAAGAAATTATGCATATCAGTAATCAAGAGTCCAATTCATCAATTAATCTCTATAATTTGTGCCACGCATCTGTTACGTCGAACAAACTAATTCGCCAGACATAAAATTGGAGAACCACCATGTTGAAGAGATTGAACGACGTGGACCTGAACTCATCCAAAAACCTTATGCAAAACTCTTCGATGGTTTGAGCAAAACCTTCTGAAAATGTCATGTCAAGGCAATTCACTTACAAGAACTCTATGGGACTACAACCACCAAGCAGTACCCGTTAGCCAAGACAAAGTAAATGCAGGTCTGAACTTGCAAGACATCGCCACAATAATCGAGATTCGAACTAACCAAGACGTCGATGACACTCTTGCAAGTTCCCTAAACGTTCATTCAAGGATTCTGAAGACCTGATAACTTGAGAATTTACTCTCACAATCACACCAAAGCAAAAGCTCTATCTCTTACCAGAGAGGGTTTGTGGAACATCTTCGAAAGTGTCCCGGGAAGACGGCGCCCCTTGTATGCCGATCGTCATAGCCAATGCCACCACTAAAGAAAGCACACTCTGCAGGGCGCTTCGCTGGTAGCCATGGACGATGGACGTTAGAGGCGAATCACACCCCGAGGCTTTTACAAATTCTGTTTCAGAAGCGCTGTTCAGGCTATCGTGAGGTGACACAAGGACGCTTGGTGTGCGCAAGGCGCAGGTACAGCTCAACTTCCGATTCAGGGAAAGTTTTTGCGAAGAACCAGAAAACGAATAAGAGGAGGGAATCGCGCAGTGGAACACTAATGAGACACGACCTAAGGAGGTAAGAGACGACATTGAAGCACGCACGCCTCTCCGACGGAGATCAGCGCAAGCAGATGATAGTCTCACATGCACCCCGCTACTTCCTCCAATCGAAGCTGCCCCACTTCAAACCTGGCCATTGGCAGCTTCCAAACAACAAACCCACGTTCCGAAGAGAAACCCGACTAAAGAGACCGACCCAGTTGGGCCAACCCAATCCACCACACCGTGCAATCTCTTCTCAATCCCCACCTATGCTTCCCAAATCACATAACCTCACCACCCAGCTCACGGAATCCAGCTCTCACAAACCAAATCGGTTGCAATATCCGGCCAGGTTCCCATTAGCAATGAACGTGACTGCAAAGTGAAGAGCTGAATGGGTGAATTGTGCTGAACCCACTGGGCAAAACTCCTGCTTCAACTAAGTTATTGATTGAATTCTGCCAGTGTTGATGTTGAACTGATTCCTTGGGAAGTCGTGGCATATTGAAGTTCTTTCAAGTCATCTTCAGGCTTGTGAGATTGTGACTTGAACCAGCTGAAGAAGCCGATAAGCTCTGCTCATGAGAAGATACTCAACGAACTGCATCTCTCCATGTGGATGGATGGCCGACACGCAGTGAGCGTTTCTCCGGCACGCTCAATCCTTTCCGTCCGATGCTCAGGAATCGGTTCCTTCATGGGCTCATCGAATTTCGTTACCTCAGGTCGGTTTGGCTCCCGACGTGTACCCATCCCAACCGCCGGATGATCAGCAGCAAAGGCATCCTTGTCCGCTGGATGGCAGTGCCTCTTGTGAAGTATACTTAGACCGAGAGCAAATTAAGGCTTGAGAGCTCTCAGTACTTGCCATCGAACCTGTGATATTGCTTGCAGTCATCTTGGAGAAGAAGATCAACAATCTGCACTTTGGGCGAGGTATGTGTGAGCTAATTCCTTTTGACAATCAGTGGTAGTTCGACGTCACTCTGAACTCAGTTTCCATTTGCTTCGATCTTTTGCTGTAAACGATCATAACTTTTGTTCTTCCTGCTCTGGGTGTTAGGGTTTAATCTTTGCTATGCCTTCGAACTGAAAATGTCTCATGTGCATATGACTGCATGTCGGATTGATCACTTCTTGATGTAAAATTATCACTGCTCCCAGTTGCAGGTTGCAAGGTTATACGTACTCCCGAGACTTCCGAGTCCGCCATGGCATCACGGGGAGCCGCTGCCTTGAACTGGGCCAAGAAAGCTGGTGCAGGAGCAAGCGATGGCGGCCACGGCCACCAGACTCTGGCGGCATCCATAAGGCGGCACATCGGCAGTGCAGTCATCGTTGGCATCGCCGGTACGCAATCGTGATCTCTCCTCCCTCAAAACTTGTGCATGCCTGCCTGCCTGGTTGGTCTACACTACTGATCTCTCTCACTCCATACATCGCTTCAACTCTTCTTCCTTCTTCTTCAACAACAGTTACTGTTCTTCTTCTCCCCGAACTAAACTTCTTGAGACTGTTCTTGGGAGCGAGTTCTGCCATCCCAGCATCGAATAGATGTGACATCGTCTTTGCTTGTGCTGCAACTGAATGCTTGTTTCTTCATTGCAACGGAATGAGCTGCAATCCTTTTGGTTTCTTTCGGAATCAATCAATTAGCCATGCTGTTTTACTTGACTTAGCTTACCTCGTGTGATGCACATGATTCCTGATCCTGCAAAACCTGGATATGTATGTATATATATAACTCTTCTGATGAACCTTGAATTACAGAACATTATGCTTGTAAACATGACCAAACCGTTGTAGCTTCAGCTCACGTTATGTGGTGCCATTTGCAAAACCTGGATTATTTAATTGCTATTTAATTTATTTGTTTTGAACTTCAATCCCCGATCAGCATTGAATCACTGTCAAAATATTATTAAGCTAAATTGTAGTTTAAAATTTGGTTCAAATTACAGTTCAAATTATAATTTCTTATTGAATTTCTAGGTTTATTTATTTTTATATTCTTTTGATTATCTTACAACTAAGTACATCGTTACTGAATTTAATACATACTTGCCCAATAGCACTCTCAAATAATATTACAAACATCTAGTAAGATATCTTTAAAAACACACATTTTTAGTTTACAAAATTTAACATACAAATTCCTAGTAAAATTCTTAATCTTTATTGTTTTTGCATATTGTCCTTTCAGAAGATTGTTATTAATTTTTTTATTTTTTGTTTTCTATTTTCTATTTTCAAAGAAGTCGTGTTCATTCTTTGAGTGACATAAATAATTGCTTCATTTTTATTTTTATTTTGGACCAAATCAAGAATTATTCAGTATAAAAAAAATACAACAATATATACTTGTTAATTTTGCTTAACAAATCCTTTTGCATGTCTTGAAAATTCTAAAGTACTAACATGAGTAATCCACCACATTATATATACAATCGTTAAACTAGAACATTATGTGTTTCTCCTTTTTTCTTCATCGCAAGCAACCAATAACCTTGACTCCCGGCATCACAGTAACATAAATAATTCCACAAATTACCCTCATACAAATAAAATCAATAACAACAACTTCCTGTAATGGTAAATTCATTAGAAGTATAAACAAAACAGGATTCATAAATAATTACAGTATTTTGATTCTAATATTTGTCTGTTCAAAGTCATAGACGGATATTTTTAGCAATATTTTTTGATTTTTTAAAGAAAAAAACGAATCTAATTTTATGAAAAATAAAACGTATTCATTTTGAGATGGGCAAACCTGCTACCCAAGTACGGTAAGCAACCGAAAGCAAGCAGAGAAATTAGAAAAGCAAGCAAGGAAAGCAATCAATTTAGGCAGAAGCAAGGGTGGAACAACCCAGAGTAATTAAGAAAAGTAAACAAGATTAAGAAACGGAATTAGGGGACAAACCCAGCTTAATTAGAGAAGTAAACAGGATTAAGCTGCCGAATGAAGGAAAGGGAGGACGGTGACTAGGAACTGAACCGAAAAGCCAAGCAACCGAGACAAAACAGACTCTCGAGTGAGAGAGAAGAGGGAAGAGAGAAGTGCCACCGTTTCTAGGGTTTGAAGCTCACACTCCATAGCTCCGGATCTAGACTGCGACCTCCCCCCTCTCCCTCTCCGCACTCCGCCCCCCGCTACTTCCACCATGACGGCCGCTGCTAAGCTCCCCGCGCACGTTGCCGCGCAGGCCTCTAAGGCCAGCCCCAACCTCGTCAGGGAAATCTTCTATGGCATCGGCCTTGGCATCTTCGGTCAGTGCTATCGCGATTCTTCCCCTGGGTTTCTTCACCCTGACGAACGCTTCTCTCGCGCGCGGTTTTGCTTGGTTTTGGTTTTGCTTGTAGTCTGGTTGAGAATGAGGATTTCCGGGATTAGGTCGAACCATGTTTGAATTGCGCGTGTGTTCGGGTGGAAGGGGTTTCTGAAGTTTCTAGTCGATGATTTTATTCCTTGAATTTTTGTGGAGTTTTCTAGATTTGTTGAGATTTTTTCTAGGTTTTTTTTTTCCTGTTTTCTTGTGGTTTGTGGCTTGATGTGTTGTTTCCAGCTCTTGTGCTAGTTTCGAGATTAGACGGGGAAGGGGAGTGTGGGGTCTCATCTTGTGTTGGGTTTATGTGTGGCGTGGCAGGTGGCTCATTCTGGAAGGTTCACCACATGAACGAGCGCCGCAAGACTGAGGAGTTTTACGCCAGACTGGAGGCTGGAGAAATCACTGTGCAGGCGCAGGAGTAAATATCATAATGATGGGTGAGTGGCACGTTTTGGATTTGTTTACCTTTGGAGATTATTGTTTGAGTCTAGCTTCTGCTGGTTCTAGTTTGTAGTGCCTACGTAATGGTAGTTTTTAATGATGCGGACTTGTTGCTCGTGCTCGTTTTTTAATGTGTTTTACCTTCGAATTTTTGAAGGTATGGCATGTTATACCCAGTACTACTTAGCCGGGATTATAAGTAACGCCCGGTACTCTATGTTCTATAGTTGAGATTTTGTCTGGGTGGGGACAGAGTTGAAGGATAGAGGTTGGATTGGAGGTCAGTGGACCTTACAGTTAGTGCTTTGTGGTTTGTTTACAGGATTTTAGGAAATTGACAGGAGTTTTTCAGCTCATTGGAAGCAGTTGTGTTCCATGTGCAACAATGACCATGAGTAGTGAACTATTCGGAATATAGATTGGCCTCCGTCATGATCTGCACTGTGTTTTGGACCTGTAGTTGGAGACGATTATGGTTTAGAGGAATCAATAACAATCACCTTTGACAGGATTCGGATATACTTGCAGTCTAAAGTGGAATTTCACATTCTTAGGTGATCTCATGCACGTGATCCTTAATAAACATAGAATGGATTGACATCCGAAGCATGAAATGACTTTGCATTCTGGTTGGGATTCCTGATTCAGTCTGTTATCATGTGAGGCTTTTCATGAAGAGTATTTTCACATTTATCTGGTATGCTTGATGTACTCTCCTTTTAATCTCTTGGACTCTTCTTTCAAGGCCATGAAAGTGACTCTAGACTCTTACACACTGGCACGAACGAGTTTGTTTTATTAGCTGGTTAATGCTCTAAAAAGGTTTCTCTGTGGATTAGAGTTTAGCCCATTAGGTCATTTTCCTGGCAGGTTTATATGAGTTTTTGTCGTCTTGGCGAAATGTTTCGTGCGTTTTCAAGCCACTAACTAGTTACTCGCTCGGTAAAGAGCCACCTTCCTGGTCGCCTTGACGATTTTTGAAGAACTGAGAAGATGCTCAACCAACTACGTACCTCCGCGTAGATTCTATGAAGGATGTTCATCAAGTGTGATGCCCTGTTCCCTTTACTGTCACTGAATGGGCTCATCAAATTTGGTGAGATCGATTTTGAGCAAGGCTAGGGCATAAGTCATCGTCCGCACGATGACAGCTTTTTCTTGTTGATAGTAAAGATTTTAGCCTTAGCTTCATTAACGTATATGTCGTCAAGTGTGTGGGAACTTCGCGAAGTGCAGAGATTTTGTGTGTGTGTAGAGCATGCGTGATTGTGTATGTGGTAGCTGACTGCCATGTAACACTGGTTCTGATGGCTCATTGCATGCTCACACTCATACAACAGATTGCAACCACTATACAAACTTCTCGGAAATGGGAATCACCCAGACTTCAGCGCTAGACTTTCGCAAATAATCCGGATTTTTGGACTCTGCTCGTCGGAAATGACGTGCAAAAGTTGGTGCGATTGAAATGGAACTGGAACATGAATCTGTCTGTGGGCGCTCCATGTTTGGCGTAGTACTTGGCTTTGAAGCCAGGACTGCCAACATCACTTTGCTGCCAGCTCGGCATCGGATGAGGTCCACCACCGGAACACACAACAGCACCTGCTGATGTTGCACCTCCACCTGAAGTCTGCTTCAGTACTCCTGATTGTGTCCACGCCCAGACAATAAACCTTGCCCTTGTCTTAAACCGGTAGTCCCCCTCAGTCCCGAGGTTACCTCTCTCTTTCTAACTTCAGCGTCAAAATATTTTGAACTGCTGTTCTAATTCGGTGAGAGCTCCGAGAGAGGTGGAGAGGCCTCACAGGATTAGGGTTCAAATGATGAAGAGTCTGTCCCCGCTTTATATACCCGGACACCCGGTTTAAGGACGAGGCGGGCCCTCCCCCTCTTCTTCCTCCCCTCCTTGATTCTATTTTTAGGGAGCTTACTGCCCTTTTTTAGTAAATTTAATATTTTAAATGGACTGTAGAACCTCGGATTAGTCTACTATGACCCATTAGATTATTTTTAGATAGTTTATATTTTTTTTTTAATTTAAAAATTAGTTTTTTTCATTAACAAACAAATTATAGGGGGAGTTTTTGCCCTCTTCAATGGGAATCCTGGTTGGGGGCCCTCATCATTAAGACGAGGGTGAGGTTTATCGCCGGGGTGTCCATGTCCTGTGCAAAAATAAATAAATCAAGGACTAATTCTTACTTGGGACACAATCTACAAAGAGTTTTATATTGTGTGTATTCTATTGGAGAAATAATATTACAAATGATTTTGAGTCTTTACTTACTTGAATAGAGCAGGAGTTGTAGTTGGTAACTGCGTAAAATGGATAAGCAAATTTTAAGAAACAAAGTCATTTGACTAGAAAACAAGCATGCTTGCATGAAGGACCTTGGTGTTTTATATCAAAAATTTTACTTCTGGTTTGGCACTTCTATCTAAAGTAAAGGATATAGAAATGGCAAATAAACAAAGACTACTTGTCAAGCTCTCAAATGAATAAGAGGACTCATCATTAAGTTACAACATGAACAAACAAATGGTAATTTGGTGATTCGTTCTCTTTATAGATTAGTTACGTATAAAGATAAAAGAAGAAAGAACACAAATTAAGAGGTGAGTGTGGAAGCGAATGGGAAAGAAAATAACAAAACATAAATATAAGGTCAAGTATAAGGGCAAGAAAGTAGATGTTAACATCAGAAGAAATTACAAGACACTTTATTACTATTGCAGAATATAAGAAAAGACCAAGACAAAAGACAAAGAAACTGACTTCTTCTAGAATGCCAGCTAGTTTAATATGAGGAAAAGAGAAGACTTTAGAATTAAAGTAGAAAGGAAATGAAGTGAAGGCTCAAAGACGGAGAAGAAAAGAAAAGACTTTAGAATTAAAAAAGAAAAGAGATGAAGTGAAGGCTGAAAGAGGGAGAAGTGAAGATTTTTTCTAGAATTCTAGCGAGTGCAATATGAGGAAAAGAAATGACTTCAAAGTTATAATTCATTTCTTCCCAGTTTTCTGGAAGAGCTACCGTTTGTTCCTGTTCAAAAATCACTACACCACCTTATATAGAATTAAAGAAGAAAAGAGATGAAGTGAAGGCTAAAGGAGGGAGAAGAAAAGAAGAAAAGAGATGAAGTGAAGGTTAAAGGAGGGAGAAGAAGTGAAGACTTTTTCTAGAATGCTAGCAAGTGCAATATGAGGAAAAGAAAGGACTTCAAGGTTATATAGAATTAAAGATAAAAGAAGATGAAGTAAAGGCTAAAGGAGGGAGAAGAAGTGAGGAGAGGAGGAGGGAGAAGACGTATAGAACAAGGAATATTTGTTAATAGTCTATTCTTTCAAAATAGATGCAATGTCAAAATAGATGCAATTTATGAACATTGACTATAATTTCAATTGTACAATGATGTAGTTGAAATTAGCTGATCAATTATTCTAGATGTTTATCCTATTGCAAGTGCATGCTTTCTTAAACTCTCAGTCTTGTTTATACTATTCATAATGCATATTTTATTAACTCATAAGTTATATTCTAGTTGTAAAACCTATTCATTTATCCCTCTTATCATAAATTATAATTTATTCCATTATCTATTTTTATATAATACAATGTTCTATTCAATTATTTACTATGCTCCCTATTCTAGTTATACCTTAACATTTCTTAATTAAAAGCTTAAATTTATCAACCATATAAAAATTTCACATCTCACATATATTATATGATAGATTATTAAAAAAAAAAATTATAGAACAAAAATATTCATATGACATTATTCAAATCAAGTCTCTAATGATGACTATTTTTATACATCTTTTTATATATTACTCCATATGAGTTTTGAATAGAAATTGAATTATATATGTCTAAATTATGATAAAATCAAATCAAAGACTAATTTTGTAGGACACTATTGACAAAGAGTTGTTTACTGTGTGTATTCTACAAGGGAATTGATTTAACAAATGATTTGAGTTTTTCACTGGTAGCAAACTTGTTGTTTTTAAATTCTAAAATGAAAATGTAGAAAAGACCTCTTTTTTTTTCTTTTTTTCTTTTTTGTATCATTTTTTAACTCACAAGCTTCTACAATGACTCAAAATGTGAATTAAAGTGTTAAGTTTGCTAGCAATGTTTGCTTACTTGAATAGACCAAAAGTGACAATTAGTAACTACATAAATGCAAATGTAGATTTGTAGAAAAAAATTAGCTTAATTAAAAAACAAGCATGCATGCTTGAAGGAATTTAATGTTTTATGTCAAAAAATTTACTTGTAGTTTGGCACTTCTTTCTAATGGAAACAAAAATGGCAAACAAACAAAGACTCATTAAGAAGCCTTATAATGATCAAAAAGACTAATATATTTAAGTTTTAACATGAATTAACTAATGATATTTTGATGATTCATTCTTATTATATATTAGTAACAAATAGGGATAGAAGAAGAAATGGACACAAAGCTAAGAGGAGAAGAAGGGAGAAGAGGGGGAAGAAAACAACAAAGGATGAAATTAAAGAGTGAATGGCAAGAACTTTAGATAAGACCAAAGAAATTAATTAAACGACACTTTACCACTATTGCAAAATGTGTATTGAAAGGTGAGAGACAAAACAAAAGAAACAAACCTTTCGCAGAGAGCAAGGAAGTGCAATATGAAGAAAATAATAAACTCTATGTTTAAATAGAACTGAGGGAGGATAGAGATGAAAAGAAAGTTCAAGGAGGAAAAGACGTAAACAAAAAAGACTCTTCATCAATAGTCTAAAATATTAAAGTTGATATAATGTCTGAACAACCCATTAGGAGAAAAATGTGGTCACAAAGGGGCCTTTGACATTCACATGTGCAAAATTTTTTGACTCCAAACCGTGCACTTTTGATGGTGGCACCAATGGTGCCATCTGGCTCACAGCAATGAAATTATGTCTGTGGGTCCAGCAAGGGGTCTAGCCAATCGACGCTACCAACGCTGCTAACACTGCCATTTCTGCCAGCATTGTAGCGATTGTCGCAGTCAGCGGGCTGCGACATGGAGTCATGGACTAATGGGCTTTAATAGGGAGGAGAATGTAAGCAGTAGTTCACCTACCATGGGTTGTCTTAGAAGGCCCCTTTGAGACTCCATTTTTCTCCTAATGACTTCAATTATATGGTACTATAGTTGAATATTTTTTCATTGGCTACTCAAAATGTTTATTCTATTCCAAACCCCTATTTTATTCAACTGTCATATTTAATAAATTAGTCTGAATTATTTAAGTTGATGAAGATTTTTTCCAATAATTCTAGTTGAACATTGTTGTAATTGTTGAATTATAATATTTCACATACTGCTCTATATGTTTATCCCATTCCATATAGATTTTTTTATTGTATACGAAATTTTAATATAAAATAAATAGAATTAATCATATAAAAATTTCTCATCTCACATTTATTATACAACATAATTTTAAAATAAAATATATTTATTCTCCAAAAGACTTCTGGTCCATTTGACGGATGAATGGAGTTTTGGGCACATTCTTATTCAAATGTCAATTTTGAATGTGATTTTTGGAAAAAAAAATTAATATAAAGAATTATAAGAAGTTGGTGTAAAAATATGTCCTCTTTGAATGGACTTCAAAATTAAATTTTCATATTTATTGAATTCATTCTTCATTAAGAAAGAAAAACTTGAACAAAATTGCTACATTTCTCTATTATATATGAGAGTTTTTATAAATGTAATTAACATGATTGCATTTTAAACTGTCATCAAAGAATTGGGTCGTTAGCTATTAATTCGAGGCTATGAAAAAATTGGGACTCAATTGTTTATTTAAATTTAAGTTTTAATTAAAAAAATTAAAATTAAATAATTTATTTTTTCACTTTAAGAAAGGACATACATGAAACTATTAATCAGAGAATCATAATCTATTAGAAATATTTATAAACATGTTGCTATGGACCTATTCTATACATTTGATTCAATAAAATACATGTATATATGAAAATCCATGAAATTTCTTAATTTATATAACAGTGTTACAGAACAAAGTGGTCTCTTCAAAAGTGGCTTAAGATAAACCATTTTTATAAATTGGTAAATAAATTCTTCTACATTTTTTTAAATGAAAAATTAACGGAACTCACACTAGTAAAAAAGATTGACATACTCCGAAATGGGCCGGAGTTCTTGCAAGAGATTTCTTTCTTTGGGTCTAGAATGAATGGTGGGGTCATGGAAGGCAGTAGAATTTAGAACAGAGGAGAGGAGAGGCAACCAACTTTGAGGAGTGATTTCAGGACTTGTTCCACGCTCGCCGAGTTCGAGAATTTCGCTCTAGATTGCGAGCTCCAGCTTCGGATCATTCGCTTCATTATTGCTCATGAGCCAAGCTAGCACACATCATGTATGGTCGTCAGCAACTACGACTGCTGCATCCAAGTGTCCAGGTCTAGTCCCAGCCTGCTCAAGGAGATCATCTAATTCCATGGCATTGGCATTGACCTTGGCATTGTCGATTCATGCAGATGGATGGGTGTCTGGCAAGGTTGTCTTTCGTCTGGAGCCTCCGGAAGGGGTTCTGCATGCTGATCAGTCCTTGGATTCATGGTGTTTTGCATGTTTCGGAATGATTGTTTAGGATGGTGGTTCTGAATGAAGAGTCGTTGTGACCTTGGATGCTGGTTTCCACTGGAGGAAGACGTGCATGTCCTGCATGATTCAAGATTGAATGATCGACTGTAGTGTGTAGAGTTTTGGAGAGATGAGTTTTGAGGTAGTGGAAGTGAAATTCTTTGTTGCTGGAACAATGTCGAACGGTGTGTTAGATGGTACTTGTTAAGTTATGAGAAAGGTACTGTGGATATTTTTCTTTCTTCGCATCTTTGTTGTCTGAACATGCAACACTGCAAAGAGTATGTGGTTGTGAAGGAGTAAATATCACAATGAGACGTAATTGGCACATTTTGGACTTGTTTTTGGTGAAGTTTTTTGTGATTGTTGAAGTTCCTGGCACTTTAGAACTAATATGCTGCATGCATTACAGCTGGGTATATGTTAATGATCCTATAACTGATCAACGACAAAATGATTCAATTGTGCAGCTTACATGTTTTAGTTTGAAGATATTTGAATTGAGTTCGTCTAAACATTCTCTGCTCATCAGACGTTTCTGTCTGGGCTGGGCACAAAGGCTTGCACAGACTTGAAGGAACGTTTGTATAATAACCTGGGCTAGACTGAATGTGAAGTGGATCTTACATTAACTTTGTGTGGTTTCTACAGGGCTTGATAGTCGTCTTTCAGCCGTTTGGAAAGGGTTTTATGTACAGAGTTGTGTCCCGTGTGCAACAATGTCCATGTAATGGTATATATTTTGGAATCTGATAAATATGCCTGTGTCCTTCGCATTGTGCTAGGATTTTAAGGATTCAATAACTCTCTCGTTTGTCAGGACTCAGATTAACTTACACCGTGAAGAGAAATCTCTCGGTCTCAGATGATCTCGTGCACTTGATCTTTGATAAATTATATAGGATGGTTCACCATAAAATTAACACATTTTTCTTCGTTCTACTATTAATTTGATCTGCTACTGCTTTGCTAATTTGTTCTTGTAATATTTTAAGGCTTTTCACCTGTCTAATCGATGATCATTAGGTGATGTCTGATGATCTCATTATGCCATTGTTTTAAACACAAGTTTGAATCGACTGGTTTCAAAGTTCGAAACGGATACATGTATTTTCAACGCACTTGCTTGATACATGTCCAACCTAACGTATCCAATGGAATTCCAATGTGTTTTCTGAAACACGGAGGCTCTCTCAAACCATTTCACAATGTGAATTGCATGTCACAGGTGCACCACGTAGAGTATGTTGGGTTGATTCTCAAGTACATATATCACATGCTCTAGCATTACACCATTGTTGCAAGAGGTCCTGCTTTGAGGAACCTGTCTTTAATATATGCTAACTTAAGATAGTCCTTGATATAAATTCCGGGAAGTCACATACAGTGCTTCCGGGAAATACACTTCTATTTTAGAAGGAAACGCATGGACCTTGAGGGGGAGCTTACACTAGATTTAGGCCTAGAATTCAGGAGCAATTTGAGGACGCATTTCACAGGCAAAGGCAGGCTTCTCCTCCTTAATCCAGAGGAAGAATGCTCTCAAGAAGACAGGTCCAGTTTGCCATTTGATAAGGCTTTATTTTGATGCGTCTTCCATAGCTGGAAACAATGATCAGTCCAGTTCATGCAAAGCATTCCTCTAGCAAGCAGGAGTCCTAGTTTCGTCCGAAGTTGAAGTTATAGGTGGAGTTTCATGGAATGCAAGGGTAAGAAGGTGCAAGACACTCTGCACATCTTAGTGCCTTACGGTGGGCCTTGTGACCGCCTCCGCTTCGGGCTTCATTGTAGCAGCTGGCTGCCTCGGCCCTTGGGAGTCATCATCTGGAGTGTGCTTCATTTGTTACTCATTTTCGAGGAGTGCATCAGAGGCATTATTGTAATGTTCCTTACAGCAACATTTGTAGTTCTGTTTCTATTGTGGAAATTGGTTCTGGTCCTCGGAGTCGTTCTAGTTGTCCCTGCAGGAATGCTCTTCTACACTTTTGTTGCGCTTTACCGCTGCCTGGTTCGTAGGCCCCAACAGTGGGTCTTTTCACTGCAAGAGCTTCACATAGAGTACCAATCCCTGATAACTGATGGCATCGATGAAATACTCGGGGGAAGATTTGCATCAACCATTTGGGAAGGGGTCATCGTTTGGTACACTTCTGTTCGGTCGTTGATGCTTACTGAAGTGTTGCATGGTTTCGACGTCATCTGCATTTGAATCTCTAGCTGGAGATTCAAGATGTTATAATTCAGCAAATGAATTTTTCCTTGATCATGTTGACGTGATTATGCTTAACGAGCATCGGAATGAAATTCAATCATGTTTAAATTTGTGTTTATGAGGCAAATCTAGTCAAAAGACCTCACCATTCAAATGCTTGTAATCTTTATGGAATACATATATTTGCTGAATGTGTGACAACACCTTTCAACCCAGTAGTACCACCTGCCTTGGATGCCAATTGCTCGGTCTTTGTATAATTTACAGTGTACCGAAGGGGTTTGAGAATACTCAATATATTGGACATTGGCAGTGACATGCAGAGTAACTGAATCAGTACTTAGTGAGAACAATTTAGTAAAAGAACAAGAAATGTATGATATTACAGTATGCATTTACTAAACTGAATGTTTGGTTGTGTACATTGTTTCTAATTGCAGTTCACAGGTCAAGAGTTTTAGAACCACTCCCAGTCTATGTTATGGTGACGTAGATCTTGGGGTATAGCGCGAAAGAAGTTTTCTTTACAATATCCGATTCTTTGAATCAAATTTTGTTCTTCCCCAATCAACATGAACTTTGAAGACGGTCAACCCTGGATTGATGTATCAAAAGAAATTGATAGATTCTGGTTGTGCAAAAACTACAGTTGTGCTGTACGTATACACGAAATATATTTCAATACATCATACGTTCGTACAACATCGTCGACGTGATTATTTTAAAATTACTTCCTGCCATGATCAGACATTTAGATTAACATTTTCATCATTGATGAGGAATAATAATTATAGAAGGCAACAAGGGTGTCAGCTGCTCTTCAGGAGGAGACACTGCCTGTCAGCAGCTCTGATGTTGAAGATGTTTTGATTGCGGAAGGAAAGTGTTAGACACCATTGGTGGTCACAACTTCGGTTCTCAGACGCTCTGAACGGCCCCCAGATCTGGTGGTCACTCTGATAAGAGTTTTGCAAACTAGGCCCCAATTTGCAGATCATGTGTGAACCAAGATATGCATCTGGTCATGATAAAAGAGCTGTGCATTTTGATTGCAAAGAAATAAAGCAAAGGACCATACTTGTGAACCTTATTCCGACCGGGAGGTTGCAGCAGCGCCCAGAAATTCGGAATGATGGATTTTGTTGTCCTTGCTCCATAAGTTCCCACATCTTTCCATGCGTGTGCAGTTTGTTGATGAGGAAAACACGAGCCATTTCAAAAACAGGGTCAAGTAAGGTAGAGGCACCCATTGTCGACCGGGCCCCCATACCTGTGCACTAGAGTGACATGGTAACCGTCACATGCATGACCTGTGCTCAGTATGGTAGGCGTCAGCTAATTTTCAGCGACTTGCAATGCATACACAGGATTGACGGCATGACAAATAGTGGGCTAACTGATTAAAATAGCATCGTGGTTGGTAAATGGGGCGTTGCAATTTATAGAAGGTGTGCGTTTTGGATGAAATTAGAGGTACATGCAAGTGGCAATCCGAGTTTAGGAAGACAGGTTTCAGTGGTAGCAGAATTGACTTGTGTAATCGGTGGTGAACATAATCAGAGTTATGGATTAACGGTTTCTAGGTACAGGCAGATCATGGGGCTAACTACCACCTCATGACAATTAGATTATAAAGCAGGGCCTTCCTTGAATCCATTCAGCACAGTTTGCAGCCACAGTCTCGCTTCTAACTGACGTAGCTAAGTTATTCAATATACAGTCTCATAAGCAGTTCCAGTCTCAGATCACTTAGATCCGAAGTCATGGGTGAAGAGTTTGTTTGCCGTGGGAGTCGCCGTAGACAGCATGCAGAAGTCGATGACGATGTCTTCTTGTTACATGACGATGATGTAGATTGCTTCCCGGAGCTGCAGTACGGTGACACTTCCGGTGGATCAGAATCAGAATTTCTGAGTGGAGATGAAGAGAGTCCAATCGGGACGCAGGACATTGACTACAGTGACTTGCATGTTTTGCAGGATTATCGGCAGAATGGAAGAAGGGGCGGTCGACGGACTGCAGCTGAAGGTTTCGGAGCTCCTGAGCGTGGATCCGCAGCGCCTGTCGACAATGGGAGAAGGGAGGGTCGCGCTGCACCGCCGCTTCAAGGTGGAGGCCTCCTTCGGCCGGTACATCAATCACCGGAGCTGGTGAGGCCGGGCCCAGGGCTGCTTCGAAGCAGCCAGTCAGCGTTCCGCGGCCCTCGCGTTCGCTTGTATGCCAATACGCCGGCAGCCACTGGTGAACGTCGCATGCCGCCTCGAAGTCAGCGCAGGAGGCAGCCTTCGCAACTCCGTCCAGGTATCTCTCATTCAGCTGATCCCAACTCGCTTCGTCATGGCCTGCAGCAGTCAGAGAATGTTACTGCCAGAGGATCACAAAGGCGGAGGACATGTACAGCACGTCCCAAACAAAGCCTGTGGAGTAATGAGGACTTACAGAAGGCACTAGCGGCAGTAGACGACGGACATAACATGAGGGAGGCTGCCAGAATGCACAACATACCTTATTCTTCGTTTCGGGAGTGGTGTTACGGGATGCGTACGAGCCGGAAGAAGGGGCCGCCTAGCGTTTTGAGTCCCGCTGAGGAGGACCAGTTGTGCGCCTACTTGCTGGAGATGTGTGATCGAGGATTCGGCTTGTCTCCCACAGCCCTTCGAATGAAGGTGTACGAAATAACGCAGTCTCGATGGACACCATTCCGGGATGGCATCCCAGGAAGGGGATGGATGCGGTGGTGGAAGCGGCGACATCCAGAATTGACCCTGCGCGTATCACAAGCACTTGAGTCAGCCCGTGCAAGAGGACTGTGTGAGGAGAATGTGAGAAGCTTCTACGAAAATCTGCAACACCTATATGATTTGCATAAGTATACACCTGATAGGGTATGGAACTGCGATGAATCTGGAGCACAGGCAGGAAGAAATGGAGGGGCAGTTGTCATTGCTAAAAGAGGTGCGCGTCGGGTACATACCGTTGTGCCAAACCAAAGAGAGTGGTTATCTGTTTTGGTTTGTATCTCAGCTTCGGGATCCTCTATCCCAACATTCTACATTTTCCGGGGTAGACGTTTTCGACAGAATTACATAGAGAAATGTGAACCTGGAGCTACAATGGCTATGCAACAGAAGGCATGGATGACGTCTTACCTGTTTTCGGCTTGGATTTCACATTTCATTGAGAGTGTGAGAAGAAACTGTGGCATCTCCCCCGAAAATCGACACCTGTTAATCCTAGATGGACATAACAGTCATGTCACGTTTGATGTGGTTAGGGAAGCAAGCGCAGCAGGGTTAGATTTGCTAACGCTTCCTTCACACACATCACACGCACTTCAACCATTAGATGTGGGGGTTTTTAAACCTTTTAAGCAATATTTTAGAGAGTACCGAGATTACTGGACCAGCAGACACCTAAACGAAGCTGCTGCTAAGGATACATTAGCCCAGTGGGTTTCACTAGCTTTGAGGCGCTCTCTAAGTCCTAGCAACATTAAAAAGGGATTCAGTGCTACTGGAATTTGGCCATTAGATTTTAATGCAGTGAATGAGCACATGCGTCCCTCTGAAACGTATCAGGCAGTCGACATTGGCCTGGACACATCTGAGACTATAGCGCAGACTCAGCAGGGTGAGGGCTCTGCAGGACCGAGTCAGCAGAGAACTGCGACTGCTACTGCGACTGCTACAGCATTCGACATGGACGCTGCAAGAGAAGATGGAGAGCACGAGGACAGAAACTTATCTGTTGAAAACCATGCCGACATTGAGGCTGAATTTGCCGAAGTTCCGGACTCAACCGCAGTGCACTTCTTCGTTGATGCTGATCCCACCGACCCCACTGCTGCAGACGAGATAGTCGGCTTCGAGGAGGGCGGTGCTACTGTCGACTCGATCACGCAATTCCTCACGCTGCCAACTGTGGCATCAAGGGTTACTTCACGATCGCGGGACCCAATCATGGACTTCAGTAAGTCTATAATGTTGACGTCCGATCAATACATTCAAGCAGCTGCGGAATTGAAGGAAGCGAAAGCACAAGCAGCAAGGCAAAAAGAAGAAGCGAGGGTTGAAAAAGAAGAGCGACGGAAGCGCAAAGACATTGAACGCGAGGAAGCCAGAGTAGCAAAAGAGGCTCGCGCGGTGGAAGTCGCCGAGGCCCGCGCCCACAAGGCCGCCGAACGAGAGGAAGCCCGTGTAGCGAAAGCCGCCCGAGCTGCAGAGATTGCAGCGGCGAAGGCCGCCAAGGCTGCCCAACGTGAGGAAGCCCAACGACTGAAGGCGGAACGCGCCATCGCAGCTTCGGAGGCACGGGCTCGCCGAGAGTCAGAGAGGGCCCACGCAGCGGCTATGGACCTCTTCGTCGCAGCAGATAGGGCCCAAAGGCAGTCGACGAGGGCTGCGGAGACAACACAGGGGCAACAAACTCTAAGCCGGCAGTTCCAGCAGGTTTCGACTCTCGCCCCGAACCTCACCGCACCGAATCAAGCCATACCGAGGTTTGTTACACAGGTATCGTCTACGTTGCACTCGCCACCGGAGGATCCACTCTTCTGGCGCATGCAGCAATTACCAGTCGACAGTCAAGCAATTCGCCCCTCGCCAATCCCTCACCACTCGCAAGCGTCGCAGCACCCTCCACTTGATTTGTACAGAGGAATTCCGTGGCAATCGCAACACCTCCCGCCACAGATTGACCGAGCAAACGCACCATCAACAGCACCAACGAGCGCACAAACAGGACGAGAACATGCAACAATTGATTCCGCAAACGAGGAGACGGGAGGTTCCGTTGGCAATGACCGTTGCCTGGGCGGAAGAGTAAGTTAGCGCGGGGGTTTAGAATTAGGCTCGCACCCTTCTGTTCACCACTGAGTTTGCCTCCCGCGAGTTTAGGATACAGCTTGGATGATTGAAGCCCAGCAGGTGGCCACTTTTCTGTTTCCAAGTTGTCGACTTCTGGTCCCTGCTTGCTCTGTAATGAGTACGATTTGTGGCAGGCACTTGTCACATGTGAGCACGATTTGTGCAAATTTTAATTGCTGGGTTTTTGTATTCTCATTAACAGCTTCTCGTGAGTCTATTGGCTCTGTATTGGTTTCAGAGCACTTTTTGATTCTAAAATTCATAGTAATTTGCACATTGCAGAAAAAAAAACTGAAAAATCTCCATTCCTTGAGAACCTTATTTCTCTGTGCAAGAAAAATAACCCCATAGGATTCCACCTCAATTATATATCAAAAATCGCTTAAGTGGTCGACTTTAGGTGCCTCTACCTTACATGCAAACCAACGCCTTCCTTTGAGACAAATGCAACCTTCAATTATGGTTAGTTGAATTTGAGATAATGATGTCAAGGAAGAGGCTTGAGTGTGATGTTATTATTACTTCAGTCAAAATTAGTGCAGATGTGTTGAATGGTGTAGGTCAGCAGAGACGCATGCAATCTGATGGATTACAGGGTTTGCGGGGATTGGCTTCACATGGAGGTCTGGAATTTGAGCAGCTTGATTTGGGGCTGATCAGACAGGAGATAAATGAATACTAGGTGCTCTGTATGTGGAGCAGCTACAGTGAATGAAATCTGTCCCTTTGAGTCTCGGCAACTTTTGATGAGTTTCTCATGTGTGAGCACCTGTACCGGAAAATTCAACTGTACTGCCTGCTAATTCAGGTTGTGGGATCTCAGGTTATGCTGAAGAACTGGTTACTACTTCAGTTTTAAAATAAAAATAAAACACAATCCCTGTATTATTTCCCGCCATTTTCCCCATTGGCTTGTTGTGGGAAAGAAAATATATAACTTCAGAGATAAAACACCATCAACAAGTGCACTGTAAGTAATCCCCTCTTGTGGATGTGAGGGCTGCTTCAGTACACTATGACGGACTTGAGCGCCCCACATCAATATATCAGCCCAAACGAAGGTGAAAAGTCCAAACTCTTTGGTTAGAAAATATCTTAAATTTTATAGAAGATCAAAAGAATTTTATAATGTAAAATAAAAAATAAAAAATAAAAAATAAATGAAGGAGTATAAAATAATAAAGAAAATGTGAGAAAAGGTGAAAATAGTTTCATAAAGAATTGCTATAACAAAATTTGTAGCTAATTGAAATTTAGTTTATTTTGGATCAATATAGGTCCATTGTGAATAATTGTCAAACTAGTACGGGTAAATGATAGAGGACAAGCCATTTGTAGACCATGACCTTTAGTCTTCTTGTGCATGTTTTAATGAAAAAATTGATGACTAATAGAAGGAATTTAATTTGGCCAAAAACATAATCTCGAATCCTTGAGATGCCATTATTTTGGTACCAAAACTTAGTAGGGGGGAAGCACAATAAAGTGGACCACAAAAGTGCTTAGCTCATTGCCAATTTCAGCCTGTTGTGTAAACACGCTAGAAAGTGGCATCTAAAACTTCTTGATGGGAAATTAAGTTTAGAATACGGAAAGTAGACTTGATGTACTACAACTTCCGAAATTTGCGTTCGTAGTTGTTGAGTTGAGACACCTCTATGAACACGACAAAGTTGAACAAAGTGAATGCAGTCATTTGGAAAAGTGACCGTATTACATTGTAGTTTTGACAGAAATCACTTTTGACTTTGTGGGGCCCTTTGTTTGTACAATACGCTTGTAGAAATGATCCGGGTGGCCGTGTTTGCAATCCTAGATTGGCGAAAAGTATCCCCGGGACGTTTTTAAAACACTATTTTCGGTGAAACTTTTTGTGAGGTTTTTTTCATCGAAAATTGTTTTTTAAATTGGAAAAAACATCCTCTAAAGACAATAGAGGGCCCCAAATGAAGCAATCAAGACTTTGGAAAAGTTCATTTTCATGATTTAGAACTAGGGGTCAAATAAAGTTTCAATTGAAGATGTTTTTTTCATTGAGATGTGTGTAAGATACCTTATGACACCTTAGAAAGTGACTAAAATGCTCAAAAACTACACCAAAATGCTCAAAATCAGCTTTGAAATATAAAAAACAGCACACTTCATATTCACTTCCTAGTGATCACATATTGCACTTGGTGGTCCACTTTATTGCGCTTCCTCCCAGTAAAACTATTACTATATAGGCACAATGAAAAGTAATGAACTTCAAACTTTTATCTCTAATAAGAAGGCACCAAAACTGTAGTATATGCTCATTTATCCTCAAAATCTGCCCAAATTAAATTAGATCACAAAAACTTCAAAAATTCGCTAAGAGTTGACATTCTACTTTTTACTATTTTTTTTTTTTATGTACATTTCTCCATATGCCTTTCTTACAATCAAAGACTGGCCTTTGTATTTGAATTTCAGCATACCTCCATGTCAAAAATCCAGCATTTCTTTAGGTGTTATAGGTCCTATGAGGGTAAATAATGCATGTACATATTCTTAATCCATTTAGGAACAAGAATTTGAAGAGCCTTAGCTCAGATTTATTTTTTAAATTGATATTTTGGCTCACGAAACACTTCAAACTAATTTTGCAACAAGGAAAAAAATCCTTTTTTTCAACTTTGAACATCAAGATCTCACAAATGGTAAGGATTTTGAATCTAAGGTTTGGGGTACATGTACATGTACAAGTATGGTACTAGATCCTACGATTACATCTTCCAAAATACATCAAGACTTTAAAACTTACACCTTGTATTGAAAGAGGCCAATTTTTAGGGATTTTGCCATTTTGGCAATTTGAGGCTTCTCGACTATAGGAGTTAAACCATGCGTTTTTTGATTGAAAAAATCAAACCACAAAATTTGCCGAACTCTTGGTGGAATAATGTTGGGCCCAATTCAACATTTTGGCCAACGACAAGTGAAGATTCCATGCCACTTGGACAATGAATTGGCATAGGCACTAGGTTTAAAGTGGCCCCAAGCATAGAATTGGATTGAAATTTATCATTAGAAAAAGCCAAGGAACTTTTTGTGTCATATATGAAAAAGTGCTTTGCCACCTTATTTGGACAAATTTTGTGTAGTATGTGGCCCACACTAGAGCACTTCCTAATGTTTAGCCAAAAAACAATTTTGAAGAAATTTCTTTGTTACTCTTACCTTCTAGCATTGACAGGGCCCTGATGAAGGATAAGTTAGAGTATTGCAAAAACCCCCTTTCATGCTGCCAATCTGCGCATGCCCATGTTGGGATATTGTTCCCAAATCCCATGCATCAGTTGTATGGGGCTTTTGTGGACCTTTGGAGAAACAGGGGAAGAAACTGTGCTGAGTTTTGTTTTTCAATATTTTTTCTCTTGTCCTTTATAGTGCTCATCGTGTGCAGAAGATTCTCCATAGTTTTTCCACTTGATGGCTAGCACGTCGGTAACAATCAGTTCGTACATATTATTCTTCATGTGCTTCACCATGTGAATTCAAGCTGTGGAAGTTTAGCAGCTTCATGGTAAGTGCGAACGCTGTGTAATTTTCATATTTTGGTAGAAGGGTTTTGGCTGTCTGGGAATGGTGGTTCAAGCAGTTCAAGTGAAGACTACCAAAAACCCAAAAACTGTGATATTGTTACTTGGGTTGATGCATGTTACATGGCCTAATCCAAGGTCATCAATCCTCCGAGATTCAAGGATCGTGGCGGGTTTTGAATATCCTCCGGGAATCCCGAAGAAATGTAACTCGTGTCTGCCCATATGGATAGAATGAACAAACACTATATTCACGTCGGCCCCTTCGGGGCCGGAGTTCTTCTTCTTAATCCAAGGTCTTGCAACTTGCAAGCAGAGTAGTCTTGCCACAAAGTAGGCCAGACCATGGGCCCTGCGCTTTTAGGATGGGTATATTGCATCGTGATAAAATAATTTGTACCATTACATATCATGAATTGATTCATCATTTTTGACACTGTAGCCCTACCATTGTTTGGTGTTGCACCATTGAGTTGCTAAAGGGCTCTGTATATCTATGAATATCTTGTTCAGTACCTTGAAATATAAATTTACTTTAGAAATATTCTCAGGGTAAACTGAGGGTTATTCACAGTATAATAATGTATTATTAATCCAATCATGTTCTTCAAATAGTGTGAACCAGTTTCCAAATTTAAATCAAATAATGTTAGTTCAGGAATAGTGTTCAGCAAAGGACTGACTCTACAGTATTTCTGGAACATTTAAAAATTTAAAGAATTATGTCTTGGTTTCAAAATATTCCAGGAGTAACTTTTCCTGGAATTGAACCTCGATTGATTTGGGTTTAAACAAGTTAAAAGAAATAGAAACTTAATAGTCGAAGACATGAAACTTTCTTCCAATGAAAGGAAACTTTCTTCCCATGAAAGGAAACTTTCTTCCAATGAAAGGAAACTTTCTTCCTTTTCAAATTCCAAGACTAAATGTTTTACAAATTTTGCAACCAACAATTGAAGTAAAACTAAATAAAAGAAAGTAACCATAAATTGTGCTCCTAGGATTTTGACCCAAGTCTTCCCTTTAGCCACATATCACCTAGACTAAACAAGTTTCATCCAAACCATTTTACTGTTCATTGTTCTAGTTATGCCAGGTAAACCACTTTAATCTCCATATTAATTTTTAAATCTTGTTTTCAATTTCTTCTACTTGAAAAATTAAACAAGGTGTAAAGAATATTTCTATTAATCCATTTAGATTTAAATTGTAAGGTTTTCAAACAAATCATATATCTAATATTTAACCCCTAAATGGCCAAGGGTGTTTTTCATCAAAACTGCTTGAAAACAGCCCCTCTTCAAAGCAAGGTGGATTTTGCAAAGTTGGGGTCTTAATTTGTACATCTAACCGTAAGATCTTGTAGCTAACTTCTATGTCTACATGCCCACCAAATCTTACACACTCATTCCTCACCAATTGCAAGATCGTAACGTTCAAAGTTGAAAAACAAGTTTTATTTCCCTGCGCAAAAAGGGATCAGCAAAGTTTTGAAGGCCCAAAAAACCATTTTTTTGCATTGTGGATTTTGGGGGTTTTGATGCACGTCAAAGAAGACTGAGTTAGCTAATTGCGTCAAAGAAAATTATATTCAAAAAAGTTGTGGAAGATTTCCAAAACAACCATTTTCCGCTAGGGGGTATACTGAAATTCACAAACAAAGGCCGTTTTTTGACAATAAAAATAGCATATGAAAAAAATTTGGATTAAAAATCCGAATGGTGAGAACATGCTCTACTACCTTCTCTATACATAGAAATTTTTATTTTTGAAAAATATCAAAATCTCAATTTTTGGTGGAATTTCAAAGTTTCATCTTTATGCAGATTTGGGCAGATTTGGGCAGTTTTGGGCAGAAATTGCTGCATTCACAGTGGCTGAGAGCCTGCCCGTGGAAGGGCGTTTTATGCTCAGAGGAGCATAACTTTTTCTCACTTCATCCAAAAAAAATAGAAAAATATCCCCATAAACTTCTTGAAAAAACCTTTTTCCACAAAAAAAATTCAAAAAATTTCAAGTAAATTTGAATTTTTAGGAACCTGCCCAAATTTCAAAAAAGCCCATTCCAGGACAATGGCCGTTTAGGGGTTAAATAAGTCTTCCAATAAAACAGTGAAAAGTATCACGCCTAATTTAATATTCCTTAGTAACCTATTTCAACCTTTTCCAGATTTGAAATTTAAAAAGAAATGTACATCACTTGATCTAGTTCAATTCGATTAAATTGAATTCAATTAGATTAAATTGGATTATAAGTAGGATCATCACTGAACTTTTCAATGAACTCTTAAAATTAATTCAGCTTCTGGAAATTATTGTGAAAGAAAAACAGGAGAATTATACAAGAACAGGCTTCCTGCTCCTGCCGGAAGGATGTGTAAATCACACCCTATGTCAATGCACAGTTGCATGTATGTGAAATATTATGATGCACAAAGTGCTCAACGATTGCTGCCCGTAAAACCTGGACAAGCTTCTAGAGAGGAGAAAAAACTCTATATTCGTCCAATCCTGTTATATTGCACGCCACACTAATCAAATAAAGAATCAAACAAAGAGAGAAAATGAACTGAAATCACACTATTTGAGCGGCCAACATAATCAAAATTGCCAATGAAATAAAGAATATGGCATTGAAAAGCTTGTTAAGACGATCGCTGGTTGCAGGATTGCAGCATGATTGCAGCTTGTGTCCTGCAGGCCGATGCCTCCGGAGCAGCACATGATGCACATAATTATTCCCATCTCGCTCTCCTCTCTCGATTGCGTCTCTTCACAGCTCCATTTCCAGGCCCAGGTGCATCTGCAGCTCCATTGCCAACACCTGCAACACTGACGGAGCTGGGCAGTTCCGGACCATGTTACCGACAACGCCTCAGCTCCTCCGCTCTGAGAGTCTGATCTGTGCATGCCGGTGGTTCCGTCTGGTGGTGACCGCGGGAGTGCGGTGCAGTGGTGACTGCGTCTGCAAGGGTGGGGAATCTGTGGATGCAAACTGATGGCAATCTGTGTGCGCGCCAGTCCCGGAGTCATGCAGGTCCTGTCGGAATTTGTGTTGGGGCTCGCTCTGGAGCAACCGAGCCCAACTCATGATGATGATGATTCTGGCACTGGACGTGAGTTGATGCTGCAGATGGTTCTAAACTTCTGACTGCTCATCCCTGCTTCTGACTCAACTAGTACTGCATCGCAGTCAGAGAGTGTTGGTCCAACTCCATTAAATCCTGCCATTTGAGGGGGTCCCCGTGGGAGTGATTACTCCGTATTAAGGCTGGGCCACCTAAAACCAACAGAGGCTCAAACCAGTATCTCATACGGGTATGTGTAAAGAAGGTGTTTCCAGTGTGCTGAAATCTTAAGAGTGATTCTGTTGTGGATTTAAGTGGATCTCAGACTAAGACTTCATTGAGAATAGTGCAATTATAGCTGGTCAAAGCACACTTGATCAACTCTTCTTATAAGCTGGTAACTTTTCACTAAGTAATTGGACTTCACTAAGTAAGGTTTAATTGCTGCCTAATTTTGGGGGAGTAGTCTGACAATAACATCAGTTCTTGCAGCACTTGGGCTGGGGAAGATGGCAAAATAGAACCAGGTAACTTGGGATCAGCTGAATGATTTTCACACTTGAGCAGTGAGTAGTACCAAGTGGAGGGAAGATTAGCTAGTACTAGAGTAGTACAGGGTTGCGGCACTGGGATATGATGGGGGAGGAGTACCATTCAAGGAAGTGGGTGGGAGGTACACCAACGTTGAGTGCAGCTACTTCATTTTTAACTCTTGTCCGCAGTGATTGTCGTCGCCTCCGGAGGTTATGCTGCTTCGGTTATTAAATTCTTTCTGGAGATCACTGGTTCATGTGTCTGCGCATGCAGACGAGCGAATGTGAATCGCCGCTGGCTGCTAATTCAAGTCGCCCCACATGACCATAATCTTGCCCTGACAACCCACCCCCATCATGATCATATATCACCCCCAAGCCGTTGGTTGACCCACAATCCAAGTCCACGTCCTGCCCAACTCAGACTCGCAATGGCTGCTGGACCTCCAAGCGTGTAACTTCGTGCAAGTCTGATAATCTGAATCCTGATTCTGGAGAAAATTCACTGATTCCAACAGTAAACCTTTAAACTCACTGCTGTAACTTCGCCACGGTTGGGCTGCTGTTGACTCCTGGGGACCCTGGGGCCAACAAGTCCTAAGGTAAACACGTCGTGCAGGCGGCCTACACGCTCAGTGAATTTGCAACTGAGTGATTAGATTCCTTGAAAGTCAGAGACGTGAACTGCACGACACGGCGCTGGCAATGTGGCTCCGTTAGGATAGCCCTCCTCCCTTCAGTTGTTTCAAAAGGCTTTGAGCTCCGGCCATATGCATCATGAATTGTTGCGTGAGTCTGGACTTGGAATCATTATCCGGCCTCTGGAGCTGCAGGGTACAAATTATTCCAGAATTTTCTAAGTTCTGACAGGATATGAATGCTCAACTTGTGTGTAGCCTGGTCTTTGATTCAAGTGGGACCCTGATCTGATATAAATCTAGTACAGTGCCGGGTCGGTACAAGTAGAGCCAACCTAGCTTGGTATCCTTCAATGTTCAACCTTCAGACCGGCTAGCTTGACTGTTGAGTATATTTTCCACGCGAGGCCTTATGCTGTGGAAGAGAATGTTGCAGGTTTAGACATTTAGACCATCAGGGCGAAGTTCATGAATCAGGATTGCTGTGCTTGTTCAGGTGAGTGAATCAGAATGTTGGTGCAAGTCAGTCAGATCGTGTCATCACTGGAATCCAGTCAATTGTACTAAATGTTGCATTGGGGATGTGCAACATCGGGCATGTCGCACAAGTGTCGTGGTCTCCAGCCTCGGCATATCTGGGGCAAACAAGGAGACTTCCCGGAACAATAGCAAATCGCGAATAACTGCAAAGTTGCAATCTCCTAGAGTCTCGGGCGCCGCGCCGATGCAGCTAGAAACCAAGAAATTATTTAAGCTACGCGCGGTTTCTGGATCTGTCTTGGATGGGGCTCGATCGTTGCGAACCCCGAGCGTATCGATCGAGTCGTCTTTCACTGTGCTAGTCGTCGTCGATCCTAGTGAGCACATACATTAATTTTTGAGCAGAAAATCTTAGTGTCAGGATTTTTTTTTCGTTTCGAGCTCCCTTCGACCGGTTCGGAGAGCACATGATCGTGATCTCGGCATTCTCCGAATAGATTATCAGTACTATTCGCGAATAACGCTTGTGTCAGTGCATGCATTTTGGTTGTTAAGTTTAGGCCGTCCAGTATTTTCGGGAGGGAATACCGACCCAAGGAATCCATGTGCGTGCAGCGAAAACACCGCCGACAACGCGGTCTCGCACCCAATTTGAATTCCTGCTTTTCATTCTCCAAAAACAAACCTTCACCCTCGTCGTAGATGAAGTTTGCACTGTGCTATTTCGAATCCTGTCTATTGTCGTTCCATCTCCTTTCTATTGTCTGTGCTGAATCTTGATGCTCACATTGCTATCTTCGCACCTCTAGTTCGCCGTCACAGCACTGGAGCGCCTTTTTTTGTCGAGAATTCTTGTCGTCTTCGGTTCATGAACTTCCCCCCGATTGCTTCCTCGCCATGAATGTGGATTATTTTGGCATGCTGCTAACATTCCATCGCCAAGCCGGTACTGCGATGTTATATATGTAAACCTTCCCATTCTCGAAAGGCAGAAACTCGATCTAGGCATAAGCTCTTTGACCTTCCGCTCTTGTCAATTGCGATTGACTCGAGCACCTTCGCAGCTTTTGAGGTCTTCGCGATCCTTGAAAAGGTTGCAGTCTTCGAGTTGGCTTTGGACTAACTTTGGTTCTTCATCTTCGTGTACAGCATGCAACTGCGTCCAGTTCCGAGCGCTAAAGTTATTGCTCGCACGAGCGCCGTCTGCCCATGATCTTTCCATCGGCGTGGCTACAGACAATTGAATCAGTTGTTGGTTACACGTTTATAAATCCAGAGCAGAAAGAATTTGTTCAATCTTCGAAACCCAGGAGCCTGTGCTCGTCCTCTTGGAGTATCTAGTATATTTTTTATTCTTGGGAGTTACTGGTACGGCAAGGTGCATGGTTAGTGAGTGAGGAGTTGAGTAGAGTAGGTTGTTCTCCAAGCTAGTTGATCGAATCAAGTGGAGCAGAAAAGGAAAATAAAAGTAGTGGTAGCTGGGAGTCGGGAGTCGGGAGAGAAGGGTAGGGTATGACGGGGTCGGGAATGTCTCCGTGCGCGGCGTGCAAGTTGCTGAGACGGAGATGCACGCGGGATTGCGTGTTCGCGCCTTACTTCCCACCCGATGAGCCGCAGAAGTTCGCTAACGTCCACAAGGTCTTCGGCGCGGCTAATGTCAATAAAATGCTCCAGGTATGTATGCATCGCGGCCGGTAAACTATGCACTCCTCTCAAAGCAATTTCTCTCGTCATGCATACACAATCTGAAGTTTGCCATGACTCCAACCCTAACGCATCCCTTCTTTTTCCCTTCCAGGAGTTGCCCATGGAGGCGCGAGGTGACGCGGTGAGCTCCATGGTGTACGAGGCGGATGCGCGCGTGCGCGACCCAGTCTATGGCTGCGTGGGCGCCATCTCGTCGCTGCAGCAGCAAGTCGCGCACTTGCAGACGCAGCTTGCAGTAGCGAACGCCGAAATCGTGTGCATGCAGATTAACAACGACTCTAACTCCGATTGCAGCCACGGGTACCAGAACGACGCTGGTCCGTCCCACCATGGTTACAACCACTACGGTAACCACATGTCGCCGCCGGTGCAGCCGCAGTCGCCTGAGGTTCACAGCAATCACTACAGAGCGAACCACTACAACCACCGCTCGGAATACAACAACTCGGAGTACGGCGACCAGATGATGTGGACATAACTCTGGCCATGGATTCGGAGCCCACTCCTCATCGATGTAATTTTGTACCCAATTTCATGGTCGACTGTCCTGTGTAATACTTCAGTTCCCCTTTAGCCCGGATTGCGAAGAGATCGGCGTGTAGAGATCAATCAACTCTTTGCAGTCCAGTGGCGGTGAAGCCATTCTCATACGATCTGTTATCTTTTTTTCTTTCTTTCTTTTTCTCTCTTTTGTACATGCAATATTTTTGTGTATGAAAGATCGGCTCCCTGTCGAGATGATGATTTTTTCATGTCTCCGGAGGCCAATCACTCGCTGCGAAGTGACATTGTAGCGTGTAGTATGGGCCTTCTAGAGAGACGTACATTAATGCAGGAGGGGCAACGTTGTTGCTCACTTTTGTAAGTTCCAGGGCAGGTGTAGCTTTGATCTGCGAAAGTGACCATTATGAACAGTAGTACTGCGCAGTCGCCTGTATGAAGGTATACAGTATGTATGTACCTGTTTTTTGTGTCAGACTATTAATTGAAAAGAAAAGCAGAGCTCGGTGTTTTCTGTACCTTGGTCGAGCCTGTGGAATGAATTCAATGGGTAATTGTATTATTTGACCGCAAACACTGCTTTAACTGTTTCTTTCTCTATAAAGCTGTTGCAACTTGTGTGGATATTGCGTCGGCATTAATTGAAGTGGATACACAGACTATCGAATCGAATGGATTTAGTGGCAGCTTCTTAGACAGTGAGACGGTCTTAAAAAAATATTAGTCTCGTCCGTGATGAGAGCATTCGGTTCAATCTTTGGGATATAGATCAGGAGCAGTTACAGACATAGCCGCTTCGAATCTGTCTGAGGGGGACCAACATAACTCCTGATGAACTATTGTAACTCTTTGCAACGACGACAACACTAGGTTGCTCCACAGGTAGCTGATTCCTGTTTGCTAATACTTGCATGAAGTTAAAGGAAACATTCCAACAGGAAATGGCCGGCGCAAGGACAGCATCATTTCTGACAAAGAGCTACTTTACACTGCCACCAGCAGCTATGGTTTAACCTAGGGAATACTTTCAGAACAGGTAGTTGGGTGTGAACTTCAAGAATACACGAACTAAAACTCTGTAAAATACTGTAACATTCAACATGGACAAGTTGCACAATGAAGACAATACCGTTGCCCCTGAAATAGCATGAAAACCTGCTGACATTCCTTCCAGAGGACCACAATACAACATGTAGTTGACTAGCGCGACTTCATTGGCTTCAGAGATTCCATAACAGCAATTTTTCAAATACATAAGCTATGTGGGACAGCTCCTTCATCATTGGGTGGTTTTGACCTGAGTCTCTGAAGAGCATTATGAGGAAAGGATTGATCAACAGCAATATTAGTGCGAGCTAAATGCAGATTGGGATACACCAATCCTTCCCCTATAATGTGTCAATAAGGAAGCTTTTGACAACGGTCGACACATCCCCGATATGCAACCCATTCATTGATAAGAAAGAGAAACAAACTCCTCAGATCCAAAACATTGTCCGCAGATAGCAGAAGCGACTGCAAGGGTATGTTAACATTAGCATCTGACTTGCCTGCGACTTTCCAAGCATACGGCCGTTCCAATCAAGCCTTGTCTCTACTAACTGCAGAATTTGACCAACTGACCGATTCCCTCTGGCTTGTCCTCTAGCTAGGTAAATGCTTCATGGCAATGCGCTCTAAGGTAATCGCATTACCTGACCACTCTATTAGACTGATGAGGTGCAACATGCATTAGAAATTAGTTGCACCCAAGTGGTTGCATTATGTTGCGGCCTAGGTTGGCAGCGCCCGACTGTTGCAGCTCATCAAGTGCGAACAAACGAATCACGATCTTTGGAAAATCTTAAAAGTCGTATTTCGAGAAAAATCTTAAAAGTCGTATTTCGAGGGAGCATTGGCTGGTTGACCACATAAAAGACTTGCTGCAGATCCACTTCCAGAATCCCCTGACGTTGCATCCACAGGCGCAAATTGTAGACGCTCTAAAGTTAACTTCTTTCTTCGCACAACCTTCATCGTATGGACGTTGGCATCAGGAACACTTGGAACCTGCAGTAAGGAAAGAAACCCTTCATAAATAAAGTGCAGAATTTAAATATGAATACTCAGGTAAGGATTGCATCCAATATTCATACAGAAGGTGGCAGTAAAGGTTTCCGACCTGGTTCATGGTTGTTGACAAGCACTTTGAATAACAAAGATGCAAAATGAGTATGAACCTAGGTACAATCTTTTACAATCATGAACAGAAGAAGAAAATATACTTGTGTATTCATTGAGGCCAGCTTGTGCACACGGAGAAAGCCCACTATTTCTTGATAATCCGTTAGCATCCCAGCCATCTCCTTGTCCTCGTCTGCATCAAGCACAATCTCGATGATAAGAAGGAAACCTCTCGAATACTAACCACATGCAGAGGATAGCGTACCCATGAATCTCAATTCTAGATAAAGTAATATTCGCCTTTTGGCCAGAAACATGGACATATCGCTCACCAAGGACAGCTTCGACGGAGAGTAGAATATCTGCAAAATGCTGCCACCGAATAGCCATAGTAGGTCTCAACAAAGATGCAGGAAACGTGATAACTGCCACTGAATTTGAGGCCCGAACAATTCCTTTAAGAGCTTGCAAAAATGCTAGCAGCTCCCAATCCTGTAATAAAGATCATGATGCAACAACTGTGCATTAGATTACTGAATTATATAAAAAGGTTAAACAATTGAGTTAAAGAAGAACCAAATGCACAATGAGACAACAGGCAACCAAAGTTTGCGCTCGAGGAAGAACAAAGATTGCAGACCGTGCAAGTTTGCATACACTGTGGAGCACACAAAGATTGCAAAGCCAAGCGCCCCACTGTCTGCGTCTCTCCAGGCGGCCTGCTCGGCACAGACCACGTTAGCAATGTCTTAGCCATAGGTCCCCATATTTTGTGATATCCAAAAGAACTAAAACACCAATTTGCAGTGAACTCTATTTTGCATCATTTAGGCGAGGTAATCAATGAAACACAGATATTTCGCTCACAAGAAACCAAACCTGGCCAGTTTCGAAACAAAATCCTTGCATTGGTCCAAAAGGCCCCCAAGATGTGCACCCGAAGCAAATGATTCGCACTTAGCTCCAATCAATAAAGACCGCTCCAAAGGTTTCCGCATATCAAAATCGTTGCAAAACTCGTAAGATCCCCCTGCACCAGAGAGCACTAAGAATGAGGAACAGGCCTGGTAAAAGAATAATCAAGGTACAGGCAGTAAAATATTTTTCAATCACATTGCAGAAATGACAAAGAACTCCGTAATCGACCCTCATCCCTGCAGCAGGCGTAAAATAAACTTCGAATGAAGTATGCTTTCACTGCAAAGCCGTAGCGTTCAGCTTAACACAACTCTCACAAAAAAGTGTATAGTCAACAATGGACAAGAAACAAGTCTAAACCATTCATGATGATGGCGAGCTTACCTGCGGTACTGGCATGATTAAAGGACGAGGACGATGGAGCCCAAGAGGAAGCGGTGAGTTCTTGTTGGCGTAAGCGCCGCTCTTCCAGAGCTTTCTGTTCACTCAAATAGCGTCTATACTGCCATGCAATGCGCAACTCATCCTGCAAGGACATTCTCTATAAATACATGGATGGACATGATAAGCGCAAAGATAAACTGCGCATACACCTTTCAAAGCCGAAAAGCTACAATCTACAAAAAGACATGTAACTCCAATCCCGCCAATTCAATGACCACAATCCCTCATTTTAAATACACGTCGTTGCCGCTATATTTTATAATTTAAACCCATGTCGTGAATTGCAAAGGAAGATTTCAAGTATGTATCTTATGTGGAGGAAGTAGAAAAGATCATGTAACAACCCCGTTCTGAATCTGATCGCAAGTACCGTGAAAGTCATTGCAACGTCCGTATTAAGAGGAACAAAACGAGGAGAACTCTACCTCTCCGCTGCTGTCCTTCGGTCCCATCGACCGACTCTTGCTTTCTCTTACACTGGCTATGGCCGGCAATGTCCCAAGAAAAGCTTGAGGAGATGGCAAAGGACTGGCAAAAAACAACGGTTGCGAATGAACAAGGCCTTGAGCCATGAAGTATCGTAATAGCAACATGTGGTGAGGTGCTTCATTGTCCTCCATTATCATCACCAAACTCCCAACTGGAATCCCGCCCCCAATAATCTGTGGGTCCACGTTAAGGCGGTCTCCAACTCAAAATTCATCAAAATCTTCCAAGATTATCAACCGTACAACAATTTTTTTTTTTTTTAAAACAACGACAGCACAACAAGGATGGCATGTTTTTGTTCCTGAAGCCACTGGATTATTAGTAACACAAAACAACGAATTCAGGAACTAAAATTCGAGGGCCACTCAACAACTAGGCCTCCCTTGACATCAAAACTAGGATGAGAACACAAACAAGATTAAAACTAGCCTACGAAGGTTAAAAACCACCAGCCAGGGTTTAGGGTTTAGGATTTAAGACTCAAGCTCATGAAATAAATGCAAAATATGTAGCAAGGAGGAGGATATGATCGACGTCGTCCAGCCCAAAGGACACGAGAGAAACGCCATGAGAACCAGGTCTGACGCCCTTCGCTTGAAGGTAACCCCCTCCTCCTCCACCACCACCTCCACCTCCCCCTTTCCTGACGAAACTCCGCCCTGATTTCATCTCCATCGCCTCAAGCAATCTCACTGCACCATCTACTCAAACCTGAAACCCATAAGCCCACAATCAGAACCTGCAACCTCACACCTTCCCCACCAACCTTGAATTCTTAGTTTCCAATTCTCCCCAAACCTAACAAACTCTCCCGAATACCATTCTTACCAATGAACTTCTAGCTCCCGATCAACTGCGTAAGTGAGAATTGGCAGTGCAGACGCTGAACCCTTAATTAAATCCGCAACCCAATTCGAGCATTCACGTCTCCTCATGCATGTCAATCATCTCACACAGCAGATGGGCGCGAGAATTGAACTTGTTCGAATTGCTTTACGTTATCGAAGTGAAGAGCTGTCGGTCGGTTGTAGGCTCCCAAGTTGAAGTGCGAACCTGGATTGTATACCATGAAGTGAAATCTAGCAACGACGTTCAGGTCAGTGCATGATGGTGAAGCCTGACGTTGAATTGCCGTGGGTGTAGAACAATCGCCCTCGATCGAGAGCAGAGTAATCAGAGAGGCGACATTCTTGGATGATGGCAAGAGATGGGCATGGGGAGAGCGGAGGATGAGAGATGGAACCTCGGTCACTGTGGTGTCAGAGTCTGTCAGTGTCAGTGTCAGAACTGCTGAGTGGATCGGTTGCATTCGATGTCGTGATTGCAGCCGCAGTGCACTTGAAGCGAATAACTTACTGTAAGCGAGTGAGACGAGTTGCTGTTGCAGTTGTTGAGTGCTAACTTAGACTGCGCTTGCATCTCGATTCTCAAATAACCCCCCTTGATATCCAGTTGACATTCAGTCCAATAAGGCACAGATATGATATCCAGATGATACCATGACGCTCCTGATGCAAAGTTCATTTAATCACCATACTGGTCATTTTTTTAATCTCAGGATTGACTTTTAGGCCCAATTTATACTTGGGGCCTAGTTGAGGGCTGGCCTAAACTCTCCAATTTTTAACCAGTAGGATTGCTCGATTCTTTCCAATCGCGTTTTATACTAGGGCCGGTCCTAAGCATCAACATATCCTACATGGCAGCTTATGTGGTAGTAATTTGGCACCAAATCTTTTAGCCCATGTAGTGCAATCGGGACAAGGTTTCCTTGGCCCAAAGATGAAACTTGGGCCCAATTGTGCACCTCCGTTGGATCCTTTAAATCCCCACCATCCATCAACTTTTCTCTCCATGCTTCTCTCTCTCTGCTTCCTCGTCTCTTGTCTGTGAATTTGCAAGAGAGAATTTGCGACAGAGAATTTGCACGAGAGAATTTGCGACAAAGAATTTGCAATTAGATTGTGCTCTTCACAACGACCTCTTCGCAACGGTTGTGCGCTTTTTTCTTTGAGAGCATCTTCGTTCTCCGTTTTTTAAAGTTCAGGTCAGTGCTCCACTTTAACTCTTCTGGTCTGTAGCCTTCACACAATGCATGAGGGTTGATCTTTGATGCTTCCAAAGCCATTCGGTTTTCCTGCGTTGCTTCTCACTGGAGAGGAGAGGGATGGTGAGAGCAAGAGACAAAATGGACCAATTAGGTTGGATAGATTGGTGTTTTGTGACGATTTCTTGCAATTCAAATGGTGTTCAATGCCTATGAGAATTGAGCATAGGGACACAAGGGAGAAGCTCGTCAAAATGTTGTCACGGCAATGTATTAATTGTAGTTTTGATGCAAGGAGTATTTGTTAGGAGACGGGGTATGGTGTTATAGAGTCATGTCTATATTAGGCAGTGAATATGGTATACAAAATATTTGATTTGGTTTTCGGAGCTGCAATTTAGGGTTGAGCGAGAACTAGAGCTTTTTTTTTATTTGAAAATCAACACCAATTGATTGCAATTTGTTTAATTTAATTCCGTGAAAGGCGAATGGCTGCTGTGAATTTGCGGTGAGTTGGTGATGTAATATCCTCCTTCTTCATCCAAAATGGCCTTTACTTGCTTTGCACCTTCTTGAGCGAGGGTTTTTGAGCATTGTAAGTGCATTGTAAGTGCTCGAAGTATATGGAGTACTTTGAACTTAGCAACAATTTGTTGTCTAGGGCTAATTTTGTCGTTCCGTTGAGGGAGTTCTCAGCTTGATAATGAGCATCTCAATGAGGTTGATTTCGCCATTCGATCTGAGGGAGTTTTCAACGGGATTATGCGCATGTCAATGTCAAAAGGTTGTAGCTGAAATTTTGCGTCTCCGCTATAGGTGGTTTCTTTTCACATCTAAAGTGCAAGTTTCGATACGGTTGGATATGTTTTTTATTTCATTATGTGTTTATGTGAATTTTGCTTGGTTGCGTTAAATGTGAGTTAATTCATGGTTTTTGAGGGAGTTCGTGAATTTGGATGTATATTTGGGGGATGTAGGGTTAATGGTTTTGTACCCGTTAATGAGTGGCAATGGAGTTTGCTACTCATGTTTCTCTGAGACTACGAAGGTTTTGGAATTCTTTATATACACTATAAATTTCATGATTATTTTCAAATTCGAGCAAGTTTAACATGTCTACGCAAATTGTTTGCTCTTCTTTTTAAGCGTTTACATGTTCTTGTGTGTACCATCTTCCTCATATTATGGGGGGCATCAAGTTGTAAGTCATTTTATATAATTGTGTTTTATGGTGTTGTGGTGATTCCGGCATGTTTAAGAGTTATGTAGGAACAACACTAAACACAATACAATTTGTTGCTGGCAATTCAAGCTGCACCTTTGGAGAGGAACATATGATTGATCAATTGAGTGTGAAAACATATATCGAAGCTAAATTCCAATGTTACCTCTGCATTTTTTCCAAATTGGGGCCTACATTGAAGCGAGATCTGGTTTAGAAGAGTCGAGGTTTAGATTGTCTAGAAAATAATTTAACTACCATCTACGGTGAATACGAGTTGAAGTGGTCGTAAGAGGTAGTTTTCTTTGGATTCTGCAAGGAGTTCATAGTATCTACTTTGCAAGTAATTCTCGTGTATCTCTGTTCTATTTTTCTCTCTAATTTGTTTTGGAGCCAATTCATAGTTCTCATGCATTAGATAAAGTTTTTGGAAGTTGCTTGGGCTCCAAGTTCTTGATTTGGTTCATTGAAAGGTTAGTGCAATACGACATAAAATACCAATGGATTAGAAGTACAGCCAGATAGGTAATTTCCTCCATATTTTGAGAAAATAATTTCCTTACTGGAGAACCTTGTCTACTAAAAAGCCTTTGCTCTTTACCACACTCTATTCATGACCCTAATAAGCATGGTTTGTATATTAGCAATTAAACGTAGTGTGAAATACTGGCCATAATTCTTTTTGGAAGTGAGGATGAAGTCATGGATCTAGTCACCAAGAAGCTAGCGAAACCATCGAGAGTCTCATCATCATCTGCCACATCAGTTGTTAACAAATTGCATCATCCAGCTTGTTTTCTACTCCTTTGTGTTGAGAGTTAGGGGAAGTTGTAGAATTCTAACTTTTCGTTTTAGAGGCTTCGGAATGATGCCAAGAGGTGTGTAGGTTTCCAGACAGTTATGTCCATTCATGGTATGTCTGTTTGCATGCGTGCTTATTTCTGTATGTGCTTTGCTTCCACTACTCACGTCATGTCCCCACAGAGCAGCTGAATACGCCGTGTCTTGGTGGGAGAGGAGAGGACAATGTTCTCAATTGGAGTGAGTAGATAAGTGGGATTAGGTTTTGATTCAGGCTATAACGGTCTTCGAAGCATATAACAAGGCGTTGGTGCTAAATATGTTTGTTCAGTGACTGTTTCAAACATTAATAAGTCTGCAATATTTTGAATTCATTCTTTTTCTACCCGGCTAGTTTTGATTTAGCTTATTGCAAATTTGATGATCATTTCTCACACTTTAAAGATGTGTCAGACTGATTTCATTAAATGCCTTTGAATCAAGTCTCAAGGTCTTCATACTTATTAACATCATTGTCCTTTGATAGGATTTTTATTTGGTGTGTGTAGAGTTAGATTTAATGCATTCAATGAGAAATTAGGTTGATGTGTGCAGAGTAACAAAAAAGCATAAAACGTTGGCGCGATTAAGGCTATGAAGAAGAAATTGCCCACAGAGAGAAGTGAGGTCAATGAGGACAATGGTGTTGAAGTAGTAGCCGCTCCTCTCCCAAAGAAGGTTAAAAAAGAGTTAAAGTTGAAAAAACCAAAAACTGAAGATGAGGATCAAAAATCGAATTGGCTTACTAGGGAAGTGGAGACATTAATCCAACTTAGGGAAGAGATGGAGCCCCAGTTTCCTAAGAACGCTAAAAAACATAGTATGTTACGATTATTATTGGTTTTATATGTGTGAAAAAGTAGTCTTCTTTCACTTAGTATATGCATATTCTACTTCAAACTTAACAAATTCATTGTAAATTAAAAACCAATTTTTTTTTAATTCCATAAAGTGATAAGGTTGTTGTGTGTAGGTAGGCTGTCAGCTGGTGTTAGTAGATAGCAATGTCAGTGTTTCTTTGATTGCCTTTCTCTTGAACGATGCCTTGTGCGTTCTAGTCTTGTTGTGAATGTACCATACATACAGCTATGGGATTTAATAAGGTGGATAAGCACATTCTTTGTAATTATTAGTTACAAGATTTGGTTGATTCTGTGGTTAGAGAACACTAACCATTGTGGCATGGCTGGGCTGTCCATGTCTGAATTGATGTTTTCTTTATTTTTGATTGAAAGAATGAGGTTTTATTATTGGAAAATGATTTCGATGATTATTTTGTTGAAAACAAACCACTAGAAATAGCTTCATGTGGCTTCCAAAAAGCCACAAACTACTGAAAATATGTCTCCAACTTTATGTTTTCTTATCTTTGGAATGTTTTAATTTTCTTGTTCTCTTTAGAACAGGGGAAAACCTTGTTTTCCAAGAAAATTCATGTTTTAAAGTCACAATTCATTTTTGTAGTTTGCATTACTATTTGCCAGAAGTAGATACATGTGCTGGATTGTCAGATGGACGTGTTTCACTGTACTTTAGAGCATGTCACAACAAGGCCGACTTTGGTTTGCTCTAAAATTCCGGTCTTTCTCAGTTAATTTCTAATTTAATGAAAATTCTTGTGGATCAAGAGTGAACATGTGGTTGAAGCTGCACTCGATGCTTTTATGTCTAATTCCAAACTTCAAGAAGACACCAAAGGCTTTCAAAAACAAATTTAGTGATGTACTCAAGACATACAAGGAAGATAAGCAAGTGAATAGCATTTCTAGAGAGTCACGTCACACGTGCAAGTTCTATGATTTGATGGATACATGGTTTCATCACAACGGAGCTCTGGTAAAATACATTTTTGCTTCCATTGGTGACACAGACAATGCACATGATAATAGAGAAGATGATAAGGAGGAAAAGGAGGAGTCAATGCCTACTTTAACAATTACAGAAACAAAGGTGACAACAAAGATTAAATACCATAAGAAAGCTCTGGATCTTATTTCCGGCTAGCTTGTAGACAATAGGAAGAACATGGCTCATAGTATGGAGGTGGCCAATGGATTCATGGGTAATCTAGATATGCACATGGTGTCAATGCTATCCACTCGCATAGCACTCAAATTATTTTTCTATAATACAATTATTTTGCCCCTAACTTACATCTACCTAAAATTTAATGGCCCTATTTTTTGGTTTCCTATGTTATTTATAAAGGGCATGCCACTTTCATTGTCCCCTAATTTATATCTAAATTTCTTATAAATTTTATCTAAGTTTATTAAAATGTACCCTAGGCGGAATATAAATGTGGAGCGGGGGTCCTGTAGATGAGGCACCATGTTTACCGGTTGGATTTCTAAGAACTATTGTCAAAAAAAAAATTTAAAATAAAACAAAAAGTAACTCAACATTGACTGCTTTCGCAGACCCTCCAAACCTCCTTTGAGAACAAGTTTTTGTATTTTTTGCATTGATTTTTCTTCTTCCTTTACAGGGTGTGCAATTCCAATTTAGGGCAAACCAGGAGTATTGTCGGGCCAGAGGTATGGTTTATAACAATTCTGGATTAAGTTCAATCGTTATTTGGTTTAGGGTTTTGGGTTAAAAAAATCACTTAAAATGGCGAGTTGTTTTGTCCAATTAGGGTACTTCTCTTTGATACAGGTTTAGGGTTTCTACTGCAAGAAATAGCAACAATAATTTAGTAGTAAGTGTCTGTATCTTCCAATCTTAGGTGTAGTTATGTTAAATGTATAAAGGTTTGGGGCGTAGGGTGAAGGCAGAAGACGTGAATGCAATGGAGAAGTATATTGTAATATGCACTAAAGTAATCATTGTTATTTGGTTAGACTCTATAATGCAGGGAATTGCTAAGTTTATGGAATAGCCACCGCCAACACAATCCGATCATAGGTATGGAAGGCGTTGTTGAAGATACTGTGCCGCCATGTGCACCCTTTGAACAAGATGATGGTAGTTCCGAGGCGGCTCTTACTATCGGATCAGTGGCTACAAATTTCGAGACAGACCTTAGTGATACACAAGAACCATGTAATCTAGTCCCAGGAGAAAACTTTGTTGGACGCGAACTAAAGATAATGGGATCCAGAGGTGTACAAGGTAGACTTTATCATAGTGGCAAGGGGTAAATAGCAGGGCCATTAGCCGAGAACATGTTGATAAAGAATTTAAGCATCAACGCAAACCAACGACTCATGATGGAGTTGGGAAGACAGAGGTGGCTGGACATCGCCCTAAATGGGCGAGTAGGTGTGGTTCATGGTGTAAAGGTGGGAGGCGAGGCAATTCACAAGTGCACATTAAAGGAAGGACAAAACCAATGTGTATGTCTTTATACGGAAAGGGAGTACAAGTCTCTTGTCGTTGAGGCTCACTATGCATGTCGTTTTCATTTCTATCACCCCGATAAGAGACGTTGGTATTGGAGTCGGTTTTGCCACTAGAGTTTCTCCGATAAGAAGAGTTTGTCTTGGCATTGACACACGGATCAATGCCAGGCATGGAAAGAGTTGCAGAACGGACGTGTACGCATCCTAAAAAAGTATCCCACATTTTGTCCTAGTGATGGGAAGATTTATACCAATATCCTAAAAGAAGAAGGACTTGTTTTCCCTGCAGCTGAAGGACATAGACCTTAGGCTCCGAAGACAAGCAGTATGATATACCAGCAGACAACTCGTAAGGAGGCTGTACGATTGGATGTGGAAGCAGGACTGGATAATAGAGCAGCAGGTGGGGCCGAGAGCATGGTGATAGACGTCACATCAGGAGCAGAGAGTATTTACAGATATTTACAGCAACATAACACTCCCATAAGCCAAATTACCCCCAACACTAAAGAACCAACACATTACATTGAAGAAGGGGATGCATTGCACGGTTCTCCTAGCCAAACATATTCTGAAGATCAGCCTAAAACAAGTGCTTTCAAGAGACTGTGATTCCCACCGCACGTAGGTTTTTAAAAAATGGGGACTGTCCTCCCATAGATATTTTTTTAATTGTTCCATACAGTATGAATGTAGCGTCCCTGTACACTAATGGGTGAGTCATTGAGCCTTGTTCCACCTCTACGTAAAAGAAGAGGCTTTTTGTCTTGCCAACATCTTGAATTTTCATTAGCAAACAGTATGGGGAATAGTATGGGGAATGTTGGAAGCGACATTTGTTGTAGGCATTGAGAAATTTTCCACAGAGTGCTTAAATTTGTTGGTCATTGAGTCTCTTTGACATCAATGATGAGACTAAAAAAAATGTTGTTTTGATTGGTGCAACAAAAAACTTAGAAGGTAATTCCTTATTTGTTGCTTGGAATTTTTTCCAATTCCACCATGTATCCTAAGACAACAGACTTGAAGGATGCCTTCAAAATTGTTTTCAACCGTGATGAAAATGATGAGGAGAAAAAGGATGCATTTCATGCAGCATATAGTGGGGGTGGTGTCATGTTAAAATTGATATCATCAAATATGAGAGCAAAAAGATCAAGGATGCTATGCACCTCTAAAAAGGAAACGTGGGATATACTTGGTTGTGCGAGAGTAAGGACAAGTGCACCAGCAAAGAGAAAAGAAGCCCGTATGAACTAATTGCACAATTTTCTGGAAGGTAAAATATTGACACTTTGTTTGTTCTAAATACATAGAATTTGATGTAATAAAAGGCAATATAATCTGCCTTTAAATTCTTTGTTATTAAAATGATATGTAATATTTTTTGTATAGATGCCCAATGGTGTGTTAACATAGATGATGATGGAGATTGTGACCCATTTGGAACTGAAGTTGCTCTTGGGGCAATTGTCAAGTTTTTATTGAACCATACAATTCTGATATCGTCATTGGAATAACTTTAGAACAAGCGGGATTCTTCTTCCATCAGATCAGTATATATTTTGCATTTGATGCGTTTGACTATCTCTTTTATATCATTATTTTTGTATTTATGGCATGTATTTATCTCCTCTAAATTTTATTGTTGGCTTCAAAGATGACATCGGAAGAATTAAGATTGTAGAAAAAGTGGTTCATGCCATTGATGGTTCTCTTAATAGAATTAATTTTTTTTTTCTTAGATCCGTTTTCACTTGAAAAAAAATATACCTTCAATCTTTGTTGAGGTATGACATTTAGTTATAAGGCGTACCTCGGAATCAAATTACTATAGAAATATTAATATATCTTATATCGAGACACACTTTGACGCTCCAATAAGATTATGAAGCATAAACATCTACAAGATATGAAGAGTACACGTAGTAACTATGGAAACACAAAGAATACATTAGGTTAAGGCAACATATGCACTTGAGTCAATAATAGTCTTTAGTGAAGAATAGTTTTTAGCCTATATACTTAGATATATGTATTTTAAAGCATTAAGATCTTTTTATTTAAAGAATTCTACAAACTAAAGCATTGCTCGTCTTAAAAAGACATAACAACATGTATTATTTCTAGTTTTTTTTAGTTTCAAATCCTTCAGAAATATACAAATGTAAGTTGCATCTAATGAATCCTACAACTACATCAAAGATCCACTTCTACGCATTTGCTCAAATTCCAAATTCCAATTGTTTCTTTATATAGGGACCCAAATTCATTATGGGAATAAGATTTGAGCTAGTTGAAAAGGGTCGTTTTGTGCGGTGTTTTAAAGGGCTCAAAACACATAGCAATGGGCAAAAATACTGAATGTATTATTGTTGACTAAAAGAGACATGACAACACGTGCATTCCCAACAAACTAAAGAAATCAAGCACCAAGGTAAAGCAAGCTTGTAAAAAACAATCAAACTAAAAAGAATCAAGAGTTTTTTTAAAAACATTTCATAAAAAAATGATATTCATCCTTCCATCAACCTTCTCAAGCTTAGCAACTAATTTATAAATTAAAATTTGGTATTGAGAAAATACTTGTCTAAAAGGTTTTGGTAGCATCATTCAATACATTTGGACATTCTAAAGTGGTCTTAAACCTTCTATTTCAATTACTTCAAGCAAGATTTATGTACTTTAGCAATTTCTTCAAACTTTGATTGAAAAAAATGAATATTTATCACAAAAAGAGATGCCTTTTTTTAAAAAATGGAAAAAATTAATAATTTTTTTGTTACAAGATTGACAAGAGAAGTGTGACAATGATGCATAATCTAAGGAACATGCATCTATTAAAATTTCATTGTGATGCCATTGTGCTTATATGGCACTTGCTCCATCAACCTGTTACGATCGACAACAAAACCTTGCTTGTCTGAACTCCCTTTGATACCCTGGTCCTCTGGTCCTTAAGGTGAGCTGTTGCGATCTAGGTCGTAACACAACCCCATAGTACATATTAAGTTTTTTCTTCAATGCATCTTTTCTAAAACTAGTTTCTATGACCAACCTTTCAAAAATAACCATAGCAAGGTTATTAATATTGGAAACATTACAAACATTTTACAATGCTACTAAGAAAATGATTATTTCTCAGTTGTAGCAAATGCAAGCATAAGTGCTCAACCACGACCCCATATTATAAAAGATTATTTCAAGGAGTTTACCACAATTTTGCAATATCTGCATGTTGCCTAATCTGCTCCTAAACCATGGCATAAATCGGCCATAATCCAACCACAATAATCACTTTAGCATATCCAAGGTAGATTAGGATGCCTAAAAATTCATATAGGTACTCCATACATTCATATTGAACTAAATATCAATCATGATTTAACAAATAAAAGAAGGTAACAAGTTGGAATGTATTTTTTCAAATTGTTTAGGGTAAAAATAACAATACAATGAAGCAAAACTCATGATATATTTTTAAAACTTAAGATGACTTTAAAGATACCTCTAATTTAGATGCTCTATATCAAAATTTGAAAACTCATAACATGTTTTCTATTAATCCAATAATTATGATTCCAACCGCATACTTTTTCTCCTACATTTGCTAAGACATTCATAATCTGGATATATCGCAATCAGATGGCTTTTCGAGTATTCGGTGCAACCACAGCGCAAGCGCTTTGTCACCAACCCAAATCCGAATCTACCACCATCTAAATTTCCTCTAGATCTTCCTCCTCTAAATCTACGTCCACACCGCATAACTGCGGTTTCTTGTACCAGATTCCCTAAACCAACACAATCCATAAATTCCGAAGACCTATCCTCCTCAAATCTGCACCCTGGTTAGACACCAATGGTTTTTTGTACCCGCCTCCGATTGAGGGACACATTGATTGTGCAGAACATGGAGGATCCGCTTGCCAAGGGCGACAATTATCTCGATGGCCTGCATCCTAGATCTAGATCCACCCCAATGCTTGCCTCTCTCACAACCATTGGCATATTTCCTCTCGATTTTTCTCGAATTTTTCACAATTTTTTTAGAATTTTTTTGCAATTTTTTAGGAATTTTTTTCCCATTTTTCTGTGAAGGCTTCATTAACATCTGCCTCGAAGGTTTTCTTTCATTGCGATCCGATTGCGAAGGCGAGGCGAGGCCAGATCTGGAGAGAAGGTGGTGGTGATTGTGGTGGAGGGGGAGGAGGAGTGGAGCGGAGCGGAGCCTGGATGTGAGATGTGGTTGTGGAGGGATGGAGTGAGTCGGTTTCGGAGGATTGATTGAATGAGGAGTCGTTGCTGTGGTGCATGGTTTGTTGGAGATCGATCATCAGTGCATGGAGATCATTTCAGGGATGATGGTGGAGCGTCTGTGAACGCTGATTGCGGAGAGAATGTGTTGATGATGTTTGCTCAGTTTGCGCTTCGTGCGCCGAGTTTGTGGTTCGCTGCTTGGTGACAATTTCGTGGAGGCAAGCGCACATTCCTTTTCAGAAGCTTCAGTTTCTCTTCTGGAGGCCTTGACATTTTGTTTCCCTGTAAGCTTTCGTGCCCCCTGCTTGCGTTGCATTGCGTGAGGCTTTCGTGATTTCTCGGGGAGTAAGCTTCTGGACGGATTAGCTTAATTTTGCAAGTGGAATTTGATGACGATTTTCCTTCTGGAGGTTTGTATGTGGGGATTTCGATTTTGGTGACGTTTTGTGGAGATTCGGGGCTTTTAGTAGGTTTGACGAAGTCCACCGTGGTCGTAAGCACGGTTTTTTTGTCGGGGATTAGGTTTTCTTGTGGCTTTGATTTTGCATTCGTTGTGGGATTTAGGGTTTATGATTTGTCGCGAGCGTCCTTTGTCTATGATTCCAAGCTTGGCACGCAAGTGAGAGCATGTTTTTTTCTCTTGCATTTAGGTGTGATAATTTTAAGTATGAGGGAAGATAGAGATTAATAATTTGCTTAGATCACCAGGCTATTAATGTGGCTAAATTGTTGTCCGCATTAGAGGAGTCATTCTATCGGGTTGGGGTATACAGAGAATGTACGGGTCCGTTCAAATTACGGAGGAATCGGGAGAAGGTTATTAAGTTTATGAGCTTGAAACCATTTCGCAATGCTCGAAAGCGTAGCTCTAATACTTGAAAATACTTGATTGCAGGTTTCAATTTGAGAAGGTGGCAATATTTTTAATATCGTAAAGACAGACATCTGTACGACGCAACGATGGTGGCTGTGCAAGAATAGTATCCTTTGGAGTTTAGTAAAATTATGTTTGGATTTGATATTTGAATTAGAAGTCTCTTTAGGATGGAAAATCGTATATATTGAACAACATTATTATCGTCTTTTTCCAAATTCTAGGATTTTAAGACTCGGATATTGATGCATCGGGATTAGTCCTCTATGGTTACAGATTCCTTAACCTAGTTTTTCTAAGTCAAATTGTGCTTCCTTTTGACGGTAGAAGAGGTATAGTGCTATTCTTTTAGGAATTGTGTTGCTCGTCTTTTATGTCCCTTCTAATAGCCATACGCTAGGTATTGTATCAATATCTGTGTTCTTTAAGAAAGACTACTCATGTTGCCTCGTTCTGCTTGTTTGATAAGAAAATTAACATGAGAAGCCCTTGTACTTACCTTTGTTACTCAGAATTGGACCTAATTTCTTTTGGTGTGCAGTATAAGATCGCCCAGCTGTACATGGTTGCCAAGTTCAGTGCCAGCAAATCATCGGGAGACGATAGCGATGGTGTCGAGGTGTTGAAAAACGAGCCTTATGAAGAAAATAATGTTTGCGGCCAGTATACGCATAAGATATATCATCTAGCCAAGTGAGTAGATTTAACGCTCTCCAATTGTTTCCATTTTCTGTAATTCACTTGCAGTGAGTGTTGCTAATATTTGTTCTGAAGTCCGCAGAGATTAAATTGTGGCTGACTATGGGCTGACTATTGTGGCTAAATTGTTTTCAATGACGACATGACTTCTGTATTTGCAATTCCTGTGATACTGTCATTCTAGAATGGATGTGGGTGGTTTTAGTGTGGTCAGGGCAGATCACTATCAGATCTCTAAATAACTTCGCATATTCTGTGGTGAGTACAGCAAATTGCCAAGTTGGCTTGTAAGTCTCGTGCCGAAGAAGGCTTTGATGCTAAAGGAAGAAGCTTGGAATGCTTACCCACGCTACACTACTGGTATGTTCCTTATGACACTCTTTTCTGAAGACACTCATTTTGGTGCTCTCTTCATGCATTTGTCCAAATCAAAATGAGCACGCTTGTCATCTTTAAATAGATTTCTTCTGATACAATGCCTTACACTTTTTTCGTAAATTGGCTTCTGATGTGGCGTGGTGATGCTGACCTACTTCGTGAACACCAGTATTGAAGGTGAGTTGATTGTTTTTTGTCGATTCTTTTGGTTTAGGATGAGTACATATTTCAGTTCGCAGATCAATGCTCTTTGTGTTCCAACTTTGGAATGGATCTTCGAGTTGTACTGAATTATGAGCTCTGTGCATGGCCGACGGTATGCAGTGTCCATTTTTCAACAAGCTCCGGCTGATATTGGAAACTACTCATATAGCTGATCAGGGGTCAACTGACAACGTAAGCTAAATCGTGGTCGTTGCTGGCCTTATGTCGTTTCCTTTTAAGTCGAGAGTTCCGTTTCTTGAATTGTAATATTGATATAAACTTGGTAGAGGACAGAAATCGTTCTGGTTTACGGCTAATGACTCACATTGGGGGCCTGTTTATCCTTTACACTTAAAGTATGTAATGTGATCTAGCGATATCATCACGTGGAAAGAACGAGACTGTTCATTTTGTCATTACTTAAATTAATTGCTACCTTTCTGTACCGCCTGGGGCATGACAGGCTCTGAGCCTAGATGCCAAAACAATCAAGAAAAGGCAAGTCGAGTTTATTGATATAGCAATGGATCGTGTGGAGAATTATAGTGAGACCGAATATCCAATGAAATTCAAGTCAGAAAAGACTGGCAGGGGTCCTTTGCAAGAGGGCTGGCAGGTGAGAATAAACTGTTATTGCTAATTATTTCTTCCATTTTGCATAGAGAAGATTTGGGTGACCTTCCCACGTTTCGATAGAGACCCAATGCCTACTCAGGGATCAAGGCGATGGGATTGTGCCCTGATTGTGAATCCGCTACTTTTGCAGAAAACGTGCGAACCAGTCATCTGTGCATATAAGTGTGTGACTGTTGACGTGCCCTACTGGGGATTTGGTTTGCGACTTGAGAAGTTTATTTCCAAGGTAACATATGTGGCACTTGATTCATCTCATGTCAATCTTTCCCGCTCTTGAGTAGAGGACATTATATAGTTACAGTCTCTACAGAAGTTTATGCTTCAGTTTGTTGTTTGTTTCTACAATCTTGAAGCTCATTGCACTTAAAGCTGGGAGAATCGTATTGCAGAATGCACAGCGGAAAATTTTGCTAGAATGTCATCGGAAATGTTTCTGTTGGCTTGATGAGTGGTTTGGTCTATCAATGGAAGATGTTCGTCGCATGGAGGACGAGACTGCGGAGGCGTTAGCTAAAGTAAGGAGTTCTAGTCATTGTTTGGTACTTGACGCAGTGTTGAATGCAAGAGTTGTGAATTCAATACTTGTGAGTTTCAGTGAACGCTAATAGATATCGAGATATTATCCAGAATTTTGGGCTATTCTAGTTATGAAACTGATTATATCGTTTAAAATCAGGCTCGAGCTATGGTACTGAAGCGAGCTGGAACCACAGAGGAAGGATCCACAAAAGCGGAAGCAGCTGTGGAAGCTGAGGCTGAAACCGCAGCGGTATGTTATCATTCATGTCCTTAGTTACAAATTTGTAAATTTTTATCCTCCATATGTTTGTATATACAATATTAATTAATCCTTAATCCCTAAAGGATCTTACCCTTCTCCAGACTTGTGTAATTGCAAAGATTTATTGTGAACTATAAGGAAAGGAACATTTGTAAGTTGATGTTTAAAATGAGGTTGTAAACAGTGAATTTAAACTACAACTAGAGACGATTAGATCTATGATTGATATCACTAATATTTTATAATTTTTGAAATACAAACTCAAATTTTGTTTTTAAGTTTAATAAAAAGAAGAATATTAGCAATCTATTGGTGGAATTTGTTGTAATGGATTGAAATGTGACACTTTTATTGATGGTGGTTTTTTTCTACATTTTTGATTGCTTAATTTTATGAATATTTGTAAGGCACTTTTTTATAGTTTCTTTTCAAATTAAAATCTTAGGAGGTTTTTGTAAATCCCTTCAGCATGAAATGAAGTATGAAAAATTCCCTTATCATTCTCTTTTTATTAATTTTGCATGTGCTCATAGTTAATAAACCTCATAAATTTATAATATTTTTTGGAGATTGGATGAATGCCATCTAAAAGAGCTCTACCACTTTCTGGTAGTCAAACATCCAAATTTTGGTAGTATGTAGGGTTAAAGAATTGGTATTTATTCTTCTTTTGGAGCATCTCTTTTGTCTTCTTATTTCCATCTCTTTTTAATAACTTATAGCAGAATGTTACATTTTCCTATATTGACCTATTTTGTTATTTTTTTGTCACTCTAAAGAAACTTGTTTACACTGCTCTTTCTATTTTTCTTAGTTTTGGACGACAAGATCCCTTAAAATTTACAGAATTCTGTAACACTTGAGTAGAAATATTTATTTGAAACATTTTGGAAAAAATAAATTCCATGATGGAATACAAAATCACGGATTAAATTGGATAAAATTTTGTCCACTTTTAAATTTTGAAATTTTGGTTTGTGCATGTTTCATTCAATACTGGATTCTTTCAAAATAAAAATTGTCGTATCAATTCAACGGATTTTGAGAGGAGTCTCATTACGAGATATTTCTCAATCGAGTGCATTTCAATGAGAAATTTAACTTCAAAGGGGGTGAGATAGGAGCTTACGGTCCTCCAGAAGTCAAATGTAGCAACATGAATCAATTTGCGCACAAGTACCTCGATGATAACGGGCAGAAACTTTTTAGTTTTTATTGGCATATTTGGCGTTTGGTAACTTCATCCTTACTTTGTGCATGCAGAAAACGGTTGATCTTGATAAGGTGCCATCGATCTCTCGGCTTTCATCAATTTCAAAGCAGTCTGGGAGCCCACGGCTCATAAGACGACCAAGTCTTGTTGGACCTTCAGTTGTTGTCGGCATCGCAACTATGTTTGCATCTGACGTAAGTGTTTTTATTGGTGTAAGATTATTGGTTGGTCATGGAAGTTTGATCTCTTACGCCATATCAGCTTTGTTTAGTAATTTGTGTGTGTACATTTTTACCGTCCAGTGGTATATAGCATATTATGTTGCCTTCATTTGCGTACTTTGCATAACAATGACACATGGCATATGGAATGACGTGAGTTCTGTTCATGCCTTCTAGGTTGGGGAGCAAGATGGATCTCATCCAGCTGGCAGTGCGCCACCACTCCCATCACCGCAATGGAAAACATCCTCCTTTGGTGTTCGGAACTCTACGCCTGCACACTCTGATCTGAAGGTCACCCTGAGTCATGGCATGGGGTCATCTGAGTCATTCTCCTCACTACCTTCAAATGACTTGAACAACTCCTCTTGGGAGAAATCCTCTCCTAACAGACAAGACGACGATAATGAGGTAGCAGCATGTGTCGCTGTGCTCGACAGGGCTATAGCGTGGGCCATAGCGTGGGCCAAGGCTAGAAGCCAAAAGTTAGCCATGCAACCATCGCGGCCTGAGAAAGGGTCAGTTGCTCCTATTGGCTCGCATGTCGCGGGTGCTCCTGAAATTCAAGGCAACTTGTTTAAGCCAGAGGAAACTAACGTCAAAAAACTCACAGAATGTGTGACAGTCCTTGACAAAACCATGACTGCAGTCAAGCGGCGCCCAGCACAGCCAGTGTTGAATCACAGTCTCACATCACAGTTATAACATAGGGCAGTAGCAAAAAGACTTGAAACTAGATTATTTTTGTGTCGAGAGGGTGGGCTGAGGGTCATCCAAATGCTGGCAGGTTTGAGAAGCTACCTTCAAATGCTACGCATTCTGCAAAGACTCCGAGTGGTATCCAGTTTCTTCAAGAAGCATCTCTCCCGTTGTAAGTTCTCAGAGAGGGCAAATGTCCTCCTACAGCCTACATGTTTTTCATTCATTGAAATCACAATTTTTCCTGTAATAAAATCATTCAAATGTTCCTTGTACGGTAAGTTACTTGAAATCCCATCCCCTTAACATTTGTGAATCAGTCTACAACTTAATATTGTACTTTGTATGTACTGGTACTTGCTCCGGATCACAGGCACTGATTGTTTAGAAGAACAAGGACGTCGATATCATTCTCTACCCGTAGTCTGTTGTGTACCTCTGACTTGACAAGTGGGTTGAGAATATCATGTTGGAATATGACAGTAACAGCAACATCTGCAGTTCTACTGTACTTAAACTCTTTATGTCAAAGCTTTACTTTAATTTTGCTTATGTGGACCACATTACTTAGTGAGCAATCTATTCTACCATCCGTCAATAGCAATTTTGTTTACCCTTGAACAAATTATGTATTTATTTTGAAAAATAAGGTTTGTCTTTCAAAATTTTAATTTTTGACTCTTCATTTTTCCAAGGATAACTACTAAAAATATCCTCATATGGCTTTAAAATAAATAAAGATCCTATAAAATAAATCTTATATTTTTGTTTTTTTATATTCAAAATTTTCAAATTTCTTGTCTCTTTTGTTTTAGAATTGTTTACTAATAAACCTGCTATTGACAATTGGTATTTTTAAATCCTTCTCTTAATATCGGCTATCTCTATTAATTACCTATATTATTTAAATCATATTATTGCTTGACAACTTTAGGCAAACTTCACATTTGACTTGGGAAACATATCTAACATAAACTTGGTTAATTATATATTACATTATTTGATAACTGACACTAACTATATTTCATTGTGTAATTCATATAAAAACTATTTTATTTCATAAAGTGATAGGCTTGTAAGTATTGAAATAAGCCATACAACTTCTTACAGATATTCAAGGATATGCAAAGTATTTTGGATAGATAGAAAATATGGTTTAAAGATCAATGCATTGGTTTCTAATGATTTGAATTATGTTTTTTGCAAAGATTCAAAACATACAATTAAACCAACCAATGAACCACGTGAGCAATCAATGACACATCCTAAGATAAAAGATATTTGAGATACTAGATTGTTGTATAAAATATTTGTTTCTTCTTTGAACAAACTTTATCTTCAATAATGTGCAAGTTCAAAGCTTACACATTTAAAGTTACTATTTAATTTACACATGTGTTGAATTGTCAATTCCTTATATTTTAAAAGTCTATTACACTTCAAAATATGTTAAAAAAAAAAATTCATCCATCTAAAGAATTAATAAATATGATAAAATCATGTCTATAAAAATCTCAAATGCAATGATTAAAAGCAATTCATTTGTCTTTGAGAGAAAGCTTGGACTAATCCTATTATTACATGTTCTATTCAAACTTCCCATAACCTATTGAAAATAAAATATTCTAGAATGAAAAATCTTTTGAAAGTTTATAATTAAAATTCTTATATTTAATCAAAACTTCATAACTAGTTAACAATATAAATTTTTAAAAATTGACAGTAAAATAATTAAGCTTTTGAATTTTAATGAAAAATCTTCTTTGTTGTAAAAGATTAATTCTATTTGAACAAAAAAAAATGAGGTTAAAAAATCTATTAAGATTAGAAATGTAAAATATCAAAAGGAACAATAAACTAACAATAGAAAGAGAAAACTACTTACAAGCAATTATTGTAAAAATATCTAAATATATTTTTTGTGTGTAAATATTTAGCTTTTAAAGCATTTACAATTAATCAAAAACCTAAAATTATTGTAGAAGAAAGGCTGAATCACAAGTACCAGTAATCTATTTACAATTAAAATTTCTCCACCTACTAATTGAAAGTAATGAAAAATAAATT